>JBAIAA010000197.1:0-1200000 GCA_037893245.1 Crossaster papposus | reverse complement strand
TATTGCGTAAGCTGCGCCACTTTTGTTTGCTGCGCAACATTTCACTTACGACAGTTTCACGAAAGTTTGACAGTGCGTAAGTCCGCGGCTTACGCAACAATTTATGGCGTAGCTTATGCAGTCATTTTAGGTGGCGTAAGATATGGCGTAGCGGCTGAAAATTTTTACCAGCAAATCGTAGTGACGTGGAGCCCGTCATTGCTCAACTTATTAAGCTTGATGAAAGACACTCACAGTTTCATGATTGAAGTAAAGGATTTACTATTTTACCCGTGACAGAATTGTTAATGTTGCCGCGCGATTTCGCAAAAAGTCGGACAAAACTATTTTCAAAATGGTGGGTGATGGTGATACAATGACGATTTCGTGAAAGAACACAAATATACGCAAACAGTCGTCGTAAACGCTGTTTAAAACGTTGCGCAGCTACGCCAAGTTTCGTGAAATGCTCCGTAAGGAAATGGCGCAGCTACGCAACATTTTTGTTGCGTAAGCCTTACGCCACTTTTGAAAATGACGCAAGCTACCATATTTCGTGAAATCGGCCGCTGGAAAGTTAGCCAATTTTTGTGCACAAGTTAATGGGAAAGTCTCTCTGAGAAACCATTATTATTATAATTGATTAGTATAGCATTGTTTTACCATTCATTGTTAACCGATACATTTCTAATTTGTAGTATTTGTTAATTCCATTTATCTCTCTCTTAGATTGATACAGCCAATCCCTACCTTGGATTCATACCAATACGATTTGAAGACAAGTCGTCTTACACAGAGTCATCTACCAAGAAATTTGATACGGTTAGTCATTAACCCTAACAGTCCTGGGCCGAAAACAAAATGGCAAACAACATCCAAGTTGAGAGTACGCTAGAAGAATTCAGACTTTAAAAAAAGTAGAAAGAAAAAAAGATTTTTTCGGACTTGATTTTCCTTGCAAAATTATGCAAAACCACAAATTAAGGAAAAAACGCCATGAATCGAATCCCGAACCCTCAAATCTCTGCTCTATGCTTTTAACCATCTAAGCCATCGGAGGTCGACGAATGATGGGAATTTATTAAATTCTAAACCTAGGTATGACAATGTGTGCGTATATTAAAGTATTGTAGAGGCGCTCAACAATCCGGATGTCTTCCTGGGGCCAATTTCACACACAAAATAAGATCAATCTTAGGAAGACTTGCATTGGATCTATTGCAAGTTAGGATGAGTTACATTTTCTAAGATTTGAGCAATGGTGACATCAGACCCAAGAGAATTTTGACTTTATAATTTTTTTTATTTTACAATTTTTTTGGGGGGACAGGGCGCACACCCCCCGGCAATTTGATTTTGTTTATACCACGGCGATTGAATGAATAACACTCAAACTTTACTTTCACCTTTATAGCCCCCGCCCCCCCCCCCCCCCCCCCCCCCCCCCCCTTCCCTTTTGAATTTCAGATTGTTTTCCACATTGTGTAAATATATAGTTTTCTTATTACTTTCTTTGCAAAATAATAATCAATATTGAAAACTTCAACCCCAAGCACATATTTTTGCCCATAATCTCAAATCAGATTTGTCGACTTCAGACTCATTTTGCTCAATCGTACCTCGTATCATTTGGTTTTGTTTTTTTCTTTCTTAGTTGGCCTTCAAGTATCTGTCCTGGCTTCTTTTTCCGCTCTTAGCTGGTTACTCAGTGTACTCAGTCATATATCAAGAGCACAAAGGCTGGTACTCGTTTGTACTCAACATGCTGTATGGCTTCCTTCTTACCTTCGGTGAGTCACAGCTCAAACTCACGTGTCTTAAACTTTCTGGTTTGTAAACAATTACTCATAAAATACCTGACTATTTACCTATTAGTCACTAGCTCCATTTATAGAAATGGTCTCTGAACATGAGATATTCCTACCGTTTTAAAGGTAGTATACAACATTAGCATATGAAATACCTTACTTGACTGTAAGTAATAAAGGTAGGTTACAGATTTGCAGATATCGAAAATATTTACTACCGAATTATTATGAAATATCTTACTCATTTGAAAGTAAATAATGATTCTAGGCATCCAACAAAATGATTGCGCTAGATATCCTCTAATTATTCCGAAAAATTGAATTTTATAAAGAAAAATTTGCGATCGCCGTACCAGTTAAACGATATTTACTATAAAATACAACCCCCAAATCCACCTATTTATGATAGTTCAAGCACTTGCCATTGGTGTATCCCATTAAGCATGGCACCAGGGGTAAATTTCATTGTGCTGCTAAGTGAAAAAAATTGCTTAGCACAAACAAGTCTTGCTTAGTAAAAACAAATTATGTGCCTTTCGTGCTAAGCCAGCTTAATACCAGCCAAAAACAATATACATTACCTACAAATTCAGCAGCTATAACCCTATAATTTTTGTTTGTAAAATCCCCTTGTATATCCCCTAATCCCAAAGTGAAGATTCACCTCGCATCAAATGTAATTTTATTTTTTGGAAGTTGAATCTTCACGTTGGTGGTTTAAGACAGAAGGTGAATAATTGTGAAGGCTAAAGGGTAGGATCAAGATTCCCATTGATTGCTGCATAAACAGTTGACATTAAAACTAGTCACAAGCGCTGCGCCAAACTCTCAGATACAACCAATTGCTTGACACCAGCTTTCCATACTCTCACAACATTTTTAGGAATGCAACCTTATTCCTCAATAGCTACTCCTCTTTACATAATCATCTTGGTTTTGGGTTTAGGGTTCATTATGATGACACCTCAGCTCTTCATCAATTACAAGCTGAAGTCAGTTGCTCACCTTCCTTGGCGCATGCTGACCTACAAGGCACTGAACACCTTCATTGACGACATCTTTGCCTTCGTCATCAAGATGCCCATGCTGTATCGTATTGGCTGTCTACGTGATGGTGAGTCCTGGGGCCAATTTCATAAAACCTGTAAGCACAAAAATGTGCTTAGCACGAAAAACAGGTTATCGGCCAAAACACAACGTGCTTTTCATTCAAAGCAAAAACAGCTGAATACCAGTCACAAACAATAAACATCAACTGAAATGTTGGTTTGGTACCCTGTTTTTTCCAAGGAGGAATTTTCATGCTAAGCAAATGTTGGTGCTTACAAGTTTTATGAAATTGGCCCCTGTAGTTTTAACCCTTGTACACGACCAAGGGAGTTGTGGTTAATGTGTATAACCCAGTAGAGGGTGTCATACACAAGATCATGTGATCTAGCGTCGTGCGAAAACAAACGTAATCACTCTCGCACGCAAAATCCGAGCACACAAGATGAATGTCATCTGCTTTAAATCTTGTAGACAAACGAACTATTTGTGAAATTAACTATTACATTACATTACATTACATTAATATTTATAATGCGCTTTTCCCAAAAGGCTCAAAGCGCGTACAATTATAAAATGTTACTTAGATATACTTACAATAAAATAGTTACATTAAAACTAACAATTGAAACAATGATTGCAGAATAATACAAAGGTAGGAAAATTATACAAAAAGATGCGTTTTCAAAGATTTTTTGAAGTTATCTGAAATAGCCTTAAAAAGTAAACCAACTGTATTTTTGTTAATTATAAAAACATACTCTAAAAGAATATTGAAAAAAATGTTGTCACAAAAATTCATTTCATGCTTCAAATCTTAATAAATAATCAATTTTGTTCTCCGTCCGTCGCGAACGTCGCTATCTTGGATCTTGCGAACCTACCTTGCAAGCAGGATCCTTTAAAATGCGATCTGGATTAGCTATCAATACTTTGGATAACTAAATCTGCTTGAAACAAACGTGCCCTACAATTATGTTTAGATAGGGCTGTGCATCCAAACCGGGTACTTGATTACTCGGCTGGTCGTATCAGGAACCGATTCCAGATTATGGAATCGAGTACCTATAGCCAACATTACAAACTACATTTGTAACTGTGGCTACAACGTGGTCGAGCCGCTGGCACGTAAAGGCGCCTCTGGCACCCAGCCACATTGACTCATATATGACTACAGAGCGCAGCCTGAGATCGAAAGTGTTCGATTTTTCCAGAGGGAGGAAAATTAGAAGACCCGGAGAAAAACCCTCGTGGCACAGGAGAGAATCAACGCACAATTCTAGTCGCATATGGTACGGGCCGGGAATCGAACCCGGACCACATGTGCCACCGTTTCAAATTGGTCTCATTTGAAAACTTGAAGTTAAATTGCCAGCAAACTTGGGGCATAAATGCAGTATGGAAATTTGCATGCAATAGTGATATTAAATTTGCATACAATAGTGATATTAAATTTGCATACTGAGGTCAAAGGTCAATTGAGAACAGGTTGTAAAATGGGATAATCAAGAAAGTAGGCGAGACTCGTTCGAGAACCATTCTTGTTAGTTCTAATCCAATTGTTCACATTGACTCCTGTTGAATAGATGTGATCTTCATAATCTATGTCTACCAGCGCTACATCTACCCTGTGGATCTGAAACGAGTCAACGAGTTTGGCACTACAGGCGAGATGCACACTGGGGCAGATGGCAAGAAGACTGTAGAAGGTGCGGGGGAACCTGCAGCAATAGCCCCGCCAGAACCCGCAGCTATAGCCGCGCCAGAACCTGCAGTGATAGCACCGCCAAAGAGCGAAGAAGAGAAGAAAAAAGATTAGGGTCATGTTCACTGGTACACGTGTGGCTCACTGGTTGACGCCACACTATCTAATAGTTCTCTGTGGTTATATTCTTTGGTGTGTTTTTTTTTCATTGGTATCATGGCTGTCAGTATTATGATTTGTCCCTTAAAAATAGGACCAATGGTATCAAATGATCATAGCAATTTTTGGCAAGGTATACGCACCAAGAGTTGGAAAATGTGTGATAGCATTGCAGCGTGAGCGATGGCAGCTTTTTGGGTGTTATCATCACTTTAAAAACAATCAAAATGGCCGCCAATATACAAAGCATTTTGGCGGCCATTTCTCAAAAAAGGGTGATAACCCCCAAACAGCTACCACCACTTCACATATTTTCCAACTACAGGGGGTATACCTTGCCAACAATTTCCATGAGCATTATTCCCCTCATTTGATACCAACCAACCCCCCAGGCTGATGGCCTATTACTATATATGTGTGTAATGGGAAAGAATGTTGCAACCTGACTCTAGTTTATTCATATATAATCTCAATAAAGGTTAATCAGTGCAAACATGTTGAAAAGACATAAATCTGGGACTGGCAAACATTTCCAATTTTGTTAGGAAATACTTCGACAATTTTTTCAACTCTCCATTGACTTTGTACACAACCGCTGAAGTGGCGTCAGGATAATACATTCTTTCTGTGTAATGTTCTGCGTCACTGTCATTCTGTTAGTGTATGCAAAACAAAATATATTGGCTTGGTAAATTCAGAAATACAATAATAAATGCAGAATAAATACAAGCTGTTAGTCATCCTACTTTCAAATTAAACAGATTTTAACTTTACAGTTTGCATGCAAATTCCATTTGTAACAGATAACAAAAGTGTGCATTGCAAAACGAAACTAGACAAATTAGTGTGTTTCAGAGTATTGTGCAGGATTTAGAAGCTAGAACCCAGTCACCTTCAACCCTAACTTCATGGGGTTGTTTACTAGAAACCATGCCCATCCTTGCAACAATCCAAAATGTTATCTCAGCTCTCTGGGGAGTATACAGCTTGATGCTGCCATTTCAAAGGCAGCTAAAATCAATCGCATATTGAACCATCTCTGATCGCATGTACCCATTTACTCCTGGATGGATAGAAGCAATGACTCCCATGGGCACATGTACATTGTACCACAGCCCCATTCTGCAGACTACAATTTATGCACACTAGAAATAAGCCATTTGCGCGTGACCCCGAGTTAAATTTGAATAACATCTGGTACACTGAATTGCTCACACAGCTTGGCACAGTTTAACTTTAAATTATCCAGACCAAAAACGCTGTTGCTATATTACGTGATTCGGGGCAAGCCTTACGCTAGCAACCCCAGCTTTGGAATGGTCTGGTGTCTTTTTGCCATTCTCACCCATTGTAAACAATGTATTGGTGCTGAGCGTCTCTTACGTAACTATGCAAAAGCTTGCCCCGAATCACGTGATATAGCAACAGTGTCTTTGGTCTGGAGAATTTAAAGTTAAACTGTGCCAAGCTGCGTGAACAAGTCAGTGTACCAGATATTATTTAAATTTAACTCTGGGTCACGCGCAAATGGCTTATTCAATGCTCTAGACCACAAGATGTTGTCAACCAACACACTTTTTAATTTGACTATTAGTAAAATGTAGGATACACCATTGTTTATTGCTTGAATGATCATGAATGGGTGGATTTTTTGGGGTTGTATTTTATAGTAAATATATCGTTTAACTGACCTGTTTGATGTTTTACAATTATGGATGCCGAAAAAAACAAGAAAATAACATTCATTTTTTTCAACAGGTTTTTTTCGTGATCACTGTTTGTTTGCCGTTCGCAAGTATTATAGGATATCTTGTGCAATCATTTTCCTGAATGCCTACAAACAATATTTGCTGTCAAATAAGTAAAATATTTCTTAATAATTAAGCATTAAATGTTTTCGATATCTGTAAATGGTACATCCTACCTTTATATACTATAAGGATTAGTTACGCGTCCTATTGAACCTCGACAGTAACACTAACCGGCAGAATGAGTCGTGTGCCAAGTAATGATTTAGTAAATGAGAGAATGCAATTAAAACTATGAATTGGCAATTGTTTACATCAACTTCTTCAAAACAATACGTTTTTTTCAAAACGTGCATTATTCAACTAAACTGTTGAAATATCAGCTACCAGTTGAATTTGTTGACACCAGTCCTGTCTTCACTTTGAGCAAGGTTTCTGTCATAAAGTCCACCGCACTTCTTTACTTTTAATATCCACTGTTGCAAAGACCACATTGCTAATTCGCACACATGCCTGAATCCATTCATTAAAAGTTCAAATGATAACCATGGCAGCCGTCAATATCGAATCATGTGACTTCCTTCGTGAATTTGATTGGTTAACATTCAATATTGCGTCCAGTGAAAACAGTGCTGCCTGCACATGTTACTGTTAATTTGGATCTAGAGAAATTTAAATTGAATTAAATGTATATGACATTCGGTCATTTGTGGTGCAAATTGGTCTGATTTCTCAGCACACACCTCTCTGATCTGTACATGTACGTCTGATAGCCCGATGATCCGATGAACCAGTAAATTGAATGTACTTTTCTAGGTGATCGCATGAAATGAACCTACATTACTTCAGGAATTGGCCATTATTTCCCTGTACGAACATCACTGAAAATGTTTGGCTTGCCTTGTACATTAGGTAGTAAACTTTCATTTGAACATTGGAAAGATGTCTGGACCATTTCTTTAGGAGGCAAATATGTTGCCATGATAATTTGTCATGATAGTTTTCTACGATTAATATAAAGGAGGCCCCTCAAACGACTTCTAAAATGCAAGGGGAAATCAAAGTTGTTAAGTACTTCTGAATACTTTGTTTACTACCAAATACTGAGCTGTTCATTGCGAACAAAGCGAGACAAACATTGACAGTAGACAACAAATAAGTCAGTGTTGGAGAAACAAAATGTGACCTGTCATCACAAAATGAGCGTAAAGTCGCATGGAGTGATTTCCCAGTACGGCCAGTCAAAGTCAAAATTTGAAGGGGTGGTCGATTTTGAGATTATATGGTTTTTTTAAAGAATAATTCCCCAACAATCAATTCCCAATTTTTCAGGACGATCAGATAAAAACAAAATTAGTTTTGAGACAATTTTGACTATGCCTCTCTATGCCTTTCACACAATTTCTCGCAAGAAATGCCCGTTTTCTCATAATCTCTGTATTAAGACTCCAGACTAAAAAATAAAAATAAAAACTTATTGAGAATCAAACCTCCAAGTGTTATATACCATTGGAAAGTTCTGTTTCCACAGAATTTAGAAATACCCATATCTCAATTTTTGATTTTGCCGACTTTACGCTCATTTTGTGATGACAGGTCACAAATTACTTTGGACTTTGGATGCATAAAGATACTTTTTTATCAAAAATTTGGGACATGCAAAGTACTCGGAAAGTATGAATAGTGCAGTAGCCATGAACATCTTTCAGACAATGCCTTCAATCATTATTTACTTTCAAATATTAAAGTAAGATATATCTGAATAATTAGGCAGAAATATTTTTTAATATCTGCAAATGGTGTATCCTACTTTTAAACGGACACTTTTAACATTTCAAAATGACTCTCATCGGCAACAACTGCTCGTAGTCGAGCGGATAATGACTACTGTGTTTATAAATTCACTCATTTTCAGGATCCAGGTTCGAGTCTTTGCAAGAGAGGGTGATACTAGGAGAGTTGAGAAAGAAAAGTAGGGTATAGGATGAAAACTGTTGGCGCTTTGGGTATTAACAAATTATTGAAAATAAGGGATGACGTGTTATAGAATTCTATCCTTTCCCTACACATTGGAGAATTTAGAAAGGTTTCTAGCAACGAGATGTAAACATAGATGAGTTTTAATTATAACCTATTTCTGTAATGTCTGTAATTATTATTTTCACGAGTCGACAGTCTATGACATGATGTCGTATACAAATGTACTTTAATAAGTCTTCAACTAATTCAGAACTGTTTAATGGTTTAAACGTAAAAAAAAATCAAGACAAGGGGGCTAAAATTGAAAGAATGAATTGGATTTGTGACTGTTGTATTTGCTTGATATACATACACTATCAATAATATCAGTTTTTCTACAAGCAGGAACAAAGATGAAATAAACACAAGCAAACCAATTTTGTGCTGAAATAATGTGTCTGTGCTCATTTTTTGCTTCGGCGACCCTCCACTGATGTGTGTAGTTATATAACATTGAAGATCCCAATTTGGCCCATTAAAAATGTACACAGCAACTGTACATCTGCTAATGCTATTAACTTGCGAACCAGAATTGAGGAGACAGTGTGGCGAAGAGTATAGGTCCTTTTATAGCTCCACGGTCCATTCGTGTTTTTTTTACACGTTTGGTTAATTTCAAGTAAATACATTTCTTTCGGTTTGTTTTTGGTATACCTAAAAGCAGTTGTCCCTGTCTCTTACTAGTGTTTTAGTTGTTTTTCATTTTTTTTTGGGGGGGTGCCTCGTGAAATGGAAAATTAAACATTTTACCTGGCAATAATATTCCTCTCATTCCACTCTGAGCCTCTATGGTAACATCTTCATTTTTTTTGGATTGGAAAAAACAAACTTCCAAATTCATGAGAAATTCATTGTTTTATACAATCCCTTAATAGTGAGACCCTGCAAATGGAATGAGACTTTAGTTTTTGCGGTGCAGCAGGGCTGTAAAGTTAGGACAAATAATTAAATGATCAGACGACTTGATTTTATTCGTACATACAAAATATAATCTAAATAGCATTTACACAATAGTGTATATAATTGTAATAGTCTAAAGCCGTGTTCCCATTGGACTTTTTTTGGTTAACGTACATGTACCACGACTTTTCTGTAGAATGACATAATTAAACCCAATGGGGACACGCAGAGTAAGTCCTGGTCAATTTGCCGTGACCGAAAGTAGTCGTGAAAAGTTATCAGGGACGCTAAGAACAAGGGTTAATTGGGCAAAATGTGGCATTCTGTTGGACCTCCATTTTGTCGTCAGTTAGTAGTATGCAGAGAAGGTTTGTACAATAAATCTTGCAACATGACAACGAGATGTAATATAGACACAGTAACCTCTGTTACATCAGATTACTAAATTTGTCATGAAATGTCAAATTTCTCAGAAAACTAATGTTTGAATGGTACAAAACTTGCCCAATTCTGTCCAATAACCCAGACTAATATTTAAATAATATAATTGATAGATTTAATACTAGAAATGTTTTCAATTAGAGGCATCTATAAAATACATATGCACGAAGAAGGGAGTGTTGACATCCATACACTATGTGTTGGGGGATTGGAGCCACTATGCAGGTTGGCCCCAAAAGAATAGATATTAAGCATATCTCAACAGACAAGCATATTTTCCTGCACTACCAAAACGACCTCTACCAATGGATGGATAATCTTTCTAGAAGAAAAATGATACCAAGATATCTTGATTTGGACTATTAGTTTTAGCTCCCAGACCCTATTTTGTGAAGTGAAGTCAGTGGTCCTTTCGTACCATAACTAAACCGTGTCATGTTAAATTCGCAGGTGCAGTTTAGTTATTTCTCGGTGCAAAAAGACCCCCGACTGTGCTTCACAAAATGGGCTGAAGCTAAAACTACTGGCCCAAAAAATAAAAGATGTCATTTTTCTTCTAGAAAGATTCTCCATTCATTGGTATAGGCCGTTTTAGCCTCGGGAAGTATACTTGTCCGCCATTTGTTATGGGCCACCCTGTATAATCTATGCGTACCGGGGGAAGGGATCCTAAAAAGTCGCCATTTCGAGCGTATGTGACATGCTCCCACAAAACCAGACATATAATTGTGTTTTTTGAAAAGTGAGATATTGTTATTTCTATTTTAATAGTACACATCTTCAGCTTTCATTTGGTACCGGTACCAAAACCACCTTTATACTATACATACATGTACATGTACTTCCAATTTTATGAGGATTTTAAGACTGCGTGTACACGAATTCTATGGGAATCAAATAATGCCTTTAAAAGTTAACTTGATTTATTACAATAAAGGGTTTCAAAACACGATAGTAACCAGTACATTAGAAAAATGATATCAACTTCAAATTTGTTACAGTGTCTTATCATGACATATCTATCATTTCCTGTTGATTAATTCAAAAATACAACTTTGACGAGCTGTATCTCGAAATAGCCTGTGCGACTTATGTCGGGTTTCGTAGGAGGTCACACATGTACTTTATGGACGGCTGCTTATTGCACATGCAGAGGTTCACTCTGTAGAAAGTATATTTTACCATTCATGATATTGACATATTTTTATAATTATAAAACATTTATACTGAAATAAAAATAAAAAACACAAATACAAATTGTATCTTAAAAGCAAATGAACACTTATGGTAGGATCCAGATTTTACCCCAATAAAAGGGTTGTTTTGGGGGTTTTAAGGAAAGAATGACCAAATTACCATGAAATACTTTACTAAATTGTTAGGGAATCTGTAAAATAATGGCTCCTGGTGCGCTAACATTTATTTTCAAGTAAGTGGTATTTTTGTATCAATTTCCAATGCTATTAGTGCTCCTCATTATTGGCTTTTTCGCAAAGTTGCGGAAAAACATTTGTTTTCGTTCTGAATAATTTTGTTCTTACTAACTTTCTTTTTTTGGTTACCCAAATCCCATAGACTTTGAACACAATTTTTTGCACAACCACTTTAATGTGAAAACAAAGTTGTATTCCCATAAAACTTAACCTAGGATCTTTATTTTTATCTTATGTGAGTGAAATCACGTCACAATTATTCTTTGTTTTACCTTTAAGCCATAATTATTTTCTCAACGCAACATGCTAAATTCAAAACTCCTTCGGTAATAGGGTTGTTAGGTCACATATTTGAGTAGTAGTGTGTCAGGTGAGAGACGTGATGTCATCAAAATATAACTTTTAAAAATCATTTAAATTTGTTTTAATTTGTTTAAATTAGTGTTCATCTGTTTAAATTAAGTTCAATTCCTTTTAAATAGTTTGAAATAGTTTTTAATGGTATAATAGTTAAATTTCTGAAAAACGAAATATAAGAAAAATGCAAATGCGAAAAAGTCCTATTCCGCATAATTATTATTTGCAATTGATTACACATCTGTGAAGGGGTAGAACTGATTCTCTGACCTTACAATTCCCCAACTTCTAAATTGCTCTGTTTTATCTCAAGTAGGGTCAGGGAACATGACTACAAGAACATGATTGGTTTTTTTTTATTTTTCAAAAACATCAATTGAACACGTCAGTTTAACCATTTTTGCTATAACATATACTGACCCCCCCAAATCCATCCATTTCTTAATATTACAGCACAAGCAAGTGTGCATTTCTTTTAAACTAATACCTTCAGTAAAAAATCTTCAGAAACCCACATCATAAAATCTGGATCCTTCCTTCATTAAAATCCTAGATTAAAAAACAGATGATGCATAAACACGTCAAGAGCAAGGCCGAAATTGTCTGTCAACAGCGAGCAAGGCCGGAAATGTGTGGGTGTGCTTCCCGGTAACATCGGCTTGAACCCGCCTCGGATTGAGTTTCGTTAAAAATAATCCCGGCTCAAATTGGTTAAGTGATTCCGTCGTTGAAGTTTATCAGTCTCTGGTATTCCTTTGAATAATAGTAGTCAGACTCGCGCTTAGTGTCCGACGCAGACAGCTTGATGTAGACTGTACCCTCCTTGACCTCTACGCTGTGGGTTCGCTGCTTCACGCCCTTTGACCTCCAGCACGGAGCCTGTCTCGGTTTCTGTGGATCTGTGACAGGTTTGTAGACAACAGGGGTAATATTTATGGAGCTCTAAGCAAAACATAAATGTGCTCATCACCAAAAGTCTTTCTCAGTAAAAACAGGTTCCCAGCCAAAACTCTTTGTTCTATTCATGCTTAGCAACAACCAGCTAAATATCAGTCACAATACACATCACCTGATACTTTGGTTTTGTAACTCTGTTTTTGCCAAGAAAGAATGTTTGTGCTCAGCAGCTTCATGAAATTGGCCCCAGGACTGATTGTGAGAAACAAAGTGTGGAACCACCAATATTGCTCCAATGCCCCCTTCTCCCCCACAAAATGACACTCTGACATGGGATGACACCATGACAACATCCCTTCTAATTTATTTGATATACAATTAATTGATATCTGTCATAATGTGATGTAAATGACCCCCCCAAAAAATCAGTCCCAAAATAGCAAAAAATGTGCCAAGCAATGATTTCTGCTTAAGACATCATCTAACCTTGTTCAATGTTTACGTGGTTTTTAACCAGTTCGCGCTAGATGACGCACATACAAATGCTAAGTTTTCCCCAGATTCAAAACGGATGACGCATAAACACGCCACGACCAAGGTCGGAAATGTCTGGCAGCAGCGTGCAATTAAGACCGGAAATGCGTGGGTGTGCTTCTCGGTACTATCGGCCTGAACACGCTTCGGATCAAGTTTTGTTAAAAATATTTCCGCGCGTCGGCTCGGTGATGTTAAAATAATCCCGGCGCGAACTGGTTAGGAATAAACTGACCTGAAAAGAAAAAGTGACTAAAATTGTGAGGAACATTAGAGGTTTTTTTCCCAACCGAAGGAAAATGTTTTGACTATCTTGAAAAAGGTTTTAAATGCCACGAGTTTGGGCGTGGCCCAGTTGTTCACGACTCTGTATGCTTACCGTTAGTGACAAATGTCTGCTTAATATGTGGTATTAGTACATGTAAGTACATTTCTTGAATTGGCAAAGAATTTTGATATTCTGCTAATGCATACATCCCTTAACAAAAAATTATGTGCTTACTGAGTGCTTACTGATTATTTTGCTAGCACTGTTAGCGCAGATTCTGTGGTTAGCCAATCCATGAAATTAGGCCCAGTTGGTTGCAAAAGAATTAGTCAAAATGTTCTAAACACCAGAGCATGCAAACGGAATCTTATTATGTAAAGCCTGGTTCATATATCAGTGCGAACGTTAATTTGTTAAACACATTTTATCTCTGGCAAACGTTAAAAAAAAGAAGAGTGCATGAACTATATGTGACCCGCTCTGCAAAAATGAGTCTGATGTCGCATAATACATTTTCACGTAAAGGACTGCTTATATTGTCTCAGAGGTGATTTTTCTTTTAACAAATCATTTTTTGGTTTTAAGGAATTTTGGTTTCTCCGACACCTATTTTTTTTCAGAACTGATCGTTTGAAAAGGTTGTTTTGATCTCCAAAGTAGATTTAATCAAGGTTGTTGTCATCCTCTAACCATAGCATCTAATAAAGCACTACAATTATAAATCTTTATTTCTGTTTAAAGACATTTTTAAAATAACTGAGAAAAAGCAAATTTCAAACAATCGTAAAAGACCAATGCATTTACACTACAGAGTTGTGCCATATATGTCAAATGAAAGCTTATTTCCTGCTCTTTCTGACCAACTGTAAAACTGTTACAAATTATTTTTAACACATCAGACTCATTTTTGCAGAGCGGGTCACATATACACGTTGACTGCCGAGCATAATTTCATAGGGCGCGCCCTAATTTGCCAAGCGTTGTACACATGTGCGCATACTTAATAGGTACTTTATCAGAGTGAATGATTTGAACATAAACATTTTATAGATGTATGTCCTCACCACTGCCAGCAGCATATTTGTTATCAGTGATGTCAGTAAATTCAATTTACAATACAAAAACCTTTCATTTTCCATGAGTATACGGTAGTGGCAGAATCCAGTACACCTGTTACTACGAGTATACTGGTAGTCGGCAGTCAACATGTTAACCAGTTCGCGCCAGGATTATTTTAACATCGCCGAGCCGACGGGCGGGATTATTTTTAACGAAACTCGATCCGAAGCGAGTTCAGGCTGATAGTGCCGGGAAGCGCACCCACGCATTTCCGGCCTTGCTCGCTGCTGACGTACATTTCCGAACTTGAACTTGGCGTGTTTATGTGTCATCCGTTTTGAATTTGGGGAAATATTTGCATTTATATACGTCATCCGGCGCGAACTGGTTAAGAAACTTTAACTCAAACTTCTTACCAATGGCCTGATAAAACCCTTCCCCCGTTGCCAGGCTGATCTTGTATTTGTGCCATGGACACACAATACAGCTCACACCGTTTATATCCTAAATTAGAATTTGACAAGTTATACAAAAATCATCATTTCAGTTTCAAGAGAAGTGAAATCGTAACTAAAATTTATCACAAGATGGAATTTGCATCGGGGTGATGTAAATTTAATATTCGGTTTTGCGCTTCTCGGCACAACAATAGGCATGTAGTGTTTTATTAAAATACGCTGGTAAAGGGCAAAACCCAACATTAAAATTCATCAATTCTAATTTCAAAATGCATCAACCCTTCTCTAAGTTCACCCTCTTTCCCTTGCCCATGCCTTGTCAGACTTGTACGACTCGAGTCATGATAACAAGTTAATTAGACTAGGTCTCGACCCTATGGACTTGGACATGCGACTCAACCTAAACATTTATTAACCAGTGTACAATTCTTTATTGTATCATTTGGTCGAAGGCTTCGACATGGAAAGTGGTAATTTAATAAAGAACCAAGGCAAACAGGTTACATGTAGATCCAATGACTTCAATGGCTATGGTTTAGTTGACTTATTATTTCTGTACACAATATGTAAATGTATTTCTGTAAATATATTTCTAGTTCATTAAATTTAGAGGAACGCTGTACACAATTTGAACCCTTTACACTGTTAGCTTTTCGCGGTACCTCATCAGTACTTAACCAGTTCGCGCCGGGATTATTTTAACGTCACCGAGCCGAGGGGCGGGATTTTTTTAACGAAACTCGATCCGATAGTGCCGGGAAGCACACCCACATATTTCCGGCCTTGCTCGCTGCTGGCAGACATTTCCGAACTTGAACTTGCGTGTTTATGCGTCACCCGTTTTGAATTTGGGGAAAACTTTGCGTTTATATACGTCATCCGGTGCGAACTGGTTAAAGGCGACTCGGACTCAACCTTCGTGACTCAGGACTCGAGAGAGGTGACTCAGACTGATATGAATGTTTGGTGATTCAAATGCAAGTCTGTGCCTTATCACATCACATTTCTTGTAGGTACTGTGACTAGCCAAATTCCACCAATAGACTATTTTAAAGCGGATAACTGGTATAGGCCTGTACTATAGCATGCATACATGTAGTTAATGTTTAATTCTTTGTACATGCTTTTTCTTTTGTGTTTCACCCGCCAACCATGATGTGCATCATGCTGCCCTATATATGTTTGTTTTTTGTACACAGTCATTATGTCTCTGAAGAAAATCTTGTTAAGATCGAAATATTAGGCCCTCTTAACTTATTTGATTTAATTCCTGTAATAGAGATATCTCTATTAATAATAGAGTTATCTATCTCTAATAGAGATATCTCTATTTCTTTAAATAGAGATATCTCTATCTAATAGAGATATCTCTATTTATAATTATAAATAGAGATATCTCTCTTATTAATAGAGATCAGGCCCGTACGCATTCAAGTTTTTTTCCCAACCGAAGAAAATTTTCCTGACTATCTTGAAAAGGTTTTAAATGTCACGAGTTTGAGCGTGGCCCAGTTGTTCATGACTCTGTATGCTTACCATTGGTGAAAAATCTCTGCTTAATATGTGGTATTAGTAAGTACATTTCTTGAATTTGCAAATAATGTTGATATTCTGTAAATGCATACATCCTGTAACAAAAAATTATGTGCTTACTGAGTTAATTATTTTGCTAGCACTGTTAGCGCAGATTCTGTGGTTAGCCAATCCATGAAATTGGGCCCATTTGGTCTAAAAGAATTAGTCAAAATGTTCTGAACACAAGAGCATGCAAACGGAATCTTATTATGTAAAGCCTGGTTCATATATCAGTGCGAACGTTAATTTGTTAAACACATTTTATCTCTGGCAAATGTTTTGTAACGTAAAAAAAACAACCTTCGAGTGCATGAACTATGTGTGACCCGCTCTGCAAAAATGAGTCTGATGTCGCATAATACATTTTCACGTAAAGGACTGCTTATTGTCTCAGAGGTGAATTTTCTTTCAACAAATCATTTTTTGGTTTTACGGAATTTAGTTTCTCTGACACCTATTTTTTTCAGAACTGATCTTTTAAAAAGGTTGTTTTGATACCTAAAGTAGATTTAATCAAGGTTTTTGTCATCCTCTAACCATAGCATCAAATGAAGCACTACAATTATAAATCTTCATTTCTGTTTAAAGACATTTTTAAAATAACTGAGAAAAAGCAAATTTCAAATAATCGTAAAAGACCAATGCATTTACACTACAGAGTTGTGCCATATAAGTCAAATGAAAGCTTATTTCCTGCTCTTTCTGACCAAATGTAAGACTGTAACAAATTATTTTTAACACATCAGACTCATTTTTGCAGAGCGGGTCACATATACACGTTGACTGCCGAGCATAATTTCATAGGGCGCGCCCTAATTTGCCAAGCGTTGTACACATGTGCGCATACTTAATAGGTACTTTATTAGAGTGAATGATTTGAACATAAACATTTTATAGATGTATGTCCTCACCACTGCCAGCAGCATATTTGTTATCAGTGATGTCAGTAAATTCAATTTACAATACAAAAACCTTTCATTTTCTATGAGTATACTCGTAGTGGCAAAATCCGGTACACCTGTTACTACGAGTATACTGGTAGTCGGCAGTCAACGTGTTAAGAAACTTTAACTCAAACTTCTTACCAATGGCCTGATAAAACCCTTCCCCCGTTGCCAGGCTGATCTTGTATTTGTGCCATGGACACACAATACAGCTCACTCCGTTAATATCCTAAATTAGAATTTGACAAGTTATAAAAAATTTATCGCAAGATAGAATTTGCATCGGGGTGATGTAAATTTAATATTCGGTTTTGCGCTTCTCGGCACAACAATAAGTATAGTCTAGTTTATTGCTCCATGGTATAGTGTACGTTTTATTAAAATACGTTGGTAAAGGGCAAAACCCAACATTAAAATTCATCAGTTCTCATTTCAAAATGCATCAACCTTTCTTTATTAAGTTCACCCCCTTCCCCTCGCCCATGCCCTGTCAGACTTGTACGACTCAAACTCAACTCGAGTCTCATTTTTCATGACTCGAGTCACGATGACAAGTGAATTAGACTAGGTCTCGACCCTATGGACTTGGACATGTGACTCGACCTAAAACATTTATTAACCAGTGTACAATTCTTATTGTATCATTTGGTCGAAGGCTTCGACATGAAAAGTGTTATTTTAATAAAGAACCAAGGCAAACAGGTTACATGTAGATCCAATGACTTCAATGGCTATGGTTTAGTTGACTTATTATTATTGTACACAATATGTAAATGTTTTCTAGTTTATCAAATTAGAGGAGCGCTGTACACAATTTGAACCCTTTACACTGTTAGCTTTTCGCGGTACCTCATCAGTACTTAACCAGTTCGCGCCGGGATTATTTTAACGTCACCGAGCCGAGGGGCGGGATTTTTTTAAACGAAACTCGATCCGAAGCAGGTTCAGGCCGATAGTGCCGGGAAGCACACCCACGCATTTCCGGCCTTGCTCGCTGCTGGCAGACATTTCCGAACTTGAACTTGACGTGTTTATGCGTCACCCGTTTTGAATTTGGGGAAAACTTTGCGTTTATATACGTCATCCGGCCCGAACTGGTTAAAGGCAACTCAGACTCAACCTTCGTGACTCAGGACTCGAGAGAGGTGACTCAGACTGAAACTGAATGTTTGGTGATTCAAATGCAAGTCTGTGCCTTATCACATCACATTTCTTGTAGGTACTGTGACTAGCCAAATTCCACCAATAGACTATTTTAAAGCGGATAACTGGTAAAGGCCTACTATAGCGTGCATAGTTAACATTTAGTTTCTGTAATAGAGATATCACTATAGAGATATCTCTATTAAAAATAGAGATATCTATTTCTAATAGAGATATCTCTATTATTAATAGAGATATCTCTATTATTAATAGAGATATTTATATTATTAATAGAGATATTTCTATTATACATAGAGATATCTCTATTAGAAATATAAATATCGCTATTTTGGATAAAATGTCAACCATGCACGCCATACATAAATAGTCACAACCAGTCAATCCTACTTTACGCAGGCAGAAAGCCACAATTGTTGAAAAAAGTCATTTGCAAGCCAGAAATCCAGAAAAAGTTTGGATTTAATGCTTGAACAATGAGAAGCCTTAAACAATTGCTAAAAATATATATGTTACAACATTTTGGGAAATATTAGACAAACAATAATAAAATGTCTTTCTTTGTTTGAGAGATTGAGAGCTCGGTGAAAAGATGAACAAAATATAAACAGTTGTACACTAATTTTATATAATTCTTTGTTTCAAGATTTAAAGAAATTGATAGAAAGATACAAACCTCTATGTTTCCAACATCCAATGGTCCACCAGCATCTATTGGGAAAAAAATTGTGATGAAAAAGATGTCAATTATTTTATTCTAGAAGAGCAGCAAACAATAGATAACAATAACAATATCATAGAGCTATATTAAATTACTAGAGTGCTAACTCCTCATTTGTACGCGCGGAGATACTTTGAATCCATCCTGTACGCAGACATTTTGAATTCATCTGCGTGTGGTAAGAACATAATAAAAAATAGATATGGATTGAATGTTGACAAATGCAACGCGTGTGCAAGTAGAACAGACGCAAACAACTTACGCGCATCATGCTAGTTAAACAAAAGTCACGGCAAAATCATCTGCAGCGGATACGTACGCACACACGGATGATTTGAGCTGTTTGCGCAGAAAAAAAATGAAACGCTCATTTGCTGATCGTGCATTTCAGTTTTGGGCGTATCAGCTTCAGCGACGCACTGTTTTTTGTCTCTGTTTTAATCGAAGGCCAGGTTTTTAAATTGCGTTTTCCCTTTTTTTTCCCTTTTTTTTCGGGGGTTTCATTTTAATATTTGTACGATGTCTTTTTCTTTTTTTCTTTTTTTCTCAATCCAAAATTGGTACACATACATCGCTTTTGGTTGTAATTCTCGTTTTGTGCTTGAACCATGTTTTTAATATCCACTTTTGATCAATGTATGTTTGTTTTATTGATACATTTGTTTTAATGTTATGTACATGTACAGTTTAGTGCTTTGAACCCAGGGCCCCCAGGGAGAACAGTTCTTAGATAACTGATGGGGCTACCCTGGTAAAATAAAACAAAATAAATAAATAAATAAATAAAACTGTATAGAATACAAACGCAGATATGCAAATAGCCGTACAAAAAAGCCGTACAAAGTTTCGAGTTTTCCATAGGTTTGTGCACAAACATGGATGCGCCCAGCAGGCATCACTTTGTACATCGAGCCAGACATTGTAGCTATATGAACAATAATGGTGCTTACATATCGCTTTACATCGTATCAATGATCTCAAAGTGCTTTACAATTATGACCCCGTTCATAATAATAATAATATCTTGGATTTATATAGCGCTTTTCACACCCGAAGGGCATCTCAAAGCGCTTCCAACATTATTACCCCTGGTCACTGGGCCATTTTCAATCCTTAAACCATTTCAGCTCCCTGGGGAGTATACAGCCTGTGCTGCAATATATGCGCTACTAGGCTAAATCAATCTTACATAGATAATAGAATTTAGGGCCGGGATAGGGGATTTAATAGGGGGTTCTAGGGGGATATTCAGGGTTCAGGGGATATTTTGTCTGAGTGGTACGTGCCTGGTGGGGTACAAGTACATGTAGTTTGAAAATTTGAGACTCTAAAATGTGTGTACGAGAGTCTCAAAACTACGGCAAGTATTGAAAAATGCAACATGTGTTTAGTGCTGAGTCAAAAGAACTATACAATGTACATGTATGAACACTATGAGACCATTGAACTTTGAGATCAGTCTGGATAAACAGAGATGGACATGCACAAGTCTAGTCTTTGTCTTCAACTTGAAATGAAACCACGTGGCTTTAATTTACTCTCAGTCTCAGATGCAAAATGTTGAAGAAAACTTTCTTCTTTAGTTAAAGTAATATTATCAGATATGTTTGACTCACGATAACAGTGGTAGTCCAGGGCATAAAACCTCTCATCTCGATAGAACACTGTGATTTTTCTGCCAGAGATCAGTACGGTCTCTCTTTCTTTCTCCCTGAGCTCCTTTTCAGTTGCTATGGCAACCCATTCTGATGAGGCAGAGGAGGAATCTCGATGTGATGCCTCCATCACTAAGATCTCAGTTCATTCCAGCATGATGGCGATTGGTAAAACCCGGATCTCCTGGATCTTCCGGATCCAATGTTAACGCTAGTCAGACAGTCGGACCTTCGATCCCGGATCCTAAATAAAAAGGTTCCACCTTCAATAAAATTAAACAAATTGCATTTCAAAGTAGCCTTATTTTGGGGGGATTAGTTGGGCCCAGTAATCAGTATTCCTTGGGTTAGGGTTAACATTGGGGTTAGGGTTAACATTGGGGTTAGGGTTAGCATTAGGGTTAGGGAAGGTCCGAGGCGGTCAGGAGGATCCGACTTTCACCTACACCCTTCCAGCATACAATTATACTTTTATAGGCCTTAATTTCTTCCTCCCCTTGAAGAGCAACCTCATGTACGAGGATAAAGTGCCCGAGAGAGTTTTTTATGGAGTATAATAGACACGTGGCGGGGTATTCTGCAGTTGTAATTTTGGCACTATTTATTTATTCGAATGCAAGAATTTTTGATTTAGCTTGTCGTACTAAAATTATAAGTATAGTAGTACATGTAGGCCTAACGCCGAACAATAAACAATATGCAAAGCTATTTATAATTAAATAGGCATACAGCTTTAAAAAACGTCGCCAAAACCAAATTTAGTAATAGTAGCTAAAAAATTCTAGTTCTAATTTCTTCCCATGTCTTGAGCTTTATTTGGCACTTAGAGCTAGAATTTTCCAGCTATTAACCCTAACTCCCTCACCATTGTTATTGAACAATACAATTCCTTCAAAATCCTCCAACTTCCTTTGTTGTGTAGGGAGTTAAGGTTAAAATTGAGTGGAAAGGAGAGATTATAACAACTAAACTGCAATACAGCCAAGCCAGGCTTAAATTTAACACACAAAAATATACTACATGCACATGTATTCAAATTCCCAGCTCTGTTCCTCCATGGTGTAACCATGGATAACGTTGAGTTTTTTTCCCCTCCATGTCTTATGAGGTCTTTCCCCGACCGCATAAAAACCCTGGCCCATACCATATTCACCGCACTCTACTCCACTTCCGCATTAGTTTCGCGGGGTTTTGTCCAAAGGGCGCTCTACGATCTTTGGTTTTTTAAAAGTATGTATTTAAATGCGCCCTCAACGTCGCAGCTATTGGTTACGGCTGTTTTATGAAAACAAGACACTTTTCATACAACAATCGCCTGTTAAGTGTATATCTACCAATCAGAATGCTTCTTAGCATCACATGACAACTCGCCGCCAAGCTTGAGAAATAACAAAATCTATTTTGCTAGATTGGGGTTTCCATTTTCCGAGGTATAATTAGGTCTATGGTATTTTTCACTCGATTTATTTATCACATTCTTTTTCTGACAAGTTTACAGATGGATCACCAACCACCAGTAAAAAGCAATACTGAAAAGCTGACAGATGCGCAACGCAATTTTGAAAAAAGGTAGGTAGTATTACCGGCTAAGAAACGCGCAAACGTTAACGTGGCGTTGTAATGGAATATAGGGAGCGTGCAAGAACAACCATTGTCATGCTCGGAGGCTGTTCCACCTATTGCACACGCCGCCGGGCAAAGGGGAAGCCCTCCAATCAATTTGTACAAGGAATTACGTGTTTTTAAAAAAAGAATTTACACAGCATGCTAGCAATAAAAGATGAATACTTTTTTTTGGTGTAACTGTAAGGTGGGACTGGGAGATTCCACTTTTGGCGAAAATTTCACTTTTGCATCCGCTATGTTTTTTTAGCTGAAATTGTACCAGAATGTTAAGCACTTACAATATAAGACAAGTCTAGCAGAAGCAGTTAACCGTCAATAAGGTCTATTGTCGATCGGTTGATTTCAACAGGTGGCGCCCTTCGCTACGCAAGAAAGGGAGCATCGCGCGCACGGCGAACCACTCGAAAATATGTCGTCACAAAATTCCTAAATCTAAAAAGAAGACCAACTCTCGTCGTATTTGAGGGCCAGAGGTGTTGTAGTAAATAATGAAAATAACAAAGAGCTTGCTGAGAAGGCATAGCGGGCCGAAAAGCTTGGTTTAGTGCAAAACTGCTCCCTTTTCTACCCATCATGCTTTGCGGGATCGCGATCAACAATAGACCTTATTGCCCGGTATCTGTTATTTCCCAGGGGAAAACAATAAGGAAATGTGGAAACCCAAACAACCTGAAAAAAAAAGACCGTTGCTATTCTTACGTGACCGTAATCCTACGTACTTTTTCTATTCTTACGTGAGTTCCGGTAGTGCATGCGCAGTCCCTAGTTAATTGTATACAGTCCCTAGTTTTTCGTATACAGTCCCTAGTTTTTCGTATACACGACTTTTATACCTTTTTCTATAAGACCCTATCTAGATGAGATTATTAACCAATAATTTTCGTTAATAAAAAAAGGTTATGTAATGAAATAATACCCCAAAACAATGGAATTAACTTATTACACATGTACAATAATAACCTCTTCCTATTATTACCTACAAAACTGTATACAAAAGAGTGTCGCTTGAAGATACATTTTATTATTTTGTTAAAACAGAATCTTTTTCATGCGATTTTTTTTTGTTTTTGTTTTTTTGTCTATTCTATAAATTTAGAATTGCCGCCCCTGCACCTTGCCGCCCCTGCCACTTGCCGCCCCTTCACCTTGCCCCGCCCCTTCACCTTGCCCCGCCCCTTCACCTTGCCCCGCCCCTTCACCTTGCCCCGCCCCTTCACCTTGCCCCGCCCCTTCACCTTGCCCCGCCCCTTCACCTTGCCCCGCCCCTTCACCTTGCCCCGCCCCTTCACCTTGCCCCGCCCCTTCACCTTGCCCCGCCCCTTCACCTTGCCCCGCCCCTGCACGTCAAAGTGTTTCGATCTTGTCATAAACAATTTACCATTTTACATTACTTAACCGAGACTATTACATGTACTATTGTTTTGTTATGATTATTGTAATTATAATTATTGTGCATTGCCATAATCGCGATTGCAAGCATTGTGTGCCTTCTCCGCCCGAGAGCGAGTGGCGTCTCCTCAGCACGCAGCCACAGTACAGCTTGTGTCATCTCATGAAACAGTCGTTGTTTACCCTGCAATCCGGCCGCGCGCTTGTTATCGATACACTTTGACCTGTGACATCACAGGCGCCCCATGATGCACCATCCAGTTATTACCAGTAAATAAGGGTGCCAGCATCTTTTTCGACTAGCATGGAGAAAGTGGGTTTTTTTCATGGCCAAGACCTACGATACAGAGAGAGTCCAGTATTACGGCCACAGAATGGGGCTACGTGAACCTATGCATTGCATTACCAAGAATATGGAGACCGTAACAAACGTGCAGAAAATGTTTGGTTTATCGGAGTCATTTACGTACAAAATGGTTGAGCCCTGGACTAAAAAACCAAAAGTGGCGACAGGATGCAACATTGTTTCCTTTCCTTTTCTTTTGGCCACAGGTTCAGTTGTCCCATCTGCTTGGACCCCAAACTGAGAATGGTAGTGTCAAGCTGTCAACACAGGACGTGTTCTGACTGCTTGTATGACCCGTCGGGAACGCTGCGTGATGGCTTGAAAAAGTGTCCCACCTGCCAACGGGAGAATGCCTTTCCAGAAGTCAGGTTGGTTATTATGGTAGAAAGTCTAATTTACAAACTGGTTTTTTGTTTTGGTTTATTTGTCTAATATACATGTATGACTCAAAATTGCTTCTAGATGATAGCCAACAGTTTGCCACACTTGAAAGGATCGGTCACTTTTACCTTAGGGTGTGCTTCAGAAGTGGGTACCTAGAATCAGACGATGAGGAAGACTATAAAAAAGAAAGATTTCGATCACTTCAACAACCACTAACAACAGCTTGTTGCATGCTTGGTTCAAGGCTTAAATATGTCCATTAGTCTCTGTAGAATCGCTACCTATGGCTCTCTATGCAATGATTCCACTCTGAACAAATAAGAGTTATGAAAAAAATAAACTGATCAGCAACTTGCAGGATTTGAAAGGGGTTGTGTTTTATGACGGATACCCAGGTACCCGTATTTTGTACATTATGTTGGTGTACTACTCGTAAATGCACACCCTACTCCCTAACCTTACCTGCTCTGAAATCAAACCAGGGGGATTTTTTAGGATACATGTACATGTATGTATTAGCAATGTGTACCAAGTAATTATTATTATGTAAACAAAGCGTGAGTGTCTTTGCCTCGTGAAAAGTTTGGAAAAGAGTGAGAAATGTGAATTTATTTTGCATGATTTCACCACTGTCTGAGCCTACATGTACATGTATCTTGAACAAGTATGATTGCCTGAGATACATTAGCCATTAAAGGGTTACAGGTTGTACAAATATGTGGTTGTTATAGCTCTTCAATTGTTTGTTTGTTTTATTTAAGCAATCGTGCTGATACTATTACTCTACTCTTAAATTGTTTTTTATTTTTATATATATTTTGTTACCCTTTTCTTTCCTTTCCTGACATTTCTCCTCCAGACCAGACATACCTGAAGACACCATATTGATCCAGAGACAGTTAGGAGTGACTGAGTGTCCCCTAGACGGCTGCCAGGCAGGGCTATGGATGTGGGACGTGGAGAAACACATTGAGTGAGTATAGCCATAGCCGGCCAAAACCATCCTTGAGGCTAAGCATTCTTAAAATATACGAAGGTATTTTTAACCCTAAGGAGAAAGGAAAACAAAAGAGGGTAACAAAGGTCTTCCCCACAAGTCTCCATATGCGCGGTTGCGTGTGTGTGTGTGTGCTCTTGCACCACATAACGACCGAGGGGCGAGACACAAAAGAGAACAAAGGAAACAAAAGCCCCTCGGTCGGCGGTATGAAAGGAAAAATTCGGTCCTCGGTCGACGGTGCAAGCGCTAGGCAATGGGGTTTGGGTATAACATAGGAATAAAGGAAAACACAATATCGATCATCGATCGTTATGTGGTTCACGACTGTGTGTGTGTGTTCTTGTATCGTATTACGATCGAGGATCGAAACACAAAAGAGAACAAAGGATCCTCGAAGGACGGTTCGCTTGTCCGAATTCGGTCCTCGATCGTTGGGGCAAGCGCTAAGTAATGGGGTTAGGGTATAGTAAAGGAACAAAGGAAAACACAATATCGATCCTCGGTCGTTATGTGGTTCACGTGGGTGCGTGTGCGTTTGTATTGACCGGCAATCGTGGTCGTCGGACAAAAGAATTGGGAGTCAAACAATGGGTCCACGATTGACACAACGTCCACGATCTTTTCCCGTGTACAAATCCTATGGCGATCATCCGAAAACGTTAGAGTATAAACAAAAGAGGGAAGACGGCCGGACAATGCCCCGTCCACGATTGCCGGTCAAAACATAACTGGGTGAGTTAGTCTTGCATACGCACTGTGGACCTCCGAACAATATAGGTCCACACGATGCGGGAAGAGGTTACGGTTTGTGGACTTGCACACGTCCACAATCCGTTTTTCAGTTTCCGAAAAAGAGCGCTAGAGGAAAAACGGGTTAGGGTTATATATAGAAAAGATAGAAGGGACAGCTGAGAGGCCCATAATCAAAATTTAAGGGTAAATTTGTTTTGGGGAAGCGAGAAAAATGAGTATTTAGTCAAAGTTTGTTAACTACACGAAGACAAAGGAATGTCCACAGTACGTATGTAAGGTAAAGCTCTGTGTGTGTGTGCGTTTGTATTGACCGGCAATCGTGGTCGTCGGACAAAAGAATTGGGAGTCAAACAATGGGTCCACGATTGACAAAACGTCCACGATCTTTTCCCGTGTACAAATCCTATGGCGATCATCAAAAAACGTTAGAGTATAAACAAAAGAGGGAAGACGGTCGGACAATACCCCGTCCACGATCGAAGGCCTTTACTCACTTCTATGTGTGTGTATCTCCATATAAGGAGAAATATAGCTAGAGGGGTGTTTCACAAAACATGAAGTAAAACTGTTGAACAAAATTATTGGCTAAGTGTTGTAATCTTTAAACCTTTCAGAGAAATTCACAAAAATGTTTGTGTAAAATTTGATGAATTCCATACTGTTATGGATAGAATGAGGTTTGTAAATATGTTAAACTGCTCAAAAGATTTAGTTAGAAAAGAAATGTGTTTTTGTGCCTTTTTTTTTTCTTAACCAGTTCGCGCCAGGATTATTTTAACATCACCGAGCCGATGCGCAGGATTATTTTTATTGAAACTCGATCCGAGGCATGTTCAGGCCGATAGTACCGGGAAGCACACCCACGCATTTCTGGCCTTTCCTGCTGCTGACAGACATTTCCGGCCTTGCTCGTTGCATGTGTATATGTGTCATCCGTTTTAAATCTGGGGAAAACTTTGCGTTTATATATGTCATCTGGCGCGAACTGGTTAATATGCTAATGCAAAATGCCATATTAATGGTAGAATGAGGTTTGTGGGTAATGTGAAACTGCTCAAAGAGACTACTTGTTCAAAATAAATTAAAGTTCGTCGCAACTTGGCTCCAACTGATTTGTACTTTTTTTCTGAACAGATCTTGTCCCCACGCTGTGTTCTCACCAAAACCCAGAGGTAGACCGGGGAGAAAGCGGTCACTGAACAAAGATGTGAGCACCAATACACCACCAATGGCTAAGCAACAAAAACAAGCCCAGACGTTACCGCGTCAGACACAGTCTAGAGCAGCCAGTCAAGATTGGATGCCAACGACCAGGTTGACTCGGAGCAATAGTTACAATGCAGAGAGGCCCCACCAATTCAACTATATATATTAATTCCAATGTAGTCGCATCCCCGCAAGTGCCGTGGCCTCATAGTCCGGGGTACTGAATTCTGTGGGTTAAAGCTGTAGGTTGTGGGTTTGAGTCCGGCGTGTGCCCTTGGGCAAGGCACTTTGTCACTCATTGTTTCTCTTCACCAAGGAATAAATGGGTACCTGTGAGGGTAGAGATGGTTATTATTAGCTGCTTTGCGCCGGGATGGCAGCATTGAGCTGCTAAACTCTCCAGAAAGCTGAGATGGTATTTGGAATGATTCGTGGGCCCAATGATCAGGGGTAATAATGACACAGCACCTTGAGTGCCAGTCCTGGTAGATACGTGTGCTATATAAGAATTCTGTAGTATTATTATTTGGGGTCGAAAAAGCCACAATGTACGTTTTCCGGTCGGTGGCAGTTGCCCGTTTCTTTTGCAAATTGCTGAAAAATTTGATGGTGCGTACAAATGTATATGTAAATTATATCTAGCAATTAACCTGTAAGAATTGCATGGAAAAAGTGTGTGCAAATGTTATTGAATCGGTCTATAAGATAGTCATACTTGTTTATATAGTTACCAGTTGCAAGTATTCCTACTTTACTATTTTCTTCACATTGCTCCTACTTTTTCTACTTTTTTACCCACAACTGTGAAAAACTGAAATCTCATTGAATAACAGTGTTTCGCACACAATGAAGGGCTGTGGGTGCAGGAGTACTGCAAGTGTACTTTCAAGAGCTTAATTGAGGATGGAGCACAAAAGTACAGAGTTAGCCAAATGAGGCTTATGATGAAATGGACATGCGAGACTATTATGTGACCCAGCACGAGTAAAATTGAGATTTTGATTTCTTCATTTAAAGCTTGTTTAACTTTAAATGATGAAATCAAAATCTCAAATTTTATTTTTGCCTCAAGTGTCTTATTTACTCGTGCTGGGTCACATTTATGAACACTACTCCTGAAAGCCTAAAAAAGTTGTACTTTTATCCTGATTTGTTCTACTTTTCTCCGACTAGTATACAATCACCAATTGTAAAATTGTACAGTGAGTCTCTACAAGGTGGTAAAAAAACACAACCTCATACATGTACATCCGCTATTCAGAGACCTACACTTTTGATATATTGATAGGAAATCTTGTTAGAAGGAAAATAATACCAAGAACTCCTGATTCGGTTGAGTAGTTTCAATTCCAGTGCCATTTTTGTGAACCAAGGCCAGGGGCTCTAATTAGGATTATCATACACACACAGCTACATGTATTCGCATTTTTGTATCACTGTGGAGACATGGCTTTGTTCTCGTGTACAAAATGGTTAGAAAGTCGAGCACGTTTTTCAAAATGCTCCCATTTTAACCATAATTTTTTTCCTGGGTTGAAATTTCGACCCAATATACCCTATATTATACCCTAACCCAAACACTAATCCTTACCCACATCCTAATTCTAGTTTTTGAGTAATTTAAGTAAAATCCAAAAATCTAATTCGTGAAATTCCCAATGGAGACCTATTCATCTATAAAAAAATTACCCTCCGGAGACGTTTTGTCTCCATTGTACACATTGTGTTCATGTCTCCAGAGGGTACCGTATTTCGCACCACCCACATGGATCCGCACATATGGAGACTTGTGGGGAAGACTTTTGTTACCCTCTTTTGTTTTCCTTTGTCCTATTGTAATATTTAACGCTATGGCGTTTCTACTCTGGGGTAAATAGATTTCTAAGGATTTTCGCTCTGGGGTAAATTTATCCTATTGTCTTATTGTGTTACCATCCCCATAGGGCTGCGTTTATACGAGCACACACACAGTCATATATGGACCGGCAATCGTGGACGGGGTATTGTCCGACCGTCTTTCCTTTTTTGTTTGTACTCTAACGTTTCAAAAATTGAAAAACTTAGTCCCATGATATATTTGACCTCTAGAGAAATTATCAGGTTTGGACATCTCATTTTAGAAAGGTGTATTTTTCAAACCATACCTATTATTATCTATGTTGGGTACACATTCTAAACACCTCACCAAAAGTAAGTCCCACTCTCAACAATAAGCCATTTGCGCGTGACCCCAAGTTAAATTTAAATAATATCTGGTACACTGACTTGTTCACACAGCTTGGCACAGTTTAACTTTAAATTCTCCAGACCAAAGACACTGTTGCTATATCACGTGATTTGGGGCAAGCTTTTGCATAGTTACGTAAGAGACGCTCAGCACCAATACATTGTTTACAATGGGTGAGAATGGCAAAAAGACATCAGACCATTCCAGAGCTGGGGGTTGCTAGCGTATGACGCGTAAGGCTTGCACCGAATCACGTGATATAGCAACAGCGTCTTTGGTCTGGAGAATTTAAAGTTAAACTGTGCCAAGCTGTGTGAGCAAGTCAGTGTACCAGATGTTATTCAAATTTAACTCGGGGTCACACGCAAATGGCTTATTCGTCATAACATCGTCAGATAAAACATTTTACCAATCAAACTTAGTTAGAAATAATCCTTTGACTGTTTCCCAAGTGTTGTTTAAAAATAAAAGATGTCCATGACTTCATGGCTGAATGAGCTCAAATTAATGACAAAAACTGCCCTTCTCAAAAGTCACAAAAGTTGATCTGCCACCTGCTTCACAGGGGTATTAGTCTGTAAAAGACCAATGGCAATGGCCCTGTCTTGATCAGACAGTCTGGGCATAATGCTTAATTTAAGAACACAAAAACAAATCAGTAGGCCTATGCTTGTCAACTGCAAGGTGTATTGGGACAAAGAATGGGACTGATCACCTAACGTCTCACTGTGCCTAGCTCTGAGCCAAGAAAGGGATTTGCATGGTTGAATGATCCTGAATTGATTACAGATTAGAGTAATGTACACTTGGTGGGTATTTTAAACTGCATTCAACCACAGGTGTTTTTTTCATTAGTAAGAAGCCATTCATAAACTTTTGTTACTTTTGAGAAGGGCAGTTTTTTTCATTCATTTGAGCTCATGAAGTTATCTTTTATTTTCAAACAACATTTTAAATGTCATAGGATTATTTTTAACTAAGTTTGATTGGTAAAATGTTTTACCTGACGATGTTATGACGAACTGTTGAGAGGGGGACTTACTTTTGGTGAGGTGTTTATCTTTGGCATTCTGTTAAATATATTGTTTTTGAGACACTATAGTGTGGTGCAACTATATTCAAACAGACTGCTGGCAGTTCTATTTGAAAATCAATTGTGGAAGACTTTCTTGTTGTTATAGTGTACATTGTTATGTTGATATTGTAATTCTCTTGGTTTCTAAGTCTCTCGGACATGAGATGTTTCAGAATTTCTGAAATCGAACTTTATTAATCTGAGCGAAGGATAGTATAGAGAAATATATGCATCTTTCAGGTATGTCATTATTTTTTTATTGACTTATTTCTGGTACCATTGATATCTTGGTCCAAATGGCCTTGGATGTAAATATAACTAAGTTATTTGAATTAAATATTTGCAGAATTTACACCATACCTTAATTTCAATTCTGATGCCTCTTAAAATGGATATGTATTCGGTCATCAAATTGTCAAGTTAAAAAAAAAAAAGGAAAAAAAAAATATTTTTTTTTGTCAGGATATTTTATTAAACCTCACTGGAATGACAAGACTTATACCAATTGTGTTCTTATTCAATTAACCAGTTTACGTCCAGATTGTTTTTTACAAACCTCGATCCGAGACTGTTTAAGGACGGCATCTGTGAGTAGCACACCCTGATATTTCCGTCTTTGCTCGTTATGTGTTTATCAGTCATCCGTTTTAAATTTGACGCGAACTGTTTAAAATAAAATTACCTACTTTTGTATAGGTTTTCCCGATCAATTTTGGCAAATGAGCAGCCAATTTAATTTTCGTACATTGAAATTAAAGCGATTTTGCCTCATTTCAAATTCAGAATTCTGGCATTCAATTTAGTTTTTGAGGCATTCAAATTCCTTTAGCAATCTGTTCAATTTATATCGCCGTTCTTTTTGTCGATTTTTTTTCATTTATTATTTTTTTTTTTAAAGAGGAAATCATTTTTGCTAAATGAGAATTTAAAAAGTATGACAATGAAATTTGTTTCGTATTTTCACTTAAAGGTAGTATACACCATTTGCAGATACCGAAAAAAATTACTACCGAATTATTAAGAAATATCTTACTTATTTAAAAGTAAATAATGATTGTAGGCATCCAGCAAAATAAGGGCCCTAGATATCCTGTAATTGTTCCAAAAAATTGAATTGTATCAACCAAAATTCATTCTCGCCGTCCGGCGAGCGCGAAAAAACAAAGATAACATAAGAATAACTGCTCGATTCCGGTGGAAAACAAACGCTGTTTTTCATGCTTTTCTCGGCATCCATGAATGTAAAAATTCGGACAGGTCAGTTAAACGATATTTACTATAAAATACAACCCCCCAAATCCACCCATTCCTGATAATTCAACAAATTACTAATGGTGTATACTACCTTTAAGTCGGTCAAACCCTTTTGTTTTTCTGTATTTATTTACGTTTTCTGTAACTTTTATGTGGCGTTTGTTGTTGGGGGGGATATTGGTTATACGTGACCAAGATCTATTTCGTCTTTGGGAAACATTAACGCTCGTTATTGTTTGGGCAGAATTTTTGGTTATTTTTATCCTGGTTTATATGTTGACTCCTGTGCTAATAAGTTGACCATATTTATACCTTTAACATTCTAAAGGAAACAAAAGTTAACCGAGCATGTTTTTGATTGCACAAATGACGGAAATGCCTGCCCAATAATGAATTTAAATGACCGAGACGCGTCTTGAAAACGCTCCTGCGAATTTGAATGCCGTTTTGTTAAATTGGATGATTATTTTGTTAAATCGAATGACCATTTTCAGGAGCATTAGATTTCGCGAGAAAAACAATGGCGCATTGGTGAAATTAATAGGCTGCTCTTTTGCTAAAAATGAAAGAGAAAACCTATATTAAAAAAATATATAAAAAAGCAATAATTTACTATTTTGCTCTTTCACCCCCTTCCTTCTCAGTTTCTTCAGTGGTCCAAATAATTATAAGATACTTTTCGAATCATTGGCGTCGGAAACATGAATATTCTACAAATTTGATAAGCGAAAGGACAAACAAAACTCTTTCTTATTCGTACTTTTATTTCTCAAATATTACCTTTTAGTGGCATAAATGAAATCTACTTGCGTGTTTCTCATCTCAGATTAGTTCATTGTTACGAAAAGCTTACTAAACGTGGAATGTATTGGAGTTTGCATCAAGCACCAAGATGTTTTAATATCGTACATTTTTAACTCTGAGCCCAGCAGTTAAGGGGCTGTGAAACAATTACTGGGCAGAATTTTAAATGTTCTTCTCTGTCAAATGTCTGATGTGCTTCAAACGAGGGTCTAACAAGCAGGCATTTCATTGTCTAGTTTCCAATAGCAGACATAAGGATTACTATGATGCGAGCCAGCCTACCACAGGCATCAGATCACGCTGGGTACAAAAAGCCTCATTTTCATGATTATTCATTAGTTTTAACAAGGATGCTAATATATTGTTATTACTCACACAACTATATGCGTTAAAGTATTTTGGAAAAACGGCTTCGGTAGACTTCTCACAGCAGCTTGGTAGATAATGTGTTGGGTTATACATGTATATCTGTGTTTATTTTATTGTTAGGATGAGTCTAAGGGAAAGCAAGGCTCTTAGAACCAAAGGGTCTTCAATTCAGTGTGGTCTAGATATGCCCAGTTCTGATAATTGACAAAGTTCATTGTTAGGATGAGTTTAGGGAAAATCAGTGGCTCTCAGAACCCATATGTCTTCCATTCAGTGTGGTCTAGATATATGCCCAGTTCTGATAATTCTTCAAGTTTATTGTTGGGATGAGTTTAAGTAAAAGCAAGGCTCTTAGAACCAAAGGGCCTTCCATTCAGTGTGGTCTAGATATGCCCAGTTCTGACAATTCTCTGAGTTTAAGGGAAATCAAGGCTTTTAGAACCCAAATGTCTTCCATTCAGTGTGGTCTAGATATGCAGACTGGACTTGCACATAGTCTGGTTCCCAGACCCGACAATAAATGCCTAGACATCTAAATTGTAGGTCAGGTAGCCTCCAGAGACAAAAACATATCATTTCCCCAAAAGACAACGCCTGCATTGGCTGGCTTTAAAAAGTGATAATAAATAGACAGTTTGTCTGTTGATTTTTGCTTACGCAAGCTTAGATTTTATGCAAAATAGAAAAACAATCTGGTCAAGGGCATTTTGTTGTTATCCTTTCAACCATTTTACTATGAAACATAATGTGACCTGCTCCAACGAAACCCGGACAAAGTTCAAAATTTGTTTTTTTGATTTTGCTTTTTTTCAAATTCTCTAGATTTTCGGCTTTAAAATGATGTATCATTCACATGTACCCTTACCCTATCTTCCCTGGTGGAAGGATTTAGTGATACAACCCTGACAACCTAATTATGAGATAAACAGCTTTAAAGGTCAGAAAAACCTATTATTTCCATACACAACTGTTTCTCAAAATTGACAAAAAACATCCTGGGTGACAGATTACGTTCAAATTTAGGTTAAAAATTTAGATTGTAGATTAAAAATTTGTGATTCAGAAAAACCCAAAATGGTAAAATCCACCCTGAAATGACTTCAAGAGTACATTGTTATAAAAGACATTGTGCGACTTTGCCCAGGTTTTGTTGGAACACATATTCGACATTAGCAGCTACAGGTAACTGTTCATCAAAAACAGTCAGACTCATTTGGTCTGGGAACCAGACTAGACTTGTACACAGCTTGATAACAAAAAAGTACTGGCTATTCTCCTACTTTTTTTTTTTTCAATCTATGAAACAATATAAAACATTCTGAGGGTAGGCGTGATACAAATTGTTTATATAGACACTGAATAAAAGTTATTGAAAATCTGCAAAGGACAATGCGCACTGAAACTAAAGCCCTGTCCGCACTGGACTTAATTTGGGCAAACTAACCGAGCCAATGGGTAACTTGCCCATTTCAAGTCCAGTGCGGACAGCCTGGGTAACTTTCCTCACAGGTAACTAACTCACGCAGCGTGGGTAGTTTAACTGAGCAAAAGGTGCCCAGGAAGATTGACCAGGAAGATTTAACCGAGCCAGAAAATCCAGTGCGGACGCGACGTCTCGGTTAAATCTTCCATAACCCATTATGTAAGAAAATAATGTTGAGAGCTAGCGTCGGGAACAGACGATCCGGTCGTCAAGTCGCGGTTATAGGTCACGCAGGGCGCCCTCTTTATTGTTTTGGAGCCAGCTCGGTTAGTTTACCCATCGTCTCGGCAATTCGGTGGGAAGATCAACCCATCGGAATGTTACCCAGCGTCATGGTCAAATTACCCAAAATGTTTATCCAGTGCGAACACGGCTTATAACTGTTCAAATTACTTGGCTGCAGCTTGAGATCATAGACTCGTGCGTAATGTCAAGCTGCAGCCAAGTAATTCCAACACGGCCCAAGTTTCAAGGTAACAGTTTTACCGATGGCATATTGTCTCCGAGGCTCATCAAATTACAATTGGCATCGACTACTCAGCTATGCCATAATAAAAATATACAGTTGCTATAAATAATTTAGTTTTCAAAAACAGATTATTTTCTTTGTTAATAACTGTACATTTAACAAATTAATTGTGAAAATGATGTAAAACCAAACTAAACATGTATTGACATACACGTGTATATTTAATTGTAAGAACTTCTATTAAACAGTACTTTGAGGGCATACTAAAACACATCTACTGAAACTCCTATTAATAGTAATAAACCATAACTAAATCAACCAAAACAGACAATCTTAAAAGTCTGATGATACGTATGCTAATACACAAACTTAGTTCCTACAAATCTGAAAGACTGCTGAAAAAAAAATTGGTTACCAAAAAAATCAAAAATGTTCAATATCCACACTAAATTGCAGACGGATAAAATAGTTTCTTTACTGTCAAAATTACATGCTATTTCATAGACAAAATTACAGTAAAACACTGAAATTATTTAATACACTGGCCAAATAAAAATGATTGGTTTTTAAATAAAGCTATTGATGATTGGTTTTTAAATAAAGCTATTCTCATTATTTTACATGTTACATTTACAGCGATTACATACAGTACTGTTTTGTTTGTGATAAATATCAATATTTAGCTATTATTAAATTATTTCTTTCTAAACCAGTTATTAAAGTTCTGATATTTGCCAAGAAATTAACTGAAGAAAAAAAAAGGAAACAAAATTAGAACCTGTTTTGGTTTTTCAACCACATTAACAGCTGTATGAACTGAAATTGTTTCGAAATTGGTACTTATAACCGCTCGCTCGGTCCAACCGCTGATGCGCTTTGAGCTCCGATTGGATAGATTTTGTGTGACCTGAGGTCACCAGTTGTTGCTCAGCTGTGCTGCGTGCAATTCAAAAGGTCAAGGTACGCTACCCAGAATGCCATGCGTTTCCTTCACAAAAATCTGTGAAGCTTCATAAGTGCTTCCCAGCGCCTAGTATGGGCAGAGGGGCCGAGTGAATATCACCAAATTTTGATGACAACCTCCGGTGGCCTACGCATGCCACCCGACTGAATTTAAAACTGCAAAACAGCCCTTTTTTGACTCCATTCGCAAACTCAAGAGGGCTCTTTGTTGCCCAGCAACAACTATTTAAGACGGTTTTCTACACCATTGATAAAAAGGGAGAGCTTGGTAGAGGCATTCAAACGCATTGCCGAGGATGCTTGACGCTAACAGACACTTTGCTTTGATCAGAATAAATCTGAAGACTGTACTTCCAAGCATTGTGCCCCTTCCACGGAGCTTTCAAAAGTGGTCCTCTATTGGTCGCGCATGGAGACATGACACTCGTGTGTGGAAGCCCACCACAAACAAAACTATGATCTCAACTCTACTTTCATAATTGTTGCTTTTCCTTCTTCAAATCTTCAAGGTATCACTCTTAATATTTGTACAATATTTTTACAGTTTTTAGCATGACTTGAATCTCTATACATGTAGGTTCATGTGATGAAGAATATCATATCCCTACATGTATGTATTGATGACGTACATGTTTACCGCAGTGCATTATAGAAAAAAAGGAGGGGTCACAGCCGCGGCTTGTATACACATTTTATGTACACAAGTACTTTCCACACTCGTGGTTTTTAATGTGGGAAATCCCCTGCACAGTAATCATCTTTCCCCGTCTTCCGACTTGAATATCTCCTTTGACCAACAGCTGAAACTGCACATTTTACCGTCTTTTTGATCAAACGATCGTACTTGACTATAGTTATTACCCATAGTTCAACTAACTGATCTAACTCGCGCTAGTTGACGATGGTTGGATTAGTCTAGTTGACTGTTTTTGCGACCAGCCTACAGCGGTTAGTCGCATTTGTTAGTCGTGCTTGTTACAATTTAGCAACATTTCCATGGCATAGCGCAGTAGGCACCAAAAATGGCAAACAAAAACTTTGCCGAGCAAACTGGCATATTTTTGTCCACAATAGTGTGTAATCCGGTCACTTTTATCACCATCGTATGATAAGAACAGCTGTTATGCAAGTTATCCTAAACTACACAATAACTACATGTACTACAGTGTAAATAAATGGAAGTATCGTGTTGAAATATTGTTTTGCCAGTGCGAGTGCGATGTTTACGGCGCCACAACAGTTTGACCAAAGTTCGCTAGTACAGTGCGTCACAAACCAACCACTAGTGAACCATCGGTCCTTGATTGAACTTGCTCATCTATAGATGTCGGCATTTTGCTCGTAAAAGTAAAATATCGGTGACCCTTACTGAATACTGTAATGCCATTCGGTAACTATTGGGTGACGTCGTCGATACATAGAACTATTAGGAGTTTAGGACCAATACTTATATTTTCCCAACTCGGTAACCGAGTCAGCGGTGAAAAACGGCTTAACTTTGGCTTGTGGAAACTGGTTTGACAGGCAAATAAAACTCCTCTTGATAACAAGGCGTTTAATTTAAGTGGGAAGCAAGTTATGCCAAAATGTCAACTCTGATACAATTCCAATCGTGAACAATCTAAGACACATTTGTAAAGAAATTCAAATATCACAGTCTCTTGGCCCATTTTGCATATACTGTACATGTACATTAAAGCATTTTGTCCTTGTCCATATATTCTACATACAGAGCTAACACGGCAGTTGCATCTAAAATTCACCCCAAGAGTGTTTGTACAGACTTTACGTTTTCCTATATATTGCTATAATATACAAGTTTTTTTCAATTAATTTTTGAACTTCGAAAAAAACAACATTTGTTAATTTAAGACATTTATTTGAATATCAACATCGATGCTGTATGATTTCTACAATACCAATACTTTGGTTTTTTTCCTTCTATGCAAGCTTATTTTGGAAATAACAATTTTTATATTTACAATTCCTCTCCTCCAATAGAATCTGTACAAGAATATAGCTGATTATAGTATCTGAACAGTTTCCTTCTACAGAGAGAAGTAACTCACGTTTTTGCATGATATACTGGATCTTACGACCACATTTAACAAAGAAACAGACTATGCCAAATCAAAATATATTTTCCTGTTAAAAATTTTACAAAAAATAAAAGACATCTGTTTATTGTCCGATTGAATACGACTTCTTTTTCAATGTTTTGTTAATGAAATGTTCAGTCGTGCTTCATCAGTCCAAGTTATTTCCACTTGCACCAGTGGATCAAGCAACAAGCGCATTAATGACATTACCTAAAAAGAGATTTGAGAGGACTTACCTAGGAAGTTTCAATAAAAAAAAAAATCAAATACAATATTCTACACGAACGTTTGGACCCTCCATCAGCGATAACAGATGCAGTAAAGAATACAACCATTGTTTGTCTTCGTGTTTCCCAGTTCAACACCGTGCAATGTACATTAAACTGGCAATAAACCGATCCAGTAGGCCGCACCTCTTCATTTGTTTTTACCAATACCGGTGTAGAATTTTGAAGTTGAACAAATTGTCATCATTTTGTCCGACAGAAATTGTTCACTTCATCATAGTTTATCGCACACTTTTTTATCATTTAACTTTTGTTTCACTTATATGCCCCTCTATTTAATACCAGCTTGGTTTTAATCATAGTCATGGTTAAGTGGTGCATGTTACGGTAATTGTAAATCTGACTTCCAGTACCGTTTAATAAAGAGGTAAGGTAATTTTTGGCTATCACCCAAGCCAAAGGCGTTCTTGTATGTAATTAAGCTAGGTTGTAATGCACTGTGCAAGTGATCCGCCAGGCACGCTTTACACTACTAGATAGTTACTATGGCGGGCCGGGCCTACTAGATCGGTGTATTCATTTCAATGTTCACTATTATCATACAGTGTCTCGATTGGCTGAGAGTGGGTCTCAAATTGTCTTTTCATGGGGCACTGCAGAGAGAAGAAGATTTGGATTCAACTACACTGTAAAACACCAAAAAGTGGGGAATTTTCAATTTGTGCTACACATCTTCAAGAAAATAAACTTCCCTGAAAGTTATTATGAACAAATTCATCATACACAAACTGTTGTAAAGATTTGAAAAAAATGTGTATTACCCAAACTAATTTATATATCTTCCGTCTTTTTTTTCTTTTCTTTTTTTCATCATGTCATCAAAAGTCGTTTTTTGTCTCGGTCATTAGTTCACATAAATTCACTTTTTAGTCTTTAGCTTCAGTCACTGGCATGAAGCAAATTGTTCCGTCATGTTGCGTGCATACCACAATTTTTTCCTTATTTATTTTATATAGTACATATACCAGTATATATATATTTTTGCTGCATAGAGTAAAAACTAGTGAAGTTGGTTTCCTACAAATCACTTTATAGAAAATGGCAGTTGAACACCACAAAATACAGTTATCATAAACAGCCTGATATTCTGGCGTGGCCTGGTGTATCGCAACTCTGTTGAAACTCAAATGTTCAATCCATTTACATGTACTTCCATACATTATCTTCTTGTCTACATGTATTATTAAAGTGAGTTATTCCTTGTCGAGCCACAATTACTAACACTTTTTTTACATCTCGGCTGGAATGTATTTTGATTTTACTTCAAACTGATTCCTGATCGAGTTACAGTATCAAACATTGCCCATACACAAGCAACATGTTAATTATTAAGAATGGCCTATATTCCCTCATTTCGCTGGTATAAAACTTGCAAAATAGTGGATTTGTTGGCATCAAACCTCTGCTCAATGATACTGGAATTCAATGTGGTGTTCAACTGTTCATTTCTGGTGTCGACCAATTAATACTCAAATCTTTTTTTAACGATTCCGTCTCCGATACTCGACATCTTTCCCTCTCTGGTCTTGTGAACCTATTTTTCAAACAATTAACTTGTGCCTTTGGTGATCTGTGCACTTGATTGTTGACTGCAATACTATTTTCTTTGAGATGATCTTAAACCTGCCTCCCTCGTTGACCTCACTAGGTAATTTGCGTGGGGAGTTTTTCTCGTATTGACATGGGAACCCGCTCCACGTAGAATTGGTGATTACTGTAGGCAGCAATCACCCCACCCGTATTTATGTGTTCCACGTCTTTGTGATAAATGTAGCTCCTGTTGTGACAGTCCGTCAGTCGACCTGTTCAGTCAAACAAACGGGAGAAAACATTGAATCATTCAGCGACTAGATATCCTGTCAAGATGGTACAAGAAGCTCATATCAAGATGTACACACCAACAAACTACATGATCTGAAATTCGGTACCCTCTGGAGACCTACACACAATGTGTATAATGGAGACAAAAGGACGCCGGAGGGTAAATTTCTATAGATGAATAGGTCGCCACAGGGAATTTCACGAATTAGATTTTTGGAGTGTGCCTCAAATTACTCAAAAACTAGGTTTAGGATGTGGGTTAGGGTTAGTGTTTGGGTTAGGGTATGATATAGTGTATATTGGGTCGAAATTTCAACCCAGGAAATTAATTGTGGTTGAAAAAGGAGCATTTTAAAAAAAGGTGCCCGACTTTTTAAGCAGTTTGTACACGAGAACAAAGAGATGTCTCCACTAGGATACAGTGTTTGCACATTAGGCTTTGGCAATCCATGCCAGAATTGATTAGATTAGATTAGATTATATTCCAAACTCGGAATTACAATTTCACTTAGGAATCTATTATCTGATGCAGCCAATTTCAGTTCTTCGAGCATCGATTCCCGTCTTCGTGCAACAATTTTAAAGATCGGCCAACTCTAACACGCTTTAAAAACGCCCGATTACGAACAGACCCTAAAAAGTTTACAAAGCACACGTTATCAATCAAACTGATAAAGCCGTCCTTTTACCAGTTCGTGCCGGGGGACGTATAGATCCACAAAATTTTCCAGAGATTCAAAAAGAATAACAAATAGACACGTCCCGAGCAAGGCCCGAACAAAAATTGTTTTACTATCCACGGATGACGCGTTATTCCGTCAGGCACAGCAGTTTAATTCCGCGTAGGATGTGTATATACGCTGCAAAAGTTTTCTTGGTTGTTGCGCTAAAATATATTTTACGCCAAAGACATTGACAGTTTAACCATACCACTCCCAAAAACATTGCAGTATCGAATAAGCAAAACCTTAATTTCCAAAAATGGAAAGTGCTAGTTTTTTTTTAGAACTCCGTTTAGAGGACTCCCACTGACCCGTGTGACCCGTGGCTACCGGTATATCTGGGTACCGAGAAGGCAGTGTTGCCGTGACAGTTTCAGACCATTTGGTGCACAATATGATTACAATTGTTCACTTGATGATGAACGTATGAAATGTTGCACACAGTCAGAGTATGTCATAAAAAAAGGTGTTATGCAATGGCAGCCATTTTGAAAATGTGTGGTGGCTCTATAGCCAAATATCTTTCTCATGACACACTCGACAAATTCCATGCTTTTATCGTTTGATTGAACAATGTTTACACCAATCTGCTTAAAGTGCGGCTGAAGTCCAGCTCGATTTTGGCAAAATTGTGTTGTTCCTGATTTTAAAGTCTATACTGATTCCACATTCAGTTAAAGTTTACCTTAATGCGCCACGTTTTACCGTGAAAAAAAGGTCGAAACACTGAACCTTTCGCCAAAGGAAATCCAGCTAAAACAAAACGCTTGTATGACGTCATAATGAATTCATTGACCCCGGCACACGTCATTGTTTGGAGTTAGCTAGCTCGAGACTTTCACGTACGTACGTACGGTGGTACATGGGGGTGTGTGGTGGTACATGTACTGTACATGTACACACGTATACTGTACACACGTGAATGTGTACATGTACACATCGGTAGCGCATTAGCCATTTTGTATTGATCGTCTTGAGAAAAAAATCGTCCATTTGTTCGCTAATTTGTTTATCCTAATCGCCTCTAAAGTGGGAATATGCCAATTTCCTGTGTCGTTGGTGGATGCACAAGAAACGCAACGAAAAACCAAGACATATTCTGGCTTTCATTCCCCCCAAATCCTGCTGTTCGCCGAGAGTGGATCCGGTTTGTCGGTACGACGAGATCGGATTTTAAGATCTCGGACTATTCGAAGATTTGCTCCGCGCATTTTCTAGATGAGTGTTTAGACAACACCTTCAAATTAAAAAAAAGTCTGGGTCTTCAAGCCCGATTTAAACTAAAAGATGGGTCGATCCCAACTCTGAAGTCTCCGACACTGCCTGGATTAACGCCGTTAGTTGCTAGTGCTACTTTGTCAGTTGCCACGTCGTCATCAACGTCGCCTGTTGCTGAAGGTGAATCGTCGTGCCGTAACAAGGCTGAATTGGCCGGGGACAACAGTCCTGCTGGTACCGCTGGCCCGTTTCGCGGCAGGCGATCCGGGGGAGCCTACCACAAACGGGAAAAGGCCCGGGTAAGTGCTTGTGCATTGAGTCCCACGTTGTCGCGATGTTTTTGTCATAATATTGTTTTAACCACAAAGTATTTAGTTTATGATTTAATAATTCCCATGTAGGACTAAAACTTTAAAAGTAACTACATTTCTGGAAATTGTGTGAACTAGTATAAGAATGTTACCAAATAAATTATACTAGCGTGAAGATTATTAATTTTAGAATCAAGTTACTGAAGTTCGTTATTTATAATTAAATTGGCTAATTTGCAAGATCTTTCGATGTGATCAACCGCTGTTGTAGCGTCTTGTGCATGATCAATTCAACCAAATTGTGATTATCGAGGCGACAAGTGATACTAGGTTGGTATGCTGACTGATGAAATAAAGTCACGTATATTTAATATTTATTGTTGACAGATACTCCAAGAAGTAGAGCGAGAGTTTTGTACAATTACAGAGCCTCAGCAAGATGCAGATAACGTAGATTTCCCGGTACGTAAATTAAGTTTAGATGTTACTTTGCTTCAAGTACACTGATCAATGTTTCTACTACCTCTCTCCCCACCTCCGGAAACAAATATTAAAATTAAAACGTAACTAAAATTTTCTTTCTCGTTTTATTGCCGAGATACATTACATCAGGCCAATAATAACCCCTTACCAGTTTGAAACGCTAACTTCAGTTTTTATTTATTTTTCTTTTATGTTTATGTGTTTATGTGTAAAAAAGTTGAAATTTAATTTAGGAAACACATATAATGATATATAAACAATTTTTGTCAACAAATTAAAGAAATGTGTTTAGTCACAAAAATGAGGAATGTTTAATTTTCCAGGCCCAAGATGCCTGTGCGGGAAATGAAGTGTCCACTCAGACACGTTCCATGACACTAGCAATCCAACTGGATGTGGAAAAGGTTAATATATATCCCCAGCGCCCTCCAAAAAAGGTCTTTAAGAGGTCCAGGCACGTCCAAACAACCCCAAGGAAATTTCCTCGACAACGCAAAGGTAAGCTAACTACGATCCAACACTTTAATTAAATAATGGCTTTTGAATTTGACATTTTGATAACAAATAACTTTTACTTAATTTTGATTCATTTGTTTTACCTTCAACATTTTTCATTGACATTCAGAGGGATGTAATCAATTAAAATGTATTTCTTACAGTAGCTCAGGCAGTTCATCGCCGCTCAAAAAACATTCAGTGTGAAATACTGAAGGCGACAAAGAAGTCCGTTCCACCAAGCAACAAATATTGTATTGATGAAGTGGAGGAAGTGGACAGTGATGAGCAGAGTTCCAGTAGCGACAGTTACAAAGTGTCCAGTGACCCTAGCTCCGACTCAAACTTTGACAAAGAGTAAGTCCATTATTGTGTGGGTTTTGGTTTCGTTTCCCTTTAATTTTACTATTATTTGGGGTGGTGAGGATTATGGGGGAGGGGAGCAGTACGATTCAGAGGGTCGGGATTTACAGCTTCAAATGACTACATGCCTACCTCCAGTTACACTAATTCTTGTTTTATTAAATGTTTGCAGATCAGAAGACGAACCCAGTGAAGAAGTTGGGCCATTGGAGGAAAAGAAATACCTCGTTTTTGAAACCCATCTCCTGCAGCTATTCACCAGATGTAGCAAGTGTGCAGGCCCCTCCAGAAAACGACTACATCGACCACATGGTGGAATGATGGTTGAAGTCATACAGACTTGCACCATTAGATCCTGCGGCCACATAAGAAGATGGCGGAGCCAGCCTATGGTGGGGAATGTTGGTGCTGGCAACATTTTGATATCGGCCTCCATTCTCATATCTGGCGTCTGCATTAGTAGATTTTTGCACGCACTAACCTCAATAAATGTTGCCATGATATCAAGCCGAACATTCTTTACTCATCAGCAAAGGTTGGTTACCAAATAATAATTTTGAATTTTAAATACAATGGACCGTGGTGCTTGATTTACCTGCCATGCCATCATATCAGAGCAAGTGCATGTACGTCTAAATGTATAATTAAAAATAAAATCACAAATAGTGCCCAAATGTTTTTAAAGTTGATGAGGGTGGCTTAAAGGTAATGCATTGGTTGTACTCGTGATACTAATACAAAATCTACCCCCAAAACATAAAACTAAACAAAATAAATCAGGGAAAGACATTGCTTTTCAAGCCTTTTTCTTTTTCTTTTACCGTTTAGATTTCTGCAGCCAGCCATCGTCGAGATTTGGCACCGGGAACAGCAATCCATCTTGTCCAGCTTAAAAGCAACCAACACAAAAGCATTTCTTGGCATGGACATGCGGGCAGATTCGATGGGTCATTCGGCAAAATATGGAAGTTACAGTGTCGTTGAAATGAATCAAGGCAAAGTCTTGCATGTAGAGCTTGTTCAGGTGAATATTTTTTCCATCCATAGCAATAATTACGTTTAGTCATTTCAATTTGTTTTCTTTCTGTGTATTGCAGTCAAATGTAAATCATGATACTGTTGATACATGTACATGCATTATACACTTTACATGTACACAGAAGAGTGACACTGGCAACAAATCAAACCTCATGGAGTTGGAGGGTCTCGTTAGATCAGTCCGTTGGCTGGACAAACACAAAGTGGACGTCGAAACGATTGTCACGGACCGTCACAGGCAAATCGCAAAGTACATCCGCGAAAAGCTCTGTCCCCGGGGAATCAAACACTTCTATGACATATGGCATGTTGCCAAAGGTAAGTTGATTGTAGACACCGTTGGCTTGCAACTTTCCATTTAGCTGGCGCGTGTAATTGAACATCACTCTGATAATTTGGACCTTGTCTTATTCGGTGTCTGTTTTTCTTCTGTGTACTACTCAAAGGTCTAAAGAAGAAGCTCACCGCTGCTGCAAGAAAACCAGGATGCGGGGATATTCAAAACTGGATTCAGGGCATAACGAACAACCTGTATTGGGTTGCTGCATCAACACCCGATGGGGATGGCGACTTGATGCTAGCCAAGTTCTCCAGTGTTGTGAACCATGTTTTGAATATCCACCAGCATGACAGCATCTTGTTTCCCCAATGTGCACATGGTCATCTGGAGGACAGAAAATGGCTCACTCCAGGTATGTTATTATTACATTGCACATGTACAATTGTACATCCATGTAATTGGATTTACGCAGGCTGCAGTTTGGTGCATAGGTTGCTTAAAAGTTTTGAACAGCATGTATTTAAAAATTGTTAATATAATCATGTATATGAACTGCTTTGACAGGCTCGCAACCAGCAGAGAAGCTTCAGGATATTCTGAATGCGACTTATGTACGCAAGGATGTGAAGAAGCTCTCCCCATCAATGCAGACATCGAGTGTGGAGGCATTTCATGCCCTCATCATCCAATATGCCCCGAAGATGCTAGCATTTTCATTTGAAGGCATGTGGTGCCGGTAAGGGAAATGAACCATGAACATATACATTTTATTTCAAGGTGATTGACTGCAAATCCATTGGTTTGGGTGTACGATGTTTAACCACATTTTAACATCATTAATTTTCATGTTCCTTAAAACCACATTTTAGAATCTACCTGGCTGCCCTCCATTTCAATGAGAACTCTGGGAGGCAACAGGCACTGGATAGACAGGGTAATCCTGCCTTCACCATTAGTTTTCCCAGGGCCAAACAGACCACAGGTGGATACAGTGTAAGGAAGGTGCCAGTGCAAACTACTTACAGTAAGTACATGTGTCCTATGAAAATAAATACTTGAGAAATTAAAAAGTTACTGTTCGTGTATCTTAGCTTGCGATGTAACGACATTGATTGACATGCATGTAACATCTTGGAACATTGATCAAGTACATAATTAATCTAAAATGCTACAAATACGTCCTCTCTATTCCCAATTAGAATTCAGTCACCGTATACTCTCCAATGTACTGGAGTTATGCAGTGGGAAAAGGAAGGATACAAGGAGCCAGTACCGGGAACTTACAAGTAACCCAGGCTTTGTCTCCTCGAAATTTGAACGCCCCAAGAAAGAGGACGCTGTCGGGAAATTTGTTTCTCGATTCGCCAGAACCCAGCCTGTGGGGCGGCCAGAGGGATGTTCAGAGGTAACCGTACCGGAGCGAGTAATCTTTGGCAAAAAAAAGAAAAAGAAGCAAAAGAAGAAGCAAAAGAAGAAGCAAAAGAAGAGCAAAGATGATGAACGCAAAAAAAGGAAGCCTGATGACGATGATCAGCCTGGACCTTCATCATCTAAACATGGAAAAAAAACTCATTGAAGCATAATTTTGGTTAGATGAATTGTCCTCTTTAATTCAACAATTTAGCATTCGAAATCTACACTTTGAAATACAATGTTTAGTAAATGTATTTCTTCAGTTTGGTATGGCTTAAAACAAAAATCTTTTGTTGTGGTGATAAATAACAAAATCAAGTTGATTGCTTGTAAGGATTAGAAATTAACTATACATGTAGTATTTAGAATTATGTCAGACAATTTTCGATCAAAATATGGTGGTCCCCAAAACAAAACTACATGTAAAGATATTGAACATTCTGGGTAACGTTATTTGTGCAGACATTAGGACTAGGAGGTATCGTTATAATTGTGGAACCATTCAAACGAAATAGGTACATGTAATGTGTACAAGTAATGACATGACAGTAATTTAAGTACGTAAATAAGACCAAATCATATTGTAAGTTGATTATCAGAATGTTCTTATCAATTGCAATGTCCGACCTTAGCAATTAATGCAGTGGCTATCGTTACGGCAGTTGACAATCTGATCCCCAAACAGACTCCGCCTGACATTGACAATAATAATTGGATATCGCTCTTGGAACCAGACTGATTGACGGTAAAGTTCCAAGAGTGAAAAGCCTCGATTATTGTCATTATCAACAATTAGCCTACAGTGCAGTGTAATTTAAGTGTACTTTATTACCAATATGTGGCAAGTCAATTTTGTATTTCTTTTGTTTTACAAGTTACATAGCTACTCATCTAAATCCGGATATCTGAATCCTTTGTAGCTTCCTTCAGGGTCGGGGTAGGTAGTCCTGGTCTTGTTAATAATACAGGATGGCAAACGTACCCGGTTGTGTCGGCCGAGAAATCCCCAACACCACCTGACAACCTGACGATACGACACGTGCCGGTATTTGCTAGATACAATTAAAGAAAAGAAAGAAGAGAAATGTGAATAAAAGGTTATATGTGCTCACAAAGCATTCCCATTTTTTTATTGAACATTAACACAAAAGACATACAGTAGCATGAATTATGTCAGGTGCATGCTAATCAACCAGTAAAGAAATGGAAAAATATCACTTAAATGAATTAATAATTAGTTTATCTGACATGTTCAGGTACATGTATTTCTTTTGGACGGTTTTTAAAGATGTACGGTACTTCAAATATTAAAAGTGCATAAACCAACCCTAACTGAAATTAGAATTGTAAGTTTTAATCATTACATGTACCTTGCTCTGTCTCCTTCTACAGCCCGTGCTCCATACTGCTGCTTAAAATGAAAATAGGCAGTTTCTAAGGTTCCTGGATTTAGGCAGGTTGCCTCATACCAGGGATGATCTGTGAAACACTGCAATGTTTCTGGATCCATGTCAGTATGGTTGATTTTTTCTTTAAACACATCCATTTCGCGGCAACACTTGCAGTTTTCCACAGTGTCCATTACAATACATTTTCCGCATGAACACCTGGAGGAAAGCAGAAAGAATTGTTTAGGTAAAATTCACAATGGTATTTCGTTTTCGAACTTTATAAACATCCACCCCCCAAAAAAAAAAATAAAAAAAAAAATAAAAAAAAAATCAGTTTGGCATTGGGACAGTTACTTCATAATTTAACAAGTTAACTGGGTTACAATTTTTTAACGACTCCCTTTCTCAGATCATCAACGAACCACTGGACTCAGTGGGACAACTTGACCAGTTGGACAACTCGACCGCGCACGGCGATGCGCCGCGCTGTGTACCGTTTTACGTGATCTGAACATTTTAGTAATTTCCCCATGTTCACTAGCAATGTACATGTACAATTATTGTCACTGATTGCTCAAGCATATTTATTCGTTTCTACAAAATCTGAGCATTTATAAACATTACCAGTCGGTATTTTCGAGACGATTTTCCCCCACTGGCTCTGCTGCTTCGGCATGGTCGGCCTCGTCATCTTCGGCGCTCTCTCCCCTACTTTCGTCAGGTCTAGCTGCCAATGGCTCAAACCGGTAGGGTTCAGCACCCCGGACAATGATTTCCTCTTCAGAGGCCTCAACGTTAATATCATTGTCTGACGACGACGACGTACCACTTTCGCACGAAAAACGATCAGAATCAACGCTGTAAGTCTGCCAAGAATCGTCGCTGTCGCACTCCGCCATGTCGTTTTCGCGTGTGTACAAAGTACATGTACAATGTACACGCAATCTGACAATGTACCGCGCGTGTAGCGTTAACGCGGTACAGACACTAGACTAGTCGGTGAATACAACTCCAAACAATGACGTCACACAAAAAACAGTGCGGGGCCGCTGTGACCTTTGTTTTTCAGTTTCGAGACCAAAGCGCTTCAGCGAAAAAGACACATTTTCCAGTTTTGGGGGGTTTGATTTTTTTTTCAAGTGTTTAATTTGTAATGAGTATATCTAAACACATATTAAACAGTGAAAAATTAAGATTGATCGGCCACACTTCAGCCGCACTTTAACTAAGTAGGCATAGTAAACAAGCCTTCCAAGCTAAGATGGGTGGCAAAAACTGAGAAAAACGGAGCTAACATCCATCCAGAGCTGGGTCGGCACAATTATGATAACCAATTACCACACAGGTATGCCATTTGATGAAGAATTTGTAATTATTTTAGGTTAAAATAAGCCCTATTGTCTAGTTCCAATTCACAACGTGGTTGCTAACCAAACGCTTACTGCAATAGCGGCCAATCACACGTACAGGGTAACAGGATAGTCATATATGTATGGTAGCTTGACATCACACGACTGGAAGGTATTCCCAAGACTATTAATTCACAGGTACCACACTAGAACTAAAAAGTGCCATACAAACACCTGTTCATTCAACATGCACTTACCTCCGACTGCATGCAGGATTGCCTCGGGAGCACACGTATCCCACTTCTTACAGCCACGACTGGCAAAAATATAGGCACTTGCTGTACCCTCCAGAAGTAGAATCACCTATCGATGAAAAGAGAATAGTATGGACTTTGCTAGCGGTCAGTCAAGGCAAATATAGCTACAGGTGTAGATGGTGTTAAAATACTCGCGTGTCGTGCACTGAAATGACTACATGTAATTAGTAGCGCTTCGAACACTCGCGTAAACTATTTACAGAAATGTACAAATGTGCGTCTCCAAGACGCACATTTAAAAATGAGATTCTTTAGGGTTTTTCTTCAAAATAACAGCACGCCAGACAGAACAAATTTACAGGGTGTTTAGAATCATTAAAGTAAAATGTTCAACTTTTTGGATAGTTGCTGAAGATATATTCCACCTTCAAACAAAACGTTCTCCTGTGAAGAATAGCAGATTAAACAGAGTATACTATTTGCAGCTACTCAAAAAGTGACCAACCAATTCCTTAATTGTTTTAAAGATATTAACCCTAACTTTGCCCAATATGGCCTATGGAAAATGCATAGTATTTTGTAGTTTTGTAAAATAATGTTTTATAGTACCCAAAATACATGTACATGCCTAGGGCATGCCTAGGACCTAGAGCATGCCTTGGCATGCTGTCAATTTGAACAGAATAAACAAAAGTCAATTCCAAAGATGAGTTTCAGAGACATTTTTAGAAATTACGGTTAATGGTTGTTTTGCCCCTATATTTACTACCCTATGGCGATATGAACACAATAGAGACAAAGGGAGTGAATAGATCTGAAATTCGGTACCCTCTGGAGACCTGAACACAATGTGTATAATGGAGACAAAAGGTCTCCGGAGGGTAAATTTCTATAGATGAATAGGTCTCCACTGGGAATTTCACGAATTAGATTTTTGGAGTGTGCCTCAAATTACTCAAAAACTAGGTTTAGGATGTGGGTTAGGGTTAGTGTTTGGGTTAGGGTATGATATAGGGTATATTGGGTCGAAATTTCAACCCAGGAAATTAATTGTGGTTGAAATAGGAGCATTCTGAAAAAGGTGCCCGACTTTTTAACCAGTTTGTACACAAGAACAAAGAGATGTCTCCACTGGGATACAAATTTGAGAGTATTACAAGTAGGTCTCCACAAGGTTTCACAAAATTGATTTTTTGAGATTTATTTTTTACAAAAAAAACCAGGGAATTTTGTAGGTATAGTTATTAAAATACGAGGTCCAATAGATATTGGGTTAGAGTTACAGCCCAAGAAATTAATTCTAGTTGAAATTGGAGCACATTGAAAATAGCTTTTGACCCTCTACAAATTGTGTTATGTCTCCACAGGAATGGGAAAAATCGATGTATTTAATCCTTGAATATTGCGGGCAAGTGTCGACATAAAACAATCGCGCAAGTAGTTTTTTTTTTACAGTTCAGTACATAGCATCGCGTAGTAGAATGAGAACAAGCCGATTTGGGCTGCAGTTTATGACTAATTAAAATCAAGATCTCAGAACATTGCTAGTTTTTAAAGGTATGATACACCATTGGTATTTGTTTGAACTGTCAGGAATGGGTGGATTTGGGAGGGGTTGTATTTTATACAAACGTGCCGGTGGCAGTAATATATCATGGTAACAGTGTTATAATTGCCATAATAATGAAAAATAATAAAGAACTTAACGATACAAATACTTGCAAGATATTAGAAAGAAGAATATGGGTACTATGAAAGTTGCTTCAAACAGCATTTCATTTTTTGTGACATCTCAGATTCAATACGCTTGTACCGTGGCATTATGACGTGAAAAGCCTCGTTTATTAACGACAGTTGGTAGTCGAATCAGGTGTTTTTGTTTACCTTGTGTCCTGCACCTCCAACCCTCAGGATTTCGTCCGGTTTCATGGCGTCAATTGTCTTCTGCACGTCCTCTGTTAAATGAGACCGTGTCGTGGTGATGACCCGCTTAGCAGACTCTCTGTGCTCAAAGCCAAAAGCTCCTAGTCCCAGTATACCCCACATGGTGCGCCCCTGCTCCTCCGCAGGTGAAGATTTGTAGTTGAAGTATGGCTGGTGTATGACTCCGCCCACTGCGATGCCTTTAACAGCCACGCCTATTAGAACGGTCACGTGATCCAAAAAGCCTGCAAAAGAAATCAATACGGGTATTTGTAAAGTGCACATATCTACCAATACTGTATAAGCTGTATTCATGAATCGGCCACATTAAATTGAAGGTAAAATCTTTATTTTTGGAATTTGCGGATAGAAATAAAAGCACTGATCTGAAGTTAATTACAAATTAATACCAGCCTTCTCCGATAAAAACATTAAAAATTTGTGATTAACCCTAACTCCTTACACAACAAAGGACGTTGGAGGATTTTGAAGGAATTGTATTCTTCAATAACAATGGTGAGGGAGTTAGGGTTAAACATACCTTACTATTTTAAGCCACAGTTGAAAAAAATATTGAAAGTGAGGGTATATGCAAAAATTGTCCGGCACCATTCCATTCAGCAGTTTACAATAGGGAAATTTCGTGTCAAATCACCCCCCCAAAATGTAAAATTTACACCCCACCCTTCAAATTAGTTCATATTAGTTCAAATTAGTTAAAGATTATTTTGCTTGAAAAAAACTGTTTTTGTGCTACAGGTACCCCTGCTACTTTTTGCTGATTTTGGCAAGAAAATGGGCGTTGCCGCCATTATTCTAAGTATCATACCTCCCTTATATTACCTGTTCACCAAATTTGATGATTTTAATTTCATTAGAAAGGAAACAAATTACAAATTTTGGGCATTATTTTTAATCCTTGAGCACAAATAATAAAATTGGAGGTATAATATTTTTGGGGAGATGTATCCGATTATTGTATGCAAAGGAAAGCGACATTTTCTTGAAAACGTCATATTTAAATCACCAAAAATTATATATTAACAAAAAAATATATCTTATTTTATCCAGTATCATCCATTTAATTCAATATACCAAAATAAACTTGATGTTAGCAGATGAAAATTGACGATTCTTCTGTCAGTGGCGGTGTTATTTTTCATCAGACCACGATTGGCAAGATTTTGACGCATGTTCGCAACTAAACATACATTTGTATATGAGGGAACATGACCAAAATGACTTCCTCATAAAACGAGTTCATTGGATGCTGAAGGCGTATTTCCCCTGTCTATTCTCTATTGGGCCAATGAAGCATTCCAAATGCCATAAGGGGAGGGGGGAGGAATGGTCCTCCTTGCCCCCCGGTTCCACCGACCAATGAACGAGACACACTGGCTTGTCTCCGACTTCAATCCAACTCAGAAGAAAAAATGGAACATACTGTTGGTGAAGTCTGGCGCCCTCTGTTGACCACAAAGGGAACTTTTACAGAGGACTCCACAAGTTTAGCACAATCATTGGCCATTTTTCAAACTCCAGCTTCGTCTCCGTTGACCTCAATAATGTGAATAACCAGCGGGTAATACATGTTATTGCTGATGTGCGCTTTCCTATCGTCAGGTCTGGGGCCGTATTCACAAAACTCAGACAAGTTTAGAGAATACTTAAGTCAGACTTAAATCCAAGCACCCTGCTAACTTAAGTGGCGCGCTTAATTTGGTATTCACAAAAGATCTAGGCACCCCACTTAATATCTTTGTGCTCAACTTAACTTAAGTGTTCAAAGCAACCCCTCTTGCTCATGCGCAAAACATTTGTCATAAATGTTCCTACTAAATGTTCCTACAAGCTATCTTTAATACCGTGTTGCAGTATAAAGAGCTCTATGGGAAAATGCACCAACTCCGAGAAACGTTGTGTTTGGGAAAAACCGAAATCCATTCAAAACGTGTGGGATAAAGTAAAGATGTGCATTTTAGGTGCATTAAGATTCCATCAAGTCGCAAATAAAACAGTCTGATGCTGGTTGATGATAATTTATAGATTGTTTTTTGGTAAAGTTATATACAAATGGGCCTCAGTTATTTAATTGTTGATACAGCCACTACGTGGTGGTACGCACTTTATGTATGGATTTATAAATCACGCACATGCTTTTGAATTTGAACACCACTCTTTCGTCATTAAATCTGGCCAGGATTTTAATGTACGGGGCTGGAGGAGGGATCTGACATGGTAACAAACTCAAAATCTGCTCCACCATCGTGGCGCGCATGTGTAAAGCTACAATTGAAGAAACTTCAGACGAAAACCCTCCCAGGCATTTAAAATAATTCATAAATACAAAGTCGATGTATTAAACTTCAGTTGTTTTTTGTATTATGTGGCAGATTGCAGACTTGTGACTTTCACCCCACATAATAAATTCAAATATTATTAACGTCCATGGCCCGTCACAAACATGCAAGATAAAAATCATTATGTTGTCTGATTACGTTGTCTGTGCTGTCACGCCTCAATAAAAAAACACCAATATTTTACGTGATTGAACCCACTGCTGAAATAATTTACGACCCCATCGACCCAAAACGGGAACGCGGTTTTGAAGCCTGATATCTGCAGGAGAAGTATGTCTTCCATTGTATAAACTCTACGGGCTGGGGAGGATTTTTGCTACATTTCGTGTCAGCTCACTCAAAGAATTTAGTTTGTTGAACCTTATTTTTTTATGAATAGTGAGTGAGTGAGTGAGTTTTTAGGGTTTAACGCCGTACCAGCATCAATAAGGTTGTTTCACGTTCCGCGGCCATCTTGGATTCAGCGCAAAAAGGGGTACACAACTTACCCGGATGATAGCGTGTTTATATGGGTGTTCCCCTCTTCCTACATGTAGTAGGCCTACAGAGGGCGCTCTACTGAGCATGCGCAACTGGAACGTGAAACAACCTTATGGCCATATTCACGGCGGGAACAAATTTCATTCAACAATTTTTTTTTTATTTCATTCAACAATTAATGTGAAGAAGTTACAGTTTTAGAGGTGGGAGGAAAACCCCAGAAGAATATCCTGGGGAAAAACCCACGGAGTCAGGCAGGGACTGAAAACCCAATCCACATATTGGCTCAGGCCGGATTCGAACCCGGGTCATAGTGGTGGAAGGCGAGGAAAGAACCGCTACACCAACCCGACTCCCCTTTTTAGGAATAAGTTGTGCTATTGTAGGCGTGCAATTGTGGGGAGCGGCGGTCAATTCATTATGCGTCGTTCAATCATACGACCACAACTTAAAGGAAACATGCAGTGTAACATTTTCATTACGCAATTTTTTTTTTTAATTAATAAATTTATGTGTATTAAATGTGAATACAAATTAAAATTGGTTCTGGTGTACGTTTAGTGTGGTAATTTGCCGTACAAAAAATTAACCCCCCTTTTTAAATTTCGCGGCCACTAAAATGAGTGACGTAAACCGAGGCAGAACCCGGACAAATTCTCGATAGTCGGTACGCGACGTCTAGGTACGAGACGGATTTGCGTGGCCATGGTCGCACACATTGTTGTGTGTGTACGTACCCACGGTAATCGAATTTCACATGGACGATCGTGAAAGTTCTTCCTCGTTTTTGTGTGAATCCGACGAAAACAGTACTGATTCGTCCGATTCGAATCACAGTATTTCTTATTCAGACACGGACCCAAGCGAGGATAAAGATGGGTCCCTCTAGGCACTATAGGTCGAAGCACGACCGCTTAAAATGATCGCTGCAGAGAGCCGAACATCACTAGGCTTGGACCACTTCGCTCTGGTAAGCTTTACTTTGGCTGTCCAAATCCTCCGATATTTAGGATCAGCCGGAAACAAATAGAGGCTTACTCCATCCTTAGTAGTTTTGCTACACCTAGCAGCTACACACCTAGTCGGCATGTAAAGACGGACACTTGTTGCAATGCGCGCAGCCAGCATACGAGAGGCCGGGTAGCAGCGCAGCGAGTCTCTGCCTCGATTTTCGTCATACCCCTCGCGAGGTTTTATGTTAATGAGACTTCCCTTCGAGGGGCGGAGTGGTTTGACCAAAATTTTCAAAAAATTTTTTCCCCCATTTAAAATAAACACAACCACACACATAATGTTGTTGTCAACATTAAACTTTATTGATTTAAGCACAAAAAAAACTTATTACATGTTTCCTTTAAAACAATCACTACTCGCGAGTATTTATTGCTACTCGGCCTGGCACGAGTAATCGAATAGTTTAACAACCGCGAGTAGTGCTACGAGTAGCAAAATCTAATCACGAGTAGGCGAGTAGTCGAGTTACTCGCCCAGCACAAGACACAGCCTTGAGGCCGGTTCAAACTCTTGTTGAACAGTTGAACACATTTCAACCCTGGTGAATTTAGCAGCGCATGTTTTGCGACGTCAAATTTGCTTCGCGTTCATGTGAAGTATGAACCGCCTTAATGAAGTTTATAGCAAAAGCATTGTGCTACATGTAGGTATTGTTCAGATAATCAGTCAGCCGCACATGTGTACAGTGATCACATGCACAGAAAATAACCATTGTCCGTCCCTACACATTTTTTTCAAAGCTTTTTGAGGTATGGCTACAACAAAAATTTCAAAAATCAAACGGCGGCCTTCTCAAAAAGGCTAATGTAGTTAACCTGTAAAAAAAAAATGTGCACTAAGCCCAACTTCCGAGGATGTCAAGCTGTATATTTGGGAATGGAGTCTGAATATTTGTGTTTCACATCTTACCCTGAGTGTATTCTGTGGTGCCGTCTACAGGATCAACCCATACGACAACCTGGGAAGGGGGAGGGGGAGGAGATAAACAAGAAAACAATGTTAGCATGCAGGACACTCTTGGATGTTTTTTAAGGCAATCAATACCGCATATTAGGAATGACAAGAGCAATTTCAGTACGTATTACCATTACCCAGTGCTTTTGTAAAATTATTTTGTGTAGTATTCTGTGAAATGCAGTAAATTGTGTATGTACATGTATGCTCAAAGCACCTTCTTTTTTTTTTATAAAAGCATTGCATGGAGTAAAATGCCAAATATTTTGTAAAAATAATGCCAAGTAATCAGCAATTTACAAATTTCTCCAATTACCACATGTAAAAATTTGATTCATCGTCCATCCTCTAAAATCATATGTTATTTCTTGAATTTGTTCACTAGAGGGTATCCATTGCCTCAATCCTCAAAAATCCTCCACCATACATGTAGTTAGAGTCAGTGCCAATGACATTCAGAAGCAGTGCGGATGATATCGAGCATAATACAATGGTTCTATTAGTGGATAAACATAAACATTGCAGCCTCAATCCTATGAAATCCTCCAAAACTGCAAAGAAGATTTGAGGATCGAGGGGGGGTTAAGATTAAGGAATACAACCTTACATCTTTGAGGTCGACATCTTGGTACTCCGGAGGACACTCTACAGCCAGAACCTCTTCGGAATCTCCCATCTCCACCTGTCTATCCTCAATCTTTTCTTTCTCCAATTCCTAAACAAAATCGGATATTCAGCACAACAGATACATGTACTATCAGGGTGTGCTATCCACGGATGTTGGCCTGAACCTATCTTGGATCAAGGTTCATGAAAAACAATCCCACGTCTGGGGCTCGGTCAAAATAATTCCGGTGCGAACTGGTTAAAAATTCTCTGAATGTCATCAATACTACACATTTCTTGGTTGTGTATTCAAGGAATTCCTTTACTAAGTTTATGTACTTTTTGGGGGGTAGAGCTATTTCTGTTTTACCTCTTCTCCAATGACTGTTATTCCGGGGAACCTTGTGATCAATGAAGACACGATGCAGTGCTGTGCTCTCCTATCTGCTTCAGTCTGTGGGTCAAAGATTCCTTCACCACCCTACAATACAAAATGAAAAAAAAGAAGGAAAAAAATTGACACATTTTGGCCAAGATGCATTTTGGTTTTTTCTCTCCAACTGAAAACTTAACAACTTTTACATGTACATGTATGTTCATGTAAGTTTACCGGTACTTGAAAGTTTATATGCCAGTTAAATGTAAATTCATGATACACTATTTGCAACAAATTATATTACCAAATTATGAAGAAATATCATACTTATTTGAAAGTAAAAAAATGATTGTAGGCATACAGCAAAATGATTGTGCTAGAAATCCTGTAATTTTGTTTAAAACAAAATTAAAATCGCCGGACGGAGATCGCGAAAGAACAACTGCCCAACGCAGGTTAAAAACTTTTTTTCTCGTTTTTCTTAGCATCCATGATTGTAAAACAAGATTGTAAAACCCCCCAAATCCACCCATTCATGATAATTCAAGCAATTACCTATGTGTATCCTACCTTGAAGTCTACGACATAGATTTACTTGGACCAACATGTACTTGATTGAACAATTAAAGGGGTGAATGCTACATTTTAATTTACTAAAAACAAATCACCCTTTCCATAACCCAGTTAAGCTTGAGAGAAAGGACCCTTCCTCATTCTTGCAAATTCTTACACCATAACTCTACGCCTAAACTGTTGGACTCTGATTATGGTGGCCAGCCTGACCCTATGCACAAGGCCAAATAATTAAACAAATTAATTCTCAAAATGTCTCATCTTTGCACCCATTCTTTTTGCTGCCGCATACACACACAAAAAAGGTTTTTTTTTCCTCTTTTCTTCTTTTTTATAAAAAAAATAATTCTTAAAATCAGTCATTTTCACATCGGCACTTTTCTCCCGATCGTAATTTTCTTCCACTTTGTCGTCAATTAAATGTCATTACAGTACATTTTAAACTGCATCCCCATCCACAATATGCTCCGTATTTAATTGAATTGTTGGACATGTACATGTACTAGTATCTTGTGGTTGTGTCCCTGGCAGTCATTTCCGCCTGCGGTATTTAATTTTACAACGTACGTCATAAAGTGCATTATTATTCCAATTTTGTAAATATATACATTCCTTGCATTTTGCTAGTCTTTTGGGGACGGTAAATATTTATAAGACACGGGGAGATAACGTCAATGGTCAGTGTCGTACCAGCATGAAAAATTACTTCTAAAATTACTTGATAAATAAACTTATCCACGTTTTGATTTCTTTTTTATTTCCTTGATGGGGGCAATCCAACCAAAAGTGGACATGGCTGGCAAAAGGGGGACAGTTATGAAAGCTCTGAACTACATGTACAAGCATTACAACCTGAAATGTGGTATTAAATATTAAAGTGTGCCAGAACACCGGCCAGAACGTGTTTTTCAAAATGGTTGGTTTTTTGTCCCAATGTATGTACATACACATGTAGGTTTTAGGTAGTCATTTTGGGATCTTGTTTTGTCAAGAAAAATGTATTATTGTGAGGTTTTTTGTTTTTAAGGCAGTACTTGGAATAACATGTTTCAGTACATTTTTTTAAATCACACATTTAAAGTTATTACAGACAAGTAACACCCATAGAACGTCTGTAATGTAAGGCACAATGTTTCCATATAAAACATCAAAGTTCCTTTTAAAACATAATGGTCGTTTACAACAGTTGCATACATGTATGTACAAATGTTTCTCATTACCTAATTCAGCTACGTGTATGTACCAGTAACATCACATCACAGAGTTTTTACTGTAAAAAAACAACCATATTTTCAACACCCCCTTTATAACCAGGTCGCGTCGGGTGAAGTGCAATGTATGCAAAGTTTTAAATATCTGTCGGCGAAAGGTTCGCAGCAAGCGCGAAAATATCGGTGTACTTTTCACTGATATCAGCCTGAACCCACCTAGGATCCAGTTTCATGAAAAAGAATCCCGTGCCTGGGCTCAGTCAGTGTCAAAATAATCAAGGCGCGAACTGGTTAACTAAAACCCCCTTCTTAATTACATGTACTGTACATTCACCCTAAAAATCCATCACTCATTGCTTCACAGAATGCTTCAGAATTTTCTGTTAAAATCCACCACTGGAGTATTTTGATATGGACTTGCTACACATGGCTTACATGTATAGTCTGCCAAAATCCTCTGATATAAGGGATGGATTAATTCTTATAACGATATCCAAAACCTATTACCGGTATATTACATACGGTAACAAAAACTAAAATAAATTCTGCAATTGTAATGCCAAGCAGCCACAGTTTCTACAAGAAGTGATTCTAGGAGTAGAGTACATATACATGTGTAAGACGAAAAAGTAAAAGTAAAAAAAACAAAAAACGTGGTTCGTTCCTCGCCTTCCACTGCTGTGACCCGTGCTCTAATCCTACCGGTACCTGGTCCAATACATGTATACGTGGATTGCGTTTTCAGTCCCTGTTTGACTGTGCGTTTTTCCCCCGAGTATTCTTCTGGGGTTTTCCCTTCCACTTCTAAAACTGTAATGTCTTTTCAGTGTCATCTCTCGCTGGGTCCCATGGGAGAACAGTGAATTCTACTGAATAGGCAATCTAGTATAGGGCTGGCGACATCGCGATAAAAAGCGGCAACAAATTAAGGCATGAAAAAAATGTCGCCAAAGGTACGCTCAAACAGCTTTCGAACACCGCCAAAGCTTTCTGTAAATACCGCCATGATCGTTCAAACACGTTGTATTTTTTCATTTGTTTTCCTAAGTGAGCGAACCGGTAATGTGTTCTTAAAAAAAAAATTAAAATCCAGTTTCCAGACACAATTTATGTTACTGCAGGGGCCGGTGTTGTACGAATTCTGGTCTTCTATTAAATCTGGTTTCTTTGTCACGATGTGGCACTTAGTCTCGCACGTGTTTGCGAGTATTGGTTACACTAGACATGTGCGATACGCTTAAACAAGTCTGTTCATTGAGTACAGATTGCACACCACACCGGTAACCGGGTCATCAGGCCACGCGCAGTCAGCTCAGGACCAAGCGCGCGTTGTGTTGGTAAATGCCAGGTTCCCTGCTTTCAGACCTATACGTGGATAAAAGTTTAAAACACAAGTATCGCCGATTTTTTTTTTTTAAGAAAAGGCGAGTCACAAAAACAATCAATGATTTTAAAAACGATAGTGGCGATATATGCCGGTTTTTTTTAATGTATTATAATGTATGCGATTTCGATTTTCTTTTGGCAAATATCGAATCGTTATGATAAAATCGCCGTATCGTCCAGTGCTAATCCAGTATAATTAAAAACTGTTTAAATAATTAAATAATTATTAAATAAATAATATATCAATTTCAGTACAAATTTGTACACCTACTGTACATTTAACCCCAACCTCCCTGAATCCATCAAAATCCATACTCCTGTTTTGGAAAATTTCGGCGGACTCAGGATACCTCTATATATTGAAAACTGGAGGATTTTGATAGATTGAAGATTGTAAGCCTAGTGGTACTAGCCTGCAGGATTCTGATTGATTAAAAATACCTCCATATTGAACCAAGTCACCATTTTTGTGTGGTGACAAAATTGGTGAATTTCGGCGGATACCTTCTAGTAAAGATATGATACTCAAGGGGTTAGGTTAATTTGTACGTTCTCATAGCCCATCAGAACCGGTATTGTGTAGACCAGAGTATTTTGTCACTTAAAATAGAAAATGTTTACTCAACCAGCAAATGAAATTCAAGTATCATTAAACATGTATGCGCCACGAGTGAGAGAGAGGAAATTAAGAGCTATGGAATGGTCATTATCTGAATACATGAATATTAGGGACCAATTTTTATGAATCAAGCCAGGTTGGCAACGTCATGAAACCAGAGCTGTACAAGTGATGACGTGCGTATATTAACGGCTATGATGGGCTGGTTACAAGGGTCAGTGAACCAGCATGTACATGCGAGTGTTTCACTCTGGACAAGCTAGAAACTGATACTCCTGACATGTATAAATGTACAATCAAACTGAAACATTTATGGTATGTTATAATTTTGCTTGTGTTTCTAGAACCTACACACAGTACATGTTGTAGTGGGACCGTACATGGGTAAAATTAAGAGGGGAACACTGGATGGTACAACAAATAAAGCAAGACACTTTTTCTCCCTACACATTCCTAAGTCCTGAGTGATCACGAATACATACAAACAAATTGAGGACTTTTTCTGTGCTTTGCGAAACGTGGACACAATTTTTGTTTATTTAAAGTCACAGGATCTTATGTGCATGAATTTACCAAAATGTCGTCGCATTTATATTCTTAACCCATTTAGGTTTGCTACTAGACAACAAAAGCCCCCACAACTTTTTTGCTTGTTAACAAGTTCGCGCCGGAGGACGTATGTGTACACGCAAAGTTTTCCCCAGATTCAAAACGGATGACGCATAAACACGTCACGAGCAAGGCCGAAAATGTCTGTCAGCAGCGAGCAAGGCCGGAAATGCGTGGGTGTGCTACCCGGTACCATCGGACTAAACCCGCCTTGGATCAAGTTTCGTTAAAAATAATCACCCGCCTCGGATCGGTGATGTTAAAATAATTCCTTTACTTTCTATCGATATTAACTTTCTATTCATGTGTTGTACGTAACATTCTACAAACATACATGTAGTATACATGTACTATGCACTAGTTCACATGCATATGGATTTGTTTTTTAGTCATATTTGTAAAACATGTTAAATATGAACATGCACGCGGCGCCATTAAAAAAAAAGGGAAAAAAACAAACAACAAAACTGCTCAGTTGAAACCAAATATTAGTGAGCACACAAATTTCAAGTATTCCTGCACCTCCTTCCGGATGAGTTATTGAAATCATCTTTCAAACAGAAATCCAAAAATAGATTGCCAGCGAGCCTAGATGACGGCAGAATCCATGGGAACACGAGTCGAGTTGACACTGCACACGACTCCACGATGAAGGGAAGAAAAAGAGAAAGCAACGGTCCTCACAACGAAGCTCATTGATAGACAGGAAGAAGGCAATTTCCGCTTTTAGCAAATCAAATAATGCTATTTTTATTTTTTTTTTATTTTTAATATCAAAACTTATCCCAGCCATATCACATATCTTCACGATGAACGAGTTTCAGAGCATGACGTGTGATGGAAAAGTAAATGAGACATTAGTTTTATTTTTGTATTCATTTTGTTTTGTTACAAACTGTCCACGAGTGTCGTTTCTCCAAACGATTTGGGCAAGACGCTAAATGTTTTTTTTCTCAATTTTACAGGTACCAATTTTACAGAGCTGCTGAGCACAAAATTTACTTAATAGCAGTAAACAAAAATCTGGCTCAGTAAAAATAGGTTACCAGCCAAAACTCCACTTGCTTTTCACATTTAGCAAACACCAGCTGATTACCAGTCACAAACTAAATAAAATGTGGTAATATAACCCTGTTTTTGCCAAGGAAAAAGCATTGTGTATCCTAATATTCATGAATTCCTTTTTTGTTTATGACATGTTCCTGCCAATACAATATAAAGGTTTTTTCTTTTTACCACATTTTTGTTTTAGTAATTATCGCACATATGCATGCCTGTTAAAGGTAGGATACACCATTTACAGTATATCAAAGATAATTTCTACCGAATTATTAGGAGAAATATCTTACTCATTTGAAAGTAAATAATGATTCTAGGCATCAAGCAAAATGATTGCGCTAGATATTCTGCAATTATTCCGAAAAATATAAAATTATAAAGAAAAATTTAGACCGACTCGAAGCCGGTTGAAAACAAACGTCGTGCTTTTCTCGGCATCCATGGTTGTCAAACAGGTCAATTAAATGATATAAATAGAACCCCAAAAATCCGCCCATTCATGATAATTTAAGCAATTACCAATGGTGTATCCTACCTTTAAGTTTAATTTGAAATATATGAAGGATGTGAAAAATATACTGTTACACTGTACACTATGTACCATCATATTTTAACATCCAACTAGGAAATGATTAACTTCTATTTTTTTCTCCATTTGTCATCTGTTTCAGATTCATTCTTTGCCAGAATTCTGTTTTTGTTTGTTCTCACTCCTCTGGTTTTCCTCGACCCTCGACCCCCCCCCCCCCCCCCCCCTCCTCATTACTCCTATTCATACTTCTTTGTTAGTTCTTCCCTTTGATCTCCACCCTGGACCCTTTTCCTTGTGGCTTTACCCCTTCTTTTTTTGTTCCTACCCTGCCTTTGATCCTACCCACACTGACCTCACCCTTTAATCCCTCAGCCTAATCCTCCTTTTGTTGTTTGTTCTATTGAACTCTGTGCTTTTTTCTTTTGTGTTTTTTCAGCATCCATGACATGCATCATGCTGTATGTTGTATGTTGCCCTATGTTTGTTTCTTGTACACAGTCATTTAGTCTCTGAAGAAGATCTTGTTAAGATAGAAATATTAGGCCCTCTTAACTTATTTAAAATAACAAGTTTCTATTTTAATAATAAAGAACATCCCAACTCTGAAAAACGAAATTGTCAATTTGAAAAAAGTTTTAAAATTAATAAATTGTCTGAAAGATGCACATCTCGTACCGTGTCACTACAAGAGATTGACATCGTATTGTATGTTATGTGTACTTGGCCATCCCTGTCACATTCATAAAATTACAATCGTTATACTAAATAAACTGTACATCAGAAAATCAGATGGAACTATGAGAACAATCAGAAATCATAACTATCAAGAACATTTTGTTCACTTTGACGTTTTGAAAACCACTGGGTTTTTGTGACAACTTCAGACAAATGTGTCCATGGAAAAACACCATGTCATGTACATGTACCATGTTTCTCAAAAATAAAAATAAAATGAAAAAAAATGAAAAAAAATAAAAATTGTTCACTCTTGGCGATTTAGATATTATTTATAAGAATAATTGATCATTGATTACTATTGTTCTCATTTGTTTGCTTCACTTGGCACTTTCATATTCCAACAAAGGGTAAAATTACGCCAGAGGCAAGGTATGCTGCCCTATACCAAGCAAGATATGGGACCGAGTGATTTCTCCTTTAGTCCCTTCATACCTATACACTCCCTAGACTATTCGTTACCCAACGTACCCCAAAAACCTAAAAAGGCTATAAAATGGATACCAATGTGATCAAACCTTTATGAAAAGCCACAAGTCAGAATGCAAAGCTACAGTACATGTATCTTGGCATAATATCTTCTTCACTCTTGATTCAAAATAAAGTACACTGACTAGGCGACACGACATTTCAAGTTTTGCCAATTTCCGATTGTATTTCTAACGGCAAAAACACGATAAACAAATAATTTGAACATAAACATTTTATAGATGTACAGGGTATGTCCTCACCACTGCCAGCAGTGTATTCAATTTACAATATGAGTATACTCATAGTAGCAGAATCCGGTTACTGTTACTATACATGTACTCCTAGTCAGCAGTCAATGCCTTTCCCTCAGAATAAAAAAGTCAGAAAAACATTCTGAAAAAGTCTGAAATAAACCAGTGAATCATGGATCACGACTTTCCGCCTTTACCTGCGGTCGATCACTGTACCTGTAAGTTGTGTTTTTTTAAAAGTCAAATTTTGTGCATTTAACCTCAAATGACCCCTAGATAACCTTTGACCTATTTCAAAAGAAGTGTGATGAACTTCCACTCAAGGATCACTCCATCCAAGTTGCGTTAAAATCCATCAAATTCTGTAGACAAAAACATTTGAAGCATTTAGAAATTTATAAATTATACATCTTTTTTTCACAAACTTGACCTGAAACTTTAACATACGGGACAGAGGGCTGGTAGTCTAGTAGTGGCAAGTGTCTCCAAAAACTTTATTTAGGTGACACAAAAAAGGACACTCCTATGCAACAACTTTGCCTATGGCAAGACACGAGACACTCCCTCTTACTAGTCCCCATACATACACTACAAGAGAAACCACAACATTCCGCAAGCAATGACCACCACAGGAGGGGGTTCCCTCATTCCCAAACATGTGTAGCATGCTTTATGTACATGTATACGCCCATCATGCATGCACATCAATAACAATGAAGGAAAAAGAACGATCCTCCATGCAATAACATACCATCAGCTAAACACTGTAACTACAGGAGCACTGTACATGCATACACATGTCCCAACCAATGTCCCCATACATGATACATTATAGCATACACACCACACCAAGTAGATTTACTGTGGGAATCAACTCCCTGCTGGCAGGCTATAAATAGTCAGCACAGTGCTGAGGGTTATTTATAGATGTGCTATGTATAGACATGCTATGAATAGAACTGGGTTGGCTGATGTCAGTCAATGAAGTGTCTCCTACACACAGTCATCTGCTGTGGCTATGTACAAAATATGTACTACATGTACACATGCAGCGCAAGCTGTATGGCACTTGCAGGCTTAACATGCAATGGGGATGATCATGCACTCATGAGATTAATTTTGTTTTCACTTTATAGAACTTATTATTTCCAAATTTGGTCTCTAACAATTCCCATCCAGTCAAACTCAAACACCAGGTTTTGTTGGAATCTGTTATGATGGGTACTGGACATCTACATTGTAAACTTATTGTCTTTTAAACTGGGTTAGGCATACCGATACCTCCAGAATCAGAGTCCAACAGTTTGTGTGTTGGAATTTGCAAGGATGGGTATGGTTCCTATACATGTACAATGTACATGTGTATATTACACTAGGGAGTTTGGGTCAATACTTCAAAATAGAGCCTGAAAGTTGACCCCTGGTGGTGCACTTCGGGTCACCTCGAATAGGAAAATTTGTGTTTTTGGTACATTGATTCCTTAGGAAAATCGCCCCGAAAGCGGCAAGTTGTTGTTACTGTAGCATCTCAATAATGGAAACTGGAAAATTGTACCGGTATGACATGAAAGACAAATATTGTGCCAAAACTTGATCTCACTTTCGAAAAATCTACAATACCGGTACATGTGGACTCGTGGGACTCTAATCACTCGTACAAAAATTAAATTGTATTTAATAATTTTGTGTGGTCATTGGTTAAAAACTTAACCAAATAAATAGGAGACTAAAATGTCTTTTTAGGACTATAAAATATAAATTTAAAGGACCTTTTTTCATTTCCAAACAAATCTAAAATTACCATTGATAAAATCATGTAAATGCCTTTATAATATGGCACCCATACAAAACATACATTGTAAACCTTGGTTATTTTTTGTTACTGCCATGTGCATCGCAGTAATTGCCTAGACGGCTACAAAAATAGACAAGGTAAGAATTTGCGTGGGACGACAACAAGACATGACCAAATATAGCGAGAGAAACAAAACACTAGGATGCAGGAAGACACAAGTCATATACCCAGGTCTTTGGTTGCTAAAGGCAAAAGCATCCTGAGAAGTACACGGTACATGTGTATGTAGGTATATCTTTCATGTAATTTGAAGGAACATTACGTCCTGATGGAAACGCCCAATTGGGCTAAAAAACGCATTTAGAATGAAATTACGGCAATCAGAAAAAGCATAAAGTAAGATATAAACATCCACACAAAGTTCTATCCTTAAAAAACTGGGAATTTTTGTGTTATTTTTGTATAAAACGAGTTTCGGGGTGCACTGTTGCGACCTCAAAAGCTTGAGCTGGTTGGGTATACAAATGTAGTTATGATTTCAGGCGTAAAGTGTTCGTCTTTTGCAGACGTGTAAGAAACCACATTTGTGCATTGGTGCTGTGTGCAATTTATGCGACACGCACAACGTGTATCGGTCATTGAATGAAAACGATAGGAAAAACGTACGCGTACTCTGTCGTGTTCGATGTAAGTAACCCTTTTTTTTCTTTTCTCGGGAACGGTAACACATTAGGTTGGTTGAACTAGATATTTGAAATAGGATAAATAAACCATGGATCCAAAACATGAAATTTTCAGGAATTTCAGGACGCAATGCCCCTTTAACAACCCGTTATAGAAAAATTTAGAAATTTAGGGAGGAGGGAAGATTAAAAAAAGTAGATAAGGCATACCACGGTACATGTAGATGTAGGTACCGCGTACATGTGTTTGTATTCTTTTATCCAGTTTGCCAAGATAACGGTATGTCTTTGTGAAAAATTCGGAAATATTTTTCTTTTTCTTTTATGTGGTTTTCCTGGGGGTTTATTTGAATGCAAAATGATTCTTTTGAATCATATTTCCCCCCTTCAGATTATAGACAATTTGTATGCAAGGACGTTCTTTTAAAAGATCTTTAATCCGTGCTCCGTTACCAAGATTACAGACCATTGGCTTAGATGTAGCATGGAGGAATACGAGCCATGGATGTAGCATGGAGGAAGGAAAGCAAGCAAAGGAAGGGCCATTACATAAAAAGCAACACACTTATTGCACCACATGCAATGCATTATTAATTCCATCCAAACATTGGTCCTCCTATGCTGTGCACTGCACGTCTATGCATTATCTCATTAATTTTGCACAAGGTCACTTTAATAAACCCGATTATTACCTTGTCAAGTAGAACCAATGCACAGATATTAATACGGTAGGTTCATAATCCATATTATGACAGAGCATCCTTTTTTCTTCTTTTTTATGTATATTGTGGGACAAATTATAATTCTCAGCTGTAAAAACAACAGCATTGTAATATTACCAAAATGTGTACATTTGTATACACGTCAATTGCTAACAAATGTAATGCACACTACTGTGACCAATATTTCTTTGGTCTTAAGAACTCTTGCACAGGGGGCTGTAATGAAAACTTCGATTAATACCCAAGAAAAGACAAAAAAAGGCCACGAGGCGAAATAGCCATGCATGCACTCGCCAATAAAACCTGGCAAATGAGAAACAGGATGTTCGTCAAATTTTTATTATTTTTTTAAAAAAGCTTTTCTGCATTTCTCCAAGTCTTTAACAAAAGGCCTGTACTCTAAAAGCAGGATTAAAATGGAGAAATCACATTTGAAGAAGGGGGGGGGGGGGGAGCTGCACATTGAGGGCAGATGGATAGGAGTTGGCTACAATTAATGAGCACCCCTGGAGCACCGTCTTGAAGAGAACAGATTTACATCAAGATGCCAGTTCGCAGATCTATTTTGGACTATTCTTATCCTCCCAGTTCTTATTTTTAGCTGTAACTCTAGAACCCTTGTGTTATTCCTAGCCATTGACGTCACACCGTCGCTGTTGCCACAGCAACAAGCAATACTTGTCATCCAGAGGAGCTCCCACGCCTAATGATCGACACTCAGAATGCTGGCATTATTTAGGGGGAATGGCTGTGAATGTATGCTTGTGTACGAACAGAGCAGCATGTACATATACAGTACTGTCCAGGGTCCGTGAGCTACCGGTGTACCGTATATTAGATCAAGCATTGAATATTACACAAATCTAGCCTAATTACATGTACAATGGTATGCATCAAACTTAAATTTTTATTATTTAAAAATACTTTTGCAGGCTTTTTGCATGTTCGGTAAATTACACATACCCCTAGCGGTAAAAGCAATCATCAATTTGTGGGAATTTGACTAATGCTTTACGAATTTAATTCTATTTTGAAACCTCAATTTTTTCAAATACGCATGGAATGAGCTAAATGTACATTGTATACAGAACATGTTAAAGGTAGGACACCATTTGCAGATATATCGAACAATTTTACTACCGAACTATTAGGAAATATCTTACTTATTTAAAAGTAAATAAGGATTGTACAAGTAGGCATCCACCAAATAATTGTACTGGATATCCAGTAATTGTTCCGAAAAAAGGAATTTTATTTTGCAAAATATTACTATCGTCGGATGATGATCGCGAAAAGAAAAAAACAAACGTTATAAGCACTGCCCGACGCCGGTTGAAATGCTTCCCTTGGCATCCATTATTGTAAAACTTCGTCAATTAAACAGGTCAATTTAACGATATTTACTATAAAATCCTCCCCCCCCAAAAAAAAAAAAAAAAAAATTAATAACAATAAAAAATTCAAGCAATTACCAATGGTGTATCCTACCTTTAAATGCATAATCTGTACATATCATTTTTGTACTAAATACAACGAAAAACCTGCCCATCCAGATGGATACAATATGTAAACAACATGTTCTACATTATCACACTATGTAAGCATAAGCAGGATATTAGTGGTTTTTAGAGTACCAACACAATATGGTCTGGACATTATGGACAGGTAAATATTTATATTTAAAGGAACCTACATACCGGTACATACATGTACGCATTATGTCATCCCATTTCCCGGTTCAATGTTCTCAACTGTTCATAGTTCTGCCAACCACCCAATAAATAATAATAATAAACTAACCTCAAGCATCAATGCCTCCAGTGGCCAATTTCACAAAGCTGCTAAGCACAAACATTTATTTAACATAAAAATTCATTCTTGGCAAAAACAGGGTTACAACCCAAATTTGCAGGTAATGTACAGTACAAGTGTACATGTAGGTTGTTTGTGACTAGTATTCAGCTGGTTTTTTGCTTTAGCATGAAAAACACATTGTTTTGGCTGGTAATTACTAAAGAAAATGTTTTTGTGCTGAGCAATTTTGTGTGCTTAGCAGCTTCGTGAAATTAGCCCTAGGAGTTCAAACACTGTGCATCTCTCATCTCATCATGCCATCAATTTGAAATTTGTCAATTTCTCCTGCCCACTCAATTTGTATTTGAGATTACTACACCTTATAAATATTCATGAGTAAATTGAAGCACGTCATTGGCCGAATCTGCCGCGCGTCCGGGAAGTAAAAATGATACGCTGCCAGGTGACGTCATCATAGTATCCAGCTCACTGCCGTGCGATATTCTTTTTTGGAGCACCAAACATTCCCTCTGGAACCCGCCTCTTAGACATGTAGTCTGTTGCATGTAATCTTGATGGAACTATTCTGTTCCTTGCACAGAACTCTGCAGCTCAGAAACAATAATATCATCTACAACAAGTAACGTTACTAGTTTCCATCATTGACCGGCGAAGAACTTATTTTGAATATTTATGAGGTGTAGTAAAACAAATACAACTTGACTACCTCCCTCCGCTTCGTGTCGGGAGATAGTTGAGCCGACCTACACACCTCCGGACCAGCAATTCCCACCACTTCCCCTCAAACCATGCCTCATTGTATAATCCAAGCTCACTCACATCTAAGTTTATGGGTATGCTCTTTACATTTCACCGACTTCGGGGAGAGAAAAAAAAAGAAAAAAAGTTGCATGTCTCTTGTCATTATGATGTCACAGATGACACCCAACGGCAATCTCAGGATGACCACAGTTCCCTTCTTCCGACTTCTAATCAGGACATCAAGGGAGAAGAAAAAAAGAATTGCCAAGATCTCAGCCCCCCCCCCCCCCCCCCCCCCCCCCCCCCAAAAAAAAACCCCTCCAGGGTCGATGCACCAAGTCATCACTATCAAGAGGAACCTGTTAACAGGAGGTGTCTTCACACCATTGTTATCTACACTGACGTCATTGCACCAACATTTCTGCAGGGATCGTGCTAAATCCGATAAAGAGGTTGCCTTTATGGGTCAACGCTACAACAATTTTTTCCACACTCTTCTTGCTCTACCTCTCTCTCTCTCTCATGCTCGCGCCGTTTCTACTCCTAGGGTAATAGACAAACTTCATGCATACAGCAACGATGACGTAGGACGCGCCGGAGTGGCTGCCCATATATGGTGAATTCTGGCCTGAATCTGATCAGGCTTTATAGAGTTTCATTGAACCCGGCACTACGATCGGACCGTATTAGGCAAAGCCAAGTGCCATATCAATGTTGTACAACTGTAGTATAACCCAACTGCCTGCGATCTGGCAGATTTTGCTGGGGTCTCAATCTAACCGAGTATGGAGTTTAAAGTCCACCCAAAGGCCATTTTCTTTTAAGACTGATGAATTTCCTTAGTAACGTCATTCTTTATTGGAGTGTGGTTAGACCAGTTGCTATTTAATTTACACATGTACATGTACTTCAAGTTGCAGAACTTGGCCAAAATGCTGGAATATCTTATACCTGTACAATTTATGCACCAGTAACTCAAAAGGGCAACCAGAATATGGGTGAAATATTTGCACATCAATCAGCCAGGTGTTTGCTCCTGTAAATTCAAGTGTTTGTTGCTCACCTGTTACTCAGTGTTTCCATTTCTCTCAGTCGTTTTATTTTTATTCAGGTAAGAGTAATGCTGAAAACACTGAATTTGGGTAGCATAAAAAAATAACATTAGGGGTTTTGGCTGGTAACCTGTTTTTATACAGAGCAAATTGGCCGTCATACAGGAATGTCTCAGACCATTCACCTTCAAGCTATCTTGTTCATCAACATCCTCCCCGCCTCCTTAATCTCCAAGAATCATAGTCCACTAATTAAGCAGATTGGCAGCGTAAAACTAGAGCTTGAACAAGGAGATCAGCATCGCAAAACATTTGTTGCAAAATTTGCCGGAGTTAAAATGTGTTCAACTTTTGCAAATTTGGAGCGCGGAAACTTCCCTTAATCCTAACCCCATAGGCTCTCGCAATAGAAAGCATACCAAACTTAAACAGCTCACACAGGATCAGTAATTCAGTGCTAAACCTGCCAAACTCCAACAATTTATTGACTTGGTACAGTGATGACTGGCTAGTGGTATTATGTGGGGACACACACACACACAAGTGTGTAATGGCCTTCGATCGTGGACGGGGTATTGTCCGACCGTCTTCCCTCTTTTGTTTATACTCTAACGTTTTTTGATGATCGCCATAGGATTTGTACACGGGAAAAGATCGTGGACGTTTTGTCAATCGTGGACCCATTGTTTGACTCCCAATTCTTTTGTCCGACGACCACGATTGCCGGTCGTTACAAACGCAGGCTGTACGTGGACACACACACACACACACACAAGTGTGTAAAGGCCTTCGATCGTGGACGGGGTATTGTCCGACCGTCTTCCCTCTTTTGTTTATACTCTAACGTTTTTTGATGATCGCCATAGGATTTGTACACGGGAAAAGATCGTGGACGTTTTGTCAATCGTGGACCCATTGTTTGACTCCCAATTCTTTTGTCCGACGACCACGATTGCCGGTCAATACAAACGCAGGCTGTACAGTTACAGTTGACCAGGAACTGTGCTGTGATCATATGGGTCACCCACCAATAAATGCCTGTGCATTCTCCCAAACCTCAACATTTTTTTCTCATGCCTTTCTGTCCTGAACCTCGCATAATTCAAAAGGGTCTCCCCGATACCCACTTTCTGTGCAAAATATCTCTTAAATGACCCAATGCATCACCCCTGAAGTGGAGTAAATTTTTGCTAGTTTTGTCCTAATGCGAGGACACCATGTTTCAACTTGGTGGAATGACCTATACCAAAAGTACGGCAAAGTTCAGCTGTGGACTGATATACTTTGTAGACACAATTATAAGGCTCTTGATCCACTTGACCTTTATCCCCAACTAAAGACTGATTAACTCAGTGTATAATAAGATTAAAAGTGACTAGCCCCTGATCAAATATCAAAGTTATGATGCAGAAGTAAATGGCAATTTTTACCAAGTGCCAAACTAGATGTTTCTGTTAAGAACTTGAATAGAGAATTAGGAATTTAAGAGTTATTGTGGTTTACGATCCTGAATATTTCTAAAATGTGCTCAAATGTACTCTTTGCTTAAAATGAAGATGGCACTGATACCAAATACTGTGTGAAATTATTCCGCTTGAAGCCCAAAAGGTACATCTTTTGGAAGATATCATAGGGTACTTTTCATACATGTTTAAGACAACTAACCTTTAGCTCTGTTAATGTTGTAAATTCTGAAAAAATATTCTTAGATTTCAATTTTGAACCAACTACATGTATGTGTAACAATGAAAATTTCCAAAATCGCGTTTATGAGAGGCATTTTTTTTCTTTCTAAAAATGACAGCATGCCAGAAGGAATAATTTCAAAGGGTGTTTAGAGTCCTAATATCTTTACATCAAATAAGCTTTTTAACAATAATTTGGTTGGTCACTTTTTTGATGGTTGCAAAAGGTATACTATCCCTTTAATAAACAATTTTATTTTAGACCTCCAATAAAATTGATTTGGGGCACACTTGAACTTATGCATTGTCCGGCCGCCATATTTGCCCGTTGCTCGGCATGAGCAACGCATGTGTGCGACGTATTCAACTAGTGACTACATGTGTACTGTATGCTCCATAAACAGGGTCTGTGGTGGCCGACTGGTGAGCCCTGAATATGGCGACAGAGCTAATCAAATAACCAAGGCCATAAACCCATATGTGACCCACTCCACAAAATAGGGGTATGTCCCATACATGGCCACAACGTTAGCCTCCATTGGTATAAAATAGAGCTTCAAACCCCATCCCACCCTGCCCCCATTCTGGAGATATGACATGTTTGCATATTGATTACGGTACTTCTTTGGAGTTCAAAAAACACAACTAGGAAAACAGGCTTTGAAATGGTTGGCTCTGATGAGTGTTGAACAATAGAACAAAGCACACAAAATTGATATATCCACTTTATTTATCAAAATCAACATTTCTGTGAATGAAACCTGAAACTAGATATTAAAGATGTCATTCATGACAAAAAATGAAAATCACATTTGGACAAAATTCTTGCCCTCTCAATGTTAAATGGGTTTGTACGTGATAATGCACAACGCAACTTTTTTTTTTTGAGCCGGTCACATATCAACTCGAGTGACGTAAACAAACGCACCCCTAGAAAAGGTTTTTAAAAATGTGGCCACAAGGCAGTTTTGTTTACGTATTACATTAGCAACAGAATGCAGTTTTGAGATCTCAAAGCGTGTCTCTTTTGTGTTTTCTAGAAATGTACAGTTTTCACCGAGCTGAAACTTTACAGTCAGTTGCACCCTACAGAAGAATTTGAGCGATATTGTTACTTCACAAACAAATTTGTAAATATACATAAATTAAATGTTCCCATGACCTGTAAATACATGTACCATATCATTTATAACTTAAAACTTAGACAGTTCGCACTGGAGGACGTTTATACACGCAAAGGTTTTCCAAAAATAAAAACGGACGACTAATAAACACGTCACAAGCAACTCTGAGCGAGGCCTGGCCTGGGCCCGCTTGGGTCAATGTTTGTGAAAAATAATCCTCCACCTGGGTCCAGTAAATAAAATTCAAAAAAACGGCACAAGCTACATGTAGTTATGAAGCTTTGTACCTATGTGTGCTAATAAACTCACAATATGACAATAGTGTACATGTACCGGTACAGGTATGTAGCAAACAAATAACAATTTGTGTGTTGCATAGTTGTATATGTTACAAGTGATGTTACAATTGATGCAGCTAATGTGATTTACTTTGTCCTACATGTAAGTAGGACAAAGTTCAGATTTTGGCAGTTTGAATTCTATTCCCTATTTAGAAATTAACGGCCATTCAACAACATGGGCACATCACAGAGAGACATGGTGAGCAAAGCACTAGTAATCCACAGTGATAACATTCAAGCATCAGTCAAACTGATAACACAGAACTGACAATAGATATGAACTCTAACATACTAAAAAAACTTGGACATGTACCCGTAGGGCAAACGTACACGTACTTGTACTGTTCTCATGAAATATCTGCTTCATGCGCCAATAAAAGAAGGCATTTGTTTCACCTACATACATTTACATGTACTGTAGCAACAATGTCCCATGGGTAGGACACATGCAGTTTGCATAATTTCGCAAGTTCTACGCATGCTATTCTTCGTTCAGTTTATGTGTGTCGGAATAAATAAGTCAGGATAAATTATTTTCTATCCTTTGTTTCAACTTCCTCCCACTTACAATGTATACAATGGTTTGGATTAGGAAAGACGAGCCAGTGGCCTCGAGTCTCTCCTCCGAATGAGAAGAGAATTTGTTTTAAATCGGTTCCCTCGAGTCTTTGTGACAGTCTCACAAACCACATCCTCTTCTCCACCGTTGATCTTCACAATCATTGACAATCACGATCATCCTTGCCATCTTTCCTCCCTCATTGTATGAGGCAACCGCAAATTTCCGATCCAGGTAAAGAGGGATTGACGACGCCCCCGATCTACCTCTTCCCGCCTCGTCTGAAAACATTTCTCCTGCTGACTGTTTTGTTTGCCCGACTGCAAATCGGCATTGTCCTTGACCCTGCGTCTTCATTTCATTTTCCGTATGGAATTTGCGGTTACTTGTATCCATCCATACGCCCACTCTGGATTTATACAAACTTGCTTGCTTTAAAGGGTTTAACCATTGATTCTGTCAGTCGTACGTGTATAGGGAGACTGAGGGAAAATGTGAGGGGTTCTAGCAAAATGAGACGGAACTGGACAGAGCTTGAAATAAGTTGTCAGGTGAATTCTCTTACAATGCGCTTCAATCTGACATTCCATTAATAAGTTATAGCTGTTTAAAGTTTGCATTTATCAACATGTCGGAAAAGTAAAGTTTTGAAAAAAAAGCCCTTTGAAGTTTTCAGTTTTGTACACGTGTTTATGAACAAAAATGACAATTGTTTTTCCTTAAAAACACATCTGACATGATCAAGCGGAATGAGTTGGATATCGGGGAATTCCAAAAATGTTTTAATCAGAACTGTGTTCTTCGTTGGATTTAAATTTACATAACTCGACAACAAAACATCGTATCAACATGGGGTTCAGTTTTTATCTCTGAAAAAAAAGTAACAAAACCATCATTTTATTCGTAAATTAAAAAAATGAAAAAAAAAAAATGATCTTAATCTTTTTTATTGCACAAAAAAAAAATACATTTTGCCCTTCACTAACATATTTATAAACATTGTGTACTTAGTGTTGTTCCAAAAGAATAAAAGACTAAACCCCCTGTAGAAATTATTTACATGTACAATATTTAAACTATGCATTTCACATGTGCATTACCCGTGTCAGAAAAATCTAAAAAACAAATCGTTTCATGCAAAACAAAAACAGGAAGCAGTCTTCCAATGGCCCTTTTAAACAATTCTGCGCAGAGCTAGTCGTCCTTTCTGAATCAATTAGCATACATGTAGGATGCATCCTTAATTAGTTTTCATAGCAGGTGGATAAGCTTTGGAGCAATATTATTATGATTGTCATGCTGGCATCCTATCAAGCTAATTAATATACACACACACATTAATAGCACTAAGATGTCTGCACCAGGTACGTACCCACATTGCTTGACATGCATGGGTCTCCGTCTCGCATGCTTACAGATACTGGTACCAGTACATGTACATGTACCATACATTAACCCTTGCTTTATGCCAATTGATGCACTGGCTGCAGTACATTGGGGGATTCTTTGCAGTGGAGTGCACTTGGGCATGTGGCTTTGCTTATCAGTGTAATACACTGTGTACTCACAGCATGACCAAGTTATCCGAGGGGCAAATATTGAAGTGCATTGGAGTGTAAACAAGAGCAAGTATTAAAAACCATACATGTATGTTAATTACTGGTACATGATGATACACAATGTACCTTACTAAAAGGAATAATTTTACAGGGAGTTTAGTGTGATTATCTTTACTACAATAAACTTTTCCACAGTGTTTTGGTTGGTTACTTTTCGGATTGCTGCTAAAAGGTACCAACCGGAATGATGTCAGCTGTGCTACCGTACAAAACCACAGTAGAACACAACATATGTCACAGCTGCACGCTCGGGTCCATTGTGCAGTGCAGCTACTGGACAGTCTGCTGTGCAGTCATGCGTATAATGCAGTCATGCAGTAAGAAGTTAATACCAGCTTTAAAAAAAAACTGTTTCTAAGTACATTACATTTTGACCATTCAAATCCAAGGTTAGGCCAACAAAAGATGTTCTGCTTCCGATAAAATGCCTTTCAAAAATACGGTCGGTACTCGGTAAGTTTGGAAGTTTAGTTTTTTGGCCGAATTTGTGTGCCGATTAAATGGCGTGTATTCTACCCAACACGATTCGTGAAGAATTCTTGGCGTGTGCGAGTACCGCACTATACACTGGTAAATGCAGTGCAGCATGTCACATGTAATTTGCTCCAAATGTTTCCATTTTCGCTACGAAAGCCATACAACAATAGTCACAAAAGTTATAAAAACTCGCCTTAATTAAAGTCAAAAATATTTATGGTCAATACATTTTTAAAGCAGTACAAGCTCAACATAGTGTACATGTAATTTCATGAATACATGTATCATGACGAATCTATATAATGTGAGGACAGCCCATAGGTTTGTGTACTTAACGAAAATCTCTCTATACTCACACCATGAAAATGTTTTCGACCCAAATTTGTTTAACTTCACCCTAATATGTATTTCTCTCCATTTCCTTCCATTATACCCTAACCCCAACACTACCTCTAGACCCCCTTTACGAGAATATTACTGTCCTCACTTTTCCAAAGTGTCCTCACTTTTCCAAAGTGTCCTCACTTTCCCACCTGGTAGGTGTTTGTGTCCTCCTTTAGACGGCGTTACCACGACATACATAGTTGATTCGAGTCCCTGCAAGTCCCCACAAGTCCCTGCAAGTCCCTGCAAGTCCATCACAAGTTCTTCAGTCTCAAGTCAACTCACTAGCTACATGTATTCAAAAGCATTTCTTTGTCATTGTTCTACCAGTTACTTGCGACTGGCTTTATGAAAAGGCCTTGCGACTGGACTTGCAGGGACACGAATACAACAATGCATACGGTACATACATGTACCGGTATAGACAAGACAGATCAAGTTCAGTGAAATAACTTGCAGACATCTTTCTCCGTCAATGTTAACTTTGCATTTTTTTACAATGTTAGATCCAACTGCAGTGCACTCCGAGTTGGTCGGCCATGTGTGTGTGCATAGACTGGTTGCCGCATTTCCATCATGCCTTCTTTGGCACTTTTAGTACAGCATTGCTGCATTACGCACGTATTTTCATCACTGCGATTGAGCACCGAAGGGAACTTGTAATGCTTTTAGCGCGAAGGAAACTTTTTTTTTTTAACTACGTTTTTTTCTGATAAAAATAACGAATGTACCTAAAGCCCTGTTCGCACTGGACTTTTTTTGATAAAACTTACGAGACGATGGGTACTTTTCCCATTTTAAGTCCAGTGCGGACAGCCTAGGACGTTTTCCTCGGTTACTTTTCCCGAGTCCAGTGGTTACTTTTACCGGCCAACTGCTGCCCGGGAAAACTTCCCAGGTAACTTTTCCCTAGACAATAAGTCCAGTGCGAACAGCGCGTATCGGTAAAAGCGTCTCAGGAAAACGTACATTGCTCCCTACTGCGATTTCATGCTTCACAAGACACCGCGCATGCGCTCTTTGCATTGTTTACGTACGCGCGCTGATGCATGCATATATCGCATTGTGATCACATTCACCTTCGTGAGTCATTATAATGACAGCTCGGCTACTTCTCCCGCGGCCTAGGAAAAAAAATTATGTGTCGAAAGTCCAACTGCGAACAGTGGTAACATTTGACCATTTTTTATTTTACCATTGTCTCAGTAAAACCTTTGCCAAAAAAAGTCCAGCGCGAACACGGCTTAAGTAGGTAAACAAATTAGTTTTTGACGTACCGGTAAATATGCGACATGATCAAGCGGACAAAATTTACATAACTCGACAACAAAACATCGAATCAACATGGGGTTTTCAGTTTTTAAAAAACGTACAGATTTTAAAACTACATGACTGGGGCCGACATCCAACTCATTCTGCTTGATCGTGTCACATACATGTATGATGAGAAGCGTTTTGTAAAGACAGTAAAGATGTAGTCATCTTTCTTTTTTTTCCAAATTTTTCAAAAACATGGCAACTTGGCGGCAACTCTCTCTTGGTGTAATTACCTGATAGATCACATGATCTTTCATCCGGAACATTGAATCACTGCTCTCGCTCTTCGCATTAACAATGATATGGACCTCATTTAGCACAACGTATCAATTTTCCTGAGAAACCAATGTTCTCTACGGTGAATACTGTATAAACTGCGACATCTTTGGATAAATAGGGGTCCCAGGTACATGTATTTGCTAGTGGTAGTTTGGAGTTGCTGGTACTTAATATTTTTCTTGGAAAAGTTTTTTTGTCATGAAAATGAACGTTAACAACGCAACAATTAGAGAAACGAAAAGTTACGAAAATCAACTTAACCCCAATCCTAAACCAGATCGCTCCAAGTTTGAAATTACACTTAATTTCATGATTTAGCTTACTGTTGATAACTTAATTGTAAAATAATCGATTTTCATTCAACCGGGAATAAATTGTATAGAACTACGGAAAATCTGGGTGGAAGAAGGTTCTTGTAAAATGAGCAGTGTGATTATGTTGTGCACGTGTACATTTATACTTGAAAGATTCACCTCCGTCTAGAAAGCATCATGCCTCATTTGCAGTTTTCTTCTCAACTTTGTTTCGACACAAAAGGATTTTGTCACTGTTGGCCCAACACTCTTTTTGTTTACAAGCCATGCAACCATATTATACATCGTATAACCAGAAACTGGAACAAACAAAAATCTGGATAAATCGGAGATTACCACAACAAGTTGGAAATATTGTAGAACTTTTTGCTGCCTTTTTCCCCTTCAATTTTTTTGTTTCCTAAATACGGCCCAACACTTAATTTAAGCAATTAACTTTTCAAATTTGCTTTTCAGAAACATTCTGCTCTGGTCAACATGTAAGACCTTTACTTCTAAAGTCACATTAGGAGAATGAATACATGTTTTAAACGTACATTTAAAATCAGCTCAATGCCCGAGCCGAAAATGAGGACAATAACTCCAGGCCCATGAGCAGTGATGAGCCAGTTTTAAATGTGCGTTTAATTTTATTCCCAATTCATAAATACTTTTCCGGTAAAAAATACATAACAAATATATGTTTCAACTATTTTGTTAAAAACAATTATATTCTTCATGTTTTGTGAAACACCCCTCTAGCCCCATGTATGTTAATGGTAGTTTCCTCAAATATTCTCGCTCCCATGATCGGTCCAGGAGGTACTGTAAGCTACATGTAACTCGTAATACGAACATTGACGCGTGCGCCCCGCGTAGTCATGAGATCTCGCAGTAATAAATGTTTTACCTCGTTGTCGAAGCTAATTTCAAACCCACATATTCTTTGTGTCCTTCTTGCACTGGACCATTTGCACTATTTACTCCAAGTGACAACCCTGCCTAGCAGCGAATACCGCTTCCATTGCGACATCACAATGATCAGAGATTGTGGGAATGAAAAAGGCGAATGTTTTTTTTACTTCCCACAAACACCCTTGTGACTATTGTGACGTCACAATGGCAGTAGTATTTGCGATATGGTCTAGTTGTTGTGGTTTTTGCGACGCTGCATGTAAGAAATTGAGCATTCTCATGGTCGGCATGACGTCACGAAGGGGCAAGCTGTCCATAGCAACATTGAACATGTTTTAAACATCAACATTTCCCATGTGCTAAGTGCACAAACAATGGGAAGTTAAATAAGGTACCCAGATGTATGACCGCGAGAATCCTGTATTTTATTCGGCCGTGGCTATTTTTACGTGACCGTAAACCTACGTACTTTTGCTATTTTTACGCGAGTTCTGGTTGCGCATGCGCAGTCCCTAGTTGTATACTGTCCCTAGTTTTTCGTACACGGCTTTTATACTTTTTCTATAAGACCTTAATTAGATGAGATTATTAACCAATAATAATAAAACTAGGGACTGTCCGAATTGAGTTTCCCTTGGCCTTGTCCGTGTCGGGAACCAGTTATACTTATTATCACTTAAAAATAGTAGGGTTATGGTTAGTTCGAGTAACTAGGACCCTACATCGCTTTTTTTAACATTTGGACACGATCTGTCGATAGTAGGGTCTTAGGGAGTCCAATTGATTTTCTTGCATTTAAATCAAAATGCCACTTTTCCCATATGTTTGCCCAAAGAAACATCAGATTTCACCCTAAAAACGGCCACCAAAGTACTTGATAAGCCATCTGAGATACAAGTACACATCGACGAATAAGATTGTTGTACGGTTTACTTACGATTCGGATCCAGCTTAATTCCGCAAGCTGCCTCGGCACTTTGCCGCCATGTCGGTAGACTGTTGTTGTGATACATTTCAAAATGTGAATATGAATACGGCGCGCAGTGACCCTGCATGACACCGTCAGCAGCGTTCCCGTGTACCGGCGACTGTTTCCTGAAGGGTACAGTGGACGGCATCGCACACAACAAACGTCCACTGTACCCTTCAGGAAACAGTCGCCAGTACAGGGAACGCTGCTGACAGTGACATGGAGGGTCACCGCGCGCCGTATGCAAATATTATTTTGAACTACCAGTACATGTAGTATTACATTGTATTACTTGAAGTTGAAGTACTATTACTTACCTTTTGCACGATATTCAGCGAGCCGTCCTTCATGATTTTTCTGATGATGCTGCCGGCTCTGTTGGCTATCGCCACGGAAGCTGACACCAGACGGACGATCAACGGCGAAGCGCTGCTAGCTGCCATCTCCTTTGCCTTTCTCAAAACCTACCTCGCCGCGGAATTAGGAAGTCGGAGGATGACCGAAAGTCCGTCGAGATGTGCTGTACGCGCCTACGATTTCTCCTCTTGCAAGCTGCACACACCTGACCCAATATTTTTGCTGCCTTCTTTTTGAGTGTGTGTATTTATAACAATTCTACCTCACTGGTCCCCTGTCGCCTAAAATGGTTTTCGATACGTTTTCATATTAAGGCAGGATCTTTGGGCATTAGGGACCAGTCCATTCTGTTATTAATGTTGTCGTATCTGTCACAAGGGGGCGGGCTAACCGCAAGAGAGCAGACGACGAACACTCTACTCCACAAACACGACGAACCTCAGCTGTACATTGTACAGTACACGTAGGGGTTTTCGAAACCTTTGCTTCGTATTTGCCTTCGACGTTATCCGAATCATTGCCAAACAAATAGAAATTGAATTAAATATAAATATTCTAACTTTGGAATTCTTTGGAAATTGGAAGTTTCCGCAGATGGTAGACTAAAATCGCCTTAAGCCTTCTACAAAACGAATCCATGGATTCAAAAAGACATCTAAATAATAGCTAGACATAGTCTTGGCATTTTGAATCCTCTGTAACTTAGACAATTGACGATCCGGCAATCCATAGAGTAAGCCATTACAATAATCCAAACGACTGGTAATAAAGGCATGGATTAAAATAGTTAGTGATCTAGTTGATAAAAACTTGCTAATACGTTTTATGTTATGAAGATGATAGAATCCAGCGGAGCAGACTTTGTTGATGTGAGTACTCATAGACATATTTGAGTCGAACCATGAACCTAGATTTCTCACATGACTAACTGGGACAATATTGGTATCACCTATTAAAATGTCAGGGATATTACTTTTAGACAGCTGCTGCTTTGTACTAAGAACAATGCACTCAGTTTTGTTATTATTTAACAAAAGTCTGTCATGAAACATCCAAGTCCTAATATCTTTAATGTAGTTTACCATGGCTAAAATTGCTTCATCTTGATTAACAACACTACCAGGTTTAAATGACAAATACAATTGTGTATCATCTGCATAACAGAGAGCATCAGGTAAGTGAGTTTGAATAACATCAAACAACTTTGAGGAGTACATAACAAATAACAATGGTCCAAGACAGGATCCCTGGGGAACGCCGCACGTAATATTGAACTTGTCTGACTTGGCACCCTGTATCTGTATACGTTGACTCCTGCCAGCTAAGTATGATGTAAACCAGTCTAAGGCTAGGCCAGTGATCCCAAATTTAATCTTTATGCGATCTAACAAAATGGTATGATCCACAGTATCGAATGCAGCAATAAGATCAAGTAAGATAAGAAGAACTACATGCTGTGAATTCATTTGTAACAGAATGTCATTATTTAACTTAATAAGTGTTGTTTCAGTACTGTGGTTTTTCCTGTATGCTGACTGGAGAGGGGGGTACAAATCATTTACAGTCAGGTGGTCATGGACCTGGTTAAAAACCGCCCTCTCTATTAATTTAGAAATAAATGAGAGGTTACAATGATATGGTTGATGTGGTTTTGCTAACTATATGTTTTTGGTGATTTAAGTCAACTTCTTAATTTCACATGGTTTTTTAACCAAAAGAGGAAAAGATTGGTATGATACCTTTCACAGAAGAAGTTCACGAAATCGTTCCTTAGTTTTAAAAAATAACCAGTGCACTGTGGAAATTCATCCTTTTTTTTGTCAAAAATTTGAAATGTAGGCCGCAATCAGCTACCATATGTATTTTGGATTCATAACAATTCGACTACATTTCTATTTTACGCTCTTATGAATTATTACATAATCACGCAGGCGCTTCATTCACCCGTATAGCTCGTTGAACGACACCTCCCCTTATTAGCGGAGCTCCGCAATTTTACTGATACCTAAAGGAACCTTTCGTGAATACGGCGTTGCGCAATTCTAATGTATCCGTTAGACCAGTCCGCAAAGGCTGTTACGGACCCGGTAATAGCGGATGCTTCGTGAATAAGGTCCCTGGTGTTAACCAAGTTCAACATAATATTGCACATAAAAGTAAAATGTTCACACTTAAAACTGTATAAAGGTGGAAGTTTGCTATCGCCAATTTGCGCAATAATTAAATCTGTTATCACAATTAAAAACAAAATTCAACCATCTTATTCACTTTCTCAAAGACTTTATAATTCGTAATCTTTCTCCTTACAATGAGTTGTAATGTTTTGTTTTGTTATGAATGTCACGATCGATTATTACTCAGTACTCTAATGATATGAAGAAATGCATTTATCAAAGTATTAAACAGTGCCGGCTAATTCAAAAGGGAAAGAGTAACCACCGGCACAAATAGTCCAGTGGCTTAGCGCCAATTTTTGGCAAAATCGTGACCCGCCGGATTAAAGCACCAAACTTGGAACACTTGTTCTATAGGACCCACTGAACAATTCTAGAGGGGGGTGCCCGGCTTAGGTGACCTAGGTCAAGGTCAGGCCGAGGTCAAAGGTCACATGTTAAATAATATTTTATAAATTCAGATAAGATTGCAAATAAAGGCTGCCAAGCTAGATTTGAAGGCACTAAATTGTTTGCACGTGTTCTATAAGACCAACATAATCACCCTAGAGGGGGTGTACAGTTTTGGTGACCTAGGTCAAGGTCAGGTCAAAGTTCATATGACATATATTACTGAAGAAATTACTGTAGAAATGCAGATATGATTGCAAATCAAAGTTTTTGTGCATACCACCTCTAACCAAAAGTGAGGGTCAAGAAAAGTATGCCTATGTGAAAAATATATCAGACGCTCAACTCTCCCACATTGAACTTGTAGCATTGGGCAGGGGCCTTAACTTCATCCCGACCCCCCAAAAACCAAAAAGGTCGACCATCCTTCGCCATTCCCGATCCTTCTTCAGAAAGATGAGATTACGGTTAAGAATGGCAGGGAGAGTCAGACCTATAAGCTCACACCCGTTCAAACTACCTTCAACTTGGACTCCCCAACCTACCTTCAATCTAAACCTAGAGTCATATATTGAAGGCACTCTGGAGGAACTATCCAGACTGAAAATTCAAAATGTCAAACTAAATACATGTATAACAAAAGCAGAACGTGTTGCGCTATCTGGCCTTAAGAAAAGACAGGATATTATCATCAAACAATTCGATAAAGGCCGCGGTGTGTGCGTCCTTAACAAACAAGACTACATACGTGAAGGGACACGACAATTCACAGGCCCCCACTATGAAGAAATTAACAGGGACTTGACCGATGAAACCGCGGAATTAGTCTCTCAAGCCATACGCCAACTCTACGTGGACGGACTCATATCGAAAGACATATCGGAGTTTCTTAACCCCCGCAACCACGACATTAAAACACCTTGCCTTTACCTCCTACCGAAAGTTCACAAAAAAGTACCAGAAGGAACACGGTTCGTGGGGAGGCCAATCATTAGTGGTTGCGGAGGACCGACTCAATCCATATCCAAATACATAGACTATTTTTTGCTCCCAATTGTCAAACAGCAAAGCACATACACACGCGATTCTGGGCATGTGCTTGAAAAACTAAAAAACCTGACATTGGAGCAAGATAACTTATTGATGACACTGGATATAGTATCCATGTACACTAACTGCCCACAAGATGAGGCAATTGAATCAGTTTGTGACGCACTTGCAATGGCCGATGACAGACTATACGCAATACCCAAGCCCACAACAGACCACGCGCGACGTCTCCTTGAACTCATTATGCGTCTAAACACGTTTGAATTTAATGGCAAGTTTTTCAGACAAAAAATTGGCGTGGCCATGGGCAGCGAATGCAGTCCGGAGATTTGTGACATAACTCTATTCAAATACGAACAAGACAAAATCCTCCCTCACAATCCCTCAATTGTGAGCTACATGAGATATAGAGACGATGTTCTCATAATCTTTAACGGAAATGAAAAGCAGGCTGTTGACCTAGTGCAATCACTTAATAAAATTCACCCTACGCTGAAGTTCACGTCTGAGATCTCGCACCGCCAAGTCACCTTTCTCGACCTTACAAAGGCGAACGATTTATACATGAAGGGATATTGGATACTCGAGTCGCTACCCAAAAAACTGATACATTTCAGTACCTATAGCTCGAGATTCAGCACACCCTAAGTCGGTATTTGGCGGATTAATCAAGGGCGAAGTGACCAGATACAAACGTATATGTACCCATTCAAAAGAATTTGAGGAGAGGGTTAAATTCTTCAAAGACAAACTTCAAAAGCGCGGATACACAAACGAAGACCTAGCTCTCCTTTCTCAAAGGGGAAAGACTCCCGCGGACCCTAAGCGTGAAAAAAACAAAAACAATATCCCACTGGTGTTCGTCCTACCATACTACCCACATGTCGCGCACCCAGCCCTGAAACGGGCTATCCTCAAACACTGGCCCTTGATTAGCGAAAACGAATATCTGAATAGGCTATTTGATACCCAACCCATCCTGGCATACAAACGGCACAAAAACATAAAAGATGAACTTGTTCGATCTAGGACTAAAGCATCTCCACAATCCAACCAAGAGGAACAAAATCTTGATGAGGAGAATCTGCAAATTCTATTGGAACTATTGAAAGAACAAAACAATGATCAAAGAAATGGATCTCAAGACTAAAACAAAATAAATAAGTCAAACCCCCCCCCCCTTGTACTTGCCATGCGTCATATAAACCGACACACAAATAAAAACAAGGAAAGCAAAATGAATTATATAAGAGGGTGGTGATAAAGTGCATGATATAGCACAGAAAATATGCCCTGCTCCCCTTCCAAAAAAGGGAAAAAAAGAGGGGACGGCATATTATCACCGGTAATAATCAATCACTGTGTGAACTAAAAACAAAGGGACCACTGTGGCAATACACAATTGCGTCGCCAAAATCAGAGACAGGGTTTGAAACTCCCGCTTTTAGGGAATGTCTAACCCAATTGGCCTGCAGACGTTTGATGTATTTGCCCGTCCACGAACTCCAACCACGGACTGTCATCTAGCAGAGATAATGTGGCTAAAACTGACCCCCAGATGCGTGTCTTACACAAAAAAGGAAAAAAGAGTTAAGAATTACGCTCTGGAGAGACCAGTCAAACAGCCACCTTCTAGCATACCCACTAGTTAACGTACAATTACAGATTTATCTCGGCAGATCAGTCACAAATACAATTCATATGATACTTGTCAGCAGAACCTTTTCCGCGTCTCAAAAAAATAACGAAAAGCACGGAGGGGTTCTTTTGAAACTTGTACACGAACCCCCCCCCCCCCCCCCCCCCCCCCCCCCATTCCTACAGACTGCAATCTCGCAGAAAAAAATGTGGCCTGAACTGACCTCCCATGAAGCGTATATCACTAGAAAAAAAAACTTAAATTAAGAATTACGCTCTGGGCGGGATAGTTACGCAACCACACTGCTGGCATACCAGCACATCATAAATTATACAGATTTATCTCTGCAGACCAAGCCACCACCTAAAATCCAATGATACTTCACGCAGCAGAACTGCTTCAGCATCTCCAAAAAAAAATACGAAAACGATGAGAAAAAGTTCTGACTTGTGACAACTCCCATAAACACCCTCCCCTTCCCACATAGAATGAGTTCTGATTCACTGCAGCTAACTCTAGAATTGATCAAAAAAAAGACAAAAAAATTAACTGATCATTCCTTGAAGTATGCCTGCATAAACCGGTTTCTCTGTGCTATACCTTCTTGCAAAAGCACTCCATTAGAATTATAATAGCCTCACAGAAAAAGAAAGAAAATTCCACAAAACCCAGTATTAGCCTACACGTCCTTCACGTTAATGTCCTTCCCAGGTGACCGAGAATCGCTCTAAAAATTAAAAAAACCGTGACTGACATGTATGATTACGCTGCTTCCCAATAAACACAAAAACAACGTGAGAATTCTGGTCTTTGACAATTATCAAAGTTGTCCAGTGCCTTTAAGCCATCACTTAAACAACATCACTTTTTCTGTTTGAACATTTCAATCTAAAAAACTCTACAACATATATGGCCGCCATCTTGGATTTATTCAAATAAACATTTGAAATTTTGATTTAAATTGTTAAGTAGCTTAATTTGTAAGAATCTCCATGTTTGTGGAACCTTTGATTTTTTTCACTTAACCAATCATATCTGCATTTATACAGTTTTATATGCCATGTGACCTTTGACCTCGGCCTGACCTTGACCTAGGTCACCCAAACCGGGACCCCATCAAGAATAGTCCTTTAGGTCCTTGAAAACAAGTATAAGATTTAAAGCCTATCTTAATTGTCAACCTTGATTTGCAATCATAGATCTGCATTTATGCAGTATTATATGCCTTGTGAACTTTGACCTCAGCCTGACCTTGATAAAGGTCATCCCAACCGGACACCCCTTCTACAATGGTTCTATTGGCCCTATAGAGCAACTCTACACAATTAAGTGTCTAAAATATTGCTTGTCAACCTTGATTTGCAATCATAATGTGCATTTAAACAGCATTATTATATGCCACGTGACCTTTGACCTCAGGCTGACCATTACCTAGGTCACCTAAGCCGGGCATCCCTTCTACAATGGTTCTGTTGGTCCTATAGAACAACTCTACACAAGTTAGTGTCTAAAAAATTGCTTCTCAACCTTGATTTGCCATCAATATCCGCATTCAAACATAATTACATGCCACGTGACCTTTGACCTCATGCTGACCTTGACCTAGGTCACCTAAGCCGGGCACCCCCCTCTAGAATTGTTCAGTGGGTCATATAGAACAAGTGTGCCAAGTTTGGTGCTTTAATCCGGCGGGTCACGATTTTTTCACTAAGCCACCGGACTAAAAGGAAAATCTATGTAATACACAAACTTGGATGGAAGTGTTCTTTGACTACTAGTCTGACACTTATTTAGGAAGTTATACGATCATCTTAAGGTGAGTGGTAATATTTTGGGGACACCATGTAGTACAGTGAACCCTAATTAATTAAAAAATATCCATACGCCAGTCTTACAAAATAGTGCCGGTATAAAACTAATTGTTTCACAGCATATGCCTCCCCTTTCTAAAATCGACTCTGGCGATGTTAAAATATAATTAAATTAAATGAAGAAAAAATATTTTTGAATATGAAATAATAAATGAGTTAAGAAAGAATGTTTATTCAACCCGTTCTTTAATCTTTAGCAGTGGCGTAACTGGGGGGGGGGGGGGGGGGGGGTGCACGGGGGGGGGGTGTAGACTGGGGTGAAGGGGGGGGGGGTAGACGGGGGGTGCACGATGGGGGGGGGGGGACCTCCCCCTTCAATGGGCCATTCAGAAAAATTGATGCACCCCAAATACCCCCCAAAATTTTTTTTTAAAGAAACAACAACAACAACAAATATATATATATATATATAATATATATATACCCTATAGTTAAGCCATTGATCCTCAGAAGGACATTTTATTGAGGCCCTGCGTTGCTGCGGTAAAGCGTGCATGCATAAAGCGTGCATGCATATGCGCACCAACAATAGACATGTTAGTAAATTATTTTGTAAAAAGGCCTATTCTCCTTGTCGTTATGAATTCCCTTCAGAAACAAATTGTCGTATCCTCCTTGTCGTTATGAATTCCCTTCAGAAAATAATTGTCGTAACACATTGTACCAAACCACCCGACCGTGATATTTGAATGCCGGGGGAGGGGGGGGGGGGGGAGGGGGGGGGGGGGGGGGTGCTGCTCATGAAACAAGTTTTCGTGTACATGTTACGTGTACGTGTACGTGTACAGAGATTCTGTCCAGTAAACACGGGCTTCATGGTTTTGTGATTTTCAAAGGATTGGCACAAAGTAGACGTATGTCGAAAACAGTATGCACCGTCACTGTACAAAATCGTAGTACATGAAAGCTTTCGCCAGTCGTGGTGCAGGTACATTTATATCGTTCAGAATCGCTACTACATTAGATTGGTAAATAAAAATTAGTATGAAAATGTACAAAACTAAAATCGCTTGTACTTCTGCAGTCATTTTGATTGCTCTGTTTCTGATGTATATGTCACTTGGTCGTCACTTCACTACACCCAACAAGACTGAACAGCAATGCCGGGCGTCGCCGCACATTGAGGGAATCACAGGCAGGATTTATCAGCTCAGCAAGGCCAGGAGTTATGAAGGGAGAAGGGACCTGGCGTTGGCAAAATCATGTAAGCCGTACAGCAGCAAAGCTGGCCGGCACTGCCGTCGGTGGATCGTGGTCACCACCATCCACACTGCCACGCCGATCCTCCAGAAAATCAGCTCCCTGTCTGGCTGGTGCATGGTCGTGGTGGCGGACAAGAAGGGCCCAGCGTCCATGAACATCCCCAACGTGGATTACCTGGATGTGATCCAACAGGAGAGCTGTGGCTACCAAATATGCCGCTTGCTGCCCTGGAACCACTTCGGCCGGAAGAACATCGGGTATCTGTACGCCATCGAACACGGTGCAGAGATTATCTATGACACCGACGATGACAACCAGCCACTATTCGACAAACTTCCGACGTTTGACAATGTCGGTTACTCCAAGCAGATCAGTGTAGTGGGGCACCTCTGGAATCCTTACCCTGAGTTTGGTGCCAACACCAAGATATGGCCCAGGGGGTTTCCTCTTAGCAACATCACGGATCCTACCACCAAGAAGGTGACTGTATCAAGTAAAACGGTCAAAGCAAGCAAAGTGGGCGTGGTTCAGTTTTTGGCCCAACACGATCCCGACGTGGACGCTATTTACCGCTTGACCAACGAGCTTCCGTACGAGTTCAACACCAAAGCCCGCCGGCTCATCGTACCCGAGCGAGTTCTGTCTCCGTACAACGCCCAGACCACCTTGCACGCGCACCGGGCTTTCTGGGGGATGCTCCTACCAGTCTCGGTCCACGGTCGCGTTTCAGATATCTGGCGCAGCTACTTCACTCAGCGTCTTCTGTGGGACATCGACATGCGGGTGGCTTTCCACTCGCCCTTCGTGGTGCAGTATCGCAACCCCCACAACTATATGGCCGATTTTGACAGCGAGATGGACTTGTATTACAAATCCCAAAACCTCGTCAAATTCCTACAAGAATGGAAACCGGAAAAATCGTCTACCTCCCTGCAGAAAAAAATGTTGGACTTGGCAATTCGACTGTATGAGTTTGATTTCATCGGAGTAAAAGATGTGGCTTTGATGGAATCTTGGATTCAAGACCTTCAGTGTCTTGGATACAAATTTCCACTACAATTAAACGACCAACTAAAGGTTACCGGCTGATCAAGAAAAAAATACTGCATATGGGCTTTTCCAAACCTGGGACAAGTCTGCGGCTTAGTCACGACACAAGGAGCCAGCACTCTTCGGATCAAAAGAAATTACATGTTGGTGTCTTGTTCTTAGAATCAAAGTTGTTAAACATTAATTTCACTTCAATTAAAATGTTCCCCCTTTTTATTTGTTTAATGTTGATAGTCTGCAACCCTTCTGAAGAAAGTTTGCCATTGTGCCTTTAAAGGTATAGGATACACCATTTGCAGATATCGAAAATATTTACTACCGAATTATTAAGAAATATCTTACTCAATTGAAAGTAAATAATGATTCTAGACATTCAGCAAAAAGATTTCGCTATATATAACCTGTAATTATTCCGAAAAATAAAATTTTATAAAGAAAAATTTGCGATCGCCGGACGGCGATCGCGAAAAAACAAAGATAACATAAGAATAACTGCTCGACCCCGGTTAAAAACAAACGCTGTTTTTCGGGCTTTTCTCGGCATCCATGATTGTAAAACTTCGGAAACGTCAGTTAAACGATATTTACTATGTACAATGTACTATGAAATACATCCCCCAAATCCACGCATTTATGATAATTCAAGCAATTACCAATAGTGTATCCTACCGTTAAGGCACCCAAGAGCCCCAGGGGAGCCTGTATAATGTCGTTTTACTTATTTATTTATTCCATTTCTTTACCAAGGGTGTGCCAAAACAGTTTAAAACTGGTTTTCATTGGGGCCCTGCACATCATTAAATACAATAAAATACATATAAATACAACAACATTTACAGAAAGTTACAAACATAATATGTACAGACGTACAATTAGGATATTTACAGGAATCCAAAACATTGATACTAATTCTAATTTACGAGATAGGCGAAAACTCGCAAAAAAACTATTTTTTGTTGGTGGGAAGGGGGGGGGGGGGGGGGGGGGAGAGAGAAGGGGAAATTCCCATCCGGCTCCACATTATAGTGGCAACCAAGTTATAACTCCGTAGATCAGCGCAATTGGCATAATATCTAACGGATGACCCTTTCGGAGCTCCGATTTAAATGTGATTAATGAGTCCAATGTTCGCAATTGTTCGGGCAAATTATTCCAAATATTTGAACCACTCGCAGTTAAACTTGTGGCGTAGCATTCATTTTTGGCGAAAGGAACTATAATCAGTGCCGTGTGGGTTGATTGCCTTGTTTCGCGAATAACTGTAAATGGTGTGAACATTTTGTTATGTACAAAGGAGTCATTTTGTGAAGACTTTTGAAGACAAGAATAGCCTTTTTTGACTTAACTTTTTTTTTGAAGGAGCCCAGTCGTTAGTGAAATCACAGTTGTAAGAACTATATAAGTAGAATGTAAACAAAAATGATTTTTTATTTTAGTCGGGTTGATAGATGATATTATAGTTTAGGGGCTTTTATTGCCCAACGATATGGGCAATAACTTTTTGGGAAGAACTTTTACTCAACAATATTGGTTATATTATTGTGCTGTTATTTCCACTTAAATTATTTGCATACATTTATAGGTAAGTTATTTATGCATACTCGTTTAGAATCTACACAAAATCTAACCATTTCCACATTCCAAATGTAAATAATTTGCATATACACTTATGTAGGAAATCTTAGGTAACTTAACGGATGATATATACCAGTACTAGCCTATAAGGGATTTACGCGGATTGACAAGGGAAGGTCGGGTAGTCTTGGTAGAGTGCGGTTATTGTTTAATACGAGTAACCAGGGTACTATTACAGGTTGTCCCACAATGATTAGTACCCATCGATGCCCAAAACTTTTCCTCCACCATGAAAATCAATTATATTATAGGTTCGTTGTTTTAATAACCAACTTTGGCATACTGTAACCTTTTATAAGAATTTTAGATTATGAAAATCGAACTAACCAAACTGAAAATATACTAGATTTTGTTAAATAGATGGTGATTTCATCCTTTGGGTAAGGTAGACAAAAGGTGTGTTTTGTTTCATTACCTCCGCCAAGAAGGTTGAACAAGTCAGTGTACGTACCAGATATTATTTAAATTCCACACGCAAATGGTCAATTCGAAAGGTAATTGTACGCTACCCAGAATGCCGTGCGTTTTATTCATAGACATTATGTGGAGCTGCATCAGCGCGCGCTTGCCAGCGCCCATCGAGTCGGATAGTCTGAAATTCATGTTAAACCTGCTCACAACCAGTTCATAACACAGTCTGAACCGAGTTGGGAATGACATAAAATGTCAAAATCCTAAATAAAACTTGTACATGTAACATGGCCGCATAGGACATTATGAAAGTCAAAAACAAAACCCGGCGCAATCTCTAAAAATATGTCGGTATTATAGCAAGAAAACAAAGTACAAGATGGGTCGATTCTTGCCCTATGGCACTTGAAAGGTTAAGTTACACATTTAGAGAAATAGGTTTGTGTTGTATTTTTTATTTTGTGTGTTGGTATCTTGAAAGAATCATAGTCAAGGAGAACAATTCTTAAACTACACCAACGACATTTAAGGTTTGACTGCATAGGGCAGGATGGTAGAATAGAAATTATTTTGTGAAAAAGTACAGGTACTCCTCATTAATAATAGAGTACCAAAGTGTGACGTTCGTCATCAGTTGTCATTGCAATGGCTCCACACATTGACTAGTCGACTGAAACGTCTATTGCAAAAGCAAAGGAAAATGGTTGAGTAACGTTTGTGTGGTGTCAATAGCCTTGATAACAGATGACTGCGGTACTCTTTTTTATTGTTGCTATCACTACCATTTTATTAAGTTCTAATGGTTTTTTTCTGTCCTGAAACTAACAATCCAAGTCGACGCAACCCGTAATACAACCATATATAGAGCTATATTAAATTACTAGAGCGCTGGCTCGATGTACAAATAGTCCAGGAGCTAGCAGACTTTTATCGGTATTGTTGCGTACGAAAGGTTTGACACCTGAAATGAGTAGGACTATGTGTGGGAACCCCAAAATGTGGATTCTTAAGTTTGGCACTCTTGCACTGCGCCCTGGGGGCACTCTCAAAATGACCCCCCTATATTTTGTATCGGTATTGTGGCGTACGAGGACCAAATTTTTGTCATATGTACTTCAAGGGAGTCTAATTTCAAAAAGCCAATTCTTAAGTTTTCAACTAATGCACTAAGCCACTTAAGAATGGCCTAATTAACGCTAATTAGCACTTTTATCGTTATTGTCACGTACGAGGACACATTTTGGCTCAAAATGTGCTCCAAGATATCCTGATTCCAACTCCATGCACTAATCCACTTAAGAATGGGTCAAAGATCGATAATTGACCTAATTACGTTTGGAATAATGTGACCCGCTCCATCAAAATAAGGAAGAAGTCTCAAAAGAGTTGTGGTCTGATGAAGATGACAGGTGTATATTTATTTGCCGAATCCACATTCCGAGAAAAAAAGCTCTGAAATAAACAAAATTGACCAAAATCATACGGACAGCCCAATAAAATACTTGGTTACGATCCACTCATAAAAGAGATCATTTTGTGCCGAGGGTAGGGGGTGATAGGGTTAATTATTCAAAAAACGCCTTGGCCTAAACTTTTAATTCAATGTGACGAATCTAATTTTAACCCTCGCATTCCCGAGCGCAAAAGACTTGAATTCTTCAAAATTCAAAGCATCCGTGCTCACTGGAGCGTAAAGCGTAAACCAAGATACTGGTATTATTCGAAGCAGAATGACCCCCTCTACCAAGGTTTACGCCCACATTTACAGAACTATAATCTATGTTAATGTTATGATGATTTTTCCGAGAGTATCATTTTTTTCTGATACACCCTGTACATGTTGTTTTTTATATAAATATATAATATTCAACTGATTACAATTAAAAAATAAGAAAACGAAATTAATAGTAACTATACTGAAACGCAAAAGAAACTTGCCACTTGTTTAAAATGTCATGAAATTTTAACAGTTCAAAATAAAACAAACCAACAATTGCTAATTGAAACATTGGCATTTTATTGATGACCAAGATACACCATCTAATCAGTTTGTTGTACAGTAAAGAACAGAAGAGGGTGCAATGTCAGTCCCCTTTTAATAGCGTGATTTGGATACAGGCAGTGCATCGCCGGCGCATACTGCCTACCAGTCTTTGGATGGATTGCTGCTGGATTCTGTCCCACTCAGTTCTCAATGTCTGAAGCAGCCCTGCCCGTGTCCTGGCTCTGCCAACTACGCATCTCCCAAGCTCACCCCACAGGTGCTCTATTAAGTCCAGGAGCAAAGTCTGAAAAAAAAGTTTTCGTTCAACACCCACTACATCTAAGGTTTGACTACACAAGGTGGTAGAATAGCCCCTCTGGAACACCTGTAGGTAGTATGTGGTGTCAAATTGTGGTATCAGTTTGGCATTAACGTGCAAAACGTAATATTATATGTTAAAGGTTAACAAATCAATACAATTTTCAACTTTGGCATTCTGTTGAATTTCGATTATTTTATCAAAAAAAGATGGGTTTTCTCAAAAGATTTAATCTTTCAACGAGCCAAAGTATATTTTCAAGTACCTGGGTGGATGCAGAAGGGGTAAAAAGAGGAAGGGGTAAAATTAGAAAAGAGGGCGTGGCTACTGGCTACCCCCTTTTCACAATTTGCAAAAACATAATATTGAAATCGCTGTATATATAGATTCTTAGAGGTGACATCAATACCCTCCTGTGTAATGACTTCAGCTACTCAGCCATCTTAGTTCAGTCACTGTATTCAGTCGAAGTGAGGGTACACAGTTTTCAATTTCTGACACACATACAAGTTTTATACTTGAAATGTACTAAGTATATCTACATGTATAGGTTAATGGGAGACAAAGGCCAAGTACATGTAGTAACACAAACCAAAGCAACCTGTTACTACGTGTAGTAAGATACACGGACCAATTTAAGTTTTTATGATGCACATGCATGTAGGTTTCAGAAAGCTCTTATTTTACCAAGCTGGTAGCTTGATCATCTTGCAGTGATTTGAAGGTTTTAGGAGGTTATCACGCACCGGCAAGTTGTGTGATAGGTGAGGACAAGAGGAATATGGCCTTCTTGCTGGGGTTGAGAGGGTGTCATAACGTTGCCACAGGTAACGGACGAGATGCCCAGGATGAGCGCAGCTTCGGTGATAGGAATGGGTACCCATGGTTGATGAAGAACTGTTTCATCTGTAGGCTACGATGCTGGAAATCCTCTTTATCTCTGCAGATTCGCCGAAGACGGAGAAACTGCAGCTGTAATGTATGGTGTTGATGTTCTCGCCTTGGAGAAATGCAGTGGTAAAGCGAGCAGCATGGGGACGAGCGTTGTCATGCTGAAAGGTTCTCAGTTCTGGGTGGTCTAGAAGGAACAGATGAGGTCGCACTGGATGTTATCCACATACCGCTGGGTGTTAAGATTGCCATCCACAACCACCAATGGCGTCCTGTACCGGCCTGATATGGCGGCCCACACCATCACACTTGGGCCACCCCACCTGTCGGTTTGCCGCACGCAACAATCGGCATATCGCTCGCCAGTTCTTCTCCAGACACGCTCACGCCCATCAGGATGATCCACACAGAACCTTGACTCGATCACTGAAAGCGACCTCGTTCCAGTTCGCCAAAGTCCACCGCTGATGCTGCTGGCACCATCTCTGTCGGTTGCGGCGATGGACAGCCGTCAACACGACGCCTCTGTATGGTCTTCTGGCAATAAGACCATAGTCATGCCGTCGTCTTCGTGCAGTATCACAGGAGATCCGTGGATTTGCACGACCCTGGAGTTTCTGTTGCAGTCCAGGATCGATGCTGGACGGAATCGATCCCGCAGGTGACTTAGGACCATCTGCCTGTCCTGCCTTGCAGTGGTGACTCTTGGACTCCCTGATCGAGGTCTGTCATCTGCAGAGTTGTGGAGGGTTTATCTGTTAACCAGGGCCGATATCGTCTGGTGTGAACATCCAGACGACGTCCCACCTCACGGTAGCTCAGTCCGCCTTGCAGCATGCCCAGGGCACGCTGCCGTTGATCCCTTGACAATCGTGCAGCTCATTACAATCATCCCATACCCCTTGGCTAAACACTGACTGTCAAAACAGCTGTTTAACAGCTGTGCCATGAAGAGACCATTGAAGGTTCAAGTTCAAGTGACCATCAGACACCGTTTGGTCCGACAGTAAGGACATTGTCCACAAATAAGTTCACTATGGTGGCCCTGAAGGGACATCAAAGACGCGAATTTCATTTACGACATCACATACTGTTTCACGACATCACATAATTTTGTTTACGACATCACATATTTTTTTACGACATCACATATTTTTGTTTACGACATCACATATTTTTTTACGACATCACATATGTTTTTTTACGACATCACCTATTTTTTTACGACATCACATATGTTTTTTTTACGACATCACATATTAAATTTACAACATCACAAACTTGTATGTACGACATAACGTATTTATTTACGACATCACATATTGCATTTACGACATCACATATTGCATTTACGACATCACATACTGCATTTACGACATCACATACTGCATTTACGACATCACATACTGCATTTACGACATCACACAATTCGTTCACGACTTTTTATTCACGACATGCATGCAAGTCGTGAATTTTTTTGTCGCGAATTTTTTAGTAGTAGCTTAGGGCGTCGCAGCTGACCCTGCGGCCTCGGTGTTTGCTTGCGCTAGTAAATTGCATTCCTTACTACACGCAATGTTATTGCTGCTATTTAAAGGTTTAACAGGTGGTAAGTTTCTTTTGCGTTTCAGTATATAACAATCACCTTTATATTTATAGACGTACAAATAAATGAGTGAAAAAGAGTAATGTGTGGGAGAAATATACACTGAACAAAAATATAAACGCCCTATGCGACACTTTGAAACCTCTATGAGCCTTAGGGGTTGCAAAATATTGTTGCGTTCACGCATACAGCGAGCGGTCTTTATTTCTTTCCCAACCAACGCGCAGCGTTCTTGCAGCGATATGTGTGTCCTCACACAGCGCGAAGTTATCACGCACCACTTTACTACTGGTACGCGTGTACAGCACCTGGTACGGTACGCTATTGTGTAGCGCGCAATGCATCCAGCATGTACTGCGTGCTATGACCTCGTTCACAGCGAGTTATGACTTAGTCGTTTTCCCTCATACTTTCCCCGGAGTCGATGTGAATTCCCCTCATATACCTTACCCCTGTATTCGACCCAAACTGACCCTTCACATTAGCGAGTGTGGACCGCTAAACCTTCCCGTGTATCTGACCATATACATAGCGACTGGGAGCCGCTAAACCACACTGTACTGTCACGGTACACCAGGGGTCAAGTTACCCTCCCCACGCAAGAGTTTACTCCATAGAACTGTACGTAGGTTCTCATCTAGTCTAGGGGACTAATACCCCAGTCACAATTAAAGCGGAGCCCGGGCGGCGTGTGCGATTTCTAGGCATCGGCCGGCGTGTAGAGGTCGGCGAAAGATCGTGCGATATGGCGGTCACAGTCACAATTAAAAGAGCCCCGTACGCTGCCATGACGGGGCCCGGGGGGTCGCCGACCGGCGATCCGCCGACTTTCTTGGAAATGGGGTCGAATTATTGGCCCGTTTATCGGCCGGTGTCCGGCAGGCACTCGTCCGGTGCCCTGCTTATGTCCTTGCGATATACCCCTGCGGTATCCGGCAGGGTGCCAACCAATTCGTACAGGTCGTACGGCGGCCGGACGGGCATCTGTAGTGTGCCTGTCGAGTGGCCAGCGATCAACGGCCGGCGGCAGAAGCTCTCCTCTGACCTTCTTAATGGCCCTGTCACACTAGAACGTTTTAGGCCAACGCGTGAGTAGCGCGTTAAAAATAGTTGATATGCTGGCAAACGCTGAACTTCCACAGAAAAAGTCAAGTTGAACCGTGATTTCAGCGTGTCCATAACGCGTTAATAACGGGTTCATAGCGTTCGCCAGCGCGTGAATAACGCGTTAGTAACGCGCTCGACGACTGATGAACGACTGCCCAGCGCGTGAGTAGCGCGGTCCAACGCGCGCCAGCGTACAGCAACGAACACATGATTAGTTGTACAAAAAGATAACGCGCTACTACAGTAATGGCCCTGTCACACCAGAACGTTTTAGGCCAACGTTTTGACATTTCGGCAACACGCGGGTAAACGCTGAACAACGCTAGGCCAGCGTTCGCAACGCGCTGAGCGCGTTACCCACACGCTGGAACACGCTGTCACACGCTGAGACAAAAATACGTTTTTCAACATACCTAAACAAATTAAGCGTTTGCCAGCGTGTGACTGCACACGCTAGCGGCGCGCAAGAAGGCCGTTACTTACGCGTCGAACGCGCTAGACGATTGTTACCAACCCACTACTCTCACGCTGGCGACCCGCTGTCGTATTTTTTATATAAATTAGTGATGCGTTCATTACACGCTGAGCGCGTTTCTCACACGCTACTTACGCGCCGGCATACGCTATGAACCCGTTATCAACCTGTATGAACACGCTGAAATCACGGTTCCACTTGACTTTTTCTGTGAAAGTTCAGCAATTGCCAGCGTATCAACTATTTTTAACGCGCTACTCATGCATTGGCCTAAAACGTCCTGGTGTGGCAGGGCCATAACCAACGTGTCGCAAGCGTACGCCGGCGTACGCCAGGCGTGTGAGTAGCGGGTTGATAACGATCGCCTAGCGTGTTTGACGCGTGAGTAACGAATCTAAAACGCGCCGCCAGCGTGTGCAGTCACACGCTGGCAAACGCTGGAAATTGTAGCTATTTTGAAGAAAAAATAATTCCAATTCCTCAGCGTATGACAGCGTGTCCCAGCGTGTGAGTAACGCGCTCATCGTGTTGCTAACGCTGGCCTAGCGTTGGTTAGCGTTTGCCAGCGTGTTGCCAAAATTACAACACGCTACTCACGCGTTGGCCTAAAATGTTCTGGTGTGACAGGGCCATTAAATAAGAAAATGCCGTTGATACCTCTACAACGCTTGCGGGCACCTACACAGCGCGTGCAGGTCGCCCGGTTGAGGGAGAGGTTGGCGTTTGCACGCTATACCGCTACAACCTGGTTCTTGTTGCATTGGTGGCTAAAGAAGAGATGTAGTACTTGCACTATGAAACTTGTGTGATAAACTGTGTGTAGATGTAGATGAGCCGCTTTTTTTACCCTGCGAGCCCCGGCCGATGCATGACCGATTTCAGGCTGGGCGCCGGCAGGGCGCCGTCTGGCCCCCGGCCGATTTCCGGCCAGGCACCGCCAAGTCGGCCGGACGCCTGGCGGGACCCGGCCGGCGTGTGGGCGGCGCCTGGCCGATATATTGATTGTCTGGGTTGTCCAAAATTTGGCTTGGCGCCCGCCCGACGTCTGCGATGCCCTGCCGGACATCGGCTAGGCATCGACCGATTTATTGGCGATCAGTTTGCGATGCGAAACGCCGCACCAGGTTTTAAGTCCGAGTTAAAAGTAACTCGATGCCCGCCCGATGCCAAAAAATGACCCGGCAGCCGCAAGGAGTCCCGTGGGGCCCCGGCCGAAAATGCCTAGAAATCCGCCGCAAACTAATCGCAAACCCATCGCAAGCCAATTGTGACTGGGGTATTAGTCTTGTGCATAACCCTATGTACCGAGAAAGTTACCCCTTTCCCTTTCCTCGAGGATTACTCCCCGTAACGCACCTACGAGTAATCCTACTTCACCCGCTCACCACAACTCTCGGACTTTCTCCTGCAAGTCAGAACGTGTACAAATCCTCCATAGGAACATCCCCATTGACTTTGTACACGTATGCATTATTCATAACTACCAGAATCCAATGCTCTCATTGGCTAAGACGCGCACCCAAAAGCCTATATAAATGGCGTGGAAATGGCGGAGCAGATTATTATCCGAGCTGAGCTCATACACAGAGCTTCGTTCCCAGCCTGAGCTGTATGCTCTAGCCACAGAGCTTCACTCTCTCAATACTCAGATAACATGTAAGGCCCAAACTAGATCTTGTATATAGTGCGCCCTCTATTGTAATGTAACACCAATTCACAAGGGAGGAGATAAATGTAGTACAGGTAACTATCGTCCAATTTCTATACTGCCAATTATCTCTAAGATTTTAGAAAGATGGGTGCACTCATCGGTATATAGATATCTTGATGAAAACAATCTGATTCCTAGTTGCCAGTCGGGATTTAGACCCCTGCACTCAACTGAAAGCACCCTACATGACTTAACAAACAAGTGTTTTGCGGCCATGGGGAATGGACAAGTTACAGGCAGTGTGTTTATAGACCTCAGTAAAGCATTTGATTGTGTTGATCATGAAATCTTACTAAAGAAACTAGAAAGGATGAACATGTCATCTTCTGTAATAAATTGGTTTAAGTCGTACCTAAGTGAACGTAGTCAGTCTGTGAATATTGGCGGCACCATATCAAAGGTCCTGTCCGTAAACACTGGTGTTCCACAGGGGTCGATACTAGGTCCACTTTTATTCATTGTTTATACTAGTGACCTTCCATTTTGTATTGCCCCAAACTGCAACTTATTTATGTATGCAGATGACTCAACATTAACGTGTAGCTCCTCCAACATTAATATAATAGAAAGTAGCTTAAATACAGCTCTTACTAGTTTTCACAACTGGTGCGGAAGAAACAAGCTAGCTTTAAATGCCACCAAAACCAAATGCATGCTTATTGGTACTAGGCAGAAAATATCTAATGTTAATTTAAATGTATGCATTGCTGGTAGTCGTATTGAAAATGTGAAGTCTTATAAATGTTTGGGTGTAATTATTGATGAAGCATTAGGTTGGGGCCCACATGTCGAATACGTAAGAAAAAATGTGGTGTCTAAATTAGGTATACTAAGAAGAATCCGTGATTGTATTCCTCAGCACAGCTTGCACACACTATTTGTAAGTCTAGTTATGCCAACATTAGAGTATTGTTGTACTGTGTGGGGAGGAAGGTACATATCTCACGATAATATGTTAAACAAATGTCTCAAAAGAGCCGCGCAGATAATCCTTAAATGTACCTTCCTCACCCCTTCAGAGGATATGTTTGCTCGTCTTAATTGGACCCCTTTTTCAAAAAGAGTCAAGTCAAAAAAGGCTATTCTTGTCTTCAAAAGTATCAACAAAATGACTCCTTTGTACATGACAAATATTTTCAAACCACTTACAGTAATTCGCGAAACAAGGCAATCAACCCACACGGCACTGAAAGTTCCTTTCGCCAAAAAAGAATGCTACGCCACAAGTTTCGCTGTGAGTGGTGCAAATATTTGGAATAATCTGCCCGAACAATTGCGAACATTGGACTCATTAAGCACATTTAAATCAGAGCTCCGACATGCCATCTGAGTGTTAGATATTATGCCAATTGCGCTGATCTACGGAGTTAGAACTTGGTTGCCACTATAATGTGGAGCCGGATAGGAATTTCCCCTTCTTATTTTTCACCTAAAAGGTTTTTTATTTGGCGGGTTTTCGCCTATCTCGTAAATCAGAATTAGTATTAATGTTTAGAATTCCTGTAATATCCTTGTATTTATAATATGTACTGTTATTTTATTTGATGATGTATGCAGGGCCCCAATGAAAACCAGTTTTAAACTGTTTGGGCACACCCTGGGTAAAGAAATGGAATAAATAAATAAATAATATCCAGAGCCAAAAAAAAAAAAAAAAAAAAAAAAAACAAATTAAATACTTCTGAATAAACCAGTAGTATAGTGTGTGTAAGATGACTCTTATTTTGATAACGGCTCTACCCAAGTGAGACGTTACAATATATTAAATCATACAAAATTCATTTTGTTGTTCAATATGCTACAGATTACTGTCGGTTAGAACACTGGTAATCATGGACATGCGTGTGGACACGATGGGGGTCAGTTTGAAACAAATCACCACTCGATTTTCTTTCTCCATTCTTCCGTAAGAAAGTACATTTCTATTCTATTTCTCCTATAGGTAAATAAGACATGAATAAATGACAAAGGACGCAATTGTTTGAACTGTTGGTAGGTCGACAGTGGGCCGTACCGTACGTTTTAATCATAACTAGACTGTAGCATATCATTTCACTCTTGAATAACATTCAACCATCTGCCACTTCCTTGAAGACAGGACATTAATATTAACAATATTATTATTAATTATTGTATTTTATTTATTTATTTGTTATTTATTTAATTTTTCAATAATTAATAATAAATGTGTATTGTAACTAAATTCCAAGCGATTGAGAAGGGAGCAACAGGGATGCGGTGTCTGGTTTCAGGTAGGCGTTTCGGGCGGTTTCTGTCTTCCATCGGCCGTGTTTGGATATTAAGAAAGCAGGAACATGAGCATTGCAGGCGGCTGTGGCCCCTCCCGATCTCAGGCTGTGGAGGCCATACAGGGATACATCAGGAACAATGGGTCGAAGTGCGTCCAAGATAATATCGCGTGTACGAGAATAGCTTAGTGGATGAACGGTCGCAATGAGGCCCTTTTTGGTGCTGACCAGTCTGCGAAGCACGGGCAACGACGAGTCCACCGGATCGTCAACAGCGGCGAAGTACCGCTCGGCTGCGGTCACAGGGCAGGTATGTTGGAATGTCCTGGCTATTACAACCTCTGCTCCTTGTCTGAACTGGTCGCACTTTGACCGTGCGAGATGGATTGATAGACGGTCGTCTGTGATTCTACAGTCTTTTCGCGTGACCCCGGCTAGGTCGCTGAAACGCAGGAAGCCTGCGTAAGAAACAAGGCAAATAAAGACGATCGGCAAATCGGCGAGGGTGGCGTTTGGGTGTCCGTGGCTGTCAAGGATTTTTGTTAATATGTCCGGTGTGATAGGTTCCTTCCGAACAGGTGCCTTTGAGTTCAGGCGCTTGAAGCCCTCTAAGGTAGTTTTTACCATTGTGTTGTCTGTAGGGGAGGGCAAGCCGGCCAGGCTGTGGACCCACTTAACCGCCGCTACGACAGAATCGGCGACCGTCTTATGCCCTTGGGTAGCAAGATGTGCGATGAAAAGTGATAAGTGGAAAGGGTCAACAGGGAAGACGGAGACGCCGGTTTTGGAGGAAGCCCAGTCCTGCCATCTATTCCAGTAGGCGACGTATTTCTTGGTAGTCGAGGGCGCTTTGGCCGACATGAGCAGGGACGGTAGATTGGTCTTGGCCAGGTTGAGTAAACTGGTGTCGGAAAGGGCGCAAGTCAGGTTGTTCCAAACGCCTGTCAAAAGACAAAATACACACGGCAACAGCAAATGGGTTCTACATACGCACAAAAAGCGTGAAGAGTAAAAAACATGATGCACAAGTATTCCTATACGGGCGTTCTTGAAAAAGAACGTAGCAAGAAGTATGAAATCAAACAATAATATAAAAGCCATCTGCGACCAAGGAGTCAAAGATGGACACAATACAATGGGTCAGAGATTCCTAAGATAAATAGGTAAAGTGCTTATTTCAGTTTATTAGATGTAGTAGAAAACAAAACACGAGAACAAATGTACTGTATTCCAATCCGGTGATGAGCGCCGGTCCAACGTTGAAGTTGGCACTCGGCGGCCACGAAAAACCCCCTTTTAAGAGGAAACGTGGGTGCATCCTGGGCGCTCAACAGGGGTGCACTCCCCTTGGACCGAATGTGGAAAATCTATGTGATTGCTTTTTATTTATTTATTATTATTATTTTTTAATTTACTTACTTTAGGGGTAGGGGTATTGGGTGGGAATTTCAGTGGCGTACGGTATGGTATACTGTTCTGACCGAGAGTGAGCTCAGGCGAGGCAAGCATGGCCATTATATACAATGCGTTGTTGCGTAACTGCATTTTATGCAAATGCATTCGCACCTGCCGTGCGAAAACGAATAGAAATTCAACTTTCTTTCTCCATTCTTCCGTAAGAAAGTACATTTCTATTCTATTTCTCCTATAGGTAAATAAGACATGAATAAATGACAAAGGACGCAATTGTTTGAACTGTTGGTAGGTCGACAGTGGGCCGTACCGTTGAGAACGCCAAAGAAAGGGAATACGTTGGGTTTGCGGCAAAAAATACCGGTGGTGCAAATTCTGCCTTCTGGTGTTAAAGAAAACATAAAAACAATTTGAGATAAAAGGGGGAGGGGTGGCAATAAGCCCAACAGCCTCAAGTTGGCTAAACCGTTCGTCATGGAACGACACCTATACAATTAGGTCTGGTACATCAAAGTGCACCATATCATAGGCACGTTCGGCAATAGCCGAGGTCAGAGCAACAAAAGCCCTTTTTTGTCTCTCTGGGGGAACAATTGTGATCGATTCGCAAGGCCAAGGACCAGAAATCTGGCGATTTGCTGAAAATTGATCGAGGAGAAATAAGGGGTGGAGTGAATGAAATACTCAAAAATCGCCAATCATGAATAGAGCTGTGCAAGTGGGTGCCGTCAGGACAAATAAAGGGCCAAAAGAAAGCGGAAGTCCATTTTGGAACAATGAGGGTGCCGACGCCACGACATTTCGCTAGATATCTCATAGTATGTACAATAAGAGAAACGGGAGGGCACACATAATTGTTATCATATGACCAATCGTGACAAAAAGCGTCTACTCCCGCCGAATCTCGGCACCAAAACCTGGAATTAAATCTCGGTGTTTTGCGAGTAGTAGAAGAAGCAAAGCGGTCAATTGAATGTGGGCCCCAAAGGTTATCGATAGAGGCGAATGTAGATTGGTCGATTGACCAATCGTCGTAATCACTTACTCTACTGATGCTATCTGCAATGGTATTTAAATTGCGAGGGACCCATTCGGGTAAAATGACAATGTTGAACTGGAGACACAAAGAAAAAATGGACAAGGCCAGATCATGTAAATCGGACTTCGCACTGCCATGGGAAAGAATACGGGGAACATTAGCGTTGTCGGTATACCATCTAACCTTTTCGTGCGCAATTTCGTCGCGAAGTTCCAGAAGTACTTTATGGACGGCCGATAGTTCGCGCCAAGTTGAACTGCGCGATCGCTCGGAGTTAGACCATGAACCGCGAGGACTCAACGAGGGGGATCCCACGACATAGCCACCGTAACCTGTAGCACTTGCGTCCGAGTATACAGAGCGAGAAGGTGTGTGTTGGTGTTTGATTGAGAACCCGTTGTACGTATCAAGATTGGAACGCCAAAAGTTTAACTCCGATTCTACCCGATTCGAAATAATAATGGGGTCAGACCAAGAATGCCTGGTTTCAATAGATCGGTACATGTCGCGTGTCATGAGGCGTGTAACTGGGCCTAAAGCAAGGGTCATAGAGATAAGTTTGCCCGTGACGCGAGCGAGTGATCTAGCTTGAATGGGTTCAGAAAGGCGATATTTAGCTAATACGTCGTCTATAATTTGTACGAGCTTGTTGGTTTTTGCGGATGGAACTGTGAATTTCATGGTAAGGGAGTCGATGACGAGTCCGAGAAACTTAATGGTCGTGCTAGGCCGCCATGAGCATTTTGCTTTGTTAGTTACGAACCCGCTGAGGGAAATGGATTCATACACAATGAGGGAGTTCCGCAATGCGGAATGTAGAGATGATGAAAAGATTAGACCGTCGTCGATATAGACAAATGAAGTGATGCCTTGTGCGCGCCAGTGATAAACTAGGGGCCTGATGAGCTTGGTGAATAAATGACATGCACTGGAAAGGCCAAATGGTAAGACGCGGAACACGAAGTATTTTGTGGTATTGTCAAATTGCCAAGAAAAACCAAGATATTTCTGGTGGGGAGGAAAGATATCTACGTGGTGGTAGCCGGATTCCAAGTCAAAACTAAAATAATATTGGTTATGGTCGAGGACTTGAGATATGTGCTTGAGATCTTCGTACTTGAATTTGGACTTGAATATGAATTGATTGGGATGCCGCATATCGAGCACCAATCTAAGCTTTTTTCCTGTGGCGACGGTTAAGGGGTTGCAACAGTAAGGTGGCGTGTCCACTTCAGTAATGCATTGCTTTCGCAAGAGCTCTGAAATGGCTGATGCGACATAATCGGGGTGATCCAAACTGGACCTATTATTCTTGGCGAAAAATGGAGGTGGGGTTACGACAAAAGGAATTTTGTATCCCGAATCGATAACATCGACTACAAATTCGCTGGCTCTCAAAACATTTTTCCAATAAGGCAAATGGGTTTTTAGTCTACCTTTTACTCCTTCGGGGGGATTGATGTTGCCTTGACGGTGGTCCCACTCTCTAGTTGGCATCGGCTGGTCTGGTTCCCTGCTGGCCGTGCTGACGCTGGAGAGCTCGGAGGGAGGGGCAGGCTGAACGAACATGGCCGTGGATGCCGCATTGGAAACAGATGCGGTTGTCGAAAGCGGCTCGGTAAGGACGAAAATACGGCTGGCGCTGAGGAGCAGAAACAGCAGTAGATGGGGCCTTGAAGTACGGCGTGATGGGGGCGAATCTGCTGGTAGCACGCTTCTTAGGGGCCGGCTGCCTTTTCGGCCTTCTTGATACGTTTTTCGTCTCCGGAGTCTGAAGCCAGTACGTCGGCCACATATTCCTTGACGACGCTCCAGCCGAGCTCCGACCTGTCAGCCAGACGAATCAGTTTCTGCCGCTCCTGGATGGTTGTGACAGCGTTGTTGAGGTTTGACTTTGCGCAGTCAATGTCAAGTGACTCGATGCTCTGCAGAGCGGCCTCGACGAAAGACAACACTTTTTCGGAATGTTCAAATTGCTGCTTGTTCCCTTCTCTCTTGAAGGTGGGTATATTTGACGACAGACGCTGCTTTTTACATGCGCTTTCCACGCGGGTGTCCAGGGAGTTAGTTAAGGCTTGGATGGCCTGCAAGATCTCCTGGTTCTGGTCGGTTGACATCGTAAAACGTACAGCAACGTAAGAGAAAGAATTTCAGTGGCGTACGGTATGGTATACTGTTCTGACCGAGAGTGAGCTCAGGCGAGGCAAGCATGGCCATTATATACAATGCGTTGTTGCGTAACTGCATTTTATGCAAATGCATTCGCACCTGCCGTGCGAAAACGAATAGAAATTCAACATCTTGTGTGTCCACCATTTGCGTCCCGTAAAGCGACATATCTTCTTCGCATCGAGTTGAAAAGGTGGACGATTGTGGCCTGTGGAATGTTATTCCACTCCTCCTTGAGGGCTACACGGAGCTGAGGGATGTTATCCGCTACTGGAACATGATCGTGGACACGTCGGTCGAGAACATTCTGTAGAACCCCTCTGTAGTAAAACCCCTCCAGAGTGAAGTTTTTGTAGAAAGTAACACCCCTATACAAAATTGGAATTGGCCAAAGACAACACAGAGTGCATGTGAGTGTGCATGGTCACTTTCACATATTTTGGCAAAGTGACCAGACGTATTCACAACAGTGTTCTCTGATCTTTTGTCTTTGCCCAATAGGTATGTACAAATGTTTCTTTCTTTTTATACACATCTAGGTTCCTTTATTTCTGTTCACATTTTCATTTACTTGGAGTATACAATCAATGACTTAAGTTGATCAATTGGCTGAAGGTAAATTGTTCTTTGAATTTGTCAACTTTACTCTTTTGCCAAGTACCCTATAGAGATTTGACATAGCGGCGGGATGGATACGTTGAAATCGATCTTCACTTTCTATTATTTTTCACTCGGCACAAAACCAAGAATACCTAGTATCGGGAAAGTGCTTTTAAACAAAAGGGAGATTTAGTTGTATTGTAGGCCTATACTATGCACCATGCTTCCAAAGCTACATGTACATGTATATATTCTCCTTGGGCTGCACTATACAGATCAAACCTTGGAGTGACTGCGCACGCGCAACGGTTTACGACGCCGCATAATGGCTTGACGACCTCACATAATTCGGCAGTGGCTATATAAAGGGATAGCTCACCACGTAATACATTGACCACTTCACATAACGGGTTGACTACATCACATAATACACTGACCACATCACATAATGGATTCACGACATCACACAATGGGTTCACGACATTGCATAATGGTTTCACTACGTCACCTAATTGATTGACTACATCACATAATGCCTGGATTAACCACATCACATAATGGATTCACGACATCACATACACTGACGACATCACATCATGGATTTACGAAATCACATAATGGATTAACCACATCACATAATGGATTGACTACATCACATAATGGATTCACTACGTCACATAATGGAATCACTACATCACATAATGGTTTCACTACATCACATAATGGATTCACGACATCACATAATGGATTCACGACATCACATAATGGATGGACGACATCACATAATGGATTGACGACATCACATAATAGATTGACTACATCACATAATGGATTCACTACGTCACATAATACATTGACTATATCACATAATGGAATCACTACATCACATAATGGATTGACCACATCACATAATGGATTTACGACATCACATAATGGATTGACTACATCACATAATGGTTTCACTACATCACATAATGGTTTCACTACATCACATAATGGATTGACGACATCACATAATGGATTGACTACATCACATAATGGATTGACCACATCACATAATGGATTGACCATTGGAAGTTTCACTAAGTTTCCTGGATTTGAGGAAAGTTTGGTGAAAGTTGTGAAGTTGATAACTTGGATTTCGTTTATTTAAGAAACTGGACCATGTATGTTTTATAGTAAACTGTGCTAGTAGATTATGAAATTGAATGTAAGTTTCACCATTTAGCCAAGGAAACTTCCATTGCAAGCATTGAGTGTATATAGACAAGCTGAAGCATGGCCTTGCCACGTTGTGGAGGGCGAATGCTAACTAGGCTAACAATGATATACTTGTGTGTGTAGTAATGGAAAGGCCACCTGTCCCACAGTAAGTGTAGCACTGAAGCAGTAGTATGCCCCAGACAATTGACTTGGCTGGAGTTGAGCCATACAGTGGAATGTCTGTTGCCATAGCAACAAGGGTGCTGGCCAGCCTGAGTAGTGTGTTTATCTTTAAGACCTGACAGATAAGAGTTCTCTTAGTTGTGGCCACGAGATTATTAAGTTAAGTTTCCCCTGTGGGTTAGATAGTACATGTACATGTAGTTGGCCATTAGTTTTAAAGTAATGTTTCTCCTAAAGTTTGATAGTTTTGGCCATACTGATTTAAGGTGTTGTTATTTAGGAAACTGACTTAACCTTTTTCTTGTAGATTAATTGTTTGTTTATTATGATGTTTGAATAAACACTTTCACATATTTTGGCAAAGTGATCAGACGTATTCACAACAGTGTTTTCTTTTGTCTTTGCCCAATAGAAATAACGTTACCACATGACAGCTGGGTAACAATTCTATAGGTGCTCTATGGGTGACATGTCAGGCGAATAATGCAGGCAAGTCAAGAACTGGAATGTGTTCTGCTTCCAGGAGCTGCATACAGATTCTGGCAACATGATGAGGTCGGGCACGGAAGGTGACGGCATGTTGGCGGACGAACGGCACAACAACTGGTATGCGAATCTCGTCCCGATATCTTTGCCCATTCAAGTTTCCCTTAATGAAGTTCTTTACCCACTCGTTATGCCTGCCCACACCACCACCACCATAGGCGATTCTGCGAATAACATTTGCGTCAGAAAACCGTTCACCCGCACGTCGCAATACACGCTGTCTTCCATTTGCGCAATACAACTGGAACCGTGATTCGTCTGTGAACATCACTCTTCCCCAGCGTGCCAAGGGCCATCGAATGTGTGCATTTGCCCATGCAAGTCTGTTCCGACGCCGAAAAGCGGTAAGATCCAGGCCACGAGTAGGACGACGAGCGTGTAGGTTTGCTTCTCTCAGACGGTTCCGGACAGTTTGTGGTGTGATGCGTCTGTTGTGCTGGCCAACTGTTTCATCTGCCGTGCGTGTTGCTGGTCTGAGACGATCACACAGGTGGAGAAGCCGGATGTGAATATCTTGTGCTCGGGTGGACGACGGGGGCGAGGTCGATTTGCTGTACTTCCAGTCTGTCTCAAACGAACTCTCAAACGACCGATCGTGAACATTAAGCTGTGCAGCAACCGCTCTATAGTGGACATCCCTGCATCCAGCATGCCAATGGCACGTTTCCGCATGATTTGCGACATCTGTGGCATGTCGACTTGTGATGAAATTTGACATTTGAGGTAGAAACCCGCCGGGATTAATCCGGAGATATCGGTGATGATGTTTGCCGAGCTACCCGGGCAGTGTTTGACCTGAGGCCTGGACCAGCGATGAGGTCACCGTCATACCCGTCGACCTGGCTCAAGTAAGGTTGGTCTGAAGGCGGAGCTTGGAGTTGGAGGGTATCGTCTTTTACTTTTCACTTCTTGGATAGGGAAGGGAAGGGTTGGATTATCTACTTTGGCGCGCAAACGCACGAGAAAAGGCAAGGCCGGGGGCACTGGGCATAATTTTAGTCTGTCCTAAAGTTTAGCTCTAAAAGTCTATCCTAAAGTCTGTCCTAAAGTCTAGCCCTAAAGTCTGTCCTAATAACTCAGTGAGGCAGTTGAGGCAAGTGGATAGAATAAACAATGAAACTTCTGGTTTATTTACATTCTCAAATAATCATCTTTAAGCGCAATTTTTTTCTTAATTACCGTCTTCATCAGTTTGGGTCACTTAGATTGCATACGCAAATTAATCCTAATGCGCGCAATTAATTAATCCTAATCATTGCTTGGACTGGTAGCAAGTCTAGTGCCGATTCGCATATTAACGTTGAACGTGTAGTACACAGTACATACAACGGTATACTTCATGCATAGGAATCCCCATGCTTAGGCACATCGGTTTATTCGTCGTGTTTTAATTCTTCTATCCTCTTTTGGATAGGCCTACTTCTGATCATCTGGTTCCTTCATCTTCGGGTTGTCCTTCATTCCTCATGTACTTCTTCGTTTTCCCATCGTCAGAGATCTTCCCACAGGGCTAGTTCTAGTCCAGATTATGGACGTGTTTTTTTGTCCTAGGCCCGGTTTATAAGTGGTCCGTTAGGGCGCCCTCTCCAACAAAAGCTCGCCTGGTGAGTACGCGAGTCTGACGGGCTGGCTGTGTATGCGCATGCTCGGGCGCCACGTCGTGCGCGCGCGTCGGCGCGGATCGCACGAAAACAGTCCAGGAAGTGGACTAGGCTAGTTCTGGAGGCGAACAGAGCAACCAAATGCTGTTCCAGCTCGCCTTTTATAGTCAATCGGCAGGGCTGGATCTGGGTCACGGTCAGCGCGCGCGCTCTCATAGGCTAAGTGCGCGTAGCGCGTATGCAAATTAGTCACCCACCCTGATGTTAAAATCACAGTTGCATTAGTAAAGTACATGTACACATGTACATGGTTAATATGTGTGCAAAGTCACTAACACGCAAACAATGGGTACATTCAATAACACTGTCATGACTAGATAGACTGTGCATGCTACATTATGTCTTGCGTAATATAAAGACTGCATACAAAGTACCTGAAAGAAACTACAGCATATGCAGTGAATAATTCGCTAATTAAAGTGTCTTAAAAATCAATATGTTTCATGGCACATTCTCTGGAAGCTGAATTAATATAATACAGAAAATGTATCCCAGGGCAAAGGGCATTTTTGTCACAATATGTTTCATCTTGTGATTGATGCCTGGCCAATTCGACTATGCATGTTTGTGTGCATAACAACATGGCCGTGAGTATAGTATGTTTTATACTTATGCTGCTGGTTCAACAAACAGTTCAACTGAAACTCAATACTATCGACTCGGGTTATTCTTCTCAATATGAAATCAGCCCTAGCGGTCTCCATCTGATCCCATTGCTACTTCCAGCAACAATTTTCAGGTCACGCAGTAACAGCGCCACTAGCTTTATATCATCAATACCTATTGTGAGATGGTCTAAGCATGGTCAGACGTGTGTGTATATCCAACGTAAAGATCCTCCTTTGGATATCACCATCTGTATGGACATTGCTGCCAATCCAGGACCCAGGCCCACTTGTTTTGATGATGATAGCGGAATTACTTCATTTGATTTGACTGCAACACAATCCAGCTGCAATTCTACTGGTTCAGTGAGTATAGGCCTATGTAACTATTCACGAAATGAACTCCTGCATCTTCGGTATATATCTCGCTGTCGTATCACTGATGTTCAACTTCAGCTGCTTAGAGCTAATGGCATTTTGAGATATAGAGGGAAACGTGCGGGCCATAAAAAATGCAACTCTAAAATTGCTGTCATCGTTGGTCATCGCCTGTCCATCCACCGACATGATACACCATCAAATGGGTCAGTTAACCGGACATTGGTTACACCTTCTCTACAGAGCTTCCCTCCGATATCATCTGGATGTTATTTAAAGTTCTGTATGATGAACGTCCGGTCATTAAAAAATAAATCGGCTGACTTCGTGGATCATGCTGGGTGTTATGGCATCTTAGTTTGCTGCAAATTACGGAGTAAAATGATGTGATTAATGTTTCTGTAATGTTAATGTGTAATTTTTAAATTTGTATATTTGTAATGCGCATTTGAACATCTTTTTTTATGGAATTTGCGCAATATAAGTTAATAATAATAATAATAATAATAATAATGTTTTCGTTTACAGGCTACATTGCATTATATATCTAATCTAAGCAGGGATGTAGTCGAGTCCATCACAAGTCCCTGCAAGTCCCTGTAAGTCCCTGCAAGTCCATCACAAGTCCTTCAGTTCCAATTCAAACCACAAGCTATTCAAATCAGCTTTGACAAAGGCATTCCTTTGTCATTGTTCATCTAGTTACTTGTGACTGCCTTTATGAAGGGACTTGTGACTGGCTTCACGAAATGACTTGTGAAAGGACTTGCAGGGACTCGACTACAACCCTGAATCTAAGTATACTTCACCGAGTTATAAAGAGTATAGTTACAGAAGTACTGCCAAATTGTTTGATCAGTTTCCAATCTAGTTTTCATCCCCTCTTGAGTTGTTTACGTCAGACAGAGAAATCGCATCTATCATTAGCTCTTGCATCCTTTCGGGATCCTCTTGGCTGTGAGCTGCATTCAAGAAGTTTTCTGAAATGAAAGAATAAATCAACTCCTCCAATTAACCGACAAGAGGCTTTGATCAACGTCAGACAATCCCCAGTTTCCTTCCCAATCTCCTGGTTTATTTCTTGTTTATGTATTTAACCAACATGCTGTCTTTTTTTAAAAGTTGCCATCATTGTCCCTGTAATAAACCTGTCAACCAAACAAACTTATTTAAAAAACTAGCCCCTAAAACCAATCACCTCTCATAAAGGCGACCAATTCCCTCTCTGCCTGAGACGACCAACTCCCTTGACCTGAAGATTCTGGAACATTTCTTTGTCTGTACTCTTTTTGTATCTCTTGATGTTCCTCCAGCTGAGTTTGGGAGCTGGTGTCAATGAGAGCTGAAGCATCTTCATCTCTAAGGGGCTCCGGTTGGGATGTGATAGATGATGCGTTGATGTCACGGTTGGGAAGAACGGCTTCCTCAGTAGGAACCTCTTTGCAGGGGTTCATTTGCTCTTCAATTCCCCCAAAATGGGCGTGTCAGAGAGGAAGAGTAGAGGTGACCAGGATCTAGCAGGAGGGTAAGAGTCTGGGGGCCGCTGGTAAATTTCAGAGGGCTTGTATTCGACAAATATTGTGTGGATGGTTGTCGAGGGGCTTTTATTTCCATGTTGGCTGCCATCTTGGTTGACAAGCCCTTGACAAGGGGATGCAGTGAAGCGGCAGGCATTTTGGGACATTGGTTGAGCTGGATTTGGCTGGCTTCCTGGTTTGTGACTTTAAAGACTTGAAAAAGATCCACCCTCTCGAAGACCAAGAGACTCTCTGCCTGGAGATACAGTGGCTGCTTGTTGATCCCCTGCGACATCGTCACCATGCACCAAGGTAGAAGCCAGTGACACGTTGCTCATCTCTAAGGAATGTCTTCATTTGTTGCTTGTGATTTTTCAATGGATTTCTCCTCGTGCTGTCTTTACTGGACTCATCATCTTCTTTCTGCTTTTCGTTTCCGGGTGCATCCTGGGGTTGTGACTTCTCTCTCGATCCGTCGTCATCGGGTGGATCTTTCCCACCTGGAAATGAGGGCTTGTAATAGCCAAATATTGTGTGGATGGTTGTCGAGGGGTTTCTATTTCCATGTTGGCTGCCATCTTGGTTGACAAGCCCTTGACAAGAGGATGCAGTGAAGCGGCAGGCATTTTGGGACATTGGTTGAGCTGGATTTGGCTGGCTTCCTGGTTTGTGACTTTGAAGACTTAAAAAAGATCCACCCTCTCGAAGACCAAGATACTCTCTGCCTGGAGATACAGTGGCTGCTTGTTGATCCCCTGCGACATTGTCACCAGCACCAAGGTAGAAGCCAGTGACACGTTGCTCATCTCTAAGGAATGTCTTCATTTGTTGCTTGTGATCTTTCAATGAATTTCTCATCGTGCTGTCTTCACTGGACGCATCATCTTTTTTCTTCTTTTTGTTTCCGGGTGCATCCTGGGGTGGTAACTTCTCTCTTGGTCCGTCGTCATCGGGTGGATCTTTCCCACCTGAAAATGAGGGCTTGTAATCGCCAAATATTGTGTGGATGGTTGTCGAGGGGTTTCTATTTCCATGTTGGCTGCCATCTTGGTTGACAAGCTCTTGACAAGGGGATGCAGTGAAGCGGCAGGCATTTTGGGGCCTTGGTTGAGCTGGATTTGGCTGGCTTTACTGGTTTGTGACTTTGAAGACTTGAAAAAGATCCACCCTCTCGAAGACCAAGAGACCTTCTGCCTGGAGATACAATGGCTGCTTGTTGATCCCTTGCGACATCGTCACCAGCACCAAGGTAGAAGCCAGTGACACGTTGCTCATCTCTAAGGAATGTCTTCATTTGTTGATTGTGATCTTTCAATGGATTTCTCCTCGTGCTGTCTTCACTGGACGCATCATCTTCTTTCTTCTTTTTGTTTCCGGGTGCATCCTGGGGTGGTAACTTCTCTCTTGGTCCGTCGTCATCGGGTGGATCTTCCCCACCTGAAAATGAGGGCTTGTAATCGCCAAATATTGTGTGGATGGTTGTCGAGGGGTTTCTATTTCCATGTTGGCTGCCATCTTGGTTGACAAGCCCTTGACAAGGGGATGCAGTGAAGCGGCAGGCATTTTGGGGCATTGGTTGAGCTGGATATGGCTGGCTTCCTGGTTTGTGACTTTGAAGACTTGAAAAAGATCCACCCTCTCGAAGACCAAGAGACTCTCTGCCTGGAGATACAGTGGCTGCTTGTTGATCCCCTGCGACATCGTCACCAGCACCAAGGTAGAAGCCAGTGACACGTTGCTCATCTCTAAGGGATTTCTCAATGTGTTGCTTGTGATCATTCAATGGAATTTTCTTCGTGCTGTTTTCACTGGACTCATCATCTACTTTCTGCTCTTTGGGGCATCCGGGTGCATCCTGGTGTGGTGACTTCTCTCTCGGCCCGTCGTCATCGGGGTGGCTCTTCCCCACCTGGAAATAAAGAAGCTATGATCAACTTCAACTTAATTTTGCCAATCAAATAGAAAGGGAGGCAGAATTGAGACGATCCCTAAAAGATCTTAATTTTAATACAATGTAAACAGGTTTTTTTGTACCACAAATTAGGTCCTTGAGATTTTTGTAGTCAACAGATTGGTGCACAATATATTTTTCATGTCATGAGAAATTCATTTGGCTATATGGCCATCGCAGATTTAATAAAATGTGTGCCAAATTTTAATCATGCTTTTATCCTTTGATTGAATGATTTTTCACCAACCTGCCTAACTATAATTGGTTTCTTCTGTGCTTTTCTGTCAATGCACGACAAGCCTGCCTCTGTCACACTCTTACTAAACTCTTGTTCTACTAAGATTACAGATTTTAAGTCGAACAATATTAATTTCTGCTGCATTGTCCACAAACCTGCTCTACAACAAGCCCTGGTAATGGTTCTTTTACTGTTTTATTATTAAAATTATCATTATTCGTCGTGAACTTGACCTTCAGACGGGTTCAAGCGATTTTGCTGATCCAAAAGATATTTCTGTTCAATCACTATCGACCTTGCGGCTAACTACACAAACTGAAATATCAAAAATTATCTGCAATTCACCATCAAAATCATGTCGCCTGGATCCCTTGCCCACATGGATGCTTAAGGAAAACCTTACTCAAATTGTGCCAATTATTACTGATATTATCAACTCTTCTTTGTCGTCCGGAATCTTTCCTACTGAAGCCCACCGTGCCATCATTAAGCCATTACTAAAAAAGGCGTCACTTGATAGAAATATTCTTAAAAATTATAGACCCGTTTCGAATATCAGTTTCGTTGGTAAGATAATAGAAAAAATTGCTTGTGCACGACTTTCTGAACATATGAATCAACATAATCTAATGGACCCCTACCAGTCAGCTTATAGACCCAAACATAGTACTGAATCTGCCCTAATAAAAGTAAAAAATGATATCATGTTTTCCCTTAATTCAAATCAAGTTACCCTCCTAGTATTATTAGATCTTTCAGCTGCATTTGATACAATTGATCATAGTATATTTCTTTCGCGTTTGTCATCCACACTGCAAAAACTGTGGTGTTAAATTGTACACCAATGGTGTAACACTTGATTATTTCCTGGTGTTTATTTTGGGCAGGGATTTGGGTGTTGAATAACACCAGTTTGGGAATCAAATTTTTTTAACACCAATTTTGGTGTACACTCTGATAGCAAAATTTAACATGGATATCACGTCATTTGCTCGTCATTCTAGCGAAAGGATGTACTGTTTTAACACTATAATTTTGTACATATTAACTGCATGGACAAATTACGTAATGAAATATTACCAAGAACTGACTTATTACACATAATATGTATACAATAATAACCTATTCCTACTGAATACGTACTACACACATAGCTATTGCCGTTGTTAGTTTTATACTACGCTTTTTTGTCCACGACGATGTCACAACTAGTTTTTATGAATAATGTCAAAATTTGAAAACGAATAAAATGTAACGCGAATTTTTAACTATGTTTGCACAAAAATCAAAATTCAATCATGGAATCGTTTAAATAATTACATATTATGGTAAAAAAAATGAATTTTGGGACTAAATACAACAATTTAACATCGACTATTGTTAACATATCCCATAATTCCTTATCGACCAATCAGAGGGCTTTATTTCACACACGCATGCGCACTAGGTCAAATTTAACACCAAAAGTACGTAACACCAGTACTTGATTTAAAACTGATACTTCAAGAATCATTTTACTTCATTTTAACACCAATTTTCATTCCAAAAGATTTAAAAAACATTGGTGTTAAAATTTTAACACCACAGTTTTTGCAGTGCAGAATTGGCATAAGAGGGGTTGCACTTGACTGGTTCCATTCATATCTTAAGGGTTGGACCAGTCAGGTTGACATTGCTGGTGAATTGTCAGCTCCATCTATTGCTGATTATGGCTTACCACAGGGCTCTGTCTTTGGTCCACTCGGCTACACTGTTTACACCCTTCCTGTTGGTGATATAGCACGGCACCACCAAATTTCTTATCATATATATGCTGATGATACACAATTATATATATCATTCAACCCTAATGTACCTGGTGAGATGAATCGTGCAATCTCTAAACTTGAAAAATGCATCTCAGACATTAAAACCTGGATGACAGTTAATAAGCTTAAATTAAACGATGATAAAACAGAATTCTTTGTCGCTGCTTCCTCTCATAATCTTAAACTTATCCCCGATATTTCCATTGTTATTGGAAACTCTTCTATTCACCCATCTGAATCTGTTAGGAACCTAGGTGTATTCTTTGACTCGGCTATGTCAATGTCTTCCCATATATCATATATATCACGAACTGTCAATTACTATCTTCGCAATATATCACGTGCCCGCAAGTTCATGGATGAATCTACATGTCACCACGCTGTTCGTTCATTGGTACTTTCACGGCTTGATTATTGTAATGGTTTGTTATCTTCTGTACCCAATGTACACATACAACGACTGCAGCGGTTACAAAACTGGGCCGCACGTTTAGTTTTTGCTGTCAACCGCAAGCATGATCCCATACCCTTGATGCATTCGCTACACTGGTTACCAATACAACAAAGAATAATGTTCAAGCATTTATTATTTGTCTACAAATCCTTTCATAACCTTGCTCCAGTCTATTTATCAGACTGCTTGTTAAAATATGTTCCAAGAAGAAATAACCTGAGATCTAGAGATGATATCCTACGACTTGAATATCCTAGAACAAGAGTACAGGCCGGTGATAGAACTTTCACTGTATGTGCCTCCCGTGCATGGAACAATCTCCCGATCTCAGTTAGATCTTCTACCTCTGTAAATAACTTCAAAAAAAACGCATCTTTTTGTATAATTTTCCTACCTTTGTATTATTCTGCAATCATTGTTTCAATTGTTAGTTTTAATGTAACTATTTTATTGTAAGTATAAGTAACATTTTATAATTGTACGCGCTTTGAGCCTTTTGGGAAAAGCGCATTATAAATATTAATGTAATGTAATGTAATGTAATGTTTTGACATCGAAAGGGCCCACGAGCAGAGGTGGGTGACTGTTGAATTATTAGTATTATAACACCTCACTCACAGATTCTGTGTCTTGATTGGCCGAGAGCGCGTCACGTGTCACTTGCTATTTCGTCGTGTGCCAAGGAAAAGGACGTTACAGCCCAGGCACGCAACAAATCACTTTTTGAGATAATCGAGTTTAAAGGTTTTGTGCTGCCATTTCTAAATTAAACCCTACATCAGGCTGAAATTTCGACTTGTAAATCTTGTGAATAGTTCGAATAGAACCGTGTATTTTTTTTATAAAACTGGTAGTTAATTTTATTTCAAAATATCACTTAATTATGAGGTTATTTACATATTTATGCTAACGACCTTATACCGGGAACTATTATCGCTACAAGTGTGTTACTTCAAGTGTAGCAAATTTTGTTCCATTGGTATTACACGCTAACGTCCTTATGCCGGGTAACAATCCTTACGACCTTTTACCGGGAACAAACCTTGCTGCAAGCGTGTTAACGTCCACTATGTGGAGAGGTGAACGCACTTGTAGCAAGTTTTGTTCCATTGATATTATACGCTAACGTCCTTATGCCGGGTACACAAAATTGCAAAACGCCTTCCGTCCTTTTTATTTAATTAATTACGTCATTATGACGTAATCCCTGGAGACGAAATGTATTCCAAATGAAAGATGTTTTGATTCTCTATCGGTTACCCGAAAAATACGAATTTGACCTTTTGACCCATTTTTAGCCCTAACGACCTTTTTCCGGGCACACGACGATTTTTACTATTTTTTACTTGCGCTATCCAAAAAGACTATAGGCCTACCACGCAAAAAGGACTATGCGCATGGCAACGAAAGCGTGACTGAAACCCAGACGTGTGTTTCGGTGCATTGCGTAAACATTGCTCTATCACCTTCGCACCCGTTCATCAAGGCAACAAAGTACACGTATGACCGAGAGACGTATAATTCCGAGATTTTTTGTCATTACTATACTTTCAGAAAGCTTAAATTGTGCAGAATCTGTGAGTGAGGTGTTATAAAACAAATATTGACTGCTTTATTTCGCGGTATAGTAAAACTATTGTGACAAAAATCGCTCTGCCTTTACAAAATTCCTGGAATGTTTTATTCAGTCAAGTCTACCATATATAATTTACATGTAGAAATGACACCAACAGCAAATGTTCCCTCTTTTGTTTAATACACAATTTTCCTAGTACAATTGTACTTACAACTACAAGTGTTCATAGGAATGTATGGCACATCGTTGATGAATTTAGAACTTCTAGAAAGCATTTAATTATCTGACAATGATGACTAACTTCCTTAGAGTTGTTTATTTATTACAGATTCTAGCGACAGTGGTTTAACATAGCACAACTGGTTCATAGCAGAATGTGTAAGTAGGCATTGCTTATCGTTTGTGTACTGTAACTGTACATACACGTATAGCAACTACATGTAATAGGCTTTGTACGTAAAACAAGTACTGTACATTTCAATGGCAATCGCTGATCAGTGTGAGTGACTCATTTGCATACGCGGCGCGCGTTCAGCCAATTGTAGTGCGCGTATGGTCGGTGACCTAGTTCTGCACTGCCAGAAAACTATATAAGTCGAGCATTTCCAGCATTTGGTTCGGCTCGGTTCTATCGAGTCCGCGCGCTGCATACAACAGACGGCTCGGTTCTAACGAGTCCGCTACATACAACAGACGGCTCGGTTCTATCGAGTCCGCTACAAACAACAATCGGCTCGGTTCTATCGAGTCCGCTACATACAACAGACGGCTCGGTTCTATCGAGTCCGCTACAACAGTCGGCAAAGAAGTGCCGTGAAGATTACAGCTTAAAGTCGGCAAAGAAGTGCCGTGAATAAAAGTCAACGGTAGAACTTCAGCTATAGCAAGTGCTGAAGCAACGTATCGCTACTTCAGTGCATGCTAGCGTTGCGTGCAACTCCGAAGCCATCGGCGAGCTTTTGTGCTTGAGCTATTAATTGTGCGCATATTAATTAATATTTTGTGTAGCTTGCAGTCAGAATTACAAGACTGTTAGGTGCGGCGTATATTTTATGAGTCACACGTACTGAACAGTGAAACCAACTATGATTTACTCACTGTAAGCGAATAATTAGTGTAAATAATAATTACTGTGAATAGAGTTGCATTTAGCGCTACTGTTAATAAATTATTTGTTGCGTTCGAGTTCTTGAATTATAAAAGCTGTTTCCTCGAGTGAATTACTCTATTTAGTCTGTTTTTAATGCGTGCGCCTGCGCATTATGTCTATTAATTAGTAGACTGGATTTTCTTAAGTCTTCGCATTTGATTGACGACGGTGGAATCTTCCTGGTGAGCCTGGCTACCTACACCCCTCCCCTTCCCCAGTTCCCACAGAGTAGTTAGACTGGTTCAAGACTTTCACCCCCTCCCATCCCCGATCTTCTGGCTGCGACCGATCTCGTTTGAAGTGCGCCCTCTGACGATTAGTGAAGTTCCTGCAGACGTCCGCCAGATCAGACCAGCCGTAAGTATTGTACGGTGGCCGTACATCGTCATTCTCTGAACGGGCACTCCCTCACCCGTTACATTTTGGTGGCAGCGGTGGGATCTCGACTTAAGAAGTTTTTGAAGATTAGACTACGCTACCAAGAAGAAGAAGAAGGATGCAGACTTCAGATCCCAAGATCCAATTCGGACCCATTCCGGAGGGTATAGAGAATGATGTAGAAGATGATACGGGTGGCGAAAGTTTTACTGCGGAGTCACAGATTATCGGAGCAGGCGATGCTTCTTTGTCGGCGCAGTCAATTTTCCTGAAGGAGCGTGATGAGATCAAGAAAATGAGAGAAGAAAATGAAGATTTTAAGAAGGAGATTGAGGCTTTGAAGATACGTGAACTGAATCTGATTCCAGTACAAAGTACCCCAATGATAAATGGAAATTTTGGAGCAAGCAAGGCAAGGTGCGGTGTTACAGAAAAACCAAAGGTTCGTCCGGCCACATTTGATGGGTCAACTTCATGGACAGATTACAGAGTACAGTTCGAGCTGTTGGCAGAACTGAATGAATGGGATGAATCGGCGAAGGCAGTCTACCTAGCTGCAAGTCTTCGTGGATCGGCACAATCAATATTGGGAGATTTGGATGAGATTAAAAGGCGAAGTTATACTGCATTGACAGCGGCATTGGGACAAAGATTCGGGCCAGAAAACCAGACGGAATTGTTTCGGGTTCAACTGAAGAATAGGATGAGGAAGCGTGACGAAACACTACCGGAACTTGCCCAAGCAATAAGGAGATTGACAAGATACGCCTATCCATCCGCCAACTACCAACTTCGAGAGACACTTGCCAAGGAGAACTTTGTGGACTCACTACATGACTCCGACATTAGATGGAGAGTTTTCCAGTCCAGACCAGAAAGTCTAGAAGATGCAGTACGAGTTGCAGTAGAGTTAGAAGCATTTCAAGTTGCTGATAGGCAACGAACCGGGCAAAGAAAGCCGACTGCGCGTGTGGTTAACGCAGCTGATGGGCGACAAAACGACGTAAATGAGAAAGACCAGATTGCATCATGGAAGACGAATATTGAGAAGATTCTGATGGATGGTTTTAAGAATCTACAAGGACAGCTAACTCGGGATAGATCTACAAGCACTCCGAATCGCCAGAGACAGGACCAATGTCAGACCAGCGGACCAGTTCAGTGTTGGAGGTGTCATGACGTTGAACACATGAGTAGAGATTGTCCGCAGCAATGGAGACGACCACCTAGCTTCAACCAAGCAAGACAGCAGGGAAACGGGAGACAGTCGAGCAACTGGGTCGACACTCGACTGGGCAACGCAAGGCCCAACCGGACGGCACAACAGTAACGACACGATCTTTGTCAACGGGAGTAGATGGGTTATACGTACGAGGACATGTAGAGAACGTAGAAGTTACTTTCTTAGTTGATACAGGGGCCAACATCACGATCATCAAGCCAAATATTTACTTCAAGATTCCAGAGCAAGATAGACCGCCACTAGAAAGCAAGACAATCAAGATGGTGACAGCTGACGGCAAACCACTTTCATTCAAGGGTCAAGGATGGTTTAAGATTAAGATTGACAATAAAGATGGAGCAGAAGTTGAACACAGAGTATGGGTAGCCGACATAGAGCTCGACGGTATCTTAGGATACGACGTTTTATGCAAGTATGATTGCCAACTAGAATGTGGACAAAGATTGATGACATTTCAAAGGACGCAGGTCGGCTCGGTTGAACCACAGATGAGTTGTCGAGTAGTTGCAGATACAACGGTGTGTATACCACCAAGAGGCGAAGTAATTATAACCGGCAAGATAACTGAAGCTAGAGAAGTTGGAGTGTCAATCATGGAGCCAGCACTCAAGTTTTTGAGAAACCACGACATGATGGTTGCTAAAGCGTTAGTAGATACACGGGAAGAACATGTTCCAGTGCGGGTTTTGAATTTGAAGGATGAGTACGTCAAGATACACAAGGGGACGAATGTTGCTGTGTGCGAGCCAGTAGAAGAAATAATGACGACTGACGGGGAAGACGACATAGAAACTGCAGCTTGCTACCTAGTACATGAAGATAAAGAAAAAAGAAATTCCCCCATGCCGAATAACCTGACTGATTTATTTGACAAGTGCAGCTCTATTCTTGATGAGGAACAGCGGGACCAGTTCAAGAATCTTTTGCTTCGACATCAAGACGCATTCGCCAGTTCATCAGAAGACTTAGGGAGGACATCGGTATACAGGCACCGAATTTATACAGGCACAGCGACACCGATACGACAGCAAGCCAGACGCCGACTGCCGATTTACCAGAGGGCAGAGACTGAAGCAGAAGTGGAGAAAATGCTGAAGAGAGGTATAATTGAACCATCTTCGAGTCCGTGGGCATCACCCATAGTACTTGTCAGGAAGAAAGACGGCACAATAAGGTTCTGCGTAGACTACAGGAAATTGAATGCTCTAACTGTCAAAGATTCGTACCCGCTACCAAGAATAGATGATACACTCGACGCACTATCGGGTTCGACGTGGTTCTCAACATTAGACCTTCAAAGTGGTTATTGGCAGGTAGAAACGTCCGATGAAGACCGAGAGAAGACGGCATTTGTTGCAGGCAACGGGCTTCGGTTTTATCAATTTAAGGTCATGCCGTTTGGGCTGTGCAACGCGCCCGCTACATTCGAAAGATTGATGGAGAGAGTACTAACAGGACTTCAGTGGCAGACATGTTTGCTGTATCTAGACGATATTGTGACCTACGGACGAAGTTTTCCACAAGCACTGGAGCGGCTTGAAGAAATACTAGTAAGACTTAAAGCAGCAGGGTTGAAGTTGAGCCCCAAGAAATGCAACCTGTTTCAGCGAAGTGTTACCTTTTTGGGACACGAAGTTTCAGAGAAGGGGATATCTACAGACAGTTCCAAGACGGAAGCCGTTCAAAACTGGCCAACGCCAAGGAACGTGACTGATGTTAGAAGTTTTCTGGGTTTATGCTCATACTACAGGAGATTTGTGAGAGGGTTTGCCGAAGTTGCAAAGCCGCTTCACCGGCTGACAGAGAAGAACCGTAATTTTCTATGGACAGAGGAATGCGAGATGGCATTCAGACAGTTGAAATCAGCACTTACATCGGCGCCGATCCTAGCATATCCTACGAGTGATGACACCTGTGGTTTCATCGTGGATGCAGATGCTAGTAATGTTGGTGTTGGAGCTGTATTATCACAGACGCAGGACGGAGCTAGCTGAGAAGGTCATCGGGTATTTCAGCCGAACGCTGAGCAAAGCTGAACGCCGATATTGCGTCACAAGAAAAGAACTTCTCGCAGTAGTGGCAGCAACAAAACACTTCCACCATTATCTGTATGGCAGAAAATTTCTCATTCGAAGTGATCACGGAGCACTTAGATGGATGATGAATTTCAAGAACCCAGAGGGACAGACAGCCAGATGGCTAGAGGTTATGAGTTCATACACGTTTGATATACAGCATCGTGCAGGCATTAAGCACGGGAACGCAGACGGCCTATCTCGTCGGCCTTGTGATGACTGTGAACAGTGTGACCGGGTCGAGCGTAATTCGGCGCAACGACAAATTACACACAGTATGAGAATTCCTCGCGACTACGATGAAAGAGACAGAAGAAAGAAGTCACCCATACGAACCCTAATAGAAGATGACACACAACGCTGCGATGAATCTGCAAGTGATGAGGATAAAGTAATTAATAAAGATGTTGATTCTCGAGATGGCATGAGGGTAGAAGAGGCCCAAGAGTGCGATGTTCGGCAAGAGAAGTTCTGGAACGGCTGTTGGTCTGAGGTAGACCATGATACACACGCCACCATGGATTCTTTGGGCAAAAATGACCCTGGAGAGAAGTCCGAAAATGGTGTTGGGCTGCAGGACGGCCGGGGATGTGTTGCCGTGAACGTTTGTCGTGGTGAAGCATGTTCAAAGTCAGAAGATGACGTAGACTTAAGACAGTCGCAGTTAAAGGACAAGGCGATCGGACTGATCATCCGATGGAAAGAGTCCCGAGATGTGCGACCTAAATGGAGTGAAGTTTCCCCAAGTGATGGAGTAATTAAACGATATTGGACGCAGTGGAACCGCCTGCAGATGCGGAATGGTGTGTTATACAGAAAATGGGAATCTGAGAGGGGCGATAAAATAACTTGGCAGTTAGTTCTACCGACTGAGATGAGGCGAGATTTGATGCAGCGACTTCATAGTGACCCGACTTCCGGTCATCTAGGAAAAACTAAAACACTGGACAGGATACAGAGACGATACTACTGGTATGAGTGGCGACAAGACGTAAGCCGACTATGCAAAACATGTGATGTGTGTGCAACACGTAAACCCCCGTTAAGGAAGTACAAGAGTCCAATGAAGCAATATAATGTTGGTGCTACAATAGAACGAATCGCACTCGATGTAATGGGTCCATTACCAGAAACAGAAGATGGAAATAGATACATCTTAGTAGTTGGTGATTATTTTACCAAGTGAACTGAAGCCTACGCGATACCGAACCAAGAAGCTAAGACGTGTTAATTGAGCAATTTGTTTGCAGGTACGGAGTTCCCTTACAGATACATTCAGATCAGGGCAGAAATTTTGAATCGGCATTGTTTCAAGAAATCTGTCGAGTGCTGAAGATAGACAAGACTAGGACAACGGCCCTTCATCCTCAGTCATGATAGAGCGTTTCAACCGGACCCTAGAGGCAATGTTGGCGATGTTTGTGTCGGACAACCAGAGAGACTGGGACAGGTGTTTACCCTACGTCATGATGGCATACAGGACGTCTGTTCACGAGACTACTGGATGCACCCCTAGTGAAATGATGATGGGAAGAGATGTACGACTCCCCGCTGACCTATTGATGGGACGACTAGAAGATGACAGATTTTGTTATAAAGAGGACGAATATGCTGAGAAATTAAAAAGTCGGCTTCAACAAGTACACGAGTATGCACGGGAACACCTAAAGGTTGCGAGTGACCGGCAAAAGAGAAATTACGACCATAAAGCAGACACCGGTGGATATCACGTTGGTGATGCAGTTTGGCTCCACAACCCACAGAAGAAAAAGGGGTATTGCCCAAAATTACAGCGCCCTTGGGAAGGCCCGTATGTAGTAACAACAAGGCTCAGTGATGTTACGTATCGCATTCAGAAGGGAGTTAAGACAAAACCGAGGATAGTTCACTACAATCGTTTGAAACCTTATTGTGGTGAGAATCCGCCGACTTGGTTGACATCTTCAAGTTCACACCCCGTACATCCAGAAAATGAGAATGATGATTCTACCGAAGTTGTAACTGAAGAACTGAGCAACAATGAACCTAATATGTCGCAGAAGACTGGTGGAAGGGAAGACGAAGAAGTCTCAAGGCATAGGAGAAGTCAGCGTAATCGAAAAGTTCCACTAAAGTTTGGGGCGTACGAGTATTAATAAGGAACCGAGAACAATAATTAGTAATGATTAAGGATTTGCGATTAAAATCGATTAGTGAAAACCCAAAAGAATCGACACCTTACTGCCACCCCCACCCCCAAGTTTGCCGGTAAAACCAGAAGAGCAACAAGAAAAAGCTGTGCAGAGCTCCTCTTCGGCCCCCGCTTCGGCCCCTGCAGCTAAGGCCGAATTTTCGGCCATACCAGCTACACCAGCCCCATCCGCAGCTTGCGGCCTACCCTGCAACGACCCCCGATTCGGCCGGAGTCGCCGCCCCACAGCGCCACGAACAACGGCTGGAGCAGAGGTCGAGTGGATGCGACAGCAGGCCCGCAGTGACCACAACGCTGAAAGGCATCGCAATGACACGTTGCATCCACTGGAGTTCGGCGTGACCGTCCGAATGGTCACCGAGACGGCCACTTTCCCGGACGGGAGGATCTTCTCCACCAGTTTTACTGAGTATAACCTGCCGTCCCAGCCTGTAAACCCAAGGACCTGGACCCACCAAGGACTTCATGAGTCGTAATTATAATATTTGTTTTGTAGGCCCCTATAATTCTAATTATTAAATCTCTAGTTGAATTGAATTGTTGTTGGGCCCTAGTAGTAGTGTAACGTTAATGTAAATTTATTTAGGATCAATATAACTATAAGACAAAGAAAGTAGCTTGAGATTTGTCTTAAAATACTAGCTTGAGGAAGTTTTAATTAATAACTATTTGCTTCTCTGAAACCTCAGGCTCCGTTTAATGTTTGCCTCATTTCCAAAAGTTATAGGGAAGACCTTAAAAACTCATGTCAAAATCATCTTTATTTTATTAGCTGACGGAAATTAACTCCATTGAATTATAAATCTGTAATTTCCATCTGTGCAATATATTGCCAGCCAGCATAAAAATGTATTAATTATTAACACTGACCTGGGAAAAGTTCAAGTTTGATACATTGTACTGAGTTTATGCATGAACACCTGTGAAATTGGCCAAAATTGTCCTATTGAATTTAGCGCCTTTTACGATTTCCCATAATGCATTGGTAAACATTGCCCAAAACTAGGTAAGAAACAAGATGGCGGACAGTTTTTGAGTTCGTGAAGTCGATTTTTGTGCAACAAAAGTAGATTTAGAGTAACTTTTTGAGCTGTCGTTGATGTATTTGACTGTTTTTTTAATGATTAACAAGTGACAGATCCTGGTATTTAGATACAGAGTAAGGTAAGGTAGCCACATTTAGAGTAATTTTTGACCAAAATTGTTGTCGGTAACCGATCGGTTGTGCACTGCCACTGTATAACGAATGTCGGTCATTTCGTACCCAAGTCATTTCGTACCCAAGTCATTTCGTACCCAAGTCACTTCGTACCCAAGTCATTTCGTACCCAAGTCACTTCGTACCCAAGTCATTTCGTACCCAAGTCATTTCGTACCCAAGTCAATTCGTACCCACGATTATTGTGACATAAAACAAGTAAATTGAGTTTGTAATTTCCTCGTATTGATGAGTGATTAATGGGGTTTCTTTGTGTTTTTTTCTTGTAGGACGAGTCGCAAGGATATAACAAGATCTTGAGCACTGTTTTCATTTGAATTGTTTCCCCTTATCCGTCGACGTATCCCCTTTCAAAAACCCGGAGGTGCCCTCTATTTAATATTTATTTAACAAAATATTGGATGTGGTTTTTATATTAAATAAAATAATAATAAAAATATTCATAGTTGTCAAAACCTATTGTGTTTTCCCATTATTGCAATTGTTTTTCCCTTTTTATTGCTTCTTGTGTATTGTTATTAATTTATATAATTTTGTTCTCCCATTAATTATTTATTAATTATTTGATTTCATATTAAATATCAGAACAATTTTTTCTTCCTTTATTTTTTCTTCCTTTATTATTTTTATTTTTTTGGGGGGTACATGGCCTGATATTTATCTCTTTTGTAGTTTTGTTGGTCCTGAAAAGGACCGTTTGGTTTATGGTGTGCCTCTTACAGGCATGGTCCTGAAAAGGACCGTTTGGTTTGTTACAAACATGGCCCGGTGAGATGTTTGCAGGCTCCCAGTAGGTTGGATGTGGTCAGACGTCGGGCTTCGTACTCGTCCCAAAGCCGAAACACCTTGCCTTGTATCTGCCGATACATCTTCCGTTGGTTTCGGCACAGCCTGGACTCCTTCACCAGCTTCAGCTGCACTGTGACAAATCTGGACTCTGTGTGTAGCAGCCTCACCACATTGTAAAATTGGACGGTGTGACGACCTGCCCGTCCGTTAAGTCGCCGATGCCACCCTTCCACATCGTTGTTTGTGCGGATGCTCCGCATAAACACGGACCAGTCACTGGGATGCCAGGTGGTGCTCTCCAGCCACGTTGTCCTGATGTAACTGCAGAGGTCCTTGATGATTGGTTGTCCTGCTGCCCGGATGTTGATTTTGGAAGAAGTGGAGCCCGCCTTCTTCCACTTCTTCGTGTAGGAGTATCCATGACTGTCCACCAATACGACCTTTCCCCGTGTAGTGCCGGCCTCCACTGTTTTGTAGGTTGTGATGTCCTCATCCCCAATGCTAGGAATAACATCGGGGATGGCAGCGTCAGGGAGGGGGTTTTCAGCTGCTTCGATTGGTACATCGAAGTTGATCTCGATGTTGAAACCCGCAGCCAGGACGTCTCCGTTCTCCATGATGTCTTGGTCCATGTCTTGGTCTTGATCTTCGTTCTCCTCGATCTCCATCATGTCTTGCTCTTGGTGCAGGGTGCAGGGTTCACACATCCAAACCTCCAGCCTGGATGGGTCCTCACGGATCTCAAGGTACTCCTGGTGGGTAAAACCCGACCGACAACCAACAACCAAATTTTGGGTACGAAATGACTTGGGTACGAAATGACTTGGGTACGAAATGACCTGTTTCCTGTGTCACGACTGTTGTGGTTCTGTGTACAAACTTATACGTGGGCCACCATAGGCCTAACATTTTGATCGATCGCTTGCGATTTTATTTTAGGGAAATTACCTATGCCCATGACAACAACTAGTCTAGAGATAAAGATAAAGATTGACACATGTTCAAGTTGTTGATTTAAAAAGACTAAATATTTGGATGATAAAATTAGATGATTATATTTTAAATTTAATCGATTTTTGTCTATTTTTGATCTCTGAAATGCGAGGACGCATTTGTATTTTAAGTAGGGGAGAGTGTGACAAAAATCGCTCTGCCTTTACAAAATTCCTGGAATGTTTTATTCAGTCAAGTCTACCATATATAATTTACATGTAGAAATGACACCAACAGCAAATGTTCCCTCTTTTGTTTAATACACAATTTTCTTAGCATCAATTGTACTTACAACTACAAGTGTTCATAGGAATGTATGGCACATCGTTGATGAATTTAGAACTTCTAGAAAGCATTTAATTATCTGACAATGATGACTAACTTCCTTAGAGTTGTTTATTTATTACAGATTCTAGCGACAGTGGTTTAACATAGCACAACTGGTTCATAGCAGAATGTGTAAGTAGGCATTGCTTATCGTTTGTGTACTGTAACTGTACATACATGTACACGTATAGCAACTACATGTAATAGGCTTTGTACGTAAAACAAGTACTGTACATTTCAATGGCAATCGCTGATCAGTGTGAGTGACTCATTTGCATACGCGGCGCGCGTTCAGCCAATTGTAGTGCGCGTATGGTCGGTGACCTAGTTCTGCACTGCCAGAAAACTATATAAGTCGAGCATTTCCAGCATTTGGTTCGGCTCGGTTCTCGAGTCCGCGCGCTGCATACAACAGACGGCTCGGTTCTATCGAGTCCGCTACATACAACAGACGGCTCGGTTCTATCGAGTCCGCTACATACAACAGACGGCTCGGTTCTATCGAGTCCGCTACATACAACAATCGGCTCGGTTCTATCGAGTCCGCTACATACAACAGACGGCTCGGTTCTATCGAGTCCGCTACAACAGTCGGCAAAGAAGTGCCGTGAAGATTACAGCTTAAAGTCGGCAAAGAAGTGCCGTGAATAAAAGTCAACGGTAGAACTTCAGCTATAGCAAGTGCTGAAGCAACGTATCGCTACTTCAGTGCATGCTAGCGTTGCGTGCAACTCCGAAGCCATCGGCGAGCTTTTGTGCTTGAGCTATTAATTGTGCGCATATTAATTAATATTTTGTGTAGCTTGCAGTCAGAATTACAAGACTGTTAGGTGCGGCGTATATTTTATGAGTCACACGTACTGAACAGTGAAACCAACTATGATTTACTCACTGTAAGCGAATAATTAGTGTAAATAATAATTACTGTGAATAGAGTTGCATTTAGCGCTACTGTTAATAAATTATTTGTTGCGTTCGAGTTCTTGAATTATAAAAGCTGTTTCCTCGAGTGAATTACTCTATTTAGTCTGTTTTTAATGCGTGCGCCTGCGCATTAGGTCTATTAATTAGTAGACTGGATTTTCTTAAGTCTTCGCATTTGATTGACGACGGTGGAATCTTCCTGGTGAGCCTGGCTACCTACACCCCTCCCCTTCCCCAGTTCCCACAGAGTAGTTAGACTGGTTCAAGACTTTCACCCCATCCCCGATCTTCTGGCTGCGACCGATCTCGTTTGAAGTGCGCCCTCTGACGATTAGTGAAGTTCCTGCAGACGTCCGCCAGATCAGACCAGCCGTAAGTATTGTACGGTGGCCGTACATCGTCATTCTCTGAACGGGCACTTCCTCACCCGTTACACTATAGTAAAACTCGGTGATCCATGGAGCATTCTATTTTCCCTCGGCTTCGCCTCGGGAAAATAGAATGCTCCATGGATCACCTCGGGAGGCTAGTTTTACTATACCACTCAAAGCAGTCAATATTTGTATATTATTACGCGCCTATCGTGCAACACACTTTGCACGCGCGTTCATATACGCACCGCGCGCTTTCTGCGCGCATACCGGGCAACGGGTGTGTACAAATTCCCCTGTACCGAGGGCTAAATTTGCCATATGAAGCACGACATGTGGCAGAGAAACCCCCCCCCCCCCCCTCTTTTGTGTTGACCATTGTGTTCCCGGAATCTCAGGAATTCCTTTTAGGTTTCAAGGGGGGATGGGTAATTAGGTTACAATAGTGTTGAGTGCGTATAAGAGGGGGGTACCCCTCTGCCACATATCGTGCTGGGTATAAAATTTGCCCATAGTTGGTATTTTAGTCGGGCGCCCCGAAATCGCGAAATCATCATGCAGTTTTGAATAGGACCTGGCGGTCTATGTGTTTTTATAACACCTCGCTCACAGATTCATTCTGTGTCTTGATTGGCCGAGAGCGCGTCACGTGTCACTTGCTATTTTTACTATTTTTTACTTGCGCTCCAAAAAGACTATACCATGCAGCCTCGTTCTGAAAAAGTACTATGCGCGATACCCTGCACGATTTGGGGGTAAGAATTTGCCCATATGTGTTGATTAGTACTACAATCTCTACACCTACTATTTCAATGACTCGAACCGTATTTCCGACATCCTACACGAGAATAAAATCACTACTCCATAGAACCGTGTACAAACTAAAAAGTAATTTTTCGAGGGAAAATGAAATCCCTACTCACTACTCCAGTAGACCCGTGCACAAAAAATCACTACACAAATCCTACACGAGAATAAAATCACTACTCCATAGAACCGTGTACAAACTAAAAAGTTATTTTTCGAGGGAAAATGAAATCCCTACTCACTACTCCATAGACCCGTGCACAAAAAATCACTACACAAATCCTACACGAGAATAAAATCACTACTCCATAGAACCGTGTACAAACTAAAAAGTTATTTTTCGAGGGAAAATGAAATCCCTACTCACTACTCCATAGACCCGTGCACAAAAAATCACTACACAAATCCTTCACGGGAATGAAATCACTACTCCATAGAACCGTGTACAAACTAAAAAGTTATTTTTCGAGGGAAAATGAAATCCCTACTCACTACTCTATGGACCCGTGCACAAAAAATCACTACACAAATCCTACACGAGAATAAAATCACTACTCCATAGAACCGTGTACAAACTAAAAAGTTATTTTTCGAGGGAAAATAAAATCCCTACTCACTACATCATGTTCTTAACTGAAACCTGGCTTGCGTAAAAATGACACAGTCGTAGCTGGGGAATGTACTCCCCCTGGTTATGACTTTCTTAATATTCCTCGCAAAAACTCCAAACCTGGTGGCGGTATTGGTGTTCTTCTTAAGAAGGCTCTTGACTTGCTCATTACTCCTTCTGGTTTCGAAACAGTTAACTTTGAACACATCTGTGTTGCAAATAAGAGAAACTCTTTTCAGTTTGTTGCCATTTATCGCCCTCCGCCATCCCCTGCAAATGGTTTCACGACTTCAGACTTCTTAATTGAGTTTGAGAAATTCCTTGATGAACTTTCAATTCTTCCTTGCCAGTTGGTGTTACTAGGTGACTTCAACCTTCATATTGATACTCCGGACAAATGGGATGCTAAGCAGTTCCTCTCCACTCTCTCTGCCTTTGGTTTTCAACAACACATTACTGGTTCCACTCATAAACATGGCCACACTCTTGATTTACTAATCTCCCGCATCGATGATGACATCGTGCAAGAGTGGCACACACATCCTGTACTTTACTCTGATCACCACATCATTCAATGTTTTTTGATGCTTGAAAAACCGACTCCCTTGAAGGTCACTAGCACATCTCGAGATTATGGAAAGATCGACCTACAGCTGTTCCTGAATCTACTTGATGATCGCCTTGAAGTTACTTCGCCGACAGAAGATGACCCTAATCTTTTGTCTGATGCATATGAGTCCATCACTACATCATTGCTTAATGAGGTCTGCCCTTTGACCACCAGAGTTCGCACGATCAAGTCCAGGTTACCCTGGTACAATGACACTATCCACAAAGAAAGGCGATTCCGTAGACGGCTTGAACGCAAATGGAGTAAAAGTCATCTGGACACTGACCATGATGTGTTTATTCAACAAAAGAACTGCGTACAGATGATGATTGCTGATGCCAAGAAAGCGTACTACTCTGACAAATTCTCCAGTGCCAGTCCCAAGGACATGTACACCACTATAAATGGTCTTTTGAATAACTGTGCCAAGAAACTGCCTGCATGTAGCTCTGACACCGAACTTGCGAATAACTTTTTGTCTTCCTTCATTGGTAAAGTTGAGCAAATTAGAACTGATGTCTCTCAAATTTCTATGTCCTCCGATTTTATTATGCCATGTCAGCATTTTTCTGATCCTTGCATTAATAATATGCACAATTTCAATCCCCTCACTAAATCTGATGTCGACAAACTTATAAGGCACTTTCCTAACAAGTCTTGTTCTCTTGACACACTACCCACATGGCTTATCAAGAGCTGTCTGCCCAGTCTGTTACCGATCATTACTAGAATCATCAACGCTTCTCTTGCATCTGGTGTTTTCCCTGAAACCTTCAAACAGTCCATCATTACCCCCATTCTAAAGAAGCCCGGACTAGATTCTAATGTTCTTAGGAGTTATCGTCCCATTTCTAACATCAAATTCATTGGCAAAGTTATCGAAAAGGCCGCTTCATGTCAAGTTACGAATCATGTTAATAACAATAATCTCGGTGATCCGTTCCAATCTGCATACAAAGCTCACCACAGTACCGAGACTGCTTTGCTCAAGGTGAAAAATGACATCCTGGAATCCCTTGACAAAAACAAAGTTATTCTCCTGGTATTACTTGACATGTCAGCTGCATTTGATACCGTTGACCATGGCATATTTATTGATAGAATAGAGACTTGTTTTGGCATTACAGGTACTGCTAAATCCTGGTTTAGGTCGTATCTCAACGAACGTCGTACCAGGGTGTCCATTAGGAATGCCAAATCTGTGGAGCATGTTCTCAGTTTCTCAGTACCTCAGGGCTCCGTCATTGGACCACAGTGCTTTACCATGTATACTCATCCAGTTGGTGATATTATAAGAGAATACAATGTCAATTTTCATGTTTACGCTGATGACACCCAACTCTATACTGAATTTGATCCCAAAGTTGCAGGTGATTCCAATCGTGCTCTTTTTATTCTGTCCACGTGTATTTCTAAGATTAATAACTGGATGGTGCAAAACAAGCTGCAGCTTAATCAAAACAAAACATAATTTTTTGTTTTTGGTTCCCCGAAGGTCATCAGTACTTTACCTAATCTTGTATTAAGAGTTGGAGACATTTGCATAAATCCTTCTACCACTGTAAAAAATCTTGGGGTTACTCTTGACTCATCCTTGTTAATGAACAAACACATCAGTACAGTCTGCAGAAGTGTGAATTTTCATATTCGCAATTTGTGGCGTATACGCCGTTTCCTCACCAAGGATGCTTGTCATAATGCTGTCAGATCATTTGGTTCTTTCACGCATTGATTATGCCAACTCATTGTTATACGGAGCCAGGGAAGTGGACCTCAGACGAGTACAGCGCCTTCAAAACAAAGCTGCGCGTCTTGTGTTTGCATGCGCTAGAGATCAATTCTCATCAGCTCAATTACTGTGCTCACTTCACTGGCTCCCCGTCAAGGAAAGAATCACTTTCAAAATTCTCCTGTTTGTTTATAAATTTTTCCAACGGCAATCTCCAAGTTACATTTCTGACGGTCTACATTTATATAATACTGAGGGGCATGGAGGTCGCAGGGGGCTTCGCTCTTCTTCTGATGTCACCCGGCTGATTGTTCCGCGATCCAAAAAGAAGGCTGGGGACAGTTCATTCTTTGTTGTTGCCCCTAAATTGTGGAACAAGCTGCCGTGTGCTGTCAGGGAAGCGACATCTACTGCGACCTTCAAGCGCCAACTCAAAACTCACCTATTTCCCAGCTTATGATTTGTTTGTTTTACTGCATTTTCTGTATTTCATTGTATTAATTCTGTTGTTGATGTGAGGCGCTGTGTTCTTTGTAGAGCGCCATATAAATGCCTTGTATTATTACTCCATAGACCCGTGCACAAAAAATCACTACACAAATCCTACACGGGAATGAAATCACTACTCCATAGAACCGTGTACAAACTAAAAAGTAATTTTTCAAGGGAAAATGAAATCCCTACTCACTACTCCATGACCCGTGCACAAAAAATCACTACACAAGTACAAACTAAAAAGTTATTTTTCGAGGGAAAATGAAATCCCTACTTACTACTCCATAGACCCGTGCACAAAAAATCACTACACAAATCCTACACGGGAATGAAATCACTACTCCAGAACCGTGTACAAACTAGAAAGTAAGTTTTTTTAGGAAAAATAAAATGGATACAGTCCCTAGTTAATTGTATACAGTCCCTAGTTTTTCGTATACACGACTTTTATAAAAGACCCTATCTAGATGAGATTATTTAGGTGCATAATTAACCCATAAAAATTGATACAGTCCCTAGTTGTTCGTATACAGTCCCTAGTTGTTCGTATATAGTCCCTAGTTGTTCGTATACAGTCCCTAGTTTTTCGTATACACGACTTGTATACCTTTTTCTATAAGACCCTATCTAGATGAGATTATTTAGGTGCATAATTAACCATGATAAAAATGGATACAGTCCCTTGTTAATTGTATACAGTCCCTAGTTTTTCATATGACACGACTTTTATACCCTTTTCTATAACTTAAGACCCTATCTAAATGAGATTATTTAGGTACATAATTAACCAATAAAAATGGATACAGTCCCTAGTTAATTATATACAGTCCCTAGTTTTTCGTATACACGACTTTTATACCCTTTTCTATAAGACCCTATCTAAATGAGATTATTTAGGTGCATAATTAACCAATAATTTTGGTTATTAGAAAAAGGTATAAAAGTCGTGTGTACGCCACTAGGGACTATATACATTGTACAATTAAAATGGGTCACAGACTATCAGACTATTCGATGGTATAAGCGTTGAGCGCCCAGCATTAATACATAGCAGTCAGGTTACCAACCGACGGTGTAGTGACCAGTATTACTACTCAGCACGACCGTCCAAATTATTCCCCCCAAATGATGCACCATATGCTATGCGCATAGCAACGAAAGCGTGACTGAAACCCAGACGTGTGTTTCGGTGCATTGCGTAAACATTGCTCTATCACCCTCGCACCCGTTCATCAAGGCAACAAAGTACACGTATGATCGAGAAAAAGGGAACGAAGATACAAATAGTCTGGTGCCCTTTCAAAACGCAAATTTAACGTACATTTCTTTCGTAAACAACGCACTGCTAGTGCTAGTGCTTGCACGTAGGTTGACAAAATGGAGAGTAAATTGTGCAGAATCTGTGAGTGAGCTGTTATAAAACAAATATTGACTGCTTTATTTTGCGGTATAGTAAAACTAGCCTCCCTCGGTGATCCATGGAGCATTCTATTTTCCCTCGGCTTCGCCTCGGGAAAATTTTAAATAGAATGCTCCAGACCATGGATCACCTCGTCCTCGCTCGGGGAGGCTAGTTTTACTATACCACTAGCAGTCAATATTTGTATAATATATGTCTGTGCACTCTGTGGCCATAGGCATATAAGGCATAGTGCAAAAAAACCGGGATTTTTTTCACTTATTTCATGGAAATCATTCGGTCTCAAACTCGGCATGCAGGCTCATTTATAGTTATACTTTTAGCGCATCGATATTTTGCTAAAATTAGGACTTTTTCGGGCGCGAACTATAGTTAACCATAGTTCGACCATCTGCTCTTATTCCTCCATGGTTCGACTAGCTTCACTCCAACGCAGGATGGTTGGACTTGGAGTCTAGTCTAGTCGACTATTTGGAACCAGGGCCCAATTTCTTGGCTCTGCTTACCGTTGGCAAAAAATCCCTGCTTACTATAGGCGTATAGCAGAAAATTTGGTGCTTACGGTAAACGTATTTCACGCCTTAGCGAGGAATTTTGGTCTCTGAGCATGCGTACATCCCGTAACTAAGGATTCTGCGCTTACATGGTAAGCAAATAATTTTTCTTCTAGCGCGGTTAGCGAAAAATGGTGACCGTAAGCGCGGAATTCTGTGGTTAGCAGAGCCAAGAAATTGGGCCCAGACCCCGGGGCACGGTTGACAATAGCCTCTTTCCATAAGAAAACATGGAGAGAACCAGTGACGTGGAAAATATGATGGCAGTACTCGGACGGAGGGAAAGGCAGTAACGTTAAGTGAAAATCTGGCAAGCCTAATGTTATTGTTTTCTTGGTTTTTTTACCAACATATTATGACTTACGTTATGACTTATCCTATACATGTATGTGCGGAGAATAGTGCCAATACCCATCTCATTCATGTCGCAAATGTAAACAAAGCGGTTGCCATCTTTTCAATGACAATCGATGATTGTCCTGGATCATATATTCAAGCATTTTACGTTTGTGATGATTTGTGACATTCTGTACGTTGAAAGGTCATCTGTCAGTGTCACTGTCGGTCACGTGCTATGGGTGGGCTCGACCATTTTTGGAAGAGGGAATTCTTTTATTTTCACAGCGTGCAACCACACATATCATCACAAGATTGCCACCAACCGCCCAAAAAGATTGATGACGCATGCTCGATATGCACAACCAAAGCTGCCGTTGGTGGCACTATGTCATAGCAACAGAATGTTTTCGGGACCTTCCGCCATTTTTATATACATGTATGATGTATGGCCGCTGTGTGGTTCACAATACAGAAAAAGTCCAGTATTCATGTGAGCCACATTTAGAGCTACGTCGTGTCAAGCCATAAAGCTATAGAGCTCAGCGTTTGTTTTTTACCTTGCATTGATCCGAGGTCACGCAAAGTTGCATCAATCAATGGGCTCCGTGCACAAGTACCCCCTTGGCATCAGCCAATAGACTAGCCATACTTTTGTCCTCCCAAGTCCTACGTTTGTCCTCCAAGTCCTACTTTTGCCCTTCCAAGTCCTACTTTTGCCCTTCCAAGTCCTACTTTTGTCCTCCCAAGTCCTACTTTTGTCCTCCAAAGTCCTACTTTTGTCCTCCAAAGTCCTACTTTTGTCATTCCAAGTCCTACTTTTGTCATTCCAAGTCCTACTTTTGTCCTGCAAAGTCCTACTTTTGTCCTCCAAATTTCTACTTTTGTCCTCCAAAGTCCTACTTTTGTCATTCCAAGTCCTACTTTTGTCCTGCAAAGTCCTACTTTTGTCCTCCAAATTCCTACTTTTGTCCTCAAGTCCTACTTTTGTCCTCCAAATTTCTACTTTTGTCCTCCAAAGTCCTACTTTTGTCCTTCCAAGTCCTACTTTTGTCCTGCAAAGTCCTACTTTTGTCCTCCAAATTCCTACTTTTGTCCTTCCAAGTCCTACCTTTGTCCTCCAAAGTCCTACTTTTGTTCTTCCAAGTCCCACTTTTGTCCTGTTGTTAAAAAAAAGTAGATTCTACTTTTCTCTTGCCCTTTTGCCTGAGTCTGTTATAATAAGTAACGTTAGCCCTAGCCTGATAAATGTGGCTCAAATACTGGACTTATCTGTTTATTTACAATGTACCTGAAAATGAGGTTCAGGCTATTTAGTTTTCACTAGTTCCTGACCATGCTAATGTTCATACATTTGAGGATTTTGTATCTTCAGACATCTAAAATCGCTTATAAAGTGAAAACAAAATAGCCAGAATCTTGTTTTCAGGGACCATAGACCATTTGGCCAGTATTATGTGGCTCTACATATATACAGAAGTTGTCCAGTGTTTGGGCCACATAAATGGTTATGTGAGCCCTACAAACAGGGTTTTATTGAAATGGCTCTTTTTTAAGTTCGGTCTTAGTACTGGTAACCATTGAGTTTCTGATGACCTTTGACATGCCATGGGAAGCAGTGTCGGCTCACACAAACGAAGTGGAGGAACTCCGTCGACTGGTGTAAACATGAACAACCATAAAGATAGCAGCTATAATGAGGTTGTACATGTAGTTGATGGAACAGGCGTAACTGATGCAGTAAGTAATACTCATATTCCACTGACCAGTGGCCAATTTCATAAAACATGTAAGCACACCTCCATGTGCCTTTCATGCTAAGCAAAAACCAGCTGAATACCATGCAATCACAAACAATAAACACCACCTGAAAATATTTTGTGTAACCCTGTTTTGGCCAAGAAACAATTATTATGCTATAGGTGGAATAACGTACGTGCAACAGCAGCCATTTAAATTACCTATACATGTAGATTGAGTAAACTTGGACGCTACATAGTTATCACTTTTTTTAATATTTGGACACGATCTGACGAAAACCTATCAAGTTAAGTTGTGCACATTATTCATCTCAAAAGTTGCCCAAAATCACGCATAATAATTAGGCAAAAATACCTTTGAAAGTGCCTACTGCCTTTCTTCACATGTCAAAGATAAACTCTTGGGGCTTCAAAAAACTGTAAAAAGCGATCACTAGGTTCCAAGTTACTCGAACTACCTATAGATATTTTTTCAAAGGACAGATCTGCGATGGCCAAGGAGCCAATTTGGCTATTTGATTGAACAATCTATACTAGATTATAATTTTATAGACATTTTTTTTTTTTTTTTAAAGACTGCTGCCTTGAAGTCACAGACAGCAGAAGATAATAAAGAAGATGAACTAGACTTGGATGAACAGAGCGTGGAAGACAAGAAAGAAAGCATTACTGAAGCGCTGGACTACTTGATGACAACTGAGGACTTTGCAACGGAAGAGTGCTTAGCGAAGTTCACCACGCTGGCCAAGCTCTCTATGGACAGGGCCAATCGTCTGGAGCTCGGCAGGTATCTGACGGAGCTTGGCTTTGCAGACCTGTACGTCACCGTCCACAGGAATCTCTACCGCCACGATCTCTTCAATGTCGACAGCGAAGAAGAGAGTCGTAAGCAGGCCCAGGTCAACTTGAAGAAGATGCGCGTTGCCTACTGGAACTTCACCGACTGCACGGCCGAGCTGTGCACTGCTCTCGGTAGGAACGGAGCTCTGGAGATGACCATCAATGAACTGACGCACCCCGAGCTAGCCCATGAAAAGCTGCGGAAAGACGCCAAGCGGAACGTGGTTCAGGGAGCTCTTGGGGTCCTACTCAACTCCATCCGTCTGGGGGACGGTAACCGAGCCATCTACCGCAAGGCTGGAGCTGTGGAGATCCTACACACTCTTATGGCTTGTACATTTCTCATCGTGCGTGTGCAGTGTCTCTTGACCTTATCGTACATTATTAACGAAAAGGAGAGTGAAAAGATCACGGCCTCCGACGGCTCGATCGACACTCTACTAACTTGGATTAGGGAGGGCCTACGAACGAAAAACCATAAAACCAAAAAGTAAGTATGATTTAAGTCATTGCCAATTTGAATCACTTTGTCTTTTATACAACACCGGAATGAATGGAGTAAAATGTACTTGCGCATGCGTGTTGGTTCATCAATACGAGTTCACGCACACGGCCGTATTATTCACACACAACTAAACTGGACTGTGTGCGTGCATGATGATAAGTAGCATTTGGAATGCAACCCACTCGTGAACATGGAGAAATTCACGGTGAACACTACCCAAATGAGGATTTTGAAGGATTGAGGGCATTTTGGGGATTATGCAGGATCCAGTTCATAAAAGGGAACTGCTGGATGATTTTACAGGATTGAGTTTTTTTTTGGTTTTTATCCAAATGAGGATTTTGGCGGATTTGAGTTATTTGTTTCTTTTTTCACTTTTACAGTGCTCTTGCTCTATATGCACATTCTCCATAGAGCTTCATCAGTCAAGGTGTAAGTTATGTGTCAAGGATAGGAAACGCTTGTATTCCATGGTTTCAATAAGAGGTTGTAACGAATCTAGACTATTCTTGTACATGTAGTTTTGAAGTGTTCGAAACAAAAATAGTTGACAATAAGCTCAGCATACACTCACTTCTGTGCACGTAGATTTGGTTTCTCGGTCGAGGAGCTCATGATTGGCCTAAACAACTTGGCACTGAACGACAACAACAAAGTCAACATCGTACAGAAGGGAGGCCTGGACCCCTTAGCTAAGATGCTATCCATGGCATTCTCTGAACAGGAACAGGAGCTGGCTGCTGGGCTAGTCTGGAAGCTGGCGTTCATCCCATCCAACCGACCGGTCATCCAACTACATAAACGTCTTGTTGAAGGTAAGGGAATATAATATGTATCACTAGAATAGGTTGGGAGGGGGAGGGGGAGGGGGAGGGGGAGGAGGAGGGGATGGAAATTTTGCAATTTGAACAAAATCATGATATCACTATTTGATTTTACCGAGGCCGGGTGTGCGGTGGAAAAAAATCTGCCCACTCTTTCAGCACAGGTGTAATTGGGTCCCATCACTGCAACACCAAGCCCTCCCCCCCCCCCCCTCGCCCCCTTCAAATGAGAGCCCCGGCTACGCCGCTGTCCATTGGTGGGGTGCGCAACAGAGTACCGTAATTTCCTGCGATAAAGACGCGTCTTATATCCGACTTTCTAGACCACAGAAACATCGCCGCGCCTTATCTTTCGGTGCGCCGTATATGATGTCGCTTGAGTTCAAAGTGACGGTCTTTGTGTGAAGAATTCTTTCAACGCCGCAATCTTACTCAATAATGCAGTCAACCAAGTAGCTCAACTCTCCGGACATTGTGACCGTGTTTCCATTCTAACAATGCCGCGATGTGTTGATCCCCTACGACCGTGCTTCCTTTCCAACAATGCCGCGATGTGTTGACCCCCCCCCCCCCCCCCCACCCCACGACCGTGCTTTTAAGTCAACAATATTTTTCCATTCATTCTGGCGATGTACCTACACCGGGTGGCGCCTGGTGTTCTTCTGGGTGCGTTCAAGCATGTGCCTTATTCGGCGGTGCGCTTTATCTGTTGACGTTTGAATTATTTTGGGGTGATTTTAGGGACCTGCGCCTTAACCGCCGAGTGCCTTGTCCGCAGGAAATTACAGTAACTGGTGGTTTTTTGTCATTCTTTTCCTAAGCATTAAAAGAAGAAAAAATCCTGAGTATTTTGAAGAGCTACAGAGAACAAGTATTTTTACCCTAACCTCAACCGAAGCTACAAAATATTACTGGTAGTAAACTGTACAGTATGTAGTTACTACACTGGCCTATGAGAAATTGTGTGCTATTGTGTAGTATAGTGTACTTTGTCCCAAATGAATGCCTTGGATGTTAGGGTTAATACTTTTACTTCTTCTTGAAATATAAGAAGACAAATAATAGTCCTGATATTTCCATACTTGCAAAATGTGTGACATTCTAATTGATTCTTTATACAAAGTTTTGACCTCGATGCGAACATGCGAGAGTGCCAGCTTGCGCGAGGTCTGCACCGGTGCACTCTGGGAAACCAACGAGGGTCAGATTGACCTTCCGGGGCACGTGTTACACAAGAAGCATGCAGCTGACAACAAGCATATAATGATCAGCTACCAATGGAACCTCCAGAAACGCATGATCAGGCTGAAAGACGGGCTAAAAAACGCCGGCTATCGAGTCTGGATGGACGTAGATAAAATGGGTAAGATGGAAACTAAAATGTTGCTCACAATACAGGCTTTCAAGTATTTGGGGGCACTCGGCTCTAAATTCTAAATGACAGTAGTTTCGCATGTCTGTATAGATGTTAAAGTTTCATGTAAATTTTTGAAAAAAATGTATCACTTCTACATGCTTTTATGGATTATCATTGAACTTGGATGCAGTGACCCTTGGGTGGAAAGACACTAGTCATCATCCGGTTACTGAGGTCAAAGGTCTCAAAAGGGGTCATTGTTTGTATGTTACCGGTAGTCATTTTTGTTTGGGGGGGGGGGGAAATGTCTAACTTCTCTGTATGCTTTCATGGATTTTGATAAAGCTTGGATGCAGGGACAGACTCTTGGGTGGAAAGACACAATTCTTCAATGAATTATTAAGGTCATTTGAGGTCATCATTTAAACATTATACCATTTTACCTTTATACCATTACTTACCCCGAAAAATGTGGACCTTTCGGTAATTAATTAATTTTTTTTGGGGGGGGGTACGTACGCACTCGTCGCACCCCCCTCCCCCCACACAAGTGTGTAAAGGCCTTTGATCGTGGACGGGGTATTGTCCGACCGTCTTCCCTCTTTTGTTTATACTCTAACGTTTTTTGATGATCGCCATAGGATTTGTACACGGGAAAAGATCGTGGACGTTTTGTCAATCGTGGACCCATTGTTTGACTCCCAATTCTTTTGTCCGACGACCACGATTGCCGGTCAATACAAACGCACCCCCCCTTGCGTACGGGCCTGGTTACACACTGTCATATGTAAATTACACAATGAAGGGCTGTGGGTGCAGGAGTACTGCAACTGTACTTCCAAGAGCTTAGTTGAGAATAGAGCACAAGTGTTACACATTGTCATTTTACGCCGCATGCGTCTATCTTGCGCGGGTCATTTTCCATGTAAGGGCATGCACGCGAGGCACAAACCATTAAAAGTAGATGGAGGGGTGTTCTTCAAAACATGAGGTAAAATTGTTTCGCCTTTTTGACTAAAAGGTTTTTATGAATGAAATGAAATGGTTGGCCGGTATTAAACAAGTATGTTTAAAACTAGCTCATGGGCCACAACTGAAAAATGTTATTGCCCTCGCCTTAGGCTCGGGCATTAGTGCACCCAGGCTTATGAGCCGGTTTTAAACATACATTTAAAACCGGCCAAAAACATTTTGTTTTCCTTAGTAATGTAATAACATAATTCTGTCGATTTGATAGAGGGTGATATTCTTGGAGCAATGGCGGAAGCTGTAGAGAATTCAGCCGTCGTCCTAGTTGGTCTGTCCCAGAAATATAAGGACAGTGTCAACACCCGAACAGGTAAAGACCAAGAAATTCAGCATTCTAGTTTTTGGTTGTAAACTGTAAAGCCGCAACTATGCCTCAAATGGCCTCAAATCTCCTGTATTGTCTTCAGTGCTTGTTCGTTTAGCTCACCCAGGTCAACTTCGGTTAGACCTGTGCCAACTCGTCGGGTAAGACCCGCAGGGTTGTAGTCGAGTCCCTGCAAGTCCTTTCACAAGTCCTTTCGTGAAGCCAGTCACAAGTCCCTTCATGAAGGTCACAAGTAAGTGGATGAACAATGACAAAGGAATGCCTTTGTCAAAGCTGATTTGAATAGCTTATGATTTGAATTGGAACTGAAGGACTTGTGATGGACTTGCAGGGACTTACAGGGACTTGCAGGGACTTGTGATGGACTCGACTACATCCCTGAAGACCCATGCCAACTCATCGGGTTAGACCCGTGCCGTTCGATTAGCTCTGACGTCATATTTGGGGCTCAGCCAAGCCAAGCCACCACACTGACCCTGTTCGTAGAGCAGAGTCACTGGTGGAATATGTCACACACAAGCAATGGACAGTGGATGAGTTGAAGTGTGCTCAAAATACACTTTTAGGGTAGTCTAAAGTTAATTATTTATTGAGCTCATTGTGACTTTAGAAGCTGTTATTCCAGCCTGACGTAACTTGTTTGCGACCGAACTTGTGATTGACAAAAAAAGATAGTAAGATTTTTTTTTTTTCAATAAAAACAAGAATTGAAGGGTCTTATTCCACTAGATTATTCTACCAGATTTTCCCCCAAATTTGGTAGGAAGGGTCCTCCACGGGCCTGTTCTGTGCAGGTGGGGGAAGTCAGTGTCAGTGTCGGTGTTTAAAGCAGCCACTTGGCAAAACTGAATACTATGGAGATCGATCATTCACAATATATGCCCCTCGTCTGTGGAATAGGCTTCCAGTAGCAATCCGATCTGCTGATAATTTTGAAATTGTTAAAGCTAATTTGAAAACTAATCTTTTTAAGCAGTACTTTTTATCACCTAATTTATAGTTTTAGATTACTTGGTGTTTTTATGATTGTTATATATTTGTACAGCGCTTTGGGATGTGTTTGTGACATGGAAAGCGTTTTTTAAATGATTATTATTATTATTATTATTTGGTTAATTGTTACTCAGAGGCTACATATGCCTACAGGCAGAACATCCCCATCGTTCCCCTCCTGGTTGAAGAAGACTATCGCGCAGACGGCTGGCTAGGTGCCTTGGTTGGAACCCTGCTGTATTTCAAGTTCTTTGAGGATGGCCAATTGGAGCAGAACTTGCCTTACTTGATCCAGGAGATAGGGAATAGAGGCAAGGGTGGGGCAGGTGAGATAAGTTGTCAAGAGTTAGCTTTTATCTTCGGCTTCGGCGTTCCAGATGCATCTTTGGAAATGACATTCTTTTATTTTCTAGAAGGAATATTTTTGTTTTATTCCATCTTTAATACTGATTCATAAATACCTGGGACAGTTTAGGCATTCCTATTGGTCGAGAGCCCGTCACGTGGCCGGTATTAAACGGACGATAAAGACATGGCTGGAAGTGTTTAAAACCAGCTGGCAACAGTAAGAGCAGGTAGTGTTGGGCGCGTACAGCTCGACACCCTGGGAACGAAGTTGCCAATGGCAGTAATAGTCTGGTTCATAGTAAATACACTTTATTGCATGTATTGTGTAGAGAGCGACAGAGGCGGAAACATGTCATTTGACACACACAGAATGGCGAAACAATGGCGAAATTTACTTGCGACAATTTTCCGTGATTTTCGGGGCTTTTTTGGCTGAATAAAAAAAGTAAAAAGGTAATTTTTGAATGGGAATAAATGTGTGTTCGGTCGGTATTAATCACTCTGTTTAATACCGCTTGGAGTCTGGGTGCTGATAATTACCCTCGCCTTCGCCTCGGGTAATTATCAGCATCCAGACTCCAAGCGGTATTAAACAGAGTGATTAATACCTCTCGAACACACATTTATTCCCTTATTAATGAAGTCCATCGGTTTAGGTTGACCAGATCAAACCAAACCGAAACATGAAAGATAAAAAACGAATCCAACCCGACAACAAATCTGCAAAAAAACAACGTCCCGATATGACAAAAACAGAACCAAACCCCCCCTTAAACTGAATGTCTGGGTTAGCCAAATGTTTCGCGAACATTGTGTGTGTTGTTTGTGCCAAAATTACCCACATTAGGTCTTGTTTAATATTAAAAATTGAAGTGGGGATCTGCGTTAAAGGTAGAATACACCATTTGCAGATATCAAAAATGTTTACTACCGAATTATTAAGGAATACCTTAATAATACTCATTTAAAAGTAAATAATGATTCTAGGCATCCAGCAAAATGATTGCGCTAAATATCCTGTAATTATTACGAAAAATGTAATTTTATTTAAAAAAATCGCGATTGCTGTCCGGCGATCGCGAAAAAACAAAGATAACATAAGAATTACTGCTCGGTGCCAGTTGAAAACAAACGCTGTTTTTCGTGCTTTTCTCGGCATCCATGATTGTAAAACTTCGGACAGGTCAGTTAAACGATATTTACTATAAAATACAACCCCCAAATCTACCCATTCCTGATATTTTAAGCAATTATCAATGGTGTATATCTTCCCTTTAAGACAGCCTATGCACAACATGCACAATCACGCAGTGGGTTGACGCTGTAAGTGCGTGTTAGCAGGCACAGTAAGTGCGTGTTAGCAGGCACAGTAAGTGCGTGTTAGCAGGCACAGTGATCCTGCAATTATTGTACCACATGCATTTTTAAACTGTTTAGGATTACTTCAGTTTATTTTGGGTTTTCACAAGATGGCTGACCTGACCTGACCCGACCTGAAAATTGCAAGCGCAGAACCAAAACCAACCAACCCAGCCCAACTGAATGCATTCATTCCATGCCTTGTTTGAGCATACTCTAACTTTACAGAGTTGTTCATGTAACGATAATCATAAAGTCCGTTTCATAATTTGAAATGGTTTGTTTAATTGAATAGATGCGGTTGTCACAAGAACAGAGATTCAACCCGTCAATGCATCAGTAACACAGAGCAAACCGCCATCCCCTGCCACCACCACTACCACCACCGAAACCCCACCTTTGCTTCCCAGCATGGGCCGGTCAGCCGTGGCCGGTTGGGACAAGACCCAAGTCCAGACGTGGTTGCAGGACAACCGGCTGGGCAGCGTGGGCGACAAGCTGGCAGAGTACAGCGGCGAACTCCTGGTACAGATGCACAGGCAGTCCCAACGAGCGCCGGAGTTCTTCCACAATGCCCTGCGCCGTGACTTGGGGCTGGATTACCTGACTATACTAAAGCTGACCAACGCTATGGAGAAACTCATGACGTGAGCAAAGTGCGAGGTTGGAACAAAATCCACAGAGCGACACAATCCTCCGAGACTGCTGGATGTTTTTTATGGCCCCGGTTATAACATTTTGTTCTGGTTGTTAATAACTTCTGTAGAGGGCAAAGACATGGTCCTCTATAGCTGTAGCAAGATGCCTTGACATATTTAATACAGGGTGAGTTAAAAAGAAGTTACCTTAACTTGACGAAAATATAAACATTATTTCTAGAACTACATTTATTTTGGTAAAAAAAGTAATAACATGAAAGTGCATCTAATTGTTGGTCTACTTTGACAAAACTGATACGATTTGGAAATCCAAATTTCAAATAACATGCGATTGAATATAATACCTGCTAAATGCAACTGTCCACGACTGCGCGCATGTACAGATACCATGCACATTTACTGTACTGTCCTCCTTGAGGTGTATCTAACCAAAATTAGACAGCCAGCCAAACTCCATTCAATAACGACATGAGAGTCAGGAAATAGCCTCCAAGCTCCAGTGTTTTATTCAAGCCAGAGGAATGACGTCAGTGAATAAGAAGTGAAACTGTAATACAAGAATAAGAAAACTATAATGATTACATGTAACGTATGGCTTAAAGAATGCTCAAGCTAATATAAATGCAATAATACACAGACCTCACAAAATTGGAAAATTGGGCGTGACCCGTGCAGTAAAAATCCACATGCATATCCCATTAACTAGTAATGATATGTAAGCTAAATGTGTACAAAAAACAGGTGAACTACTGGGGGTTAAATACCCACTAAAACACTTTTTATATGTCCAAAAACGAGGCAAGAAAAGTATTCAACTTACAGACAATGCTTCTCGCAGGCGTTAACTGAGAAGGCAGTAGATTGGGAATGAGCTATTAGTCACAAAAATGTAAAAAATTCAGACGTTAACTTCCGCCAGCATTTTGTGAAAGCGTGGTTCTGAGAATGAGCTTGACAATAGAGGGCGCAAATAAGATGGATTTAGAACATGTACTGTATACAGTATTACTATACCTCGTACATACATTATTTATGATCGAGAGCCAAATTCTCACTGGTTCATTCATCATCGCGTGCCAGCCGCTATTGTTTGCCAAGCGCACACACGAGTATTCACATACAGGGTAAATACGCATGCATAGTAGACTAGCGCACGAGTTACCTAGGAGCAGGGATGTAGTCGAGTCCATCACAACTTCCTGTAAGTCCCTGCTAATCTATCACAAGTCCTTCAGTTCCAATTCAAATCACAAGCTATTCAAATCAGCTTTGACAAAAGCATTCCTTTGTCATTGTTCATCCAGTTACATGTACTTGTGCCCGCCTTTATGAAGGGACTTGTGACTGGCTTCACGAAAGGACTTGTGAACGAACTTGCAGGGACTCGACTACAACTCTGCCTAGGAGTATACATAGGCGCAACTGCTTTCGTGGGAGATGATGGGTCTTCGGGGCCCTTTGCAACTCGCCGCCGTCCGGGTTTGTCAACACAGTACAGGTGGCTCCTTCCCGTCCGGTGGACGAGTCTCTTGCGACAACGATGTGGGGCTTGCGTGCGACATGGTACCCCAGGGTACAATGAATCCTCTGCCAGCGCGCACCTCCTGAGAAAAGCCCACTGCTAGCGTGATGCCATTGTTTCCGCTTACAGTCTTTTGTTAGCCACTGAACAACGCTCAAGAGCACCAGGTGTTTTCTTTGTGCTGGGCGGTCAGCATAAGGGCCCTGTTGCTGGAGGCCTCTGGTAGGCATCCAGCGCCAGGCATCCAGCGCCAGCCGCCAAACGGCACTTGCCTGCTAAATATTGTTGACGGTGAGCAAAGCCATGAGGTAGTCACAGACCGCCACGTAATCATTGGTCTTTATCGTCCGCTTGCCGCCTGGGTAAGGAAAGCATTGTAGAATCAGAAATATCATCGGTATACATTTAGCGGGCAGGACACGCTAAGTCTAACCTGGGGAGTTTGAAATATTATCGATATACATCAGGCGGGCGAGGCACACGAACCCTATGGAATTTCCCCATAACCAAAAGAATGTGTGTACATGTTGGATGTATCCTGGGACAGGAGAAATTTAGACCTCGTATGTATACAATGACCCATTTGCTATTTCACAGGAGTAGTCTTGCATTAGGCTCTACCTTAAATAGCTGTCAAGTAGCTATTTAGGAAAGAATTCCATGAACATCAGCTAAGGAGGTCCCATCGTAAACCCAACAGACACTTACATATTGGGTTCAGAAATACTTGTATATGTAGACCATAACTGTTGGGTTTTGTATACAGGAAATGGGATGATGTCCAGATATGGAATTCTTTCCGCCATTCAGTTGTGACAAGAATGCGAATCGAATTTGACATGCACTGCAAATCAGACGGGAGTTAAAATGTGTTCAACATTTGCGAATTTCTAGTAGGCTTTCCGGCCGAGTCTGAAGTGTTCTTTACAAGGTTGCATAATTGTTTCTGCCTTCATTGGTCATGTTGGTTAATACTCTAATTGGGCACTCCTTGTGCATACAATATTTCATTCGGTATCAAAATAACGTTCATAGACAGTTTATTTTGGATGACGTATTTTTATATTGATGTATAGTGTTTGAGATTAATATAACTATTTCAAATGTTTATCTTTTTATTAACATGTGTGTGTTTAAGCGATTTGAATTTGATATTGTAATAGTTGTCAAGTTCCTGCCTCAGGTTTTTCGACAACAAAGTCCTTTTAAGCCGCCTCAGATAATCTGGAAATATGTCTGTCTGTATTTCAATTACTGATATGCCATCAGCCTGGGGAGGGGGGGGGGGGGGGGGGTAGTTGGTATCAAATGAGGGGAAATAATGCTCATGGTGATTTTTGTAAAGGAATTCAAACCCGTAGTTGGAAATATGTGATAGCATTGCAGTGGTGGCAGCTTTTTGTGTGTTAGCACTTAAATATTATTTTTTGGGCCACCAAAATGCTTGTTACCATATATAATTAATCTGGTAACAAGCATATTGGTGGCCATTTTGAAGAGAACAAAATAATGAAAAAAGTGCTAACACCCAAAAAGCTGCCACCAATCGCTCTGCAATGCTATCACACATTTTCTAACTCTAGGTGTGCATACCTTGCCAAAAAATCACTATGAGCATTACTCCTCTCGATCATTTGATAGCGGTGGCCCTATTTTTGGAGCGAGGCTGATGGCCTATGATGAAGAACATTATTAGTGTCAGATCTGTACGCGACTTTTGAAAGACTTGTTTGAGAATAGTATATACACGGAGAGCTATTAACATAAGAGTATTAAGTATTTTTTCAACAGATTTGCATGCTTGACCAGTTGAAAGCATAATTATTTATAAATATTAAATTATACAATGCCTGAATAAATCGGTCATTTTATTGGTAGGTCATGGTCTCAATGACGACATTGAATTATTCAACCCAACCGCACTGCAAAAAGGTTTCATATAAAACCCTGTAATCCGATTGGTGGATAGTTGATCACGTGCGTTTAATTATTCGTCCCGAAGCGCAGCAAAAATGGAAGTTCTATTCAATGGTGAATAAAACTTCCAAAGTACAGTCGCGCTCTGACCAATCAGATCACAAGGATTTATTAAAGCGTTGTATAAAACAACTAATGAATGTTTCATGTTTGTGTGATGGAAATATGTGGCCTGATCAAGGGAAATGGGTCACATGTCGTTTTCCAGTGATGCTGAAAATCACTCAAATCTGCCAAGAAACTTTGGGAATGTATATATAATTGAAGAGTTTATTGAGTACATACTACATTAATCTCAATTAAAAAAAAAAATTGACCTTTATTTTGTTTTGGCCTGTACGGCGATAAGACAATAGCGACATATTTTCTGGACTTTTCCCGCAGCTTTACCAAGATTTTTGCAATAATTCTTGCAATAATTCCCCGCGCCCAAAATCCTATTTTAATCAGTTTGAATGTCCATGCCCATATTTTGGGAAGATTGTCTTTCAGATTTACCTGAATAAAACAACAGATTGAATCAACTTTTGTAAAACCTTTATTTCTTCATTTAAAAACCAAAAAACAGTCCTTCATACCCTAATATTATGCATCTATAATTTATCTGGACGGAGTTGAGCCAAATTCATAAAACATGTAGGCACAAACAAAACTCTTCAGGTGATGTTTGTGAAAGGTATCATCCCACTGGTTTTTGCTTAGTATGAAAAGCACATGGAGTTTTGGCTGGTAACCTGTCTTTACGTGTTTTATATAAATGGCCCCTGATAATATTTTACATTATGGACGGAATTCTATATTTACAAATTATTCATAAGTAAAATATATAAACATGCACAGTAACATTTGCTGAATACATTTATTTACAACTTATTAACTTTCAGAATGGATAGATTGTACTCCAGAAAATGTAGTAATGTTATCGTTTTCATAAAGATGATCCCAAAATATTCAGGAGGTTTTGCATTTTTTTGCAAAGAACACAAAATACTACAGCCAAGCATTATTTCGATACTTTAAAGGAAACAGAAAAACATGAAGATAAATCTTATGTAAACTACATGTACTGGTAAATCCCCAAGACTTACCTGCTACATCCAACAGAGCCCAACTGTGTCTTATTTGTCTGTTTGCTGCTGGATTCAACAAAGTCCAACTTGGTGTTACCAGTAACCAAACAGAATGCTTTCTGAAATATGTAAAACTAAAATTGGGTTTACTGCTCAATCCAACAGAGCCCAATGTAAACAAGTTAGAACACAAAAGTAAACCTAAGCTTAAGATTTTTTGTATTTGGTCCTAATTTGCAACAAATCTTTTATGTAATTTGTGGACGTGTACCGCACAGACCTCTCCACAACCACAATTTTTAAAAAAAAGTTAAAAGGATTTTATAGCATTATGTAAAGGACAACTTTGTGTGCAAATAACTGGAATGAGCAACAGGTTTTTATTGCATCTGGTTGTGGGTTTAACAGCTACAAGAGACGCATCTTAGAAGTGTTCTGACAGTCTGGGGTCAGTCCTCAATCTCTGTTCCAACGCCATGTATTTATGAGGGGCATTCTCCTTGTGCCTAAAACAGTCAAACACAATTTGAAAATCAAAATCAAAGATTTATAACAATTGACGTATCGCCGTTCAAAACATCCAATCATAGAGTAATGTTGAATATCTCGTGATATTCCAAACCTTGGACAAACATATGTGTCATTTTCATTGAAACGTAATGTGCTTGCAAATGCACATCAAACACTATTCTTTCAGAGTTGTTCGTTATAGACGATGTGCCCTCCGACGTCACGTGTTGGTTGACATCTGTATTCAAATGTGCCCGGCAGTATGCGCCTTTGAATAATGTGACCTCTTGAACAAATTTATGTAAAACATGATGCGTGTGCATACTGCCGGGCACATTTCATATAGGGGTATTTCCATAAATAAGGAACACAGTCTGTGACATGTGTATTTTGATCATAAAATCAGTAAAACAACTTTATGTTGAACATTACTTTTTAAAAATTGCATATTGACTAAGTTCCATATAAATGGTGATAAAACAATTATTCTGAACTAAAATTACAGTGGATTAGCTCCAAATAGGGTGGTTTACGCGGAAAAAATAGGGTTCCTCGCGTAAGTGGGACACCGAAATGAAAAATCTTACATTTGGGCATCCTAAAACATGTTTTTTGCTAAATTTTATGTTCTTTTCATAACGATTGATCATGTTGCAAGTCAAAAATCCACTTAATTAATCACACTTGAACTAATCCCTAATTTTTGGCCAGGAAAGTGATTCCTGGCGGTTCCTCGTGTAAGTGGGACACCAAATCTTTATTTTTATTATTTTTTTTAATTTGATGCAAAGATGTCAATTTTTATTCATGTATGTGAAGAAACCACAATTCAGAAACAAATCAAGTAGAATTAACAGCAAATAACATGTGATAACATCTAAAAAATGAATCATCAATATGTCCCGACGTAATATTTGATGGGACACCAAGGTCATCTGGAAAAATTAAGAATGACCATAATTTTCAGATTTGATATATTTTCACCACCTATTCTGTCTAAAACTTTAAAACCATGTAAATGCTACAAGAAATGACCAAAAAATAGAGCCACTGCTGCTTGATATGGATTCCACACTCACAGTAAAGGTTCACTTAGTAAGCTATTTTTGGGGACACCAAACCTTACACGAGGAACCCATTTACAGAATTTCGCTCAAATTTTTAAACAAAATTTAAGTTTTAGGTTTCAGCTTATTGTTTTCAAAATTGGTTTGTTATCTATCATTTATGACCATCTGTAATCCATTTTACCATACGATAGGGCTGCAGATCTAACAAATTGACAGTGATGTAAAAATGTCACAGCATTTTGCCCCAAAAAGTGATATTGTCGGCATTTATTCCATCAAAATATACAAGTCCGTTTGTAAAATAAAAATATTTTTTATCTTATTATTGAAGATACACCCCTGCACAACAATATTTAAAAGTAAAAGTGAGCATGGGACTTGGACTTTCTTAGCTATGATCTGGTGAAGTCACTCATGTCACTGAAAATGATATTTTTCCAGTGAGACCTGAATTTATGGAAATACCCATAGATGTAAGCAGAGGGCACATCGTCTATATTTCCGAAATTTCTGTCATTAGCATGACGATCCTAATAAATTGTTCGTTTTTCCACATGCATTAGGTTCACTTTCACTGAGGATTTTAAAAGCTGCTATCTTACAGTGCTACCATTTTCCAGCTTTTTCCAATGACTTTATCATTTAGTCTGGTTTCCAGACCAAAATATTCTGACTATTTCTGGTGAATCATTACGGCTGGTTTCTCGTTTTCTACAATTTGTCAAGTTTTTGATTAACGTTCGCAATGCTCAAGTGTTTCCGGGAGTAAAATAGCTGTAAAGGTAACTTTAAACAAAACGCTCATCGCAAATCCAGATTTTGTGTATGTTTTGCATAAATTAGAAGCTCGCATTTGCTAAAATTAACAAAAGAAATGTCTAATATCACTATTTAAAGCCAATGCAGACGTTGTGCCTTTTTCTGAAAAGTTGTTATATTTGAAACATTGCAGTATCAAACGAATAGCTACGCTGTCTGCAGTGCGTCATGATCTACTTAGTGTTGCTGGCGACTACCTGTCCTACAATGTAGACGTCTGGTCATTGCCAGGTCAGGGAACCTGACTAAATTATCATTCGGTTTGCGGTCAGCACATGTGCAAGGCTGAGCTAACCGATGCAAACATTTGTGAGACTGGAACACATCCTAGATTAGTTGTTTTTGTAATGCTGCGTTCCAATCACGTCGTATTTATCGTATTCACCGTGAATTTCTCCATGTTCCTGAGTAGGTTGCATTCCAAACGCTACTCACCACGACGCACGCGCACAGTCGAGTTAGTCGTCCGGTAAGGACATTATTTATCGCACAAGAACTCGTACGTGAACCAACACGCATGCGCGAGTATTTCATTCATTATGAAGTCGTGAACATGGAGAAAAAAATTCCACCTCGAGTGAACACGAGTTACCAGGCGATTAGAACGCCGTTATACGACTCGTGAACTTGTGAACACGATAAACACGACGCGATTGGAACGCAGCATTAGTACAAATCCTGACCTGTTGAGCCTAATCTCCAGTATGTGAATCCTGAACATTGCCTCGCTGCAGAATGCCAGATACTCCTCCTCATCATCTTTGTGCATGTTGACCTGGTTCTGTTGGTACCAGTTCTGTTTCTTCTGCAACTCGGCCGTCTCCTGTGAAAGGAAAGCAGGCGGTCTCAAATCAAAACCCATTAGGTAGACCAGTGAGAATCTTTCCTTGCCTTTTACTGCTGTGAGCCGGGTTCGAATCCCGCCTGGTCCAATATGCGAGGCGTTCTGGCAAAATGAGACGGAACTGGGCAGAGGTTGAAACAATTTTTTTTTATAAAACAGTCACTTGATTGATTTGGACTGATGTGATGGCGTAGCTGAATTTGCAAACCAGAGAGGGAGGGTTTCTGTGACTTCCAATTTGCCAAAGATGCCCACCTTCTCGAAGCGTGCCTGGATGAGATTAGCCTCATCAATCAGTCGCTGCTTGAGATCAGCCAGGCAGTCTTCTTTCAGCTTCAAGGCCTGTTGCCTGGTCAGTCTCTCTGGGTCACCGATCTGAGCCAAGAAGGGCGCCAAGTAATCCAACTCCATCTCCTCCCGTCTCTTCTTCTCCTCCATCTCAAGACGTTCCTGTGAGCAAGACAATAAATCATAAACAAGTAATCCGCGGATCGCATGTGTCATGTTTTCCCGCGGTCCATCTCTTTTTTTTGTTTTAAAAATAAAACGAACAAATTGTGTGCATTTTTAAATGACGACCTCAAATGACCCCTAGATGACTTTTGACCTATTTTGAAAGAGTTGTGATGTCCCCAACCCAAGGAACACTCTGTCCAAGTTACATTAAAATCCATCAAATTCTGTATACAAGGAAACATTTGAAGCATACATTGTATTTGAATGACTCCTATATGACCTTTGACCTCAGTAATCCAATGAAGAATTTTGTCTTCCCACCCAAGGGTCACTGCATCCAAGTTTCATCAAAATCCACGAAAGCATGTGGAAGTACACATTGTTTCTCCAAAAACTTGATTTGAAACTTTTAAAATACATTTGGGGCTACGATCACAAATTTAGTTTCTCCCAAAACTTTGTTAAGCGCTGGGTATTTTAGACGCTCTATGGTGGTCTCTGATGCATTTCTGACACCTGTTTTTCCAGGTAGAAGTGAGCTACTCTTTTTTGAACAAAGAATAATAGGTTTAATGGAAAATTGTGCACTATTTTTGCTTTTTATTGATGTACCTAGCATTTTCGTCATGATTATTTCTAAACACCCTATTCATCAACACTAGGTAAACACGCTCTGGAATTGTAGAAGGTAGGTAAACTACCATCTTAAACTTGTGTTAACTTTTTTTTTTAACCTGTCGTTAAAATCGCCAGAGTGGGGCTTGAACCTGTGACTTCCAGATTACCGTTCCAGTGCTCTACTAACCGAGCTATCCAGCCCTATGCTAGTGGTTCCCCATTACCTCAACGCACATTCCATCTTATGAACATCATACTATTTCTTACTCTTTCTACTCTGTGCTGCTTGGCCTTCTCGTTACGCTCGGTGTTATAGACGGAAATCTCAAGCTCCGAGCGTGATTCTTCGGCCATTCGGTCATTCAGAATTTCCCTGACCTGAGAACCAAGATAAACATATTATGATGGCAGGATTCAAAGTGATGCCCATTGAATTATTGTTTACAAGAGGCAACCCCAGTTTATATTTCACAGAAATTTCAGTGTGAAGCAAATTTTTAGGCCACGCCCGCCATAGCAACTATTTAGTAGCGTGACGTGTACCTGGCCGATCACTTGCACAGTGCATTACAACCTAGCGTAATTACATACAAGAACGCCTTTAGCTTAGGTGATAGCCAAAAATTACCTTCATCTTTATTAACGGTACTGGGAGTCTTCCCAGGGGTGTGGCCTACTGGACCGTTCTATCACAATGACACTTTGCTTCACTTTCACAGGAAATATTAACCAGCATTTGACCCGTACTTGACAATATCAAGAAATTTGAGACTGCGAGCTGTACTAAAAGGCCAGGTCACACTTAACCGATTTAGAGGCCGACCTCTCTCGACTTTGTAACAGTCTTTAGGCAAGCAAATTACGCTTGCCTATGTTTTGCCTTTCCTTAAAGGCTGGTTCATACTTCACGCGGAAGCGAAAGCAACATGAATTTGACGTCACAATGCATTCGCTTTGACGTCAAATTGCCGGAGTTAAAATGTATTCATCTTTTGCGAATTCACAGTGTGTTACAATTGATAATGTAGTAACCAACAGATAATGTATCACCAACCGTCACATAAAATGACCGATACTGAATCACTAACCGATAATGTAACGACAAAATGACCAAGAGTGTAGTATACAAATACAGCATGGTTTGAGGGGAAGTAGTGGGAATTACTGGTCCCAAGGTGTAGGTCAGCTTGACTACCTTCCGACACGAAGCGGAGGGAAGTAGTCGAGATGACCTACACCGAGGGGCCAGTAATTCCCACTATTTTCCAAAAATAAACCATGCTGTATTTGTTTTACTGCACCCTCATAAATATTCACTGCCTTGTCGATAACGGCCTTCATAGATTTTGCATCTTTATTCAGCACAAGATATTCAAGTTCTTCGTCAGTCTAGTTAATGACGGAAATCTAGTAAGGTTACTGGTTTTGTAAAGATTACGTGCTACAGACTACATGTCTACAAGGCGGGTTGCAGAGGAAAAAGTTTTGTGTTACCCGAAAAAAGAATACCGCACGGTAGCGAGCTGGATACTCACCGGGATGACGTCACATGGCAGCGTATCATTTTTACTTCCCGGACATGCAGCAAAATCAGCCAAGGACGCGCTCCAATTTGCTCATGAATATTTATGAGGTGTAGTAATACAAGTAAACTACACTATCGGTCATTTGTTATTACATTATCAGTTAGTGTGGGAGTCTCGGTCAATTTGTGACATTATTAGTTGGCTACTACATTATCAATTGTAACACAGCAGGAAACCTCCTCATGACGTCGCACATTCCCATTCGCTTTAGTTGGACTTTAGTAAACTGCTCCAAATAGTTAATCAAGAAAAATATGCCCCAAAACAAGTGAGTGTACCTCTTCTTCCGAATCGCGTACGTTTGCCACAGTTTTATCCTCCTGATCCACTAGAGACACTAGAAGATTGTAGATGTACAGATCCTTGGAGGACCTCTGATGAGAGTCCACCTACAAACAACAAAGTCGGTATATCAGAGCGTGTCAGTGGCATGCACTTCAACATTATGTGATTGATCAAGCAAAACGAGTCTTAAGTCGACGCTGGTCACTTTTGATTTTCTTGTATTTTCATTTGATTGAAGGTTGCATTTGTTTCTTCGATCGAGGCTTTTCTTTCTCAAAATCTCTTAAGAATCTTCCAGAGTTTGTACCCGAGACTTTAACGGAATGGCTGAATAAAGCCAGTAAGGACAATTCCAGCAAGTCTTGGAAATTCTACAAGGAACGTTATGTTCACGATGTGGTACTGGCACGGAACGTTGGGACCGGCACTAGCACTAGCGATTTCAAGAAAGAAAAGCCTCGATCAAAGAAACAAATGCAACAATCATCATGTACTTTGCAACAGCGGCACTTTGCTATGGAGGACACCATGTTTGTTGATGTTTTACACCCACTAAAAGTCACGTGACTTAGAGGGCGCAAGCGGTCTATTGAGTCGTTGAAAAGAACACTTTTGAAATATCAGAACAAAAACATTAGCAATGGTAACTTTGGTGAAAGGTATGGCAATACATTAAGAAAAAACTGCATCAAATATTTACATTTCGTTGGAGTGAGTTACATATTTAAATTGCATTTATACAAAAACTAGCTTGTCAATTTGTTTCCTTCCTTGTTTTTTTAAATAAGGAATGGTGGTGTGGGTTCTTAACTCATACCTTCCTCTTTCTTAATACAATTTGAATTAATAAGCCCTTTGCGCATGACCCCAAGTTAAATTTGAATAACATCTGGTACACTGACTTGCTCACACAGTCGTGAACCACATAACGACCGAGGATCGATATTGTGTTTTCCTTTACTATACCCTAACCCCATTACCTAGCGCTTGCCCCAACGATCGAGGACCGAATTCGGACAAGCAAACCGTCCTTCGAGGATCCTTTGTTCCCTTTGTTCTCTTTTGTGTTTCGATCCTCGATCGTAATACGATACCAGAACACACAGCTTGGCACTGTTGAACTTTGAATTCCCCAGACCAAAGACACTGTTGATATATCACGTGATTCGGGGCAAGCCTTACGTAGCAACCCCCAGCTGTGGAATGGTCTGGTGCCTTTGTGACATTCTCACCCATTGTGAACAATGTATTGGTGCTGAAGGTCTGTTTACGTAACTATGCTAGAGCTTGCCCCGAATCATGTGATATGGCAACAGTGTCTTTGGTCTGGAGAATTTAAAGTTCAGCGGTGCCAAGCTGTGTGAGCAAGTCAGTGTACCAGATGTTATTCATGCGCAAATGGCTTAATCCAGAGAACTTTTTTATCAAGAAGGTATTTTTCCCCCAACGGTTTTTACCCGGAAAGTGGAAGTCATATCAGGGGAGTAAATCAGTATAGCGCCCTTGTCGCTGGAATTGGACGGTTTGAGGAAATCCCGCGTGGATGCGGTGATCTTGTTGTCTTGGTGATGGAATGTCAACTGGATTCGATCCTCGGAGATCAGGAAGACTAACTCAGCTACGTCCTCATTGGCCGGCTTGGCCGTGTTGCGATGGAAACGGTCCATAATTTTCTAGATCCAAAATGAATATTAAGATTCAATTAGAGATTTTTAAAAATAAATTCACTAGCGAAAGGTTTGGTGGATTCGGGCAAATTGTAAAGGCTGGTTCATCTTTCATGTGAATGCGAAGCAAATTTGAAGTTACCAAAAGTTGCTGCGAAAAATTTGCAGGAGTTAAAATATGTTCATCTTTTGCGAACCAATTTAGGATTACAAAAAACCTAGCTAGATGAGACATGACCTACCTAGAATACAAATTTATATTTCTATTAAAAATGTTGTTAAATATTTTTAAAAGCAAATCGCTTATCACAAGGCCAAAGGCCACTCGTGGTGTGGGCTACTAGAGGAAAGTGTGGAAGAACCAGCCCCTCGCACTGAAACAAGACAATCTGATCTCTTCACAGCACAAATAGGGTTGGGATGGGTGACTAGTCCACTGCAAGGCATTAATAATGCCTCTACCCATATTACACAAAAATGTATATGTGTAAAGTGTCATATCCCAGGCTGGGCTCAAACCCCTAACCAGCAAAACTACCCTCCAGACATAGAGCTATATCAAATTACTAGAGCGCTGGCTTGATGTACACATTGATGCCTGCTTGGCGCATCTCTGTTTGTGCACAAACCTATGGAAACCTCAATTTTGTGTACGGCTATTTGCATATCTGCGTTTGTATTCTATACAGTGCGTTACCGAAGCCGACACGCCCGAAACCGAAACGCATGATCAGCAAATGAGCACAAACATCGCAAATGTGCGTGCGTATCCGCGCGCTGCAGTTAATTTTGCCTGATTTTTTTGTAACTGACATGACGCCCGTAAAGTTGTTTGAGTCTGTTCTACTTACACAGGCGTTGCATTTAGAGTACACTTTCAAAATTAAATCCATCGATTTTTATTATGTTCTACAACATGCACATGAATTCAAAATGTCTGCGCGCAGAATGGATTCAAAGTAGCTCCGCGCGTAAGAATGAAGAGTTAGCGCTCTAGTAATTTAATATAGCTCTATGCCTCCAGACCACTAGGCCACTGCACTTCTACTTTCTGGGGAATTTAAGTCACCATTTCATTTTTAGATTGTTATTAATTTGCTGTAACTTTGCGAGAGCCACTCTTTCGCCACACAGACCATTCAGGCCGCCATGTTTGTTTGTCATATTTGTCTCGCATTGATTTTAAGGATGGCGTACTCTGATACTGATCTATTATCGCAAATTGGCAATTCTTGCTGCATTTAGATGTTGGTGCTTTATCAGGGTCGTAGTCGAGTCCCTGCAAGTCCGTTCACAAGTCCTTTCGTGAAGCCAGTCACAAGTCCCTTAATAAAGGCAGTCACAAGTAACTGGATGAACAATGACAAAGGACAAAGGAATGCTTTTGTCAAAGCTGATTTGAATAGCTTGTGAATTGGAACTGAAGGACTTGTGATGGACTTGCAGGGACTTACAGGGACTTGCAGAGATAGACTCGACTACATCCCTGTGCTTTATCAGTGACATAGATTGTAGTCCAATGCTCCTCCGACTTTGAACCAGCCTTTTGATGGGTATCAGAGACCAAGGGCCGATTTCACGAAACTCGTCTTATCTTACGACTCATCTTAGGACTTGGGACAAGTCCTAGTTCAAAGATCGATCTTGGCTAAGACGTGTCCTAGGATCGATTTCACTAAACCCATCTTATGAAAGAAGCATCGCAAGTACCAATTTTATGGCTGTTTCATGTTTGTTTTTACCGCTAGAGGAAACAGTCGTTGAAAAGAAACACGCAAACCAACTTTCAGCGCACGCGCGTGCAAAAACACAAACTTGTCTGCGCAGTACAATCACGTACGGTAGTTCTGCATGTTCTATTTACGACAGAGTCGACTAGTTAAGGTATAAATAATCAGTTTTTCAAACTACACACACGTATAAAAAAAAAATCAAATCTGTTTCTTATTCGAAACTAAAACTCTAGGCCGACATTTTGTCTTTAGCGAGAAGATAATGCAATGGTTTTCAGACAATATACAGATTAACGCACGTATTAAGACAACCCGCGGACCGATCTTAAGTTAAGACGAGTTCAGCCGCGTTGCTATGGAAGTTAGGATGTGTTTAACGCGTCTTAACTTTAGTGAAATTGATTCTAGGACGAGTCTCGAGTTAGGACGAGTTACTCTTCCTAAGACGCGTCTTAGCGTTTCGTGAAATCGGCCCCAAAACTGACCAGTATAGGCCTTGGATTGGAGCTAGGCAGGGAGCTAGCTGGCTCCAGTCTGCGTTGTCGCTTCCCATACTGCACGTGTCGGTAGAACAAGAAGTCGTCTCTCTCCAGGAAGTGCTCTGTCATCTCCATGGGTGTCTCTTCTCGTTTGACCAGGCCGTCCACGCGGGCGTGATGGAAGAAGGTCATAGTACGCTCCGTCTCCGGCCCTGGGCTGCCCGCCTTGTATAAGTGCTCTGTAATATAAGTTGAATGAACAAATTAAGTTTTCCTTTGTAGTTTTCCTTTGTAGTTTTCCTTTGTGAGACGTTCTGGCAAAATGAGAGGGAACTGGGCACAGGGCATAGTGAAACATGTATCGAATAATAGGTGATTTTTGTTAATTTTCTGATTTTTTTTTATATTTGTAAACTTTGGTATTCTTACTAATTCGTTAAGAAATAATATGGAAGTATTGGAATAAAGGTGTTTTTAGGAATAATTAAGGTGTTTTTAGGAAAAAACAATTGACATTTTTCTCAATATTTTACTTTTGCGACATGTTGATAAATGCAAACTTGAAACAGCCATAACTTGTTATTGGAATGTCAGATTGAAATGCAACAAACAGCTATTTTGATAAAAGCAAACGTTAACCCTAACTCCCTTTTCTCACACATAACATGAATCCTGCAAAATATTTCATTTTTTATTACTGGTGACCACTGCCTGAATCCATGGAACAGAAATAGCTGATAAGTGCCCTATTACAACAAGGGTCTGCAAGGTTCTGACCCTTGGTTTGCAAACGCTTCCTATCCTTGATACATAACTTACATCTTGACTGAAGCTCTATAGAGAATGTGCATAGAGCATGAGCAGCGTGAAAGTACAAAGTAACAATCTCAATCCTCCAAAAATCCTCATTTGTATAAATACCCAAGTAACCTCAATCCTGCACAATCATCTAGCATTAGTTTAGGCCTTATGACCTGGATCCTGCATTATCCTCCAGTGGCAAAAACCCCAAATGCCCTCAATCCTGCAAATTCCTCCGATGCATCAACTTCCAAGTGACCTCAATCCTGCAAAATCCTGCAATTTTGCAAAGAGGATTTTCGAAGATTTGGGATGGTTAGGGTTAAACAGCCATAACTTGTTTGTGAAATGTCCGATTGAAACGCAACAAACAGCATTTACCAATAACTGAGTACCCTCATTTCAACCTCTGCCCAGTTCCGTCCCATTTTGCCAGAACCCTTGACATTTTCTCTAAGTGATCCCCGCTATTTCCCAGATTTGCAACATTGTTAATGTTGCTAGTATTGTGACTTTGGGCGTGATGACAGGTTTACGACTTCTGACTAGCGCCCCCTAAACAAAGACATTGACAAATTGGAAATCGTTGACATTTGGCTGGATAGCTCAGTTGGTAAAGCACTGGAAAGGTAATCCAGAGGGCAATGATAGCTCAGCCCAACCATTTAAAAAAAATGATACAAAATTCCAAAATATTTGAAATTCACAGCAAATCTGGTGCTATGATTTTACAGGATGCTTTAAGCCCTGTCTGCACTAGACCTTTTGGGGGGTAAAGATAACAAGACGATTGGTACTTTTCCCATTTTAAGTCCAGTGTAGACAGCCTGGGACGTTTTCCTCTCAGTTACTTTTCCTGAGTCCAGGTTTTTTTTCTACTGGCCAACTGCTGCCCAGGAAAACTGACCAGGGAACTTTTCCTGAGACGATAAGTATTTAGTGCAAACAGCGCGAGTCATTAAAAGCGGCTTAGGAAAGCATACATCAAGCCCGAGTGGAGTAGAAGTGAAAAGACGTGTACACATTTGTGATGCAGGTTTGCACTGTGTACATGTGTGTACAAGTCGACAAAGTTCCGCCAGGCCGGAAGAATGAAAAGGTGCGTGCGCTTTGGGTCAATAGGGGTCAATGTAGAAAGGTCACGCAAAGCGCCCTCGAGTTGTTATACCGACAGCTCAGTTCTTCTACCACGGTCTCGTTAAAATTTTCCCGTGTCAAAAGTTCAAGTGCGGATAGTAGTCACGTTTTACTATTTTTCTTTTTACCATCATCTCAGTAAAACTTTTTTTTAAAGTCCAGTGCAGGAACGGCTTCACCAAATTTCCTTACCACGTATCACTATGCTCAAAACAGTAGAGTAAACTTGACATTGGTAAAACAAAGGTTAAGACTTAGAGTCAAGTAACGCTTGGTTCAGACAGGCGTTCCACAGTCACGCCGAACCAAATGAGTGAATCAAGTCCGACGTCTGAAACGAATAAGGGCAACAAGGCGCGCCAGGCGGCGAACAATCGACTGCTGGAGTTGTTAGAGCGACTCAGGAGCGACTTGATTTCAATTTGGTTCGGCGCGACTGTGGAACGCCTGTCTGAACCGAGCGTTAGGTATTTCCTAATAATTTGGTAGTTTTGTTTTTGAATGTTTGCAAATATTATGAATGACCTTTAAGGTGTCTCTGTCTTCCTTCCTTGTAGTACTCAGTCACAATCCCTGTCCTGTGATTGTAGACCCTGAGGTTCAGCATATCCTTGCGGTGGGAAAACCATTCCTTGACTTGGACAAGTTCCTTCTCTGTATTATTGGCCAGGGAAGAAAAATCAAACAAACCAACATGAACCAAGCCAACAGAATGAGGCACAACTTGGCAGAGCTGATTTTTGGTGCGTTCGAGTGGCTCAATCGCATAAACTCGGGTAAAAGGCAAACAGTTAGCCACGAAAGCCGTGTTAATCAAACGCTCAAACACGGGCTATCATGATCATCACAAGATGTTCGTACCCGTGGCTGTAGCCAGTGACAAAACACCTTTTTCGGACAAAGGCTTACTCTGATATTTGCTGCTTTTCTGTTAATCATCAGTTAGCGCCGGAGGAGGTTTATACACGCAAAGTTTTCCTGAGATTCAAAACGGATGTTGCATAAACACGTCACGAGCAAGGCCTGAATTGTCTGTCAGCAGCGAGCAAGGCTGGAAATGCGTGGGTGTGCTTCCCAGTACCATCGGCCTGAACCCGCCTCGGATCAAGTTTGGTTAAAAATAATCTTGCGCCTCGGCTCGGTTAATGTTACAATAATCCCGGCGCAAACTGGTTAATTACAAAAAGTAACACGTTTTGTGATCAATAGGTGATGCTTTTTTTCCCGTTGTTTTCTCAAAATGCGTAATATCCACGAGCTGAAACTCTGACAGGTTAGGTTTTGAACATTGTTCTTGGGATTTTGGGGAGTGTTATTATTTAAAACAAACAAAATACATGAAAAGCAAATGATCCTATGCCTTTAAAAGAGAGCGTATACCTTTTGCAACTATCCAAAATGTAACCAACCAAAATATTGTTCAAAAGTTTACTTGACGTAAAGATATTAATGACTCTAAACACCCTGTGAAAGTATTTTTTTCTAAAATACTGTCATTATGAAGAAAACAATAAAAGAAGTCCAAAGATGTGTCTCAAAGAAGTATTTTTTGAAATTTCTATTACATGTAGTACATGTAGCTGGTTCAAAATTGAAACATCTTAGAAACTTATTTTCTTGGAATATCTACAGCATTCACAGAGCTCAAATTTTGTCAGGGGCCAATTTCATGGAGCTGTTAAGCACAAACATATTGCTTAGCACAACTGTCTTGCTAAGTAAAAACAGGTTACAAGACAAATATTCATAATGCTTTTAGTGCTATGCAAAACCTAAGCTGAATACCAGTTAGAAACAATATACCTGTCACCTAAACAAATTGGTTTGTAACCCTGTTTTTGCTAAAAATGAATTTTCATGGTAAGCATTTGTTGTGTGCTTAGCAGCTCATTGAAATTGGAGGCAGGTTAGTTATCAAGCACTATTCTTTAAATTATAAATTATATTCTGTAAACGATAAAAGCAGCTAAAGTGCTCAAAATATAAAGAAAGTTGTTTGACACCTAAACCTTTAGTTTTAGCTCTGTGAATGATGCATATTCCGAGAAATTTTGCCGAGTCACAATTTGAATTGCGACCACAATCTGTGTTCAGGGCACGTCCTCAACCAGCTCCAGCGTGTCAGGCACTGAACTGACCAATAGTAGCGCCAACGTGTGCGCAGCATGTCGTTCGAAAACTTGCGCACACTATTTGCGGGAAAATCAAAAAGTGCATCTCTAAGACGCACATTTGGTAATAATTTTATTTTCCTTTTTTTTTCTTCAAAATGACAGCATGCCAGATGGAATAATTTTACAGGGAGTTTAGAATCATTCATATCTTTACAACAAGTTAGCTATTTTGGTTGGTTACTTTTTGGATAATTGCAAAAGGTATATTTGAAAAATGTCGCGCTCCGGGATACACACCTTTTACGCCCCCGCGTACATATAGCGCACGAAGTATGAAGATTTGATTCACATTCGCTTTATTCACATACATACACGGATTGCTGTATTGTTGCAGGTTGCCGTAGGAATGTTGTATTCAGCCAATCATTGACGTACACGCTGTTTGATCAAAGCTGGTTCAGGGGCCATTCATTCACTTAGTCTTGAAAACCAGTCCGTTACTACATACAACATCTGCCTACGTGATTGAGTTTCAACCAATCATATGTGACCTGTCATCACAAAATGAGCGTAAAGTCGCACGGAGTGATTTCCCAGTACGGCCAGTCAAAGTCAAAATTCGAAGGGGTGGTAAATTTTGAGATTATATGTTTTTTTTAAAGACTAAATCCCCAACAATCAATTCCCAATTTTTTAGGACGATCAGATAAAAACAAAATTAGTTTTTGAGACAATTTTGACTATGCCTTTCTATGCCTTTCACACAATTTCTCGCAAAAATGCCTGTTTTCTCATAATCTCTGTATTAAGACTCCAGACTAAAAAATAAAAATAAAAACAATATTGAGTATTAAACCTCGAAGTGTTATATACCATTGGAAAGCTCTGTTTCCACAGAATTTAGAAATACCCATATGTCAATTTTAGATTTTGCCGACTTTACGCTCATTTTGTGATGACAGGTCACATATAAGCTATCAACTCTCCAAGGTATTTATAAATATAAGTTTAAGGTTCTAGACAAACTCACGTTCTCGGTCGTGATAGATGGACAGTCTGGTAACCATTCCATCCCTCAGCAGGTAGTGAGCAAACTTCTCCAGCTTGGCTCGTTTGTAGAGCAGCGTCTTCTTACCCTGAGGACAGCGAGACTGAAAGTCATTCAAAGACAGTTCCAAGACGTCCACCCAGGACGTCGGCATGTCAAGGTGCTTCTCTTCCTCTTTTTCGTCGTCCTAAGAAAAGGAAAATGGAACCGATTAAATGTTTGTATTATATTTCTCCCCGTTGAAAACCTTCCCAAGACCGCGGATCACAATGTGTCGCCTTTTCCTGTGGTGAATTCTAGATTCTTAACCAGTTCATGCCAAGATTATTTTGACATTGACCGGACCCAGGCATGAAATTATTGTTCACGAACCTCGATCCAAGACGGATTTAGGCCGGCACCTGTGGGTAGCACACCCTGAGATTTGCGGCCTCACTCACTGCAAGCCAGTCGCTGGCAGATATTCCCGGCCTTGCTCGTGATGTGATCAAATTTTGAATACGGAAAAACTTTGCTTGTATACACAGCCTTTGACGTTAAGTGCAGAATTCTGTTTCTAACAGTACCACAACATTAGGCCCTGGCACCAATTTCATAGCACAACAATTTGCTTAGCATGAAAATTTGTCCTTAGCAAAAACAAGGTTACAGACAAAGTTTTCACGTGATCTTTATTGTTTTTGATTGATAATCAGCTGTTTTTTTGCTTAGCATGAAAAACACAAAGAATTTTGGCTGGTAACGTGTTTTTACTGAGCAAGACTTTTTTGTGCTAAGCAAATTTTTGTGCTTAGCAGCTCTATGAAATTGGGCCCAGGACTCTCCCAATGCAATCTCACCTCTTCGTCTTCCAGATCCAAGCCATCCATTTCAAGCTCTGGGATCTCCAGTATTGGTTTCTCATTGTTTGAAAACATGTACTCCCATCTGGTGCAATCTCCAAGATCAAAGATAAGATCCTAAAAAGTATAGATATACAAAAGTATAGTTGGATAATGAATAATAGTAATCAAAAACTTGATAACGTTCTGCTTTGCTGTGGGAAGTGCACGAACTGGTTTACAAAACCAATTTTAAAAAACCCCAGAAATGATTACAGTAAAAAATAAATGGATGGAATAAGCCATTTGCGAGTTAAATTTGAATAACATCTGGTACACTGACTTGCTCTTTTGTTTGGCACATTTAAAATTTAAACTCTCCAGACCGAAAAGAGTGTTACTACTTATATATCACGTGATTCGGGGCAAGCCTTACGCTAGCAACCCCCAGCTCTGGAATGGTCTGGAGTCTTTGTGCTATTTTTATCCATTGTGAACAATGTATTAGTGCTGAGTGTCTGTTACGTAACTATGCAAAAGCTTGCCCTGCATCATGTGATATAGGGTGCGTTCACACACCGTTTTAAATTCGCTTAAAACACTAGTTGAACTCGATTTGGTTAAAAGTTTTAGCTAAAACGATGTGTGAACGGTTTTAGTTTCAACAGAATCGGTTTTATCTCGCCGCTAAAACGGTGATTTAAAACACCTCGGAGGTAGGGTCTAGCTAAAACTCTGACCGTTTTATCTTTTTAGTACGGTGTGTGAACGGTTTTAGCTAAAACACTTCTTGTTTTAGCCGCCGCAGTTGACCTGGTGTTGCGTAAGCTCTTTTTGTGGCGCGCTTTTGGTGTAAACAAGTGCGGTTGTTTACATGCTCCGGCAGCTAGCATGTTATGTGTAGCCACACGCCGCATACCCACGCGGGCCAGCCAGCCGTGTAGGCCGTGTTTTGCACGGCCACGTTCAAAATAATGCAGCCGATTTTTAATTACAACGGCCCAAGCTTCAATACGCCGGCCGTGCACTTGTTGTTATGTTAAAACGCTTGTTATATTTCTGCTGTCTGTGTATTTTATTTTATTACTTACAATTGCTATTTTCGGAAGCAAAACTCTGCTGTTTTTGCCCCAATAAATCAACAAGGCTTTACGTGCTGGTATGGTATGGTATGGTACGGTGCGGTACGGTGATATGGGTATGGGTGCCAGAAGCTACGTGCTCGCCCCATGCAAGCATACATGCAGCATTTTTGGAATGGTTCCCGCCGCACGCTTCGATAGACAAAGCTAAGGACCGGAACCAGTCCATGGCCGACACGCATGTATTTTATCGTTACACGAACTGGTCGAATTTGACATCGTAAGACGGAAAAAATGCCTGGCAAAAAAACGTCGATGAAGAAAGTCATTTCCTGCAGGTTAATTCTCAGATCATGGTCACCCTTTTCTGTGTTTGTGTTTTCTGTTTTAATGTATTTATTTTGAGGTAGTAACGCTCGTCCTTGAGCGATACAGCGTAGCGTGTTTCTGCAAAATGTTCTACCGCGGCATGTTTCATGCTTTTACAATAACTCGGGCAGTTTTGTTGTCACCGGTGAGATTCAGTATGACTGAATGTTTTGATGTGCACACGAATTATGAAGCGCGCGAAATATGTAAATGAGCGGAAGTTATACGTGACCCCAGAATGGAGATAAAACACTATGAAGTTAAAACTCTGAATGCTCGGTGTTTTAATTTTACGACCGACAACCCGTGGTGAGCGACCGTTTTAACTAAAACTGTTTTAGCTAAAACGCTGTGTGAACATGGTCATAGTAACAGTCTTTTTGGTCTGCAGAATTCAAAGTTAAAATCTGTCAAGCATTGGAGCAAGTCAGTGTACCAGATGTTTATTTAAATTTCCCCTTTTCTTTTTTCCCACAAAAGAGTTTTTCGCTGGTTTTCGCCCATCTCTCTGACTTTGCTTCACAAAATAGGGCCTGGAGCTAAAACTACTGGCTTATTGAGATATCATTTTCTAGAAAGATTCTCAATCCATTGGCATCTCAATGGCAGTTTTGGCCACCATGTATAAGCACCAGCTTATCATATTGTCATTTTTTGTGTGTGGAATATTTGAAAATGTATTTATTTCAGTGACGGACCTTGCAACCATTAGAGCAATCCTGCATATTGACCCAGTAGTTGTTGTTGTTCCACAGCGATTCAATACCCAGGAAAGAGTCCTGGTCAGTAGAGAAGGCATTGCCCGTCAGTGGCTCAATGAAGAAGTTTTCTGGTACCTCACGCTTCCCTGCTAAGACCAAGACCCAGCTGTGGACACGCAGGCCAAACAGCTCATCCTGTGGCCGCTTCTCCAGTTCCTAGACCGGACAGGAATTTGAAAATGTTTGACAATTTGGACAGCGAAATGTCATAATGCTGTGTACCATTCGACCCAGAAGACACAAGTGCTGGGCGAGTAGTGGATTTTGCTATGCGAATACTCACAACAAAATATTTATGAGTTGTTGAGTACTCGCGAGTATTTAACAAATTTCTCATCAGAGCATATAAATGATACGTTAGTACATGTACATGATATATAACCCTAACTACCCCAAACCCATCAAACTCCAACTGCAGCTTTTGCTAGGTTTTGGCAGGTTTGGTACCAAACCGTAACAACTTGTTGTTAGACTTTGTTTGACTCAGTACCAAAGGCCCAGGGAGACCCTGTTGAATTCTGTGAGGTTCAGGACAGAAAGGCATGAGACTTGTCAAAATGTTAGAAATTTGGAGAATGCACAGGCAATTATACGCGAGTGACCCACATGGTCACGGCACAGTTCCTGGTCAACTGTAAGTGTATGTACACTTACACCTTCTATGTGTGTCCCCACTAAAACACATAATACCACTGGCCAGTTATCACTGTACCAAGTCAATAAAACTTCAACTGTTTGAGTTTGGCAGGTTTAGTACTGTTAGGTTCAGTACAGTGTACCACAAAATTACTGAACCTGTGTGAGCTGTTGAAGTTTGTTAGGTTTGGTATGCTTCCTAGTGCGAGAGCCTTGGGGGTTAGGGTTAATTAAGACATGAAATAATTACAAGCAGATATGCATACAAGTGACAATTAACATAATATTCAGCGGTGAGACAGTGAATACTCACATAACTCGCCTAGCAGTAAAATGAACCATCAATATCTTAGGGTCTAAATTCACGTTTCCTAAGATTTCATGATTTGTGAGTGCCATGTGGCCTCGTGGTCTGGAGCATTGAATCCTTGATCTGTGGGTAATTCTGCAGGTTGTGGGTTCAAGTCCATCCTGGGGTTACTGTACGTGTGCCCTTGGGCAAGGCACTTGGTCAGTCATTGCTTCTCTCCACCCAGGAGTAAATGGGTACTAGTGAGGGCAGAGATGATTATTGTGGTTGATTTAGCTGCTTTGCGCCAAAATGGCTGCATCAAGCTGTATACTTCCCAGGGAACTGAGATGGTATTCTAGTTATTTGTATTATTATAATTATCATTAGATAGCCTTCGTTCTGCAGAATGCAATTTTATCTGAAATCCATTAAACAATTTGTGGTGACAGGTAAGCTTACTGACTGCAGTGTGCACGGCGCTTAATGAATGGCGATTGTGTAGTTTACAGACCCCTTTATAATTGTTGTTCAATTAGAGTCAAGGGTGTTTTATCATTCCAAAATGGCTTTATCAAATTAAAGTATACTTCTCTCAACTCAATTTTCTCTCAATTTTAAACAGTTTCTTGTAGAAAAAACAAGGTCAGGGTTGGAAGAAAAACAGGTCAGGGTTAGAGAAAAAGAGAGGAACAGCTGAGAGGCCCAGAATCAAAATTTACGTATATACAGTACGTATTGAAGGTAAAGCCGTGTGGGTTCACTGTGCGTTGCGGAGATCTCAATTTTTTTATTTCTCGTTGCATTGTCATCTTCTTCATTTTACCCCACAATTCAACTAACGCCCAATTCATCGCCCAATGAACAACCCCTGTGCTCGTTTGGGAGAATAATTGGGACCTTTCACAAATGAAGCAGAAACAACTCATTTTTTGTATAAACACCATACATTCTCCCCTCTGTCTACAACAAAGCCATCCCACCCACTTTTCTTTCTTTTTCCCCAGACCACACCCACCTCCTGCCGAGCTTCTTCTTCTTTTCGTCTCTTCTCTTCTTCTTTGCGTTGGGCTTCTCCCTCCCTTGCCTCCTGCTTCAAGATGAACTTACTCCGCAGGTCCTTGGGCGGCTTGACTGAATATTTCTTCACTTCTTTCTTCTGCTCTTCCTCTTTGACCTGTAGTTGATAACGGTATAAAGGCCGAGTGTAATAAAAAAACAATTCTCGTCTGAAATTTTTGAAAAAATGAGTTGGAAAAAACAATTTGAGCCAATTTATTCAAATTCAAAAATCAATTGGTTTGAATAGGCCGTTTTCAGTAGGGAGATTTTAATGTTAAACCGACTCGACCCAAACCGAAGTTTGTTTCGGATCAGTTTTGGCATAATGTGTGTACATTATCATACCTCGTTTTTCATCTTAAGTAATGGGCATATTTCCCTTGCTTCATCATACAGTGTAGTCTCTCTAGTGGCGTATCCACACACCACGTAGGCATCATAGCCAGTGCCTAACAGCAGAGAGCACAGAAGAGTGCTTATCTCAAAACAATGGCCTCGCTGCGTCTTCAGAACTTTGGTAGGAGACACCATTGTCTTGGGCTGTACAGACAGAAAAAGGTTTCAACCTCAAAAATAAGTGGAAAGTAGTACAGTGACCAGAACGAATTCCATATCCGGCCATCAGGGCCAATTTCATAGAGCTGCGTTTAAAGCACAAGAATTGCTCAAGCGAAAAAGAAAAATATAACTTTGCTAAGCAAAACCAGCTTACCAGTCACAACTCCATGTGATGTACCGGTACACGTATATTGTTTGTGATTGGTATTTGGCTGTTGTTAGCTTAAAATCAGCTTTTTTGTGCTTAAGCAAATGTTTGTGTTTAAAGGTAGGATACACCATTGGTAATTGCTTGAATTATCAGGAATGGGCAGATTTGGGGGTTGTAGTTTATAGTAAATTTTGTTTAACTGGCCTGTCCGAAGTTTTACAATCATAGATGCCGAAAAACAAGCAAACAAAAATGTTATAAACCGGTGTCGGGAGGTTGTTCTTGGTTTTTTTTGCGATAAATTTTTCGGAACAATTACAGGATATCTAGCGCAATAATTTTGCTGGATGCCTAGAATAATTATTTACTTTGAAATGAGTAAGATATATTTCTTCAAAATTTGGTAGTAACAATTTTTGTTATATCTGCAAATGGTTTATTCGCCCAAATGTTGTTATGCCGAGGACATCCCAGCTTTACCACAATAACATTAATGACGCTTAATTGTTTAAGTTGGAAAACACTTTCAGGAATATGAACACCAAGTTTTTTCTCAGGAAAACTGGTTTTTTTCTTTCTGTTTTGGCCCATAGCTTTTGTACGAAGGAACTTGGATGATGTTCAGATAAGAAATTCATTCCCATTGACCTACACATACATGTATTCATATGTACATGTATCTGTTGGGTGCGATCGCTCAATGTGCGTGATAGCCGATTTTACTTACCTTTTAAAAATATCGTCCACAACTCGAGTTATAAAGGTGTTTGACTGGTTGCGGCGCAATCTACCGATAACTTCATAATCGACCAATAGTGCAACGCGATTTGACTGATTACGCACATCGACCAATCGTGCCCAAGCACTGGGATGCTTGTGGAGGAGGGGCTTTCCACGACTTTCCACAACTACTGGCACGACTTGTCTAAGTTGTCCTGTGTCGGTCGTGCCACTGCTCAAAACCTGTTAGCCGGGGTACCCTGTATTTATAGTTGCACCACCAGTCGCACGACTGGTCAAGACCGGTCGCAACCAGTCACTACCAGTGGCAGGATCAACAAGAACAACTGCCTGACAAGTGACAACCATAATTGTAAAACTTTGGACAGGTCAGTTAAACGATATTTACTATAAAATACAACCCCCCATATCCACCCATTCCTTATAATTCAAGCAATTACCAGTGGTGTATCTTAACCTTAACCCTCCAGGGTATTTTGGCTAGAAACCCTGCCAGACGCAACAGATTGCATACTTTGCCACATTGACTTGTGTGCAGAGTCCAGCAAGGTCAAGCAGTCACCACAGATGCACTGTGCTGGATCTGGCAGGGTTTGGGTTAAGATTGGCCCCTATCTTACCAGTTCAATAGCTGGAACCAACGGATCAAACGTAATGTAATCTGATACAAACTCAGCACATCCGTCATAATCGTACAGCTCATGATATCGGAGAAGTGTAGGTCGAATTGTCGTGCACACAAATTTGTCCACCCCGCACTCATTAAGTGGACACAGCAGCAGCGGTTTTCGGTCACGATATAGGTGGACGTACTGACGCCGGAAGTTTTCGGCGTATTGCAGCACCAGTTTCTCTTTATTGTTGTTCTCTTTGTATGATGACGGCAGATTCTCATTGACTTGGATGCTGGGTATCCTGCAGGTTGAATGTTTAATAGAAAATGATTTATTCTAATATTTCTGGACTTCTGGTAGAGATCCTCAATAGCGCACGTTAAGCTCATAAGCCTGAAGAAACCTGTAGAGAAGACAATAAGAAGAAATTACAGTTTTAGAGGTGGGAGGAAAACCCCAGAAGAATTTTTTTGGGAGAACCAATGGAATAAGGTAGGGACTGAAAACCCAATCCACATGTGGACCAGGGTAGGAATCGAACCCGGGCCACGTACAGCAGTGGAAGGTGAAGAAACTAACCACTGTGCCAACCTGACAAGAAACCTAAAATTTGTAAGCTTTATCATTAAGTGATCCAAAACTTTTGAACTTTTGTCACTTTTTATGGAATGTGCAATTGTATTTTTATCATTGTAAAGTGACCCAGTTGTTGCTGATTGTTGTATGCAAGTAAGCAAATAAAACAAAATAATAAGGATCTGGATGTGGTATTACCAAAAGCTTTTAAACAAATTTTTGTCTTACCTTTTTTAATTAAAAATATAAAGTTATTAAAAATATTAATACAAAAACATTTTAGATAAAAAGGGAGGCGATATATTTAATTTAAAGGTAGGATACACCATTTGCAGATATCTAAAAAAATTACTACTGAATTATTAGAAAATATCTTAATTATTTGAAAGTCAATAATAATTGTAGGCTTTCAGCAAAAGGATTGCGCAAGATATCCTGTAATCGTTCCGAAAAATTACTGACACCGGTTGAAAACGAAAGCATTTTTTTTTTTTTTTTTCAGCATCTACGATTGTAATTGTAAAACTTTGGACAGGTCAGTTAAACAATATTTACTATAAAATACAACCCCTCAAATCCACCCATTCAGATAATTCAAGCAATTACCAAATGGTGTATCCTACCTTTAAATCAAGGGCTGAATGGATAGACAACACTCATTGTCAATATAATGACAATAACACCACTGATAAGTTTTATCTATAATTTTTCTTTAACAATTTAGGTCTAGTTGTCTCAACTTGGGGTGTTGGTAAAAGTCGGAGGTGGTCGGAGCTAGCCGGAGGTAGCTTAATACAGTCAAACCTGCCATTGCGGCCACCTTGATACAGCGGCCACCTTGCTTAACTGGCCACCTTTGCTTGGTCCCAGTTTGATTCTTGCATAAACATACCATAACCATTTCTGCTAATGCGGCCACTGCGTAACGCGGCCAGTGGCCAACCGATAATAGCCCACAGCAAATAAAATGTGTACAATTACATTGCCGTGAAACCTGTGTACTCCGGCCGCAGAAATGAAGTGCGCCCTCTGTTGACTTTGAAATCTCCCCTGTTGTTTGGTTCCTGGACTTCATACATGTACATGTATGGGTGTGTGTACATGTGTACGTTTTGCTATAGTGGCCACTTCCGTCAATGGCCGCTATATCAAGGTTTGACTGTACTGTTGTATACATATGATATAGTTTCCCATACAGATTACTGATTACACTGAATACAATTATTTATACCTCTGGGTTTTCAAAGACCATCAAAATTACATTTTGATAGTCTGTGAAAACCCAGAGGTATAATAATGTATTCAGTGTAATCAGTAATATGTATGGGAAACTATATACAAAGCGTATACAACAGCATTAAGCTACCTCCGGCTACCTCCGGCTAGCTCCGACGAATACAGGTCAACTCGTACGCGAGCAAACTCGTACGCGACAAACTCGTACACGAGACAACTCGTACGCAAACCAACTCGTACGCGGTCCAACTCGTACGCGGACCAACTCGTACGCGTGCCAAATACTTTTTTGTTATCTTAAAAATGCTAATCAAATGAAAACAATAGTCTAAAAAGATCTATTATTGAAAAAAGTTATGTCAAACGATGTTTACGAAATTAAAACCAAGATGTATATAAATAAACAATAGTAAAATCTTACACGAATGCCTTTGTAAAAAGAAAAGTCTAAGTTAAGCTTATTCTTAAAAACCGAAAGAAATGAGACTGTACAAACTGAATCTCATGTAACTTGTACATCGTTACATTTAATGGAATTAAAATTGTATACAAAAATGTTTACAAGGCTTAATAATGGTTAATAATGCCAAAAAGGTTAATAATAATGCCAACAATCGTGCAGATGGATTGGCCTTGGATGCCCCAGAGTATCTGCCTTTTTAATTGATCAAAGCCATCTGTACCCGTGAACCACAATTTCAAACCGCGTACGAGTTGGACCGCGTACGAGTTGGACCGCGTACGAGTTGGACCGCGTACGAGTTGGACCGCGTACGAGTTGGACCGCGTACGAGTTGGACCGCGTACGAGTTGTCCCGCGTACGAGTTGTCCCGAGTACGAGTTGACCAATCTGCGTACGAGTTGGCCTGCGTACGAGTAGGTTCGCGTACGAGTTGACCTGTTTCCGCTCCGACCACCTCCGACTTTTACCAACACCCCTCAACTTGTTTTACATGAATAAGATTACTGCTGCAAACTGCTTAAATTACTGGCTGGAATTGACCTGAAATATACAAATCAAATAAGTTAAGAGGGCCTAATATTTCGATCTTAACAAGATCTTCTTTTACTTTGAATACATTTCTGACAGCATCTAGACATCATTAGAGCTATTTCCTTACAAATCGACTTTTGGCGGTTCCACCGTGACTCGGTCCAGCTCTTCCGTCAGTTCCTCGACGGCGGCAAGAACCTCGCTTGGCACGGCGAACTGCGTGTCCTCGTCTCCGCCACCTTGTAGGTCTACTGATCCCGTTTCAACCACAATCGATGGGCCCTCATCAATATCTTCCATTGTATATCTGTGATCCGATTCAACTGTCTGTAAAAATCCGTCAAATGTGACTAAACAGTGTTTTTTCTCTTGCTCGAATTACATTGAACTGTGTACAAAAATCGCGATGCCTAACAACGTATCGCACAGTTTATTTGTCCCTACCCTTCTTAGCAACACACTTAAAGTAGTGCTCGTATAGTTCACGATTAACCAATTTATCCTTCACCTAAATTAAACAAAAAAACTTGAAGGAATAAACCGTCTTTTATAAAATTTTAATCACTTAAACAAAATATATACTACATCGTATTTTTGTTGTTTACACTATTTTGCGTAATGATAAAAAAATAATCCAACGCTAACTCGGTCCACTTGGAAACGTAATCACCTTTAAACTTTGACCTTATTAGCATATCCAAGATGTCTGCGCCCGTGAGCAGGTGAGCACGTGTATATTTGAGTCGCGCACTTCGACGTTTATTTCAATTTTTTTTCAATTTCTTTGTTAAAAAGCTTCAGATTAATTCAGTTTATAAACACTAGCTCTATAAAACTTTATAATGTATGCTGCTGATTGCTGAACCCTTGTGAAAACATTAAGATTCATCAGTGTCGGTGGCGTCCGGAAATTGGGCACAAAACAAATCCTAATTTCAAACCAAACTAAGTGAACATTTAAGAATTTCTTGAAATTACTTGATATTTGCTCTGGTAGCTATTTACATGTATGTACCCCCTGTAGTGTTACCAGTAAATAAAAATAATAAAATAAAATAAAACCCGTCGTAGTCTTGCTTTCGAGTCAACTCGTACCTTCGTCAACTCGTACCTCGGCAACTCGTACCTTGGGCAAGTCGTACCTTGGGCAACTCGGTACAACTATAGAATGCAGGGCCACTCCATTCTATATCCGCGCATCCATGGCTGCGTGGATGCGCAGTAAGTCAACTGCTTTATATAATCCGGCTATATAATCCGGCCCGGCCACCCATTAATTTCCCTGCATCCGGATGCGTGGATGCGCGGATGTGCAGTCGAGACTTTATGGCCGTTTTACAAACCCCAGCTTCGTTTCGTCTCAGGCTTCATTCATGCGGTTTAGCAATAGGCTGAAGCTGGATGCGCGGATGCGCAGTCAAGACTTGTCTTTATGGCCGTTTTACAAACCCCAGCTTCCTTTCGTCTCCGGCTTCATTCATGCGGTTTAGCAATAGGCTGAAGCTGGATGCGTGGATGCGTAGTCAAGACTTTATGGCCGTTTTACAAACCCCAGCTTCGTCTTCGTCTCAGGCTTCATCCATGCGGTTTAGCAATAGGCTGAAGCCAGGGGTTTAGAAAATGGCCTATAAACCGGGCCATTCCATTCTCCATTCTCCTAGACGGTAACGAAAAAACTAAATATCACAAGAGGGCGCTGCTGCGCAAACCATTTTTAGTTAAATCATTAAACTCAATACGCGCGGAACGTATGAAAACCAATGCCGGTTGACAGCCATAATTCAAAATAAATGGATTTTGGAGACACAACTTTTATACTTTTTTCTATTAATCAAAATGATTGGTTAATTAGACACCTAAATAATCTCATCTAGATAGGGTCTTATAGAAAAAGGTATATAAGTCGTGTATACGAAACACTAGGGACTGTATACAATTAATTAAGGACTGTATTCATTTTTATTGGTGAATTATGCACCTAACAATTCTCATCTTTACATCAATCATTATTTTGTTCTTATTTGTATTTCTTCATTTATTGTTTTTTTCCCGACAAAACCTCCATGAATCAAGAGGATAAAACAAATCACACTTATACAAATGTGCAAGTGAAAGAAATACAGCCAAACAATTACATGTTAGAATACAAAGATGACATTTAGGTCAAAATAACGTTTAAGTTAAAATGGGATGACCAGACCATCCAGCTAATCGTACCATCGTTTTCTTTATTTAGTTATATTTAGTTATATTTACTATTACTCCCCATTCGTCAAATCTTCATGAATCATTTGCATCAGTCATTATTCCGTTCTTATTTAATTTTTTTAAATTTCTTTATTTATTGTTGTTTTCCCTGACAAAACCTCCATAAATCGAGAGGATAAAACAAATTACACTTATATAAATATCCATGTGTCGTTTTCTTAAAAATTTCTTTACAATCTTTAAATGTATATTATTATTTATTATTATTGTTGGTTTTAAAAACTCATGTTTCGTTGTCAAAAGGCCAAATTGATTTACAGATAAATATTTAAAAAAATAAAAAAAATATAAACAATTAAGACAACTTTAAAAAAAACCACAGGTAACCTTATCAATAGTTAAAATACCCATTACAATTAATATATATATATATTGAAAAACGATTGAATAAATAAAAGGACCCAAACAATCAAGACGAAGAAGAAAAAAATACCCAAAACGTCAATAAAATTTAAATATTTAAAAAACGCCAGTGAATAAAAGATATATATTTCCACACTTAACCACTTGAATACGAAACATCAGGGACTGTATACAACTTGGTAAGAAGTAGAGCAGCTTTGGATAGTGTAATGCATTTTTAGAAACTTTTCACTTCAAAGTACTGCGGTTATAGAAAATAATATCACTTTTTATCCCAAAAAATTTGAATCTGAGAAGCGTTACTGTAGTGACGTTTCTCAGACTGTGTATTCCAATGCAGATTATTCTTCCTGCGGTGGACATAACCGCTCCAGATTTTTGGCAATATCTCAAAATCGCGGCCACCTTTTGAAATATAATTTGTACACATTAGTTTTATGGTATATATCTATAACTATATAGTGAATAAGATTAATACTGCTGCAAACTGCTTACTGGCTGGAATGACCTGAAATATACAAATCAAATAAGTTAAGAGGGCCTAATCTGTTCAACGTGCCAATGACAGAGCCAAAGCCGTACCCAGAAATTTGGCTCTACAGGTAAAGGCCCCCCAGGCTAATGCCAAACCCATGATCCCCCTGGTGACTACCTTTCACCCCAGTCTCCCTTCCCTTCGCAAAATCACTAACGACAGCCATCACATTCTCCACACTTCAGATCGCCTTGTCCGGGCCATTCCCGACAGCCCTGTATTGGCCTATAGACGCCCTCAAAATCTACGAGACCTCATTGTTCGAGCCGAAGTTCCCAGCTTGGATGCATCTCCCCCCATCCAGCACGGAACTTTCAAGTGCAGTTCTAGATGTGTGGTCTGCCAGATCCACATTCAGGAGTCTGACTCCTTTTCTGGCCACTCTTCTGGTACTACTCATAGAATTATTGGTAACATCACTTGCAGTACATCTAATGTCATATATCTCATCTCTTGCAGGTTTTGTGGAGTTCAGTATGTCGGAGAGACCAAAAATGCCCTAAAAAAGCGTTTCTACGGTCATCGATCGACTGTCAACACCAAGAAACTGGATACCCCTGTAGGACATCACTTTAACCAGCCTAACCATTGTATTTCTGATATGATTCTTCAGGGCATAGAATCACTTGGCCATCGGAAAGAATCAGTCCGCCTCAGCCGGGAGAAAGTTTGGATGAATCGTCTTCGGACTATTCAACCACATGGGCTTAACATCCAACTAGGAAATGATTAACTTCTATTTTTTTCTCCATTTGTCATCTGTTTCAGATTCATTCCTTGCCAGAATTCTGTTTTTGTTTGTTCTCACTCCTCTGGTTTTCCTCAAACCCCCCCCCCCCCCCCCCCCCTCCTCATTACTCCTATTCATACTTCTTTGTAAGTTCTTCCCTTTGATCTCCACCCTGGACCCCTTTCCTTGTGGCTTTACCCTTTCTTTTTTTGTTCCTACCCTGCCTTTGATCCTACCCACACTGACCTCACCCTTTAATCCCTCAGCCTAATCCTCCTTTTGTTGTTTGTTCTATTGAACTCTGTGCTTTTTTCTTTTGTGTTTTTTCAGCGTCTATGATGTGCATCATGCTGTATGTTGCCCTATATATGTTTGTTTCTTGTACACAGTCATTTAGTCTCTGAAGAAGATCTTGTTAAGATCGAAATATTAGGCCCTCTTAACTTATTTGATTTATAACTATATAGGATTGAAACAAACAATGGGTTCCAATTACCAAACGTGTACGATCCCTTTAAGATGGGCCCGTTGAATATATGGTTGCTCCAACAACACTATCTCCTGACAAAAGGATCGCTTAATCTAATAGGCCGCAAACAACCAACGTAACAAAAGACGCCGTTAATGACTGGCCGTTCAGTTTCGAAAGCTGGCCAAGACCAGCCACACCTGCTACATCAAAGCCCTTCCCCGACATTGCGTTCTTATTGCCCGAGTCGCACCATCAACCACTGGCGGTAAAGTCAGCTAAATCTAAAGGTTTACATGCATAAAGAGTCGCACCATCAACCACTGGCGGCAAAGTCAGCTAAATCTAAAGGTTTACATGCACCAACACAAACTTCCCAAATATCCAACCAATCCCAAACCACTAAGGAACTACGGCATGACGAACAAACCCCAAATCTAACGTCAGCCTACTCACATCTCGCAAACACGCGTAATCGGAGAAACGTGCCCTTAAGAGTTTGCTTAACAAAGATTCGAAAAACCATATTTTGAGTAAGTATCCAGAGATTATCAAACTAATTACTGATCGGTCAAGTATTTGCCGAGGACGAGATGGCTCATGCCAAGCTTTCCAGACAACAGAAGGCAACATGGTGCTCCCTACATCGGCGATTGACTTCAATGGAGTTCGACATCGACAAGATGCTGCCAAATACTGTGGCTAACTGTGTCGATGAAAGCCACCAGTATTAGTAGTTGCGGTGGCTACGTTCTGGCAACCATCCTAACGACAGTGGCCTTCATCACTGGCCTCACAACCACAATACGTCTTCCGAACGGCCATCAACAAAGACCCAATGTGTATCAACTAATCGTCGGTCCACCTTCAACTGGAAAAAGCCAGGCGATTAAGGAGTTTGCCACAGAACCAGTCTCAATACTCATCGAAGAAAAGGATCTGCCGAACCCCCTGCTACAAAAATGTACAACATCGGAACTAGGAACAAAATTGGCCGACAACAAGAGCGGGTACGTCGTGAGTGGAGAGATTTCAGACTCGCTCACAAGATTGCTGAAACACGAAGACTCCGATCCTGCATTTTTGTGCGAACTGTATTCAGGAGAAAAGGTTACATTCTCGTACGCTACGAATGAGGACAAAAACATTATTGCGGACTTGCCATTTTCAATAGTTGGCTGTGTGCAAATGCAGCCGGCTGCTTCACTACTCTCTCTCGTCAACAAAGGACAAGGTTTGCTGGACCGATTTATCCTGCTCATACCTCTCTGTCTGAGACCGACACCCGCTGAAACTGCCAGAGCAAAAGACGCCGTAAATGACTGGCCGTTTAGTTTCAACGACATCGTGTCCGCCACATACGAAAACCTTCAACCAATCGACCACATCAGTTTCAACCCGGAGGCCTCAAGAAAACAACACAGTTTTGAAGAGGATATAATTTTGTTTATCAACGCGGCGATTTCAGATGGCACGATCCCACCAAAATCAAAAACATTTGATTTCGTTGTTCGAATGTCTCTTGCATCGTGACGTGCTTCCTGCAAAACGATGACATAACTCCACATCCTACTGAGATCGGACTTGCCAGCCTACAAGGAGCTGTCTACTACGTAACACACTGTGAGGCACAGAAAGACATCTTCATGCACGTAAGTTTGGAGGATTTCTTTTTGTATTAACCACATATGAAATGTACAATGCTACGGCCATATTGTACGATCTCATTCAGCACTCATTCACCACATCACACCATTGGTGATTAATATGACCCCGTAAATAAAATACGCCCTTGGTAATTTGTATATCGCGCATACAGACTTTGTTGAGAGGGTCGCTCCTTCAACATGTGAAATAAATTTGTATTTGTATGGCGAAATAATAACGGTTAGTCGGCGCATGCGCATATGACAATGGTGGGAAATAACACTTTTCTTCGGTATTAACGACAGACGCACGCAGTATACTGTCAAAAAATGTTGTTCCTCTGGTTATTTTTCAAAATTAACACATGGTGTTACAGCACTGTCGAAACAAATGACACAGGCCGATCCCTCATGCATTCCTATGTCTTATCATATCCATTCCTTAAAAAAATACAATTCAGGTCATTGACGAGATGATCCAGCCAGTTCTAGACAAGGTCAAACTGCAACCAACGACAGCAGACATCTCGGCTGCCATTCTTCTCTTCCCTGGCAGAGCAATCACCTACCGAGCCTTCTCCTCCTCAGCCCCAAGAAACGTACGACAGATCACCTCCCAAGAATTCTATTCCGCTGCTGCAAACCTCACCGCCTACGGCAAGATAACCACGGTCAAGATCCCCCGATCCAAGCGAGTGAAGGTGTTCCTAAAGAAATCGCCAACAACCATAGCTGAGTACACCTTCGTGGATCAACAGGCATACACCACTAAATTCAACCTGGCGACCCACTCGCGAATAACCGCCAACATCTTGAACAAGGTCAAGGATCAAGAGCAACTCCCAGAAGACTTCTTTGAAGTTTAACTCCAGACCCATTTATACGGTACACCCCTCATCATCGTCACAATAATGTACAACTTATCTTCATTCCTGTAATGCTTTTATCAACACAGGATAACTCAACACGCAGAGTTATTATTGTATCATTTTTTTAAATCATTTATATTTGATGTTTATATAAGATTGCAATGGCGTCGTTAAATGTATGTACATATTTTGCAAGAAAATGTAAATCATTTTGATGATGTTCATGTTGATGAAAAGCCCGAACAATGGTTAATTTTTAATTTCATTTTTTGCCGCATTGTATATAATATTTGCCCGACATTTATTATTTGTAATTTGTGTTTTTACTTTCACATGTTTATAGGATCACAATAAGAAACTAATTGTTAATTTGGGCACTTGTTTCGTGTAGGCCGTCATGTTTAACTTCTACTTATTACACGTATGTACCGTACATGAGCTTGGAACTAATTTATTTAACGTTCAAAATCATTAAGTATGTAATTTTACATTACTATAAGCATTTCATTCACAACATGTACAGTACCTGTTGTTGGTTGACATGATTGCGCTTACTTGCATTGACGTTCAGGATCTTGTACTAGGGTTGCCATGTGGTAAACAAAACAGAATGAACCATTGTTTACGCCATTCCAAAGTGTAGATATGTATTGTGAACCATTTATGTTCAATAATGCATAACGCTTTTAAAGTTGCTGTCACAAGGTCCACCATAATTGGGACGATTGCGAAAGTGATACAGTTATAAGAAACAAGGGAAATGAACTTCACCAAGAAAAGTAATGCAAAACACTAAACAATTCAGACTTGAATCAAAATAGTTTACTATATTTACAATTGACATTTTGAATGTAATTAATACAATATAAATCACCACCACCAACATAATTACGGTACCGGGACGACAGGAACGGCGCGACAGGAACGGCGCGACAGGAACGGCGCGACAGGAACGGCGCGACAGGAACGGCGCGACAGGAACGGCGCAACAGGAACGGCGCAACAGGAACGGCGCAACAGGAACGGCGCAACAGGAACGGCGCACAGGAACGGCGCACAGGAACGGCGCACAGGAACGGCGCACAGGAACGGCGCACAGGAACGGCGCACAGGAACGGCGCACAGGAACGGCGCACAGGAACGGCGCACAGGAACGGCGCACAGGAACGGCGCACAGGAACGGCGCACAGGAACGGCGCACAGGAACGGCGCACAGGAACGGCGCACAGGAACGGCGCACAGGAACGGCGCACAGGAACGGCGCACAGGAACGGCGCACAGGAACGGCGCACAGGAACGGCGCACAGGAACGGCGCACATCATGGTCTGGTTGTCGACGGCTTCTAGTGGGTGACGTCAAGTCCAAGGGATCCTGGTCGTCGGCATAACACTACCGGTGGCATATTTAGGTGGACAACTGGGTTTAACGCGTGTCCCCGTTCCAACCCCAAAAAGCCCTGTAATTTAATTTACATTACCAATACATAAATAATTCCACTTTCCTCAATGGGTCTTGAACTCGAGAAATAAACAATCTCGAGATCACTAATTATTTCAAATACAAAACAAAATATCAAAATCCAAACAAATTTCCAAATTCAAATAAATTAATATACCTGATTAAATCATAATCATTACTTACAGAAGAATTCTGGCTTTTGAGGTTCTGTGACTTAGTAGCCCCCGAACTCGGCAAACTCATTGCCAAACGGTATTCCAAAATCATCGGCAGATCAGGCCGGCAAACCACTGTTGGCCTTCTCCAAACTGGAGAGCAAAATACAGGACCTCAGTGCCCCGATGTCATCGAGCCGGTGACCAAGCTACTAAGTGGTGGACCACTCCCTAATTTTTCATTTTATACTGATCCAAACATATTTCCTGGAATTAACCCCAATCCAAGTTGAACAAACAAATGGTTTAGGAATGGTCTCGCATTCCCAAGCATCTTCCAATTCAACATTCCTTAAAATACAACAAGCGATCTTATACAATCACATTCTTTGAATATACATGTACCAACCAATCTTATACAATTACAACGAATACTATACACTCCTTAAAGACAACGATTACATTCCTTGAATACACCAACTAATCTTATACATTTACAACAAAATAAATCCAGCAGGGTTTATTCGAGCTCGTTTGTGACAGTTGCATTAAATTAAAGTTTCAAAACTTCTATATAGAGTGGCTGTGACATTTCAAATTCTTACTTTTCAGACCTTATTCAAGTGTTTCTTAAATACTGTCGTCAATACCATGTATCTTCTAAATAAAACTAAATTCACGTTATATCACTACTTGAATGTTTGCAATCCTTGACTTGTACTCAGTCAATTTACCTGAAAACCACAATAATACAATGACTGCTTGTGTTAAGTTTCAACTACGACGCTCGGGCTTCCCATACAGCAGCCCTCTGTTTATTGTAATTATAAGCCTAACACGTAATTTCGTCAGCCTTTGTTTACCTGTGTGCTTTCCTATTGGCATCGTGTCTGAACCTGTGTCGTCTGGCGTTCCGACTTAGCTCCCCTAATAAAGCGCATAGCTAAACAAAGACATGACGTTATATGTCTCAGGTCTATCAACAGTATGCCCATGCCATCCGCGGATGCGCGGATGCGGGATGCGCGGATGCGCGGATTCCGCGCATCCGCGCATCCGCGCATCCAACCCCCCAAAAAAAGGTGTTCGGGCAAGGCCCTGCATTCTATAGTTACTCCGGCAACTCGTACCTTGGGCAACTTGTACCGTCCTTGGGCACCTCGTACCGTCCTTAGGCAACTCGTACCGTACTTAGGCAACTCGTACCGTACTTGGGCAACTTGTAGAAAGTGAATGAGATTTGAGCCACCATTTTCCTTGTAAATGTGCTTTATTTTCCTCAAAAGTCTTATTGTACAATCATTTGTTTGTTTGTTATTTAAGCACCATTACACTATCTTCATGACAGTTTTCTGCCAATACATTATCTTATTAAAGAATAAGGTACAGAATTTAATTTTCTCCGGTTATTAACTAGGTGAGTGTCATCCATTTAGTCAATATCAAGTGAAAAAAGGTCCGATTTATATTTCCTGAACACTTTTTTTTCGCACTAATTGCATGTATTGACCTGTGGCTTTCATTATAAAAAAATGAAGGCTGATAATTTAGTAACCAACAGTTAATGTATCACTAAACCGATAATGTAACAACAAATTGACCGATAGTGTAGTAAAATGTACAACACTGACAGTGACACTGTCGGTCAATTGTTATTGGTCTTGACCAATAATGTAACAGAAATTGACTGAGAGGTGTAATACAAGTTAATACACAATGTACACTATCTGTCATTATGTTGTTACATTATCGGTATTAATGATACAGTATTGGTCAATTTGTGTGACTTTACTAATTGCCGTTGGTTACTACATTATCAGTTGTAACAAAGGCGCTACTACGTCAGGGGACATCAACGATACTGAACTTCTAAATAGAGACTGTAGGATTTGTAATTTTTTCTTTTTGCACATTTTGGTTTGTTTCTTTTGAAATTGAGTACAGATTGAAGAAGGCGTAACAAACCAAAGATAGGATCGAGGAAAAGCTGAGACTGGGCAAAGCTTTTGAGCCTTTCAGTGGATGGAACTCGTAATAATTGAGATTGGATATGTCGTCACAACATCAAATAGACTTAGAGATCGTTCTTCTGGAAGCTGGTCACAACCAATATTTAACAGAGTCTCGTGTTAATGACATCATTGGTAAGATTTTCATGTTTAGTATTCATAATTTGTGGGTTGATCAAGAGAAATTGGTCACATGTTGTTTTCCAGTGGTGCTGAAAATCACTCAAAAATATATATTTCTCATTAAAAATCTGCTAAGATACTTTGAGAATATATAATTGAAAAGTTTATTTAGTAAATACTACAGTACATTAATCTCAATTTCCGAAAAAATTTACCTTTACGTTGTTTTGGCCTGTACGCTGATAAGACAATAGCAACATGCGACTCATTTCTCTTGATCTGGCCACATTTGTGTAATATTATAGCTTAGAACTCTGTTCCTAAAACTTTTATAGACAACAAAATAAAGAAAAAATTGTATCTGGACATCAGATATTATGCAGAGGAGGTCCCAACTTTACCAACAAGTAGGACGCTTTAATTACATTTTGGAAGTTGGAGAACACTGTTTATGAATAAGAATTTCATTTTTGTTGTGGCTCATATGCAGAAACACTGATGACGTGACGACGTCCAGATATGGAATTCTTTCCTAAATATGTCTAAGTAATTTTTACTGGATTTTCCAGTAGATACTGGCAAATTAATGCAATATTGTAATTTTTCAATTTGTGGCATTTTTATTTTTGTGGTGTGTTTTGCCATGGTTGTCATAGTTTAAACCCAGTTTCTTTCCAAATTCTAAAACCATGATTTCTTTTTTACAACCAAAGTGGCCATTTTGACGTGTCCAATAATTGATTTTGTGACAAACGGTGATCTTTACAAAGTTTCATCATTGTTTCTCTGCGAAAAGCTCTATTCATGGTGATTCAAAATAATTATCGCTATTTTATCTCTATATTGTAATCCTTCAGAATACAATACAAATCACTGCATGAAGTAAATGCAGATCACTGCATGGCAGTGTTACATGCCAATTCACTCCAGCTGTGTGCACTGAAGGATTCTACACGTTTGTTTAGGGGGCGCATGTTGAAGTGCATTGGATGATAAACAAGAGCGATGGTTTACATGTGAAGCCAATATGCGTTTTCTAACTGTTTCTTGCATCTTTTTTTAGGCTTCAGTGATGGAAATCTTCACAGCTGTGCTAATGCTCTATTCAAGGGAGACTATGAACAGGTTGTGTTGGGCAATGTTGCCATGGCAATATTCGGGTCGGAGGAGGAAGATCTCAGTGATTCCTCAGATTTCACAGAGTTCATCCGAAAACAAACTGAGTTGTACCTGCGGAAGAATGATTCAAGAGAAGACAACACAAGGTACAATACAATACAATGTACATGTACTTGCACAAACCATTGTTCATTTAACAATGGCAAAGATTCATTTTTTATTGTCTAATTCCTTTCAATAGGAGAAATACAAATAACTGTAAACTGCCTAATACTAATCAGTGTGACTTAAGGTATTCTAATCATTACGATTGGAGGGCCAGATCATTAGGCCAAGTAAACAAATAATAATACTAAACAATTTGCTTAGCGAAAAAAGTCTTGCTTATTAAAAACAGGTTACCAGCCAACTTTTTACGTGTTTTTCATGCCAAGTAAAAACTAGCTGATTATCAATCCAAAACAATAAAGACCACGTGGAAATTTGGTCTGTACCTTGTTTTTGCCAAGGACAAATTGTCATGCTAAGCAAATGTTTGTGCTTAGCAGCTCTATGAAATTGGCCGCGGTTGATATTTGATGGACTTATAGCAATGTAGTACTCATCGCTAAAAAATTGAAGTCGCACGTGATTGTGCCAAAATTATTCCAAAAAAATTAAATTGTAAATAAATTTTGTACTTTGTCAAGAAATCTAATAAAATTATATATTTTCAAGGGAAAACCCAAAATCTGCGTCACGTTCCTCCTTTTAACCTTCCACATCGGTTACATACTCTATGATGGACAAAATCAATCAGATCCCCCTCCCAGCTGTGCTTCAGGCTTCCTGGCCCAAGTCCATCATAATCCATTGAAATATTCAAGCCACCAAAATGAGAGTTTAATTGATTTTGACTGATGTTGGGAAGGTTAGGGTTAAACCATCAGTCCCCACGCTGTTCCAAACTCATTGTAGAAACTGCCAGAACACTCTATTTCACCCGGGCGTTCTTTTATTGATACATGCAGTGAGTTGTGCGTGATGTTCATTGGCATCGCCTGCTTACAGCTGTTCATTCAAAACAACTGGACGGGTCCTCCGTGCCGAGTGACCCCTACTGATCTCCTGCCCAGGAGTCTTCGTCAAGAGGAAAAGGTTAGTGTTTGAGTTGCAATTCTTGTACCCTTTCATTTCTTGTGGATTTTTGTTGTACAAGTGCAGTACCCGTTCAACCTGTGCCTGTTCGGAACGAACAAATTACTTGGCTTCCGGTAGACCCGCAAACGTGGCGGTAATGACTACATGTACATAGCAGCAGTGGTGCGTGGCGGTCTATACAGCCACATTTGTGGTTCTAGGCCTCCGATATTGCTTTTTAAAAGTTTTTTTTAGAACCGTTCATCCAAACAAGTGCACATTCTTGAGTCCTGAGCAATCCACTTAGCAATTTCATCACGTACAGCTTAAGCCCGGTTCATACTTGGCGCAAACACGAACAATAATTTGTGTCGTGCAAAAGTTGAACATATTTCAACTATGGCAAGTGTTTGCAGCAAATGCTTTGTGACGTCAAATACGTATCGCATTAACTTCGCGTGAAGTATGGCCCAGCCTTTATTCTGTTAAAAAAATATATACATTTCTGTGTGCTCTGTCAACAACTTTGCAAAACTTTGTGATATTAAAGTTGATGTGTCCGTGCTTTTAGAAGCAGCCTGAAAAATATATTTTCAAATTGAATTGATAATTTTCTAGCATTGTTTTCGTCATGAGCTTTCGAATAAGACATTCCACAAAAGAAAAAAAACGGCCAACAGCGAGTGTTTATTGAATTAAATTCAAATTTTGATTTGGAGTGTCTTGCTCTTATAATTTGTGGAGGATCCCAGTTGGCGCCATTGGCGCAACGATAAAAACCACTTTTTAACAATGTGTAAAGGCCTGCCAATGCCTTTAAATAAAATTTATTTGTATACAGTACATGGTCTTCCTTCAAAATTCGTTCAAAAAATAAATTCTAAATTTTGAAAAAGCACGGACAACCCAACTTTAATTTACTTGATACTCAGTCGGTCATTTAATCGTGCGATACTCATTTTTTCCACAGTTAAAAGAATTCCATGATTTTACCATGTCGACCCTGAGTCCTGATGACTCATCTGTCTATCGGTTGGTGACTCACCCTGAGTTTCTTCTGATGGCAAATTGCATACTGGTTCAATGCAAGTCGTACCTCCCTACTTGTGTGGTAAGTTAACCAGTTAGGGCCGGAAGCCATACATATCCGCAAATTGTTTTCTGAGGTTCAAAACGGATGACGAATAAACACATTCCGAGCAAGCCCCGAAAAAAACCTGTTTACTATCCACAGATGATGCATTAATCCGTCGGGCACAGCGGAGGACGTGTATATGGGTCATTCCATGAAGTTGGATAACAAAGTGTGACAAAGAAGCTGAAATTTCAAAATCATTTATTTATTAAATGCTTCTCAAATTTGGATAGACTATTAACCATATTTCACTGAACTAATAATATTTTTCAAATAACCCTGACACGCGAAGAAATATACGGCCTCGTTTATCATGCATCATGCGGCAGGTTGTAGATGTAACCTCCGGAAACCATACCGAGTTTAGGTGACAGTTCCTCTAGGTAAAAAATTTTTTTCAAGATACATTTGTTACATTCTGAATGTTTGTAAGTATCCTTACAAAAAGAATTTAAAAAGAAAGAAATTTTCTGCTACAACTGACTTTAAGGTGAGTGTCTTAAGGTATTCGTTAAATTCCATTATTTAAACTATACTTATCATCATTTGTAATTCATATTCAACTTGAAGAAATATATATTTATGCAAGTTATTATGTTTTTTGTTTGCATTTGTACTCCCCCTATTTCAGTCTTCCACAAAATTTGCCAGAAGAATTGCATTAATTAATCTTGAGGTTATTAAATAACTCCCTTCAATGGGTTGTGGATGTAACTGGAAACCATTTCCTGTTATATCCACATCTTAACCAGTGGGAAAAAGAGGAATCGTCCCAAAAAAGGAAGCGAGCGAGGGCACTCATGTTTTGTTTTTTATTTTGCCTAGGCCTAATTGTTTGTAAAGCTGGATATTTACCAGTTAAACCGCCTTTTGTAGTACTAGTAGGCATAATATTGGGACTGGGGTGGGAGATGGGCTGTCATTTTGTCAAACTCCAACATGTCCACCACGCAGTAGCAAAAAAACCGACCCAACCATTTTAAAACAAAAACAGATTCGACCATCAAGACATCCACAAAATTACTAAATACGCCGCCTGCGAGACAAGTAGAGGTCGATGACTAAAAACTGAGGTTTTAAAATGTACTTATCATATGAATACAAAGTGAATTTTCCCGTTTATTGGCGATATTTCGTTGCGAATTCCACGCGGGTGCCATTTTGAACGGCTATGTGTAGTGCTGCAATTGACTTGTGGATATGGCTATGCGTAGTAATGACAGGCAAATCGAAATAGCTGTATAATAATTACAGGCGCCTCCACCAATCACATGCAACTTTGATTTGGTAGAGGCGCCTGTGATTGGCCTGCATATGCTACGCATAGCCTTATCCACAAGTCAATTGCAGCGCTGCAAATAGCCGTTCAAAATGGTGCCCGTGGGGTTTTCGCGTCAGAATATTTGCCGATTAACGGACAATTTCACTTTTCATCCAGATCATTAGTAAACATTAGTACCTCAATCTTAGTCATCGGTCTCTACTTGTGTCTCCGGTGGCGCATTTAGTAGTTCTGTGGCCGTTTTGATGGTCAAATCTGTTTTCGTTGTCAAGTGATTGGATTCGTCATGTTCGTCATCATTCATGGTCGCATTTTGGTTCGGATTAACGTTAAAACGACGATTTGTAGGCTACAAAAAAAGTCGTTACTCGGACTGGATATTTAATCAGATTGTCGAGTTACAATCTAAATATTCACAAGGTCCATTTTCATAAACGATATTAATTTCAACTCCAATAAGTCGTGCAATTTTGTAGAAAACTGTTGCCGATAATTCCACGCGACATCACACTCACAGCGCGGCGTGCGCGCGAGTTCCCTATAGTATGGTGCTCTGACATAGCACTGCATTATTGATGCTCATAGGATATAGGGACTAGACGCATTACCAACGAGCGACAAGTAAACACAGAATGTACCATTTGTCAACAGGGATTATGTAAAAACTTTCCTATTTGGTTTCTTATTTCATAAAACTATTACCGAACAATACAAATACGGATAATGTGATGACTATAAATGATTAACATTTCCAGTTTGAAAATATCCGTCTGTTTTTTATTTACTAGTTGGAGTACGACACCTCAGAACGGAATATGATGCTTCCCCCATCGTTAGTTATGGTGCGGTCCTGGCCATGCGGTTACGGGCGTATTGCGCGGAAACCGTGGCAATCTTTCTCAAATCGAACTCAAATTCGTGAAACAAATCGAAAGTAAATACACACGCGCTAAAACAAAATGTATTGTTCGCAGATTTGGTTTGGTTATATAATTTGGCACTGCAAAATAAATTACGGCTTCATTTAATAGTTAGATTTACTTCCAAGAAAGTTGGTGACGTAACTACCCCCCCGGACGTAACGTGCGGAAACCCACATTTCACCAGCGGTTATTTTCACACACAGAGAATTTGTCTGACATGTGAGTTTGTTTGGGGGTTTCCCAACTTGGTCTGCGGGGCATGGAAGAAAGCATTTCGAACGCGGGGGCGTGTATTGTAGTTTTACGGAACACTGAAGGTTGCGGACGTAAGGAAATGGCTCCGGAAACCGTGCCGTGCTTGAACCAAAAAAATATATATATCGTAAGATTGAAACGCAACACGTGAACGATGAGTTGGGGAAAGGTGCACCAGATCAGAGCTAATAAAATGAGTTATAGCACTTTAAAAAAAAAAAATCCAGGGCACACAAATTAAATCTTGTTCTGGACGTATTGCCCTTATATCTAAACGGAAACCACAAGTTAGGTCCGTACCCTTGAACAAAAGTGGAGGCCACTTATAAAATAGGGGTGATCAACATGAATAGTGTTATGGAATATACAGGGTGCATTATATGCCAAGAAATAAAAACGAATGAGACTTTTTTGTATTATATTTAAACCACTTAATTGGTTTTTAAAATGCCAATTTATTTTGTCACAAATATTTCACTTTTACATAACCGGAAACCACCTTTTTATAATTTTTTTGGGAAAAATTATACCACAAATATCAACAAAATCAGTTTTAAAATAATCCTTTATATGTGTTCTTTTCTGTTAAGTAAGTTTACAAGGTTTATTTTTTAAACATGTTCATGATTTATTCTTTAGTTTTATGGGACTTGGACAATAACCAGGTGTTCCTCAACTTCGTGGAATGACCCATATACGCTGCAAATGTTTCCTTGGTTGTTGCCGTTAACGTGTATTTACGCCAAAAGTCACTTGCTAGCGCTGCGGACGACGGGTTTACACGACTGACATGTATGGCATACACGCGGTGGACTAGAATATACCGGGTACGTCGACGTTGCCAAGCATCGTTTTGTTGACGCGGTGGACGTGTGTATACGCTATATCGTGGTATCACACTTCGGTGATAAGGCCTATTCAACACCCTAATTCCATTGTCTCCATTGTCTCCATTCATACAGCCGAGGATTATCAGCTGTGTCCAGTAATTTCTTGACATTCAAATTACCCAACTAATAGTTCCCTAGTCTCCTTTGAAATTCTTTCAAGGGTGCTTTTCAGCTGGGCTTGCAAATATTTGTATATATTACCGCGTACAATTGTCCCCGGCCCTGTGTGTAATGACGGATAACGTATAGACACGCGTCAGATTTTATGGCGGGTAGCGGTTGACGTTATATGACCCCCTGACTGCAGAGAGAAAAATGCCCTAGGCGACAGAATGTTGGCAAAAACATGTAAATAACGGTGCTAATAAACTAGGTGTTGGCATCTTGTAGTACAAGTTGCATTATCAAAACAGGAATGTTTTACTGAATAAAAATCTGTGGGTTAGGTGTAAATAGGCATATTTTCATTTACATTATTGCAGACAGCTGATTGGTGGGATATGAGGTGTCTATGGATACAGCAACAAGTACTGGATGAGAGATCCCCGCATATTCATGAGGATATTCACAAACTAATGGACTCAAGTATGTCAGTAATTAAACAATAATCTGGGGTAGTTAGGGTGGGGAAGTTGGTGGGGTGGGAAAGTTGAAGATGTGGGAAAGTTAGGCCAGGGGTGGTGAAGTTGGTGCGGTGGGGAAGTTGGTGGGGTGAGAAGGTTGGTGGGTTGAGACGGTTGGTTGGTTGGGGTAGTTGCTGGTACAGCTACCAGCCGGTAATGGATGCCTTGCCTAAATGAGTTAAAACATTTGTACACTTTAAATCTTAAAAGGAGTATACACCATTTGCAAACATAAAAAAAAACTGAATTATTATGAAATACCTTACTTGACTGTAAGTGAATAACAGTCTCAAGCATCCTGTGAAATCACGGAATCTAGTGTGCTGTGGTTTCCAACGACCTGAACATTTTTAGACACTGCTCCCAACTTATTACATTTTAGTTAGTCTACATTTTATTTGCAATACGGCTACACATGTATCCGTGAATGGGTACCAGCTGTAACCTGGGGCCAATTTCACGGAGCTGCTAAGCAAAAAAATGTGCTTAGCACAAAAAAGTCTTGCTCATTAACAACAAGTTATCAGCCAAAATTCAACGTGTTTTTCATGCTAAGCAAAAAAACAGCTGATTATCAATCAAAAACAATAAAGATAACGTGAAAATGTTGTCTGTAACCTTGTTTTTACCAAGGACAAATTTTTATGCTAAGCACATTTTCGTGCTTAGCAGCTCCGTGAAATTGGCCCCTGATCATTTTGCGACATCTCTATAAATTGCTGTTTCGTCCGAAGGAAGTTGAGGAATCGGACTACTATAAACAGGTCAGCCTAAAATAGAAATCCTCTAACTATGGAAGCTACATGTACCTCTATGCTCTAACCATTCCGTTTTCAAAAATCACAGCAAAAGCAATTGGTATATACTACTTTTAAAGGGATCAGATACGTTTGGTAATTACTCCAAAAATTAATGGCAATAAAAACTTACTTGGTAAGAAATACAGCAGCTTTGGATAGTATAATGCATTTTTAGAAACTTTTCACTTCGGAGTACTGCGGTTATAGAAAAAGATATCACTTTTTACCCCCAAACATTTGAATCTGAGAAGCGTTACTGCAGTGACATTTCTCAGATTGTGTATTCCAATGCAGATTATTCTTCCTGCGTGGACATAACCGCTCCCGATTTTTGGCAATATCGCAAAATTGCTACCACCTTTTGAAATGAAATTTGTACAGGTTAGTTTTATGGTATATATCTATAACGATATAGGATTGAAACAAACAGTTGTTTCCAATTACCAAACGTATACGATCCCTTTAAGACAATTGCAGCCACAAGAACAATCCTGTGTGTAGTGTTGAAGTAGTGCTGCATTCTCTTTGTAACCAGTAAGCCACAATGAGATTCTGATGTCAAGGGACAAATGCAACGACCTCCCCCTCATCTTCCACCTGGAGTGTTGTCACATCTGTCAGTATTACTATGAGTACACAGCGTCCAGGGAACATCTCAAGACTGCCAAGCAGACTGCGGGACTAGAAGCAAGTCTAGCAGGTGCGGGGAAGCCATGCAACTACCTATTTTGGCTATTTTTCAAAACCCCGGCTTTGTCTCTGTCTTTGGCTTCATTCATGCAGTTTGAAAATGGTGATGGAGCAAGAGACAGAGCCTAAGCTGGAGTTTGGAAAACAGCTGATGTTTAAAGTTGAAGAATATGGCCCCAATTTTATTTGCCTATTGAAAAATAATAACACAAGGTATATTACTTTTATATATTTAGTTTTTGGGCTTAACAAAATTAAGTTTTCGGTTTAATTTTTGAATATTCAAAAATTAAACATTCTACCTCAGCAGAACAAGCTCTTTGTGCTAAAATCGAGTGTACGTCCAAAATAAGCAATTTGGGAGACCGCCAACATAGGGCAAGATAGCTCAGTTGGTAAGTAGTCAAGTATTCTGGAGGTCGCAGGTGCGAGTCCCGCCTTGCCAATTTCTTTGTTCACTTTGAGATTTAGGTATAAAAAAAAGTTGATAATGAAACACAAAGGCAGTGGGAAAAAAGCAAAGAATGTTCTGAACCAGGACTAGCTTTGTAGTTCAATTGTTAGTGATAACTTTTCAAATGAGGCACTATGCTCAATACCTTGGACTGCGCCCTCTGCAGGTTGCCAAGATTCATCATAAAATGAAAAATGGCGGTGACTGGCATGGATCATATTTGGACAAAGGTGTGTTTTAAAACACATGGGCAGGCATAATTTAGTCACTAGTGAGTGACTGTGAGTAACCAGAAAAGGTCCGATTTTCTAAGGCCGAGGACCCGAGGGGGAAAAAGGACACTCTTTTGGTCACTCGGTCCCTTGGGGCACATAGACATGTACTAGTGACCTCATTACCAGTCTATATCTATATAATAGTTTTCTCTTTGGATATTGATTGATATAGGTGCACTAGGAAAGAGAACTCGCTTCCAGCAGACGGACAAAGCACAACTGTTTCTTAGAGTCCAGCACAAGACTGACACTAAAGATTCACCCACAAATGTGTCAAGAGAGGAACACCATTCAGTGAAGGGTCTGCCAAAGGTAAGAGAGAATTAAACCGTCTTAGTTATATCAATCATTCATAAATACAATGTACAGGTTTTCAAGAATTTCTACTTTTTCCCTAGCGTTTTTCCACCTTGCTCCTAGTTTTGTTTTCTCTTCTTTTTTTTTATTTCTGCTTTTTGCTAATTGTTGTCGTACAACTCTGAAAAATGAAATCTCATTGAATATTTTACACATTGTCTTATGTAAATAACAAAATGAAGAGCTTTAGTTGTAGGAGTACTGCAACTGTACTTCCAAGAGCTTAGTCGGGGATGGAGCACAAGTGTAATGTGAGTGCAGAACATGCCAAATGAGGCTGATGATGCTGTGGACATGAGTGGGCATCAACGAAAACTACTCCTAAAAGCCTGCAAATTACTTTTATCCTGATGTTGTCCTTCAAAGTCCTATTTTTGTAATACTTTCCTCCTACTATTTCATCTGGGTGTGCTTGAAAAACTGTAAATATCCACCATTCATGCCTCAAACAGTTATTCCTATTGAAATAACCTGCACAAAAAAACACTGCATCCAATTCATTAAGTTTGTTAAGTCCACATTTTGTTTTGCAATACTGTTACACATCCGTTAATGGTTGCAAGCCAACTAATCTGATTTCCTAACCTGGTAATTCCCTGATGTCTGTAAATTGTTGTTTCATCTAAGGGAAGTCAAGAAACCAGACTACAAGACCAATATTTTGGGTTCTTCCCAGCATCTATGAACACTTTTACAGAACTTTTAACCAGTTCCCGCCGGAGGACGTATATAAACGCAAAGTTTTCCCAAGATTCAAAACGGATGACGCATAAACACGCCACGAGCGGAAATGTCTGTCAGCAGCGAGCTAGGCCGGAAATGCTTGGGTGTGCTTCCCGGTACTATCAGCCTGAACACGCCTCGGATCGAGTTTCGTTAAAAATAATCCCGCGCCTCGACTCGGTAATAATAAAAAAATCTCGGCGCAAACTGGTTAAATCAGTTCAGTGTCACAATATTTACTATAAAATATGAACCCCCTCACCCATCCATTTTCAAATATTACGGCAAAAGCAAACGGTGTATACTAGATTTAAAGGTAGGATGCACCATTGGTAATTACTTGAATTATCATGAGTAGGTGGATTTGGGGGGTTGTATTTTATAGTAAATATCGTTTAACTGACCTGTCCAAAATTTTACAATCATGGATGCCGAGAAAATCACGAAAAACATATATTTAATAATATTGGTTTTTTCGCGATCGCCGTCTGGCGATCGCAAATTCTGTTTTATATAATTCAATTTTTTTGAATAATTACAATCATGGATGCCAATCATGGATGCCTACAATCATTATTTACTTTCAAATAAGTAAGCTATTTCTTAATAATTCGGTAGTAAATATTTTTGATATCTGCAAATGGTGTATACCTTTAAGAAATGTATCAGTACAGATTATTTTAGGACCTGAGATGAAATTTACTCTTTTTTCTGAACAGGATCTTGACCTAAATGATGATACTATCCTTGATGCCATCAATTTCAAAGATTCGGGAGCAGACCAGATCCCAAAGTTGTCAAGTGCCGAACAAGCGTTGATACTTGTTCTATGGTAAGTAGTATCACCTTTTGTGGGATGTGGTCTGCAACTATAACAAACAAACAACCCATTTAATATAATGGAATAGAGAGATTTAATGTTATGTGATAACTACTGTACCAAATCGCGACTTTTTGGTAACATTTATTTTCCAGAAAGATTCTCCAACCATCGGTATACATAATAGGCCTCGGGGTGGTATGCTTTTTATTTTGCGACCCTGTATAGGGCACAGACCAGTGTGGGTACAGATCACAGGGAATTAGTAGAACGAACAAATGGATTAAATATGGGACAGACATTTTGCCACAAAAAAAAGATCTTGTTATTAAAGGTAGGATACACTATTGCTTGAATTACCAGGAATGGGTTTGGGGGGTTGTATTTTATAGCAATTATCGTTGAACTGACCTGTCCAAAGTTTTACAATCATGAATGCCAAGAAAAAAGAAAAAAAAACGGCATTTGTTGTCAACCGGCGTCAGGCAGGTGTTTTTCTTTTTTTACTTCACTAAAAAAAAAATCACGATTGCTGGATGGCGATCGCAATTGTGTTTTTTTATATAAAATTCAATTTTTCGAAACAATTACAGGATATCTAGTGCAATCATTTTGCTGGATGCCTAAAATCATTATTTATACCTTCAAGTAAGTCAGATATTTCTCAATAATTCGGTAGTAATCTTTTTTTTATATCTGTATTATACCTTTAGGTCGCAACATCAGGCTGTTTACATTTTTTCTAATTCTTAGAAATAACCAAAATTAGGGCTGACTTCTTGTATTAATGTTCTCTATGGCAGCATTGAGCACAAGAGAAGTAGACCAAAAGAGGAGCTATTGTGGGAGGAACTCAAGGCCTACATTGTGGTAAGTTAAGATCATGTCAAATACAGATTATCACCCATGTTTGTAATCTGACAACATATGTGATTCGATCAGGCAAAATCATTCGGAACTCGGCAATTCTTGTTTTGAGATAGGGCCAAAAATATGTTCGTAGGGGTGGACAAATCCAATTTGACTTTTTTACAAAAACAGAAGGAGAAAATATTTTTCTTTTACATGAAAATACTCTTTTAACCAAATTCAGAAGGGAAGTGATACAAAAACTCTATTTTCTCAGTTTCTTTATTTTTAACGTGCTGGTGTTTAAATGGTTGTAATATTTTAACCAAAGGTCGTATTCACATGGGGTTTTCACTGAAATAGAGCCTAAAGTACGCTACAAAAGAATATGTAAAAATTCCCAAAATGACCAGGGCCTACTTCAGACTGATTTTGCTTGATCGCATCACATATAGCAACAATGCCATTGTGTAATAGTGCTAAATTGCACCATCATATAATCAGCTTAATATATTGATGTGTAATGCCTATGACACCAGGGCTATTGTGTGTTACAAGTTTAAAGCCTGGGGCCAATTTCATAAAACATGTAAGCACACAAATTTGCTTAGCACACAAAAAAACAAAACTTGCCCAGTAAAAACAGGTTGCCAGCCAAAACTCTGTGCTTTTCATGCAAAGCAAAAACCAGCTGCATGAATACCAGCCACAAACAATAAACCTCACCAGAACATTTGGTTTGTAACCCTGTTTTTATTAACCAGTTCGCGCCGGAGGATGTATATACATGCAAAGTTTTCCCCAGATTCAAAACTGGTGACGCATAAACATGTCACGAGCAAGGCCAGAAATGTCTGTCAGCAGCGAGCAAGGACGAAAAATGCGTGGGTGTGCTTCCCAGTACCATAAGCCTGAACCCGCCTCAGATCAAGATTTGTTAAAAAAGAATCCCGCGCCGCGACTTGGTGATGTTAAAAAAAAAACTTGCCTGGTGGGCTAGTCAAGAAATGGACCTGTTTACCCAAAAGTACTGATTGGTCAATACAGTGAAGCGAAGCATGATATGATTTACCATTCCATGTTGCTTTGTGCATTGTGATCTTACCTTGCGATGTGCTTTGTATGTTTACACAGTAATTTTATAGTACCACTGTTTGAAAGTCCTGCACACATCTGATGGAACAAACTTGCGTCCGTCACATAACTTCAATAACAATTGAGAGATCGATATTCATTTCATAAGATGGAATTTGCGCCAGCGGTGTAAATTGGTGGTCAAGTGGTATGTCTGCACTAGAAAGCAGGGGGTCGTAGGTTATAATCCCACTCTAGTAAGTGAATGAAAGAATCCCTCGGGACAACACCGAGTATGCAGTATTGATGAAGAGGGGAATAAAAACTAATATCGTTATTTGTTAATTGTTAATTAAAAATAAACTTCATTATCCAAGACATTCCTTTGGAACACGGAATACGTTTTTCCGACTTTGGTTTTATGCAGGCTGCACTGACAGATCCTAAGGTGTGGTGTGTTGAAACGCTAGCGCTGATGACAAGATGTCAGTTGGAGAAAGACCGAGGGAGGACGGTGGAAAGAGCTATGATGCAGATGCAGGTGAGAAGATAGGTGATGGAGGGATGCTGGAAGACTTACATGACTCATGACTCTGACTCATCAAGTTCCATTTTCCGTGATTTGGACTCGGACTCGAGTCACGATGTCAAATGAGTTAAACTTGGACTCGTCCTACGTGACTCGGGACTCGACAAAAATACCACAAATAACTTATTTTCTAACAACAAAGTTAGAAATTTGTTTTAAAAAGATGCAGACAGTTCAGTGCAGTGCAGTAGTATGGCAGGGCTGTACATACAAATGTACATACACACAAACCGACACGTAGTACATGTACATTGAAGCACTTTAAACTCCGCGGCACAGAATTTAGCAGTACCCCAAACACGCAATGTGACTTGTGGCTCGGACTTTACTCGACCGTTGTGACTCGGGAATTGGAATCGGACCCGGACCCGGACTTGACCTGCATGACTTAAACTCAGCATTTGTGACTCAGACTCGGCAGTTGTGACTGGGACTTAGACTTTGGTGACTCAAAAACAAGTCTGTTGATAGCTGCCCCTTTCACTTCGGAATTGAGCAAAAATCTAAACTATTTGTTACAAAAAGATACGTACCACACAGTAGAAATATATTATCCATTCAAAATTTAAGGATGCGATGTACAAAGTGTGCACACAAAATCGTTCAATTTCGTTGAGCCACAGCTTCTGAGATCCAATCCATCTTGTTTTTTGTGTCGGCAAAATTGTCGTTTAGTCGGCAAAATTGTGTTGGTCGGTGTCCGAGATACTAGCCTTATGTCTGTATTTAATCGTCAATTTGTAATCTTTTGCAGTTATTGGTGGACCAGTTTCAGGAAACAGAATGCCCAGTGATTCACAGATTTGAATTGCTACACGCTGTCTGCCTGCCACCCAAATGGACAATGGAGGTAGGAAATACATGTATCCAGTTTAGATGTAACTGAGAACAAGAATTCTGTATTTCAATATATTATTTTGAAAATTTAACCAAGAAATTGACTGGAGCCGAGCTTCTACCAGCGACCTCCGGATTGCCGTTCTGGTGCTCTACCAACTGAGCATTTCAGCCCTATGTTGGCAGTTTCCCAAAGTAGTCAAAATCTTTCATATGAAGCACGATATGTGGCAGAGAAAACCCCCCCTCTTTTGTGTTGACCATTGTGTTCCCGGAATCTCGGGAATTCCTTTTAGGTTTCAAGGGGGGATGGGTTAGGTTACAATAGTGTCGAGTGCGTATAAAGTATAGGGGTAATAGGGGGGTACCCCTCTGCCACATATCGTGCTGGGTATAAAATCTTTGTTCAGGGAACACTAGTCAGAAGCCACAAACCCGTAAATGCCAAGTACACTGCTAAAAACAATTCTTATACAAGAAAACCATTCTTGGAATGAGATAAAAAAATTAATTTAAAGGTTTATAATAAGAAAATATAGTTAGTTAGAAAACTGTTCTTAAAAAGCCCTATTACACTGCCCAATTTTTGTTTCTACATTTCTTGATATAAGAAAATAATTCTTGTGTCCCAAGATATATTTTGTTGTCTCACTCTCTAGAATTTTTTTCTAGGGAGTGTGGCAAGAAAATGTTTCTTGAAATGAAGTTTTGTTCCTGTGAAATGAAATAAAAATGTGCACTGGGGCGACTATGAAAACACATTGTGTGCATGCTAGATTCAAAAATGGTTTTCTTATTGCAGGAAAATAGTTCTTATAACGGGATTTGTTTCAGTTTGATTTTGTTTTGTTAATGAGCTCGTACATACTTTTTTTACTAATCTCATTTTGAGAAATTCAGTTTTGTCACTTGCTGCTGGGTTAGATGTATGATTTGGAAGACAAAAGATATGCAGGAGAGAAATATCACCTGAACAAAAAAGCTGATTAACCGTCATTTGTATCGGCAATGTATGTGCATGGACGAATGACTTCTATTTTGATTGTACTGTATCACACCCAAACACGTGACTTTTCTCATGATGTACTGATTTATTGCAAAGACTTCAACATTGCCAGGAATCGCGCTCAAAGTCACGATACTAGAAACCTTTAAATAGCAGTGTTTGCATTGACCTGAGAAATAGCAAACGGGTATCACTCAAAGAGGTAACAGCTTTACAACATCACAAAAGAAACAGACTAGAGCAAGTTCGGCTGCTGCTGAATTAGTTCCTTTTGTCGATTTCCGATTCAACTTAACGCATGCGTGGTCTGTTTTTCACTCGAACGCGTGTAGTTTATCAATGACATCAAATCTAGTGGGAAGACGACAGGCTTTCACGTTGTGAACGAAGCAAAATGTTGGCACGTAATTTGTATTTTTTTAATGATTTATTTATATTCATTTTCTCCACTTAATTTAGTGCAATAAATAATTATCTGATTGCAAAGAGTTATCATAATTGGAAATATTTATCGTAAACTTTTGCAAAGCTTGCCCCAGTTTACTTTGTCTCCATCTTGAAACCGTGACGTAACTCGCGAGTGACTAGATAAACCATGGTTTGGGGCTAGGTTGATCCAGTTTAGCTAGTCAAACCACACAACGTTCGAGTGACAACTAGACTGACTATGGTCAAGTCTAGTTGATCTAGTCACCCAACCGAACTTGCTCCTAGGTGCAGTAATAATATTATTTAGAAAATTGAACAATGACATCAACTGGAGCGGGGCTTGAAGCAGCAAACTCCAGATTGCCGTTGCGGTGCTCTACCAACTGGGAAACTGTCAACACAGGGCTGGATAGCTCAGTTGGTAGAGCACCAGAACAACCATAGGTCGCTGGTTGAAGCCAAAAGGAATAATTTCACAGGAAGTTTAGTGTCATTATTATCTTTACAAGTAAGAATGTATTTTGGTTGGTTACTTTTTGGATAGCTACAAAAGTATACTCTAGCTTTAAGTCTGAGTGTGTACAATCCCAACGTCTATGTCAGCATCAATCATCATCAGCAATACATTCCTACTATTTCTTTTTCTGTACAGAGTGAACTGGCTAGCCTATTAATGAGCCTGGGTGTTATCACCGCTGCATTAGAGGTATACGTCAGGCTAGAATTGTGGGAGGACGTCATTAACTGCTACCGACGCTTAGAAAAGCCAGAAAAGGTACATTGAATTATGTCATTCTGACTGACTGACTTCCACTTGTAAATAAGTCAATGAGTTACCTATCTCACTCATTGACTGTCACTTGTGAGCAAGACTAGTTACCTATCGCAAATATATACGATTACGAAAAACGTGCTGTGCACGCACACACTTCGATCCACAGTTACACAGGTCGAACTTAAACCCAAATGTGTTCAGACTACGGCTGTCAACCCGTGTCAAACTCTCCTAAATGGATCAAGAGCTCTCAACCTACCCCCCACCCCCCAGCTGGGTTAGTTTTGACACGGATTAAGCCCTCTACACGGGTACGGGTCAGTGCCGTGTTGAAATGTTGTAGTGTGAAAAGGTCAGTCCAGTTTACACGTGTCGGACCTGTGTAAAGACACAGATTTTTTTGAGTGTGAAAAGGCCTTTAGTTTTGTTGTTGGATAATGTTGTAAAAGTGTCATGGCCTCGTGGTCCGGAGCATTAAGGTTGTGGTCTGTGGGTAGTAGTTCTGCAGGTTGTCGGTTCGAATCCAGCCTGGCTATGGCACTTCTATGCCTAATATAAGTAGAGGCATTATTTGGCATTATGCCTTGCAGTGGACTAGTTGCCCATCATACTGTGAAGAGATCAGATTGTCTTGTTTCAGTGGGAGGGGCTGGTTCTTCCACACTTTCTTCTGTAGCCCAACCCTCGAGTGGCCTTTAGCCTTGTGATGAAAGATTTGCATAAACAAAATGTAAACAAAAATGTAATCATTTTTGTCTTTTACCCAGGCCATTAAGGTAATCCGGGACCAACTTGCCATTAAGGAGACACCCACTCTCTGGTGTCTCCTGGGTGATTTCAAGAAGGACAAGCAATACTATGAGAAGGCCTGGGAGGTGTCTGGTCAACGGAACTCCAGGGCCATGCGGTCTCTAGGCCTGTACTACTTAGAGGAAGAGGACTGGATCAAGAGTATTGAGTGTCTGGAGATCTCGCTGCAGAAAAACCCAGTCCAGGTTAGTTTGGGGGTTTCTTAGGGGTGAGGGAAGGTGGGGAATGGACAGTTTCAGACGGAGTTGTAGTTGAGTACTTGCTAAGTACCAGCTTAACTGCCAGATATTAAGATGGTTTGGTATTGATAAAGCTGCATAATATAGACACTGGACAGTAAATACTTTGCTAAAGAAATTAAAAACTTTGGACAATCAGAATCTTGAATGAATTAAGCTTTTAAGACAAAAGTACTTGACCAAGTACTTTCTGAGTACTTTCGAAAAACTTACTTCTGTCTTCAAACTTTAACTACCAAATCCTCCAAAATCAATATGATTTTGAACAGACCCTAGGGAGTTAGGGTTAAAAAGTATCTTTATGCATTCAAAGTTCATAGTTATTTTCTTTTTTAACACTGATTTTAAATGTTTGTCTCGCTTTGTTCACAACAAACAGCTCAATATTTGGTAGTAAACAAAGTTCTCAGAACGTACTCGACTACAACACTGGTTTCAGATAAAAACAAGTGTTTTGCATGGACTTTTTGCCAAAACGAAGGAGGAAAGCACATTGTTTTCTCCTTTCTTTTCCAATTAAAGGTAGTATACACCGTTTGCAAACACACAAAACACAACTACTGAATTATTTGGAAATACCTTACTTGACTGTAAGTGAATAGCAGTCTCAAGCATCCTGTGAAATCATGACACCTGGGGCCAATTTCATAGAGCTGCTAAGCACAAAAATTTGCTTAGCATGACAATTTGTCCTTGGCAAAAACAAGGTTACAGACCAAAATTTCCCCTGATCTTTATTGTTCTGGATTGATAATCAGCTGTTTTTTTGCTTAGCATGAAAAAACACATATAATTTTGGTTGGTAACCTGTTTTTAATGAGCAAGACTTTTTGTGCTAAGCAATTTTGTTTGCTTAGCAGCTCTATGAAATTGGGCCCTGGTGTGCTGCGGTTTTCAATAAAAGTGGAATTTTGTATTAATTAATTTACAATGATTTCTGGCCAGCAGTCGTTGAAAAAACCTGACTATTTTTAATAGACTAGGAGCACGGACCAAAAAAAAAAGTGGGTGCTCAACTCTCACTACATCTAAGGTTCGATTGCTTTATCTGGTGGAATAGACCTAGTAGAACATCTCTAGGTAGTATGTGGACTCAAATTGTGGTATAAATTTAGCGCTGCTATCAAAAAATATTACAAAAAAATTTATTTGATAAAAAAAAAATAATAATAATAATTTAAGATAAGTTTGACACAATGAAAGCATATAAACATCACTTTTGTTCATGCAAATGATGCTGTTTAATGAGTTCATGACTCAAATGTTCCTCATTGGCTAAAAAATAATAATTATGGTCTAAGGAGACAAAGGGGCGTGGCCACGCCCCTTTAAAAGGTAACCTTTAAAAAAAAAAAATAAAAAAAAAAAATCTTGGGAAGTAGCCTCGTACAAGTTTTCTTTTTTCTTATTTCAAAATTATTTCACATTTTAGTATGTACTTTATAAAAATGAAATGTAAAAAATATTTAAATGATAGTTGTGATAATTTATATAAGATATTAAGATATATAAAAAATAAAATGCTTCATTTTTTTATATTTTTTATGAATATATGACTAGACTGTTTACTAACAATTGGTGCCAAATTAAGAACAATGCCAACTTTTTACCCTCAAAAACCAAGTTTTTCCCAAAAGTGATACCACAATTTGAAGCCACATACTACCTAGCAGTGTTCAGTAGGGTATGTTCTTCCATATTGTGAAGTCAAACCTTGGATGTAGTAGGTGTTGAGCAAAATTCTTATTTACAGGGCTTTCCCAACTTTGCTCCTAGTCTATAAACACTATGTGCACTTGCGCCGAGTCCGACAGAATTTTTGTTAACAGCAATTGTAATTTTCACATGGTACCCTGACCCTTCTTGAGACAAAACAGAGCAATTTATAGACGTCGATGAATCGGGTTACGAAAGCCGTTTACAGACTATTCATTGCAAACAAAATTTGGACAGACTAAATTGGGGCAGTATTTGAAGAAAAAAATTACTTCAATCATCTTTGGAATTTTTTTTTTTTTTTTAAATCAATAATGACAGTACACCAGACCTTAGAAATGGTCGTTTGTTTCTCCGTAGTACCATGCCTGGTTCTGGCTTGGCTATTCAGCAATGAAGGCCAAGGATTACAAGACTGCTGCGAGAGCTTACCGGAGATGTGTCACCTTGGAGAGTGATGTAAGTACACACCTGTTATCTAGACTATGATTTTAGCTTGAATTTAAACAAAATCAATTTATTGATTACAATTTATGTGTGGGTGAGTGTGTAAACACCGGCAATCGTGGACGTCGGGCAAAATAATTTTGGGGCAAACAATGGGTCCACGATTGACAAAAGGTCTACGATTCCAAATTGTGTACAAATCCTATAGAGGTCTTCCGAAAAAGTTAGTACAAACAGAAGAGGGATAACGGGAGGACAAGGGGTGGTCCACGATGGAAGGGGTTTACACACATGTGTGGGTGAACCTGCACCACTGAACTCACGGAAAACAGGCATTGTTTGCTAGGAAGGCCAGATAGGGGTGAGAAGGGGGGGGGGGGGGGTGCTGTGCTTAGGGAAGGTGGTGTTTTTGAGGTAAATTATCTTTTTTCATCTGACCAAGGCACAGTTTTTACAAAATACTACCAGGAAAAAGTCACAAACGGCCTAAAGTTTTCGGAAAACTCTTTAAACAGTATTTAACATTTTTAGCTCATTGGTGAGGCCTTTTATCCCTTTGTATTTTAATACCACCTCCTTGCAGAAAACCCACAATCTGCCATCGGCAAAGAGGATTATAAAAGGAAAATTTAGCAATTAAAGGGAAAAAAAGAAAGGGAAATGGTTTGCCAAATTGATTGTTAGAAACACATCTATTTGGTGACCCATCACAATAAGAGTTGTTCTGTTCTATTGTTTCTTACAAAAGCCATGTCCGAATGACTTGGCTACGGCTTGATTTTATGCATGGGTCTATAAGATGTGGCTGCAGCCGCTAACATAGACTCATGTGTAATTTATAGCTGTAGCCAAGTAATCTGAACACAGCCTTAGTATAACCTCTTTGTTTGCCTCCTTTTTTCAGAATGGTAAAGCATGGAATAACTTATCGTCTGCCTACATAGAACTAGAACAAAAGTGAGTGTCGGTATATGTACATGGCAACAAGATATACGAACTCTGTCATGATGTGCAGATCAAATGAATCAACAAATAAACAAGGATTAAGCCTTGGCCATAATACATTTTGTTAGCTGAGCAGTCCAATCTTTAGAGAGATATATCTCGGTAACTCAATTATGGTAATTGTTGTTGCAGTGTTTCCCCCCATCTTTGGTACAAGTTTCAACATATAACAAACTAATAATTAAACAAATTCTTCTTTTTTATGTAAAATACAAACCTTTCTGTCTTAAATATAAAAACCCACAATAATACTTTCATTTTGCATGTGTCAAACAAGATGCCAAAATGACTACCTAAAACCCAAACTTTTCAATTTTTTTGGACAATTTTTTTTTTACCAAATGTTTTTCTCACCGCCACCTCAAGGCTGGTTCATACTTCATATGAACACGAAGCGAATTTAAGGTCACAAAGCATTTGCCGCAAAAATTTACCGGAGTTCCCGCCGTCACAAATTCGGGTTTGGTTTCGTGTCGAGTATGAACTGGTGTAAAATCAAATGACCTAGTTGACCCCTTTAATTTGACACCATCTTTGAGATTGTAAAGCTTGTAGTTTTAAAAGTTCATACATTTTCCATTTTTAAGCATTTCCAGTTGTACATAGAATTGCCTTGTTGTTTTGTCTTTCAGACCAAGAGCTTTTAAGACGCTCCAAGAAGCTACCAGGTGTCTTTATGAAAACTGGAAGATTTGGGAAAATTACATGTTGGTAAGAAATCACTTCAACATCTTTATGTTCAGATTTTTGTCAAACCAGCTGTTTCAATATGTTTCAATTTCAATATACGTTTCTATGTCCTTGGAAGGAGAAACTATCAATGTACTTTTTGTTGGCAAATGTACATCTACGTGATATACAGAAGCACAATATTGGAAAAGAAAAATCTAAATTATAATTTTTTTACATCCATGAAAACAATACACTATCTTTTGTCGGGTAAAAGTCAGCCTATTTAAAACTGAGATTCATGGCGAAATGCACGATTGCGGCATCGTAGCTGTATTCAAAATCATATATTTTCATAAAACTTGAACATTAGTGTGGGAAAAGATGAAATTTTGGAAATTTTGGAAGTTAAAAACCAAACAATTTGACCGTAATTTTGGACTTTTAAAGGTAGGATACACCATTTGCAGATATCAAATAATGATTCTTGGCATCCAGCAAAATGTATACGCTAGATATCCTGTAATTGTTTCGATAAATTAAATTGTATAAACAAAAATAAATATTTGTGGGCCATTTTTTTGTCAATGTCTTATTCAAAAGTAAATAACCTTTGTTATAGTCATAAAATAAGCAATTTGGAAAATAAATAATTTGGTCGCTATAAAACTCAAGGAATGCGACTTAAAGTGTCAACGAATTACAGGGTGGTTAAAAAAGAAGTTAACCTAGGTTTAAAGGTAGGATACACCATTGGTAATTGCTTGAATTATCAGGAATGGGTGGATGTAAAGGTAGGATACACCATTGGTAATTGCTTGAATTATCAGGAATGGGTGGATGTAAAGGTAGGATACACCATTGGTAATTGCTTGAATTATCATGAATGGGTTGATTTCGGGGGTTGTATTTTATAGTAAGTATCGTTTAACTTACCTGTTTAAAGATTTACAATCATGGATGCCGAGGAAAGCAAGAAAAACAACATTCGTTTTCAACCGGCACTGGGCAGTGATTCTTATGTTGTTCTTGTTTTTTTTGCGATCGCCGTCCGGCGATTGTGAATTTGTTTTTATAAAATTCAATTTTTCGGAACAATTATAGGATATCTAGTGCAATCATTTTACTGGATGCCTACAATCATTTTATAATTTTTAAATAAGTACGATATTTCTTAATAAATCGGAAGTAATATTTTTTGTTTTCTGCAAATGTTGTATCCTACCTTTAAGGTTATTGTTTACCCAGCTCTTACAGATCCCAAAAAATTAATTGTATTTATGGCGTTGATGAGTACAGTGTTTAGAAATAATCCTGAAATATTTTGGGTTAGCTTAATTATATCTCAAGATGTCGCCCATTCATGGTTGTACCGAAAAATGGAGCGTAGCGAGTGAAGCACGGCAATCTAAAGGCGTCTATGCACTTCATCAATCATCAATACTCTGAAAACAGGCTTTTTGAGGGCGCCCTTGATTATCACAAGATTTGTTTCTGTGAAGCAAAACTCGTGATAACCAAGGGCGCCCTCAATAAGCCAGTTTTCGGAGTAAAAAACAATATCAAAACACTGGTAACTATTTAAACAAAGCAGAAATGATCGTTTTACAAGTAAAATGGGAAGTTATGGATGTGCAACTATGTTTAGTTTTGTCTTTCCTCAACAAATCTTTATTCAATCTGATTTCTTTGGTGCCGATCGGAAAGGTGTTAGTTTACCTTCCTTCACGGACTCCTGGCCGGCCAATTCAAGTGCCGGTCAATTCAAGTGCCAGTCAGACCGGTCCGGCGCCGACCGGCGCGGCAACATCCCTGCGCCCATTACAAATCGTATGTACAAAACTGACATGTCCACGGGATTTTATAGTTTCAATATGTCTTCAACATGCTTATTTACAATGAAGCTCCCATGGACAAGCCAGTTTTGTACATGCCATCAGTAATAAGCCACATCTTGAGATCCATTTGAGCTAGACCTAGCATTCTGTCAGGATTATTTCTGAACACTCTACTCACAAGTCACAACACTAGATAAACACATTCTCTGTAATTGTAGGAGGTAGGTGTACAATCATCTTAAACTTGGGTTACTTTTTTTTCTAACCACCCTGTATATCGCAGCGTCAGAAATTTGATTACGTTTTGCTTCAGGTGAGTGTCGATATTGGTGAGTTCAGGGAAGCAATCAAAGCCTTACACAGACTGATGGATCTGAAGGCTAAATACTTTGACGTGGAGGTGTTAACAATCCTGGTTAATGTGGTTACCAGGGACATCATAGACGCTGATGGAAGCCAGGGTTTGTACAGCAATCTTTATTCCGTTATCTTCTTGAACACTCTTTAGCTCAAACCCTGCCAGATGCAGCACAGTGTATCAGGTGTAAAAGTCTGTATTGATGAGCCACCTACACCAGTGTATAAACGGTTACTTCTGAGACAATAAGAGCTATTCATAAATACCTGGGACAGTTTAGGCATTCCTATTGGTCGAGAGCCCGTCACGTGGCCGGTATTAAACAGACAATAAAGACATGGCTGGAAGTGTTTAAACCCAGCTGGAAACAACATTCTGTCCTCAGGGCTCACTTTATTTCCAACCCTGAACCGTACCTCGTCTCCAATAATAAGAGCGGGTAGTGTTGGGCGCGTACAGCTCGACACCTTGGGAACGAGGTTGCCAATGGCAGTAATAGTCTGGTTCACAGTAAATACGCTTTATTGCATGTATTGTGTAGAGAGCGACAGAGGCGGAAACATGTCATTTGACACAGACAGAATGGCGAAACACCAAAATTTACTTGCGACAATTTTCCGGAATTTTTTGGGCTTTTTGGGCTGAATTTTACAAAAAAGGTATTTATGAATGGGAATAAATGTGTGTTCGGTCGGTATTAATCACTCTGTTTAATACCGCTTGGAGTCTGGGTGCTGATAATTACCCTCGCCTTCGGCTCGGGTAATTATCAGCACCCAGACTCCAAGCGGTATTAAACAGAGTGATTAAAACCTCTCGAACACACATTTATTCCCTTAGTCAATGCCAAAGATGATTCTGCTGCATTAAACCTAACGTCCTAGGCATTTATTGGGCATTCTTACAGTACACAGTATTACAAATTACTACACCTCATAAATATTCATGAACAAATTGGAGCGCGTCCGGGAAGTCAAAATGATACGCTGTTATGTGACAGCATCCAGCTCACTGCTGTGCGGTATTCTTTTCTGGTAGCACCAAAAATCCCTTCTGGAACCCGCCTGGTGGACATGTAGTCTATGCACAGCATGTAATCTTTACGAAACCTGTCTCAGTAACGTTACTAGATTCCCGTCATTGACTGACGAAGAACTTAAATATCTTGTGCTGAATAAAAATGCAAAATCTACAAAGGCAAATATCGACAAGGCAGTGAATATTTATGAGGTGTAGTAAAACAAATACAGCATGGTTTATTTCTGGAAAATAGTAAAAATGACTGGTCCCTCGGTGTAGGTCTGCTAGAATACCTCCCTCCGCTTCGCGTTGGGAGGTAGTCGAGCTGACCTCACACCTCAGGACTAGTAATTCCCACTACATGTACTTCCCCTCAAACCATGCTGTAATTGTATATTATATACAATATTACTCAATTCCCATAGGCCAGTGTAGTAAGAATACTGCATACTGCACTTTTCTCAAGTAGTATTTTGTAGCATTAAGTGACAACAGACTTTTGACCGGATTGAACTTGTCCTTTCGACAAGTGTTCTATAGAGCCCATTCAAGACTAGTTCATTTGATTTTGAAGCTAATACAATAATATTTACAGCAAAATGTTTGACAATTAAAATGAGTTCCATTCTTTCTGTGTTTGCAGCTGGTCTTCTGAAGGGTAAACTGGTTGAGCTGTTTGGGAAGCTAACGTCCCAAGTGACGACTAATGCCCATGTTTGGACACAGTATGCTAAACTCCACGGGAACGCCACGACGGACAATGCAGAAAATAATGACAAGGTTCAGTTCAGTTACAAACAAATATCGACTGAAACTTGATTTGAATACCAATCTCATGCTGTTAATTATTTTTAAAAAAATATTAAAAATCAGATAAGTAGAAGTGAACTTGCATTAACTGTATTTTTTCACCAAATCCTAGTTTCATAAAATTGTACCTGCAGCTGATTTAACCAGTTTCAGCTCAGATCAATCTTAGGAAGAGTAACTCATCCTAACTTCCAAGATCCATCCCATCCAATGCAAAGTGATCCTTGGGTGGGGTACATAACAACTCTTTTAAAATATGTGACCCACCACACCAAAACCAGGCTAAAGTCGAAATTTTTCATATGAGAGATTTTTATACCATTGGATTACTAGCGTTTTAAGCTGTAAAATGATACATCACATGCACCAGTACCGCTATGGAATGAAAAGTAACGACGCTTCAAAAAGTGACATTTTGTTGCCATTCGCGGCAACAAGTTTGCTCAATTTGAGTAATAGCAACGACAACAAAAATCAGGAGAAGGCCGAGATTATCACTTTCGGGGATTTTTAAAAAGGTTTAAACATGAACAGCCTATCAATTAGAGTTTTAACTAACGATTTATGAAGAAAAAATCGACCGGCAACACATTTTTAGGTGTACAATGCCATATCTCGAAATGGCATTTGCCGACTTCCGCCTGGGTTTGGCCTGGTGAGTCACATATGCCAAAGGTCATCTAGGAGTCATTTGAGGTTGTTTAAAAATACACCCAATTTGTTTAACCAGTTCGCGCTGGGATTATTTTAACATCACCGAGCCGAGGCACAAGATTATTTTTAACCAAACTCGATCCGAGGTAGGTTCAGGCCAATGGTACCGGTAAGCACACCCACGCATTTCTGGCATTGCTCGCTGCTGAAAGACATTTCCGGCCTTGTTCGCTGCTGAAAGACATTTCCGGCCTGGCTCATGATGTGTTTATGCGTCATCCGTTTAGAATTTGGGGAAAACTTTGCGTGTATAAACGTCCTCTGGCGCGAACTGGGTAAAGAACACATAACATATAGGGATCGACTGCAGGAAAATAACTTGTCTGTTTAATCTTTCTATTCAAATTAATCTGCGGTGATTAGACTAGTTTACACCACAGCCCTTTTGAGAAATAATCTGACATTTGGCCTAATTACGTTTCGGTGTGTTTTGTGTCGCCCCTTTTCCTCCCTCAAGGCATTACAGTGTCTACAGAAAGCCCATCGTCTGCAGACACAGAGAGAAGACTGGTGTAATGAGTCTGAGTCATGCAAAGAGATCCTGGAACAGTCGGTGCAGCTAGCTCAAGGTAAACGCACTGTGCATTGTTATATCACAGTATTAGATGGTGACATTTCATTGGTTGAGAACTGTTCATGTGACGTCCAGCTAGCTCAAGGTAAACGCACTGTGCATTGTTATATCACAGTATTAGATGGTGACATTTCATTGGTTGAGAACTGTTCATGTGATGTCCAGCTAGCTCAAGGTAAACGCACTGTGCATTGTTATATCACAGTATTAGATGGTGACATTTCATTGGTTGAGAACTGTTCATGTGACGTCCAGCTAGCTCAAGGTAAACGCACTGTGCATTGTTATATCACAGTATTAGATGGTGACATTTCATTGGTTGAGAACTGTTCATGTGACGTCCAGCTAGCTCAAGGTAAACGCACTGTGCATTGCTATATCACAGTATTAGATGGTGACATTTCATTGGTTGAGAACTGTTCATGTGACGTCCAGCTAGCTCAAGGTAAACGCACTGTGCATTGTTATATCACAGTATTAGATGGTGACATTTTATTGGTTGAGAACTGTTCATGTGACGTCCAGCTAGCTCAAGGTAAACGCACTGTGCATTGTTATATCACAGTATTAGATGGTGACATTTTATTGGTTGAGAACTGTTCATGTGACTTCCAGCTAGCTCAAGGTAAACGCACTGTGCATTGTTATATCACAGTATTAGATGGTGACATTTCATTGGTTGAGAACTGTTCATGTGACGTCCAGCTAGCTCAAGGTAAACGCACTGTGCATTGTTATATCACAGTATTAGATGGTGACATTTCATTGGTTGAGAACTGTTCATGTGATGTCCAGCTAGCTCAAGGTAAACGCACTGTGCATTGTTATATCACAGTATTAGATGGTGACATTTCATTGGTTGAGAACTGTTCATGTGACGTCCAGCTAGCTCAAGGTAAACGCACTGTGCATTGTTATATCACAGTATTAGATGGTGACATTTCATTGGTTGAGAACTGTTCATGTGACGTCCAGCTAGCTCAAGGTAAACGCACTGTGCATTGTTATATCACAGTATTAGATGGTGACATTTTATTGGTTGAGAACTGTTCATGTGACGTCCAGCTAGCTCAAGGTAAACGCACTGTGCATTGTTATATCACAGTATTAGATGGTGACATTTTATTGGTTGAGAACTGTTCATGTGACGTCCAGCTAGCTCAAGGTAAACGCACTGTGCATTGTTATATCACAGTATTAGATGGTGACATTTCATTGGTTGAGAACTGTTCATGTGACGTTCATGCAGAAGTTGACGTATGATGGGCGGATGGACCAAGTGAAGTATACATAACCTCAACAATTGGGACTTGAGTTGAAGAGTTCATAGCAGAAGCACTCTCAAGAGTATAATGCACTTTGTATCTCTAGGGGTACAAAACCGTTTGGTTACTTGTGACCTGCTCCAACAAAACCCAAACAAAGTTGGCAATTTAATTTTTTTAGATTTTTAATTTTTTTTTCAAATTCTCTAGTTTCTCGGCTTTAAAATGATGTATCATTCACATATGTACCCTTACTGTGGTATAGGATTTAGAGATAAAACCCTAACAACCTAATTATGAGAAAAACAGCTTTGAAGTTCAAAAAAGTGTATTTGTATACACAATTGTTTCTCAAAATCGAAAAAAAAAAAAACTTCTGGGTGACGAATTATGTTCCAATTTAGGGAGATTGGAGATTAATAGTTTTGTGATTCAGAAAAACCCAAAACCTAAAAATGGTAAAATCCACCCTGAAATTACTTCACAAGTACATTGTAATAAAACACATTGTGCGACTTAGTCCGGGTTACGTTGGAACAGGTCACATATGTAAAATAAAGACATGCTTTGAAGTCAAATTTCTGTTAAGAATTGCTGTTTGTCACTTTGTGTTGCCTAGCCTACGAGAGATGTAGCAGCAGTAAGACCAACTCAACAGAGGCTGTTCAGCTACTATCATCTGCCAAACTGATGCTCAAGTCTGTCCTCAGTAAAACTACGGTAGGTTTCTAAAGTCTGTTTTTGTAATGACTCGAATCGAGCCTGACTAGAGTCAGTTTTTGGCGACTCACTCGACTCGTGAAGGCTAATAATATTCAGCCCCCCTCCCAAAAATGCAAACTTTGCCAAAACAAATTGCAATGATTCACAGTGCAAAATTTATGTTGACATCACTTCACGAATACAGTGCGATTTAATACAGTGACCACTTACGGATGTTGGACTCCCACCTTGTGGTTCTGTAGTGCACAAATACTATCCCGAAACTATTGGCTTCGGTAAATTTCTGATAAAAATGCCAACAAATGACTTTCTTTTGTTTATTTATTATGTAGTTCAAAATATTCATGACTTAAATTAACTCAAGCTAAATATTTGACTTGACTTGACAAGGTTCAAGTGACTTGTTACAACTCTGATATCACTTTAGTCAGACAGATTAGTGCAAAAAATGATAGAATTGTTCACTTTATGATAGAAGCATAAAATCTGGTACATAGTCAGAGTATGTCATGAGAAAGATATTTGACTAAAAAAGCCTACACACACTATTTGTATTAGTTTAGTTATGCCAACATATTTTTTGAACTTTTGAATATTTTTGAACATATTTTTGAACTGTGTATGGAGAAAGGTACATATCTCACGATAATATTTAAACAAATGTATCTCTCTTAGTGATGCCAATATTTGGAATAATCTGCCCGAACAATTTTATTTGACCTTCAAAAATGATAGGTAGAATAACATGCAATGGCAGCAATTTTGAAATTTTGTAAAAATGCTTGTTGGGTTATTGTCTGCGGCTTCCATTTTGTTTCGCTGTCTGAAATGCCACCTACAGCTACAGCTAAGGCTACAACGTCGCAAAAACCAAGCCGTAAGAGAAGTTGTCTCGCTCAGGCAAAACAAAATGGCGACAGCACTAACGTTAATTTTAGAGCAGATTTTCGATTATTTTGTAATAATGGTGCATTGAATTGCAATGTCAATGTCATCAGGTATTTCGACCGGATGTAAACAAATATTGCGTAAACATCGAGCACACGATAATTGTTGTACATTATTACATCATAATTTTGCAAACTCGAATTCAAGCATCGCTTGAGGGCGCAATAGCTTGAGGGCGCTATAACTAGCACAATAACTAGCGCAGACATACATGTAGCTGTAGACAGTAGCTCTAGAAACTCGTTTAGACACGACCTTATTCTACCTTTATTTTTCAAAGGACAAATCTGTGATGACCCTATAGCCAAAGATCTTTCTCATGACACTGTGATTGTGTGCCATATTCCATGTTTTTCTCATTTGATTGAACATTTTGTTCATCAATCTGCCTGACTACCGGGGGCCAATTTCATAAAACATGTAAGAACAACAATTTGCTTAGCATGAAAATTCTTTCTGGACAAACCAAATTTACAGGTGATGTATATTGTGTGTGACCGATATTCAGCTGTTTTTGGCTTAGCATGAAAAGCACATAGAGTTTTGGCTGGTGTCAAAAATGATTTTCTTACATAATAAATAAATCTTGTTTCAAGAAACATTTTCTTGCCTCACTCCCTAGAAAAAAATTATAGGGAGTGAGACAAACAAATATTTCTTGAAATACGATTTTTTTGTTTGTTTTAAGAATACCAATTTTAATAGAAGTGTAACCTGTTTTTACTGAGTAAGATTTTTGTTGTGCTAAGCAAATTTGTGTGCTTTCATGTTTTATTAAATTGGCCTCCTAGTTGTAATGAATCTTTATCTGAAGCATAATAATGTCACACTTTGAAGATGAACAATGTCAGAGAATGCCCTTGTTAACCCTGCGACGGGCCACCGCACTTTTTTTCGAAGTCGCTTCGCCGTAAAAAAATATATATTTTTTTTTATCATTTGTTAAAAAAATCTCATATTACAAGTATTCCTAGTTTAAAGCATGCCGAATAGCATGGTAAGTGCTGCTTGAACCCTGGTTGAACTGGTGACACAGCTTTTTGCAAAGGAAAGTGCTGCCCCACGAGTATCTCATTACTTTGTGTACATAAAGGGGCTATTCAAGTCTGGGTTTACCAGACCTACCCAAGCAATTAATCATGCTATTGTTGCCTTGCCCCATTCAACAACACCAGCTGGGATAGTACTGTGTTGACATATAAAGTCATAAAACCGAACATCATTGGGGTTATACATGAAATATAACCGACTTTGAAAAAAAGTACAGACACTCATTCGTGTAAAAACAAAATGGCCCCACGTCGCAAAGTTAAACTTCAGTTGAACGTGTCAATTAGCCGAGACTGAAACCAATATTGTTGAGATGATGTAATCATTGTCTGTTATTTGTTCTTTGCTCATTAAACAGCAACAGCATCCAGAGGAATCACCGACGAGAAATGACGTGGCTGAGTCATTGGCCTCGGCTGAGAGTAAACTACAGACAGTAGTGGATATGATTACACAGAGAAAGGAATAAGCTGAATAAAGGGATTTCTACAAAATAAGATCATTAGATATAAATATACAACACAATGCACTAAGGGATCAGGAACATGGCCCAATGAACTGTTGTATATTTTTAATATTAATTACACCTTATTTCCTACTGAAAATAACCTATCCAAACTAATAGTGTTTTTTTTTATTAATTTTAATTAATTGGAATGAATTAGCTCCAATTGGAACTCAATTAGTACGCTGTTTCTCCTGTCTATTTGGGACTCAATTGGTCCAATTGAGAAAAGGTCCGAATTTAATATTTAAACCAATTGGTTCCAATTCATTATTTGAGTTGGCCATTTTCAGTAGGGTCCCGTCCCCCCCCCCCTCCCTCCCTCCCTCTAATCTGAGAAACTCCTCCCATTGAAGTCATAATTCATGTCATCGTCAAGGTTTTAGTATGGCGCCACAAGCACAGCAGCACCCTATTTGATTTGGTTTAGTTTCAATATTGGAGGTCTAGGAACTAATCGTATTCATATAAATGTATTCATACTCTTAGTAAAACAAACTTGTACTCATAAAAATGTACCCTGCGAGAATATTCCTCCCATTTCACAATTTAAAGTAACTCAATCTGACATACAGATCTGTGAACGTTGGCGCATCTGTTGTCGGCCGCCATGATTCTGTGTATGCACTTTGGCAGCACAAATCAGGGGCCAATTTCATAGAGCTGCTAAGCACAAAAATTTGCTGAGCATGACAATTTGTCTTTGGCAAAAACAAATTTGCATGTGATCTTTATTGTGTTTGAATGATAATCAGCTGGTTTTTTGCTTAGCATGAAAAACACATAGAATTTTTGGTGGTAACCTGTTTTTAATGAGCAAGACTTTTTGTGCTAAGCAAATTTGTGTGCTTAGCAGCTCTATGAAATTGGCCCCTGGTCACAACCTTCTGTGTGCTCAATATCAACATCATGATCTTCCCTTTGATTTAGGTTGTCTGGTTTCTGCCAAGATATTCATAGTGAAAATGCAATTTAAAGAGTCAGTAAACAGACCAATAAATCCCACTGGTATACGATATTTAATGAACGTAGCGTGGTACGTATATACCAGCGACATACACCCCCATGGGAAGAACAGTTGCTATGTGAACAGCTCCCTCATTCGACCTCGCCCAAAGCTCATAACCAAATATCTTTCTCATGACATACATTGTGCACCAATCTGCCTGACTAGGAAGGTGAAAACAAAAAGAGTGTGTTATGGTTGAAGTGCATGTCTGATGAGTTGCCCCCTGCAACTCCACTATTGATACATCTAATCCCCCAAAACAGACTGATGGAAATGAACTAAGGTGAATTCAACAAGTACCTATTTCTTTTACATATGTGACCTGTTCCCACGAAACCCGGACAAAGTCGACTTTTTAGTTTTTCAGATTTTTCTTTTTTCAAATTCTCTAGGTTCTCCGCTTTAAAATGATGTATCATTTACATATGTACCCCCACCCTATCTTCCCTGGGGTCTGGATTTAGTGATAAAACCCTGACAACCTAATTATGAAATAAACAGCTTTGAAGTTCAGAAAAGCGTATTATTTCTATACACAAATGTTTCACAAAATTGACCAAAAAAAACACTTCTAGTAGACGGATTTGGTTCAAATTTGAGGAGATTGTAGATTAATAGTGAGTGACTAAGGAAAACCTAAAACCTCAAAATGGTAAAATCCATCCAGAAATGACTTCAGGAGTACATTGTGACAAAACACATTGTGCGACTTTGTCCGGGTTTCGTTGGAACAGGTCACATATGTTTGTGTCTGGGATCATGTTGACAGTGTGGCTCAATTAGATTGCCCAACAATTTATGAAAACTTCAGTTAGTTCAAAATGTATTAATTTGTTTGCCCTTATATCTGAAATACCTTTGGCTTGGGTCATTTACTCGTATGTGCTGGTTTTAAACGTATGTTTAAAACTGGACAAGCGACATATTTATTCATGATTAAAATAGACGACTCAAGAATATACAATCTGACGTCACGTGTTTATACATCTGTATTCAAATGTGCCCGGCAGTGATGCGCACCCATCGTGTTTTACATAAAATTTACTTAAAGAGCGACTTCCCAGGTCAGATCGCCTTTGAATTATGTGACCTCTGATGTCATCTCTTAACCAAATTTATGTAAAACATGATGTGTGCGCATATTGACAGGCACATCGTCTATTATCAAATACTCTTCCTGTTACAATACATACACAAGTCAACAAATAAGCTAGTCGTGAAAAGTTTTTATTAAATGATGAAATAGAATTGTTATAACTATAATATTCCATGTACAAGTAGTATTCATGTCGCTACTTTACATAATCCATGAAGTTGTAGGCAGAGTATAAAATCCGTTTACAAGATTGACATACAAACTCTTTTTCAATGATACATAAATTTACAGTTATAAACCAGTTCGCATCATGTCCCAGACAAATTAAAGTTTAATTTGACACGATTAACATAAAGAATGAGCAAAATGCTCTTCAGTGATACCTCATTTCATGCATCACTGGGCATTATTTTTTCAAAAATGGTATGTGAAAACCCTTTTGGGACAGTTTGACTACTTGTGATTTTTTTTTGAGGGGGGTATTTGAAATGTTCACCAGCCACCGCGTAACCTTCAGGATTTGCAAGCCAGCAATCTTAAAGGTAGTATACACCATTGGTGATTTTTTGAATTATCAGGAATGGGTGGATTTAGGGGGTTGTATTTCATAGTAAATACCGTTTAACTGACCTGTCCGAAGTTTTACAATCATGGTTGCTGAGAAACGCAAGAAAAACGACGTTCGTTTTTAACCGGAGTCGGGCAGTTTTTCTTATGTTGTTTTTGTTTTTTCGCGATCGCCGTCCGGCGAGAATGAATTTTGGTTTATACAATTCAATTGTTTGGAACAATTACAGGATATCTAGTGCCCTCATTTTGCTGGATGCCTACAATCATTATTTACTTTCAAATAAGTAAGATATTTCTTAATAATTCGGTAGTAAATTTTTTCGATATCTGCAAATGGTGTATACTACCTTTAAGTGATGATCCTAGCTGTGGCCACATGGAAGGTGTTGGTGCATAATTCAGTAATAAATAAATATCACCAACATCTTGTATGTATCACATGCTTTCAAACGGTTAGATTTCCCTCGGGCCATATCTGAATGTGCTGCTCCTGTCTGACCATCAACTGTCCCAACTCATTATTCAAACAATGGTGCTCAGTGATGCATGACAGGAAGAATGTTATCACTGGAAAGCATTTTGGCTCCTACTTTACGATTAAAACCCCGACTCCCTAGGGTGTGTGCAAAATCATATTGATTTTGGAGGATTTTGGTTAATAGGCATATCTCGGTCAAATTAACCCTTATATGTTGGCCTGAATCCATCTGGGCCTAGTCAATGTAAAAATGGTCATGGATATATATTAAAGTTTGCGAAACAGTCTTATCTCTGAAAATAAATACGACAACACAAGAGAAAAAGAATTGTTGGGTTATATCTTTTTCTAACCCTAACCCCATAATAGTTCATCAAGACTTGCTTGTTACATCCAACAGAGTTCTACTCACCAAGTTGTTGGGTACCTTAACATATCAAATGACTTGCCTGCTAAATCCAACAGAATCAAACTGTCTTATTTTATTTTTTTGCTGTTGGGTCCAACTTGGCGTTATTTACCAGTAACCCAACAAAATGCAAGTTACTGCTCAATCCAACAGTGCCCGTTGGATCCTGTTGGATTTAGCAGGGTTGTGCATTATGCTTGACCACACCAACCATTCAAAATTCCAACAACATGTTTTGTTGGAATCTGTACTAGTACCACACATCTCACTAAAGAGTATAACCATGGCGTTACCGCAAACTACTTACCTAATATATGGTGTTGGGCATACCACCATAATCAGTATGGGGTAGGCTTAAAGAAATTTGGTCGCTGAATTAACCCATTATTTTCACTGGAAAAGTCAACGGTGCATTCTATATTCTATTTCTAACTACATACAACCACTACTCTAAATATAGTTTGAAAGAAAACCATAAAATATGAATTCATATTTGATATTCATTGACACGAAACCCTTATTTCGTGCGAATTATTTCAATTTCGTGATATATTTTAACTTGTAGACAAACTGTAAATTGCAGGATTTTTAAATGGCCACATTTCTTTTCTTATAACTTATATAATGGTTTTTTGAGAGTTTTGAATTCAGCACAACTTCTGTAAAATATTAAAATTTAAAGCAAATATTCAATACATATTCAAGCTTGGCTTCATATACACAATTAAAAGAAATATTTAAATGTGTGTGCATACCCATACCTCAGGAATACATACAAATTAATTTTCTTTGGTTGAAGAAAAGCATGTCTGCATTAATAACAGAAGTAACTAACCAGGTAACATCTTTCCTAAGCAGAGTTTTGTCAACAACAAAAATATGCAAATGTGGGCTTAGCTGAAGTAAATACATTTGGATGATCCCATAATTATGTCATGAACTCTAGAAACCACTGCCCGTTATGAACAGTAACAAATGTCATTTGTCAAATCTTGCCAATGTGTCATAGTCAATGCAGAGTAAACTCTTACTGAAATAAAAACAAAATGGGGAAAGGTAGCACAGGAGTGACAGATTAAGGTTTACCCCTTCAAAGTGTGGCTTTTTGTACTACAAAATGGCAATTTCTGACTTTCAGCTTATTTTGTTGTGACAGCAACAATCATGCTATTTAATACTGCACGCATTCTCAGTGCCCAACACGCTATTCATTTTAATAGTCAGCTTTTGTTAAAAGATAACAGTGATTTAGGATATATTGTCTCGGTTTTAACTTTGAGTCTGTAGTAAAATGTTATTTAAAACTTTTATTCTCAGGGTCTGGCTTTACACATCATGTAGAAGATGTGAAATATATTTTGCACTTTGAAACAAAATTATTGCATTTTACTTTTGGCAAGTATCATGTAGTTTTGAAACAACATGTAAAAAAAGCTTTTTGCAGCATATTTTTTCCTTTTTTATTTTTTCTGAAATTACTATTATGACTTTATTGACAGACAACTGTGTTTCTTATAAAATACTCGCTGTAACCAGTCAAAACGAATGACGGATAGACACGCCACGAGCCAAGGCCAACAATATCTGTCAGCGACTGGCTTACAGCGAGCAGAAATATCAGGGTGTGTAACCCACAGATGCCAGTCTGAGCCTGTCGCAATTAGTGCTGGACGAATAACTTGAGTACTCGCATACTTGTGATTAGTTTTTACTACTCGCGGTTACTCGTGCCAGCCTGAGTAGTGATTGTTAGCAAGCGATGATTGTTTACAAGTACCGATTAAGTTGTAGTCGTATAATAGAACGCAAAATAAATTGACTTGCCGCTCCCCACAATTTCACGCCTACAATGGCACGTCTCAATCCCAAATAAATATGGTTCAACAAACTATTAAAACCTTTGAGTGAGCCGACCTGAAATGTAGCAAAAATCGCCGACCGCAGATGTCCCCAGCACGCAGAGTTTATACAGAGTGCGGAAGCCACACTTCTGCAGATATTAGGTTTTAAAACCACATTCTGGGTTTATGGGATCGTCAATTAATTTAGCAATAAATTCGATCATGTGAAATAGGTGTTTTTTTTATTGAGGCGTGACAGCAAAGACATCGTAATCAGACATGTTAATTATAGTTGGAATTTATTGAAATCACCGTTATGCTTCAAATGAATGAATACACATAGTGATAAACACGTGTGTGATCGTAATTTTACACCTTGTGAAAATTGGGACAACTACTCGCGAGTACTCGAGTGGGAAAATCACTACTCGGCCCAGCACTAGTCGCGATTGAGGTTCGAACAATCCCGTGCCTAGATCTGGTCAATGTCGGAATGTTTAACTACTTGTTATTGTTTAATGTATTTTTAACGGTGTTTTTACAGCAGACAGGTAACTTTTCCATTTTATTCTTGAAAATGGATAATAAAGAATTGAATTGAATTGGAGAGATTTCTCGTGTCTACTCCAAGCAAGATTCTTAAATTCAAGCATTAATTGTTGCAGAATGATGTCTTTACTCTCAAATCGTCCCTTGAGGCCCGAAACGATTTCCAACAAATCAAGTTTTTATCTTGAACCCGGAAACCCACACACACATGAAGATATCCTGAGATGCCAAAGATAAATATTCTCTACATTTTTGTTATCTTTAATTCCCCTCCTGATTTTCAGCTATGACTACCTACGCCAGTTACTTGCTCTCATCAGCTCATGGTGAAGGAAGCTGAGGCGTAGCTGACTGAACTGTCTTGTTTGGATTTGCATTGGTTGGACTGGGCATAGTGGAGAAACTTGAGAGACATGGTGCGTCCGTTCTTGGTCTTTAGAGTCTGGATAGCCTGAGATTAAAGAGGATTAGGGAGAGGAGGCAACATGAAGCAAATTAATCCCAAATCCATGCTGTCTTTTTGCCAATTATAGGACCAAATCTACCAAAATTCATCACTCGCTCAGCTTCTTGTGATAATGGCAGAGTTGTATTTGAATCACAAGTCCTTCAGTCTCAAGTCAAGTCACTAGCTAAACTGTTATAACAAAAGCATTCCTTTGTCATTGTTCAACCAGTTACTTGCGACTGGCTTTATGAAAGGACTTGCGACTGGACTTGAATACAACTCTGGATAATGGAACTACCACTGATGAAGTGCTGGTTGATTTTGATAGACTTGGTTGACCTGGGCTATTTGACAACAGCAGTGCTGCACGATGGACACAATCAATCAGATTCCCCTATCAGTGCTTCAGGCCTTCTGGCCCAAGTCTGTCGTAATCCATCCAAATTTAGTCAAGCTAGGCATGCAGGACCAAAAATGAAGAACCTGGAATATTCTATCAATTTCAATCAAATTTTTTCCAGTTTATTTTATATTTAAAAAAAATCTTTGGTTGCTTGTAATCTGATACTTGATAACGTCATCGTGGCGTCAACAGAAAGCTCGAGAGCTGTCTTAACTTTGCTATTTGTTTGAACAAAAGTTGGCCACACAACACCTGAAAACTTACAGATCTTGCTTGTAAAAAGATAATTAAGTCAGTAACTTGACATTTCCCAAAATCAGAAACTCAATGCAAGAAAAGACAAACAATACAATCCAATAAGAAAAAAATTGAAGTATTCAGCGGTTAAGTACACAGTATATAAAGAGTCGGGAAAATTGTCTAAAAAAGTATTTCCTAATAAAATTGGAAATGTTTCTCAGTCCCAGATGTCTTTAAAAAAATGTTGCACTGATTGTATTTCATTGAGATGATAAAGAGCAAAAGATTGCAACATTCTTTCAAAAATCGAACAACAATTTTTGCAGAAATCACACAGGTTGCCATGATACTTACATTCAATAGGACTGCTATAGGGTGTCTACCACATATTGTGTTGCCATGTGTCTTTAGGTAGCTACGGAAACCAATGGGATCCAGATTCTCTATATATTGCATGCCCTTTGGAGGATAAAAAACAGGCATTTTAACAATTCAACATTCAGTACAACTGCACCAGATAACATTTGTGAGACGTTCTGGTAAAATGAGACGGATGAAAAGTGAAGAAAAATGAGGAAAAAAACAAAAAAAAAACCCTGAAACAGGGAATTGTTGTTGAACAATTTGTAACCTTTTGATCTGACTACTACACGTGTTTTGTAGAATAAAAGAGTTTTTAATGAAAAATGTTTGGCATCTTTTTGATTTTGAAAACTTCTCAGGTTTTTTACTGTTATTTTTTGGCAAGTTAAATTTGAATAGCATCTGGTACACTGACTTGCTCCAAATGCATGGCACATTTTTGCCTTGAATTCTCCAGACTAAAAAGTCTGTTACTATATCACGTGATTCGGGGCAAGCCTTATGCTGGCGGCCCCCAGCTCTGGTGTCTTTGTGCTATTCTCGCCCATTGTTAATGTATTGGTGCTGAGCGTCGCTTACGTAACTACATGCAAGAGCATGCTACGAATCACTTGATATAGCAACTGTGTCTTTGGTCTGAAGAATTCAAAGTTAAAATGTGTCAAGCGTTTTTAACAAGTCAATGTACCAGAGGTTATTCAAATTTAACTCGCAAATGGCTCATTGTCGACAAATCCTTGTAAGTTACATGTAGTGTGCCACTATTACTTACTAAAATATCAGATTTTATTGTGGTGCCCTATTGTGCAAAGTTGTACTGCATCCATTTCAGCAAACAAATCATACTCCATTTTTTTTTAATGACTTGGACTCGTTTACATGCATTTTATTTATTTAATTTTATTTATGTCATATTTAATGAGGGTAAACTCCAATCAGTGTACAGCACTGCTTTCCATGGAGGCCCTTATAGGTGCTGAATTGCGAAGGACGCGGCTACAACGTAGTCGAGCTGCTGGCACGTAAAGGCGCCTATGGCAGCTGGCCACATTGACTCATACATGTATATGACTACGGAACACAGCCTGAGATCGAAAGTGTTTGATATTTCCAGAGGGAGGAAAATCGGAGAACCAGGAGAAAAATCCTCGCGACACAGGAGAGAACCAACGCACAACTCTACTCACATATGGTCCGGGCCGGGAATCGAACTCGGGCCACATTGGTGAGAGGCGAGCGCTTTACGCACAAGCCACCCATGCCCTACTTAGAGCACAATGATGCTCCATTATGATTGCACACAGCAGGTGTCATAACCACGCTTACCATTTTATCCAGTGACTCTATGGATTGGTGGATTTGACACGATGACTCGTATATGTACTTGTAGTGGAATCGTGGACCTGTAGTGAAATGACACAAAAACACATTCCTATTTCTAAAATACAAACAAACAAGTGCTAGTATATAAATATTTACTGCTTCAAGTGATGTAGTAAACCTAGCCTCTAGGAGCAAGTCTTGGAAATTCTATAAGGAATAAGGTAAGTACATGTAGTTTGCGCAAAGTAGTTTGCACAGTTATGCAAACTAATTATCTTATTGCCTTTTTGCTATGCAAACATTCAAATCTCATCTATAAGGAATGTTAGTATTCACATGGGAACTGATGGATGAACCCGCCTCGGATCGAGCTTCGTTAAAAATAATCCCGCGCCTTGGCTCGGTGATGTTAAAATAATCACGGCGCAAACTGGTTAAGTTGATTTATAAATCAATTAAGTTTTACGTATGTTTTCAATAAGCTGAGATGAAATAATACCAACTATAAATCATGTGATAACATGTAACCATCGGTCGCGCAATCGGTTAATTCAAAGACATGAACTATGCATTTTTCAAACTCACCCCAGTGACAGAAATCGGATGAAATGACAAAGAGGTTCTCGGGGTCAGCCAGGTATTTGCTGAATAGTCGACCGTACATCTGCTCCCCTTCCTGCACCAACGAGCCTACGAGGATAGGCACGATGGTGAACTGACCCTGTTTACTAGAAGCAGAAACAACAAATGTCTCCACAAAATCAATTAGATTAACAGCAAGGCTTATTATAAGGCTGGATAGTTCAGTTGGTAGAGCACTAGAACAGCAATCCGGAGGTTGGAGGTTCAAAACCCACTCCACTCAATTTCTTTGTTCAACTTTGAAAAATTATTTTAATGTACTTATATGTGACCCAGCACGAGTAAATGAGACACTTTGGGGCAAAACAAAAAATTGAGATTTTGATTTCATCATTTAAAGCTTGTTTAGCTTTAAATGATGAAATCAAAATCTCAAATTTTATTTTTGCCTCAAAGTGTCTCATTTACTCATGCTGGGTCACATATATCGGTGTTCTTCCATGGTTTATTTGAAAATGTGTAATAAAAAGTTGTATCCTCTCTGAGTGAACCCTGTTTGCTATTTCCAAGGTTGACAGCCTAGCTAATGTTGCTAGTCTTGTGGCTTTGGGGCGATGCCTGACCTTGAGCTTGTAGATTCTGACTAGTGCCCCAAACAAAGGTATTGACTAATTTGGGCAGATTTGGAGGAAACTGCAAGACCGACGTTGGTGAATAAATTTCAATGGATTATGATGGACCTAGGCCGAAGGCCTGAAGCACTGCTGGGGAATCTGATTGATTTTGTACCGTAGAAATGCTGTTGTCTTTTAACCAGTTGGCGCCAGATGACGTATATAAATGCAAAATTTTCCCCAAATTCAAAACGGATGATTCATAAACACGCTAAGTTCAAGTTCAGAAATGTGTGTCAGCAGCGAGCAAGGCCAGAAATGCAAGGGTGTGCTTCCCGGCACTATCGGCCTGAACCCGCTTCGGATCGGGTTTCTTTAAAAATAATCCCGCCCCTCGGCTCGGTGATGTTAAAATAATCCCAGCGCGAACTGGTTAAGCCATGTGTACTTTTTCAATCACCACTTCATCAGTGGTGGTTCCATAAGGCATAAAAAAAAAAAATGTTATGTTGGCGTAACGGGCCAAAAAAAATAGGGTAGGTAGGTCGGGATTCTTTTTTTTTTTTTTTTTTTTTTTCACTCCCAGCAATGAAAATGATGTTTTCTAATTGTTTCAGCCGGTAGTGATACACAATAGCGTGTCCAGGTTCAATATATACACAATCCACACACACACAACAATGAGAATCGGTCAGAAATGGTTTCAAACGTATTTATAACTAGATTTATATAGATTTTAATCATTAAATTTCGTCCCTTGAAAAAAAAAATATCCAGGGTCGGCCGTATTTTTAGGGTCGGTCGGGTTACGCCAACATAACTTTTTTTTTTTTATGCCTAATTGCATGTACAAGAAACAGAGTAAGCGATGGATTCTGTCAGATGTGGTTCTGTAGATAGCGAGGGTTGATAGTACAAACCTCTCCATTGCCTTGGCGATGTAAGGCAGTTGCATTTCTATACTGTGTTCCTCCTCGTCAGTTTGAGTCTTCATTACATCAAAGGGACCATCTTTACATAGCTCATCACACACTGAAATAACAATAATCACACATACACAAATGATTAAGGGTAGGATACACCATTGGTAATTGCTTTAATTATCATGAAGGGGTAGATTTAGGGGGTTGTATTTTGTAGTAAATACCATTTAACTGAGCTGTCCGAAGTTTTAGTCATTGATGCCGAGAAAAGCACGAAAAACAGTGTTTGTTTTCAACCGGCGCCGAGCAGTTATTCTTATGTTATTTTTGTTTTTGTTTTTTCGGACGGCGATCAAGATTTTTTTTTTAGAAAATACTATTTTTCAGAATAATTACAGGGTATTTAACGCAATCATTTTGCTGGATGCCTAGAATCATTATTTACTTTTAAGAGGAAAAGCAAAAATGATTTTGTCCCGATCCTGTGCGCACGAGGTCAAAGGAAATAAGCATGGCTCCTTTTCCTCCATGAGTCAAGAAGAATACTGTTACTTTTTCGGGTACCCTTCCACTACATTGCGGGCAGAATCACAGGCATGAATCACAGCTTGAGCTGACACAAAACGATGGGTATTAATGCCCTGCGCATTGTTATTTAAAGGTAGGATACACCATTGGTAATTGCTTGAAATATCACCAATGGGTAGATTTGGGGGTTGTATTTTATAGTAAATATCGTGACCTGTCCGAAGTTTTACAATCATGGAAGCCGAGAAAAGAGCAAGAAAAACTGCGTCGGGCAGTTAATCGTGCCACTAGTAGTGACTGGTTGCGACCGGTCGCGAATCGGCAATCGCGAATTTTTCTTTATAAAATAATTACAGGATATATAGCACAATCATTTTGCTGGATGCCTAGAATCATTATTTACTTTCAAATTAGTACAGTATTGTTTAGTAATTCGGTAGTAAATATTTTTGATATCTGCAAATGGTGTATCCTACCTTTAACTATTAGCTGAGTAACAAAGTATAAGCTACATACCGGTATATAATGGCAATATAAGAGCCTGTCTAATAGTCTATCTGGGTTGAATTCCAGGCAAGATACTGACATACATACAATGCATGTTGCAGGTTTCTGAATGATGTAAAGAAAAAACCTTAGTTGTTGAAAAAGTTGAGCAAACGGCAATAAATGTCTGACCTTGTGTATCTACAATGAGGTTGTATAATGGCGTCTCGTATATTTTACACCTCGTTATGGCACAGCCTGGTAGATGCATGTGATGTGAGGGACCTAGTATGAAAACACGCTTTCTGCCAACAAATTAAAAAGTCCAAAGGAGTTAATAAAATTCAAATATTAGTTTGTAATGGCTGGATGATTACAAAAGCTACATATCCGGCCCGGCCCAACCCAACCCAACCCATCCAGTCACGTATTGACCGGCAATTGTGGACGGGGCATTGTCCGACCGTCTTCCCTCTTTTGTTTGTACTTTAACGTTTTCGGATGATTGCCATAGGATTTGTACACAAATTGAGATCGTGGACGTTGTGTCAATCGTGGACCCATTGTTTGCCTCCCAATTCTTTTGTCCGACGACCACGATTGCCGGTCAATACAAACGCACCCAAGTGTGTAAAGACCTTCAATCGTGGACGGGGCATTGTCCGACCGTCTTCCCTCTTTTGTTTGTACTTTAACGTTTTCGGATGATTGCCATAGGATTTGCGCACGAGTCGAGATCGTGGACCTTGTGTCAATCGTGGACAGCATTGTTTCCTCAAAAATTTTGTTGTCCTCTGTCCACGATCGACGGTGTTTACACACGCAACCCGACCCGACCCAAAAATTGCAAGCGCAAAACCAAAACTGACCCGGCCTGACTAAAAGGATGGAAAAACTGACCTGATGGGAAAAACTGTGGCAACAATTTCCTCTTTTCATATGTACACATTTCAAGCAGTAAATAATTCATTTTTGTAAACATCAATTTTTGTAAACATGTGACTGGCTCCATACAAAATGTACATGTACATCATGTAAGCGACAATTCACTGTTTGATTCGGGCCCATTTTCATGGCTCTGTAAACCACAGAATACCGCACTTACAAATGTGTGATCACCATTTTTTGCTCACCAGGTCATTCCGTGTCAAATCACCAAAATAATTAAAAATTTACATTCCACCCCCTTTAATTTAATATATATTTGTTTTATAGGGTTATTTTGCATGAAAAAACAAACTTTTCACATTTTAGTGGCTTTTTACCAGCCGTTTTTGTGTCATACTCGAGACAGGCCAACACTTGGTGCAAAAGCCAAACTATTTTTTGGGTTTTGTCATGGCAGGTATTCGTGCTGCAAATTCCCAAGAGTTGAACAAATTTTAGTTTGGAGAGTTTTGCTGAATATGTTTTGTGATTTCTAATTCTCTTTTCATTCCCATTTGAGTGAAGTGTAAACCGGCTTTCACCTGTACACAGGTGGCAATCTGAGCACGCATAAAGCAACTTATAAAAAAAAGGAAATAAATGGCTGAAATGATGGCTGGTGCTCATACAGCTTTCACAATTATTACGTGGGATCTAGATTTTCAATTTCTTTGTTCCTACTTATTAGTGATGTGACCTGTAACCACGAAATGTCCTCAAAGTCGGAAATTGCCATTTTCCAGAACAGAGAGCTGTTAAATTTTTTGGTTTATACATGTATGTGAACCAACCTTATCAACGATCAACGATCTCCAAGCGCTTTACAATTATTATTATGCTTCACAATCATATTAATTTTTGAAAAATTAAGAACTGTTAGTGTTATTCTGTAAGTCCCTTTCTTTTCTTTTTTTAATTATGTTCTTCTGGCCAACATATTTGAAACCTATTTTATTCCATTTTTATTATGTCGTCATACATGTACATTCACTGTAACACAACTGTAGAATTTTAAATGCCATTTCTCAAGAATCTGTTTTACCACTTTAAGTAAAGTTGGTGGTCATTATTTCAAATACTAAACTCAGTACCCCTTAATGTTATATACCATTGGAAAGCTCTTGTTCTGCAGAATCCAGACTATGTATAAATATCTCAATTCATAAAAACTACAATTATTATTGGATTATTTACAAATATGTCAATAGAATACAATGACCCCTTTCACACTCCTTTACACTTACATATTGGTAGGATCAATTTGTTTATAGGCATGTGCTCCACAGGCTCCACAGTAAGAATATCCTGCATGGCTGCAATTGTAAAAAAGAAAGAAAAGACAACAACATTAGTTTCTACTATCCAGTCTTTGCATGGCAAATTTCTTCAGTAGTCCAGCCTTATGTTAAAGGTAGGATACATCATTGGTAATTGCTTGAATTATTATGAATAGGTGGATTTGTGAAGTTGTATTTTATAGTAAATATCGTTTAACTGACCTGTTCTCAGTTTTACAATCATGGATGCCAAGAAAAGCAAGAAAAAGGGCATTCGTTTTCAACCGGCGTCAGGCAGTGGTTCTTATGTGGTGTTTTGGGTTGTTTTTTATCGCCGTCCGGCGATCGCGATGTGGTTTTATATAATTCATATTATATTATAATATATAATTTTTCAGGAACAATCATAGGATATCTAGCGCAATCATTTTGCTGGATGCCTACAATCATTATTTACTTTCAAATAAGTAAGATATTTCTTAATAACTTGGTAGTAAAATTGTTTGATATCTGCAAATGGTGTATCCTACGGAACCTTTAACTATCAATCATATCGTCGGCATTTTCACGAAATGGCAAATCACTACATTTTGAGAAAATGGGTTTTAAAGTTGGTCACTTTTAAAACATTTAATCCAAACTTCAAAATATTGTTCATTAGTACGACAGCTCATTAGTTAAATGACATGCCCAGATACCTATTTCTGCAATTTGATGTTTATTTAAAGAGCTGTTAATGACGAAACAGATTTGCCACTTTGTGAAAACGCTAAATGCAGACCTCAACCGATATCCGCCACACACAGCGCACGGATCCGCCACACACAGCGCGCGGATTCGCCACTTCATTAAAACGTAAAATTTTGTAAGATAACAGATTCGCCACTTATGAAATTACTGCGATTAACTAATTAAACATTTTCCAGTCATAGAACTTAGCAGAAATGTTAAGGACACATAGTTAAATTCAAAATAGCACAAAAACTGAAACAAACCAAAAAACATTGATGGATTAGTCACTATCTACTCCTATGCCAGAGCAGTCGGTCACCGTCACCACGAACTGACACTCAGTGCATGCGAATGCGCACAACATGTGCGTATTTTACAGAACCAACACTTAAAGGTAGGATACACCATTTGCAGATCTCGAAAATATTTACTACCGAATTATTAAGAAATATCTTACTCATCTGAAAGTAAATAATGATCCTAGGCATCCAGCAAAATGATTGCGCTAGATATCCTGTAATTATTCTGAAAAATATAATTTTATAAAGAAAAAAACGCGATCGTCCTCCGGCGATCCAATGGTGTATACTACCTTTAAGCACCGATTGCACGCTCTGCAAATTTTCGTTTTCACAAACTGAAACTTACATTTCAGGAGTGTAAAGGTTTTCAGTTAACTTCTTTTGTAATCCAACCAGTATACGGATGGAGTAGATTCCTCGCGATCATTTGATACCAGTGGCCCAATTTTTTGACCGAGGCTGATGGCCTACTAAAGGCCATGATACACTCTTGACGCACTACATGTAGGTGCAATAGAACATCCATCAGTGTTGAGAGAGTACATGTACTTAGGCACAAAGCGTCTTCTGAAGTAACTTTTCAGAAACCCACAATGCCCCGAGATGGACAAAGTATAGAAGATAGGGGATGCGATTGTGCGTTTGATGATACAAGCATGGAATTAGGAACACAGTCCAAGTACATGTATGTCATCATAAGGATATCTGGATATAGGGCCATCGCAAATTTGTGACCCAGTCTGCAAAAATGAGTCTGATGTGTTAAAAATGTGGATTTTTTTCAATTTTACAGTTAGCCAGAAAAAAATGGAAATAAGCTTTCATTTAAAGGTAGGATACACCATTGGTAATTGCTCGAATTATCATGAATAGGTAGATTTGGGGGATTGTATTTTAGAGTAAATATCGTTTAACTGACCTGTCCGAAGTTTTACAATCATGGATGCCGAGAAAAACACGAAAAACACTGTTTATTTTCAACCAGCGTCGAGCAGTTATTCTTATGTTATCTTTGTTTTTTCGCGATCGCCGGCCGGCGATCATGAATTTTTCTTTATCAAATTCTACTTTTCGGAATAATTACAGGATATCTAGCGCAATCATTTTGCTGGATGCCTAGAATCATTATTTACTTTCAAATGAGTAAGATATTTCCTAATAATTCGGTAGTCAACATTTTCGATATCTGCAAATGGTGTATACTACATGTACATGTACCATTAATATATGGCACAACTCTGTAGTGTAATATGCATTGGGAAATTTGCTTGTTTTCAGTTATATTCAAAATGTCTTCAAAAAGAAATGAAGATTTAGAATTGTAGTGCTTCATCAGATGCTATGGTAAAAGAATGACAAAATCTGTATTAAATTTAATTTAGGGATCAAAACAATCTTTTCAATCAATCAGATCGGAGAAACCAAAATGCCTTAAAACTACAATATTATTTGTTGAAAGAAAAATCACCTTTGAGACAATAAACGGCTCTTTACGTAAAAATGTATTTTGCGACATCAGACTTAATTTTGCAGAGCGGGTCACATTTGTCTTTTAAAAGGAAAGAATGTAGTATCCTGATGCTACTTCAGCGGTTGTGAACAAAATATATGGAGAGACAAGGAACATTTTCTTACAAAATAAAAAAATGTTTCTCAGTCCCAGATTTATGTCTTTTCAACATTTTGGCACCGATTGACCTTCATTGAGATGATAATGAGAAAACAAACAGCGTCAGGTAGCAACATTCTTTCCTTATATTTGTTTCAAAGGATAAATCTGTGATAGCCCCACATGTATATCCAAATATCTTTCTTCATGCTTGTATCATCAAAGGCACAATTCTGCCAAATATTTGTCTATCTGCCTCACTGAAAGAGAGAAGTACAGGTACCACTTACGGTGCAATGATTGCCCTAGCTGGGGCATGCTTGGATGACTCTGCATTGCTTAACCAGGTATCAAGCTGATCAGACAAAAGTCGATCTGCAAGAGATATAACAATACAAAAAAAGTGGCAAATTTTATCTGGACTTCTATTAGGCATGAAGTTGAACTCCCTTCGTCTTGCGGAGGGAGTCCAGAATATTGAGCTACGTGTAGGATACACCATTGGTAATTTCTTGAATTATCATGAATGGGTGGGGTGGATTTGTGGGGTTGTATTTTATAGTAAATATAGTAAATATCGTTTAACTGACCTACAATCATGAATGCCGAGAAAAGCACGGAAAACAGCGTTTGTTTTCAACTGGCGTCGAGCAGTTATTCTTATCTTATCCTTGTTTGTATCTTTGTTATAATCTTTGAATTTTTCTTTATAAAATTCAATTTTTCTGAATAATTACAGGATATCTAGCGCAATCATTTTGCTTGATGCCTAGAATCATTATTTACTTTCAGATGAGTAAGATATTTCTTAATAATTTGGTAGTAAATATTTTTGATATCTGCAAATGGGGTGTCCTACCTTTAAAGTGGGCGAAAAAACAACAACATACAGTAATTGTTAAAATTGTTATCTCATTGTAGACACTAATTTTACACCCACATATACTCTGTGTTTTTATCTTACTTTCTGGGATGTTCAGGAATTTCATATGCTACGCTGGCCGACATTTTTCAGAAAAATAACCTAAAAACACTGTTAAACTGTAAGACTCTCTTAATCAGTTTCATACCGAGTCGAGTTCGTATTCGACGTGCGTTGTATATGCTTTGTTTGCGTTCACGCTCAATATCAATGCGCGCGCAGTCTACAAGTTTAACGTTGTTTAGAAGTAATTTTTCTGAAAAACGACAGCCAGTGTAGCATATGGAATTTCTGAACAAAAACAGTACAGGTGTGGGCACTATTATTAGCTTCCACAAGAAGGTAAAATAAAGACATCGGTCATAGTGCAATGAAGCAATGTCCAATCTGGGCTAGAGTAGACCAGTTTATGGTTATCAGAATAGGGAAGAAAAATTAGCTGTTGCACTGTGATCCCACTTACGCTTGCTAATTGCTGTACTGCATGTCAACTTCACCCCCCAAAACCCCCAAAACACCCCAAAACCAACCAACAAACACCCCAACAAACAAACAAATAAATAACGGTCACTGCACTTAGTGCTGGGCGAGTAGTAATTTTTCCCACTTGAGTACTCGCGAAGAAATTACTCGCGAGTAATCGAGTACTCACGAGTACATGTAGTTGTCACAATTTTCGCAAGATGTTTATCACAATGTGTTTTCTTACAAAGCACAACTGTAATTTCACAGTGACTTCTGCAGCAATTTGGTTTCTTTTATCGCTCAAGTTCCAATTCACAAACATCCAAGATAAAAATCCCTTCCGTATATTAAGTCAACTCTGTGTTGTCCGATTACGTTGTCTGGAAAGAAACTATATCACTGACTGAACTCACTACTGAATTAATTTACGATCCCACGGACCCAAACCTGGAACGTGGTTTTGAAACCTGATATCTGCAGGAGAGGTATTTGCTTCCATTGTATAAACTCTGCGGTCAGATAGCTGTCCGGGAACATCTGCGGCTGGCTATTTTTGCTACATTTCGTGTCGGCTAACTCAAAGGATTTAGTTTGTTGAACCTTATTTTGTTTGGAAAAAGATGTGCCATTGTAGGCTTGCAATTATGGGGAGCAGCAAGTCAATTCATTTCGTGTCGTTGCATCTTACGACCACAACTTGATTGGTCAACAATCCTCGCTTGCTAACAATCACTACTCGCGAGTACTTATTGCTACTCGGGCTGGCACGAGTACTTGAATAGTTGAAAAACTGCGAGTAGTAGTGACATAATTGAGTTACTTGCCCAGCGCTAATTGCACTAGTGCCAAGTGTGGCCCTCATACATTGTCATTGTCGGAGGCTGTTCCACCTATTGCACACGCCTCCGGGCAAAGGGGAAGCCCTCCATTCAATTTGAACAGGGAATTACGTGTTTTCTTCATTTTTTTACAGCAATATTAAATGAATATTTTTTTTTCTTTGGTGTAACGTGGGATATTTTGTTACTATATACAACAATGAAATTTGGAAATATTTTAGAAGGAGTGTTCGGCAATAATTAATTTTTTAGACATTTTTCACATTGACCACAACACTATTCATTCGATAACTAGTAACAGCGACCACTGACCAATCAGAGATAAGAAACAAGGCTTGGTGACGTCATGCCGGGTGCGAGAATTGCACATGGTCGATGCAGTGCTGGTCAAATACTGAAACGGCTCAAGTTAATCTGATGTTGGTTCACGGCGTGAACCAACATCAGAATAATTGTATCTAATTGACCAGTTCACGGTCAAATAACCACTGCCTTTTTATTTTCGTGTTATATTGCAATGAGTCTATATACATCACACTTTGTTTACATGTGCGGTTACAAAACCGTTGTCCCAAACTGGCCCTCATAAGAAAGTTCACGTGTAAATAAAGTGTGGCGTCGTCATTAAAGAATATCGCTATTCCCTAAAAAATATCAAAACTAAGCAAGTCCATAAATCCGAATTTGTTGTTGTTTTGTTAACTTAGGAAAAGAGCCCGTAACTACACAATTCACGCGGTCGGCATGACGTCACCGGGCCTTGTTTCTCGTCTGTGATTGGTCAGTGGTGGCTGTTAGTTATCACACCCTCTGGACTCAAAGGGGAATGAATAGCAATGAATAATGTTGTGGTCAATGTGAAAAAATCTAAATAATTAATTATTGTCCAACACTACACCAAAATACCGTATTTCCAAATCTCCCACGTTAATACACCGAAAAAAAAAGTATTCATTTTTTTTTTGCTGTAAAAAAAATGAAGAAAACACGTAATTCCCTGTACAAATTGAATGGAGGGCTTCCCCTTTGCCCGACGGCATGTGCAATAGGTGAAACAGCCTCCGACAATGAGAATCGCCAATTCATTGTGAATTCTCAATCTCCTGGTTACATTTTGGCTTTTACTGTCAGAGTACTGTTTTAAATTTGATTTTGATCACAGTGAGTTTGCAGGATTAACTGTTTGATGTATAGCATATAAATGTAACAACAAAAATCAATTTTGAAAACTGTATGTCAGCGTGGACATTCATTTTCAAACGAGACCTTAAAGTAAACAAAGAAAATTGGCACAGCAGTACACTAGCAGACAAACATGACAAACTGTGGCCTTGACACTCGCACGACCCAGACTGAAAATTATTAGCCAAAATGATGACAGTAAGTACGCAATTTTTCACACAAAAACACGATGATTTCCAAACCTGAGCTGCTGTACCAGTACCCAGCGTGGCTTGCACGTCTTACAGACATTCTCGAACCTATTTTGGACAGTTTTTCTGTGGTTTTGCAGCGACCAAAGAGTCTTATCAATGCGAGTTTTCTAGTTCAGCAGCAGCTGATGATAATACAAGAATGAAGTTAACCGCAGACAGCTGATCAGCGCATGCCCGGTCTCGTATAATGTCAACAGAGGGCGCTACACAAGCACACCGTTAAACTTTTGTTTCACTAATTTGGTTTCCTTGGGCCTGTTGCATAATATAAAAAAACTCACAAAACTTTTTCTTTACAAATCTTAAAATGAAGACTGCATCTCACCCAGTCCACACCAACCCACAAATAAAAAAAAAATGAAGCAAGTTTTAGCAGGCTTTTCGTAATTTGAAACGGATCAAGTTTTTTTTTTTTTTTTTTTTTTTTTGGGGGGGGGGGGGGGGGGGGGGTAGGATAGGCCTACACCGTACCATTGGTAATTGCTTAAATTATCAGGAATAGGTGGATTTGAGAGGTTGTATTTAATATCGTTTAACTGACCTGTCTGAAGTTTTACAATCATGAATGCCGAGAAAAAAGCAACAATATGGCATTCGTTTTTAACTGGTGTCGGGCAGTTGTTCTTGCTGGATGCCTAGAATCATTTTTTACTTTCTAATAAGTAAGATGTTTCATAATAGTAAGCACAAACATAAAACATACTCATATTGTCAGAAATGAAAACCAACTATCTCACAGTTAAATCTCTTTCTAAAATCTTATAATTTAGTATTTATTTGTTTTTCAAATCCAAATATTCTGAACAAATCTAACTTTTTTTTACATCATCAATTCTGCAACTCAAACTTTAAAATAATTACTACAGAAAACATATCTTGTAGAGTCTGCCTTATTATAACTAGCCAGTATAATAAGCTGATATACTGGCAATCCAGAATTGTAATATTGAAAGAACAAAATGCTGAATCTTTGTCAAAGTTTGTATCGTACAAGCTAAACAAAAGACAACAAAATACAGGCGTGTGCATAACATGACGCACTTTCCAGCAAATTAAAATATTCCTGCATCGATGTTTTTTAAAGTCCCATTAAAAGTTAAAAGGTATTCAATCTGATTTGTAGCACCTTTTGAGAATAGTGGAAATTTATGTAAAATCTAGACAACATATTTAAGAATATTTGAGAAAACCCTTGGAAATGGAGTCGTAAAGAAAAGTGTATGAATAGAAATATATGGAAGAATACCAACCCCCCTTCAATTTCTTGTATAATCAAACAATTGCTTCACTGCATTTTTAATATGTTCTACTGACAACAGACAAAATTAGGGTGGCAAAAATTGCAAACTAAATGGATCTGAATAATTCTTGGTTGGAAGCAAGATTATTATTTAATATTTCACAATGTTACATAACATTCCACCAATGATCACCATTCAAATTCTTCAGTTTTACCTCGACCAGACTAAGGGGGTTGTCCAAACCTTCGCTTAGTCTTCGGCTTCGCTTCTGACTTCCGAATAACCGAGAAGCAAATAATGAAAGCAATTATAAATATTCTTACTTTTAAGTTCATATCAATCGATTGAATCATTCTGAAGCACAACAGGCACCAGAATGTGCAGTTGGGAGCCAAAAATTAACTTAAGTCTAAAGCCGTGTTCGCACTGGATAAACATTTTGGGTAATTTGACCATGACGCCGGGTAACATTCCGATGGGTTTAATAATCTTCCCATCGTCCGCACTTGGATTTAATTGACGCGGGTAGAATTGCCGAGACGATGGGTAAACTAACCGAGCTGGCTCCAAAACAATAAAGAGGGCGCCCTGCGTGACCTATGACCACGACTTGACGACCGGATCGTCTGTTCCCGACGCTAGCTCTCAACATTATTTTCTTACATAATGGGTGATGGAAGATTTAACCGAGACGTCGCGTCCGCACTGGATATTCTGGCTCGGTTAAATCTTCCTGGTCAATCTTCCTGGGCACCTTTTGCTCGGTTAAACTACCCACGCGGCGTGGGTTAGTTACCTGTGAGGAAAGTTACCCAGGCTGTCCGCACTGGACTTGAAATGGGCAAGTTACCCATTGGCTCGGTTAGTTTGCCCAAATTAAGTCCAGTGCGGACAGGGCTTAAGACAAAAAAGACAATAAGCCAGGGATCTGAAAAGGCCCTAAGAGTGCAAGAGTCAAGCTTCAACAGCTAAAACAGACGAAATAGATCATAATACATGCATCTATATAACTCAGGCGTTGTATAATGGCAAGTATAAGAAGGTGACTGAACACAGACCGTTTACAAGCAAGAAAGAATTTTACCCAAAACAATTGATCTGCCAATAATATCTCCACATCTAAATATCTTAGCTTGCAATAAGCCGGTTCGGTATTCTGACTGCGCATGTGCACAACACGATCCGCCTCTTGGGATAAACACTGCAGATAAATGCACACAAGGCAATGGGGGACGTGGCAACCAAATCTGCATTCTGTGCATTTTTTCATGCAATCGAAAAGACGATCACAAATTTTGTTCAAACAAATGTTTGGACACACAAAACACCTGAAACACTTTTTCTTTGTTTCTTAAAATGTTACTTCAAAATTTGACGATTTCTTTAAATTTGCTGGTACAATGTACATGTACCTCATATGCTTTTGTACACATATGTGACCCAGCACGAGTAAATGAGACACTTTGCGGCAAAAATAAAAGTAGAGATTTTGATATCATCATTTAAAGCTTGTTTAGCTTTAAATGATGAAATCAAAATCTCAATTTGTGCCTCAAAGTGTCTCATTTACTCGTGCTGGGTCACATAATTATGATTAAATCTTTATCTCGAAAGAGTCTTCGAATACCAAACTGTTTTTTTGACATACACTATTAAAAGTGGTTGCAGCCATTTCCTATAGACTGTGTGTTAATACTGATAGCCGTAGTCGAGTAATTCAAATGTAATTCAAAATCGTACATCACCAGATTTGTAATGTTGTTCAGCACTAATACATTTTCACTAATAAAAGTTGGCTAAGAGGAAAACCATAAAAAAGGATCAGGTTTTTTATTGAATGGTTTAAGTAAATTTCAAGCCAAGATGCATGACTAGGGCAGTTCTTATGTCTTATAGGTCAAGGAGAAGGATTGTAGGATCTTCTACGGCTGCCTTGATCTTCTTGAGGAAGGTGACTGCCTCTCTGCCATCGATTAGTCTGTGGTCGTAGGTCAGTGCCACGTACATCATGGGACGGATTTCAACCTAGGGTACAAAATCACACACAGTCAAACATTACATACCTTGTGTGGACATTCCTTCAAATTTGTGTACCAAATTAAAAAAAATATATACTATTCACAAATCAAAAACTCACAACATTTTCTCACACCATGAAATTTCTTTCAACTCATATCTGTGACTGGGACACCCTAAAGTTTTCTTCACTTTTCTCAAATATCACCCTAACCCATTTTACCTCTTTTTCAAAAATGAAAAAACCTTGTGTGGACGTGGATCAGTCCACACAAGGTTTTCAGTTTGTGTATTGTGTGGACATCTTTGGTTTGCAGGTCCACACAGTGTTTGGAAGATTGGTACATTGTACAACAAGTTGAAAAGGAGCCTTTGGAATGCATTACCAAGAAATACATTTGGAGATACATTTCAATTTCAAACATCAGTTCCATCCTTCTGCAAAATACGGCTTTGCAAACCATGTACAAATGGGTGGTATTCTTTTTGGAAAACAATATTTGGTTAAACTGGTACAGGTGTAGGATTTAATAGGCATGGTGAACGATAAAATAACTTGAGGTTTGCATTTTGTTAAAAGGTTTGGAAATTCTATTTTGGGGGATAGGGGTGGGGGGGGGGGGGGGGGTGAGAGAAGAAAAATGCCTTAAAGATAATTGGATCATTTGTTTTTTATGTGCAAAATTATTCAAGATTTTAAGTACAGTTCATAATAAGTAACCTGTTGAACTTTAAATCTCAGTGGATACAATATACTTAAAGGTAGGATACACCATTGGTAATTGCTTGAATTATCATGAATGGGTAGATTTGGGGGGTTGTATTTTATATAGTAAATATCGTTATAACTAACCTGTCCGAAGTTTTACAATCATGGATGCCGAGAAAAGCTTGAAAAACAGCGTTAGTTTTTAACCAGCCTCGAGCAGTTATTCTTATGTTATTTGTGTTATTTCGCGATCGCCGTCCGGCGATCGCAAATTTTTCCTTATAACATTTTTATTTTCCCGAATAATTACAGGATATCTGGCGCAATCATTTTGCTGGGTGCCTAGAATCATTATTTACTTTCAGATGAGTCAGATATTTCTTAATAATTCGGTAGTAAATATTTTCGATATCTGCAAATGGTGTATACTACCTTTAAAGAACAAAATACAATTTTGTTTTTGGGGGGCGGGGCTCTCGTACGCTAACCACTGCGTGCAAATCACTGCGTGCAAACCACTCTGCACATACAATGCGTCCTCCCATAGAGCTCTCACGAGCAATCGTGAAGCACAACCTAAGATCGTCTAGACAATAGCCATAGACAACAGATTCGGATGCGGCCTACGATTTATGCACCACACCCACTCCCTTGAGTGCCAGTCATACCTTTCCATTGATGGCCACCGGTCTGTCTGCAGTAGCATGCATTCCCAAGATGGCCGACTGTGGGGGGTTGATGATAGGGGTGCCAAACATGGAACCGAATACCCCACCGTTACTGATGGTGAAAGTGCCCCCGTCCATGTCTTCAACGGCTAAGGAACCTGTGCGTGCCTGGACAATACAAAACAAATCATTAATTAGTAAAGGGTTACATAGATTGACTACAATTGAAATATTCAACTTTGTATAAACACCATCAATTCTTTTCTCATAAGCCCTTTTGACAAAACTCAGGGCCTGTTCATTTTGCCTAGATTCGGTGATCCAGATAGTGTCGATAGCGGATTCGGATCAAATTTGAATGGCAGGGTTGCTAATTTTTAATTTTTTTAAATTTCAATCCGATTTTTAATTTTAATTTTTTGGTATTTATTAAGTTAAGATTTGTTAACGTAACATAATATATTATACCAATAGAGAAACACTTTAGGGTAAATAAATCGGTACTAGAGAGACTTTTCCAAATAGGGAGACTTAGGGGTGTCTCCCTATTTGTTTAGCTACTAGAAGGAGACCAAATGTTCATGTTTTTATAAGTTATATTTGTAAAGCAGGGTGTATAATTGTAAAATTTAGGACAGTTCAGTTAAACGATATTTACTATAATATACAACCCCTCAAATCCACCCATTCATGATAATTCAAGCAATTACCAATGGCGTATCCTATTTTTAATGCTGTATGAGATTGGTAATTATAAACATCTACTTGTGAAATTTAGATATTCTAAGCCTTTTCATTAGTATGATCCAGTTGGTTATATTTACTAAAAAAAATTATTTAAAAGAAATCCATCAAGCAACCCTGCTTAACGGATCCTGCTCGCGAGGTGGTTTCGCAAGATCCAAGATGGCGACATTTGCGACAGAGAGAGAGAAAAATGAATTATTTATGAAGATTTAAAGCATGAAATTGAACCTTTGTGGCTTTATTTCTTCATTATTTTTTTAGAATGTATTTTAAGGATAACAAAATGGTACAGTTGATTTACTTTTTACGGCCATTTCAGACATTCGTAGTTATAGTCCGTCTGCCTACAAAATTCAAAGCAGATATTTGTTTTGTGTGTTCGGAATCAACGTGCAAGAGTGGTTCTGTTTTTTCCCGCACGGCACTGGATCACTAGTCTGAGTATCAGACATTATAGCCATACGGGATACGTCCGATATATCCCAGGGTTGTAGTCGAGTCCCTGCAAGTCCGTTCACAAGTCCTTTCGTGAAGCCAGTCACAAGTCCCTTCATAAAGGCAGTCACAAGTAACTGGATGAACAATGACAAAGGAATGCTTTTGTCAAAGCTGATTTGAATAGCTTGTGATTTGAATTTGAACTGAAGGACTTGTGATGGACTTGCAGGGACTTACAGGGACTTGCAGGGACTTGTAATGGACACGACTACATCCCTGATATATCCAGACATGTACATTTTATGTGACCCTGTGTGGCTGCCAATCAGAAGCCGACTGACGTCATTTGGAGCAGAAAAGTTGTCAATGATTGGCCAATTTGGTTGCCATGTTTTTGTAACGTAGCAACAGAAGATGCGATATAGCGATGGAAAGCGTCTGCCGAATAGACAGATTCTTAAGGTCAAGATGCAGTCTAGTTTTACATAATTAATCACCAAATCTGCTCACATATCATAAACGCTCTTCCAACGGGCATATATTCAATAGACTACTGGATCCCATGATCTCGTGTAAAAACAAAGTATTTATGAAAATATGTCGGCCAAGTGCAAAACCCAGTATTTAATTTGTCCTAAAAAAAAAGAGAAAGATTGCTTGCCTAATTCTATGAAAAGAGCTTTAGCATGGTTCTCGGCTTTTTTTTCAAGAAATGTTTTTCTAACACCTCAACAAACTGAGCCTTGTTCAACCGTGCAATTACCCAAAACTATTTTGTAAGATATTACATGTACAAAGATGCACCGAGTCTTAGTTATTATGAAAAACATGAATGCAGCAATGTGGCAACTGACATGTTGACCTCCAATTTAAGGCACATACATGCAAGTATAATTATTTGTGACCTGCTTCAACAAAACCAGACATAAGTGTGTTTTTTGAAAAGTGAGATATTGTTATTTCTATTTAGTACACATCTTCAGCTTTCATTTGGTACCGAAACCACCTTTATACCATACACACTTTCAATTTCCGATGATCTACATGTATGAACAATATGATGTATTTGGGAGATAAATTACCACTTTTAGAACACACTTTGCCTCAATAAATGCATGATTTTTGTACTTTCTCATCAATAAACTCGATTTTGTTTAACTGAGGGTTAAAGTACATGTATACATATTAAAGAATAAAATAATTACGAAAAACAAAAATCGATGTCAGCCAGATTTTTCACCCCATTTCAACGTTGACGAGCTGTATCTCGAAATAGCCTGTGCGACTTATGTCGGGTTTTGTAGGAGCAGGTCACATTTGTGCACACACATGTATCATACCAATGTGTTACTGTATTTACAGTTGCCAGACTTACATCCCGGTTAATTAGGGGAAAAAGTTGATCAAATTGTATTTTTTTCCCCCAATGACAAATTTTCCATCATCATCATCTCCATCATTGCACATCTTTGGGAATTCTGTTACCAAAGGACCCATAGTCATAAGATCCTGTTGACTTACCTTTTCACCAATTTCGTTCAGAGCCTTCTCAATGTCAGCGAAGTTCATGCCACCGACATCGCGTAGCACTGGAACAACGAGTCCCTGTGAGACGGTAACAAATGACATTGTGAGCATTGAACTGATCTTTTAACCCCATGACGCTGATGATCAGCTATAGCCGCGGCCCCCTAATCCGTCTGGAATGATGTTGTTAGCTGTGTTACGCTGTAGAATATGGCCTGTGTGACAGCTACACACTCAGGTCCATTGTGCAGTGCAGCTACTGGACAAAGGCTGCTGTGCAGTCATGTATATAATCGGGTGCGGGAATAAATTAATACCAGCATCAAGAGTTTAAGGTTCGCATTCAACTAAATTTCTTTTCTAGATTCTGTAATTACCCCATTTCAAAGGTTGGTTCACAAGATATCCATAATTCCATAATGTCTACATTTACATATTAAAAAAACAAATCTGATGATGTTTATACATAATTCAAGTATTACGTTTTGAACCAAGCTGTCCATAAAAGACTGGTGCCCATAAAGTGTATGTGACAATCCACTGTGAGAAACTGGGTGCCATGCTAGCTGTTGATGTATACATGTAGGTTTGAAGAGAAGAATGCTTTGACCAAGACATTTGTCTGATTGGAATAACCACTAGTTTTCCAATGGCTTAATTTTTAGAGACCAAAGTTTTATACCCCAAGTGAAAGCAACAACATTCCGAGTATAGTTTTGAGGTAAAGGCATTTTCGAGCCCAAACAGGTGTAATTTCTCTGGAGTGCCCCTTTAAGAGGAATTGAAAAAAGAAAAACAGACAACTTAGGTAACACCAATGACATTTTTTCAATGTTTCCTACCTTAGGTGTTGCAACGGCCACACTGATATCAATGTAATCACGATACACAATCTCTGCCTCATCAATAACTGTAAATAGAACCAATACAAATTACCAAAAAAATACAAGGTAACACTACAGAACTGTTATCGTCAGTTGGCATGGTCGGTCAGTAAGGGGGGGGGGGGGGGGGGGGGTCAGGGGGGGTCAGGGGTGGTCAGGGGTCGGTCAGGAGGTCGGTCAGGAGGTCGGTCAGGAGGTCGGTCAGGAGGTCGGTCAGAGGGTCGGTCAGATACGGATTAGTCACAAGCCAATCACAAGTCAAATCACAAGTTACAGAGACGATCAATGACAAACACAATTTATTAGCCACCTGGTTTGAAATTGGTCGACTTGTTTACCAACTTGCGATAACTCCGTTACAATTCTGGACTTCCAAGAGTAGAGTGACACTAACCTGCGTTAACCTCCGGCATACTACCAAGACCATGTGCCGATGCCTTGATGAATGCCGACATGAAGCCAAGTTTGACATTGTGCTTCTTCAAAAAGTCTTCCCTGTGTTGCTTACGCATTGCTATGATGTTGCTATCACATATTAAAATAGACAAACAAACAAAATAAATAGGGTATCAATTGGGTATTTGTATTCACACAGGACTGTGTTAAGAACTTGGTGTAATGTTCGTTTTTTTTTTTTTTTTTTTTTATATAGCGCTTTAGACTCCCACAATGTGGGTGTATCAAAGCGCTTTACAACTATTATCCCTGTTCACCAGGAACGAGACCATTTCTGCAGCAGCTCAAGATCAGCGCATGTGGTCTCTACCTTCACAGGTACCCATTACTCCTGGGTGGAGAGAGGCAATTGTAGCAAAGTGTCTTGCCCAAGAACACAAGCACCATGTTCCCTGCCAGGGTTCGAACCCACGTACCATCGTACAGGAGTCAAACACGGTAACCACTGGACCACAGTACCCTACATGACCAGAAATATCAGGGTGTGCTACCCACAGATACTGGCCTGTGAGGTTCTGGAAAAACAATCTCGTACCTGGGTCCGGTCAATGTCAAAATAATTCAAAAGGTGTTTTGTGTGTCCAAACATTTGTTCTAACAAAATTTGTCATCGTCTTTTCGACTGCATAGAATTCGGAATTGGTTACCACGTCCCCCATAAACTTGTGTGCATTTATCCCAAGAGAAAAATCATTAAATATTGTTGGGCACTTTGTTGCGCATTTGGAATATGGAACTGGCTTATTTATTGATTAATGGAGAAATTGCTGCAGTGTTCTGACTGATCATACCTCATGTCTATTTCATTTAATGTTGTCAGCATTACTGCCGTGTTCTGACTGATCATACCTCATGTCTATTTCATTGAATGTTGTCAGCATTGCTGCAGTGTTCTGACTGATCATACCTCATGTCTATTACATTGAATGTTGTCAGCATTGCTGCCGTGTTCTGACTGATCATACCTCGTGTCTATTTCATTGAATGTTGTCAGCATTGCTGCCGTGTTCTGACTGATCATACCTCATGTCTATTTCATTGAATGTTGTCAGCATTGCTGCCGTGTTCTGACTGATCATACCTCGTGTCTATTTCATTGAATGTTGTCAGCATTGCTGCAGTGTTCTCACTGATCATACCTCATGTCTATTACATTGAATGTTGTCAGCATTGCTGCAGTGTTCTGACTGATCATACGTCATGTCTATTTCATTGAATGTTGTCAGCATTGCTGCCGTGTTCTGACTGATCATACCTCGTGTCTATTTCATTGAATGTTGTCAGCATTGCTGCCGTGTTCTGACTGATCATACGTCATGTCTATTTCATTGTATGTTGTCAGCATTGCTGCAGTGTTCTGACTGATCATACCTCGTGTCTATTTCATTGAATGTTGTCAGCATTGCTGCCGTGTTCTGACTGATCATACGTCATGTCTATTTCATTGTATGTTGTCAGCATTGCTGCCGTGTTCTGACTGATCATACGTCATGTCTATTTCATTGAATGTTGTCAGCATTGCTGCCGTGTTCTGACTGATCATACCTCATGTCTATTTCATTGTATGTTGTCAGCATTGCTGCCGTGTTCTGACTGATCATACCTCGTGTCTATTTCATTGAATGTTGTCAGCATTGCTGCCGTGTTCTGACTGATCATACCTCGTGTCTATTTCATTGTATGTTGTCAGCATTGCTGCCGTGTTCTGACTGATCATACCTCATGTCTATTTCATTGAATGTTGTCAGCATTGCTGCCGTGTTCTGACTGATCATACGTCATGTCTATTTCATTGAATGTTGTCAGCATTGCTGCAGTGTTCTCACTGATCATACCTCATGTCTATTACATTGAATGTTGTCAGCATTGCTGCCGTGTTCTGACTGATCATACCTCATGTCTATTTCATTGAATGTTGTCAGCATTGCTGCCGTGTTCTGACTGATCATACCTCATGTCTATTTCATTGTATGTTGTCAGCATTGCTGCCGTGTTCTGACTGATCATACCTCATGTCTATTTCATTGAATGTTGTCAGCATTGCTGCCGTGTTCTGACTGATCATACCTCATGTCTATTTCATTGAATGTTGTCAGCATTGCTGTCGTGTTCTGACTGATCATACCTCATGTCTATTTCATTGAATGTTGTCAGCATTGCTGCCGTGTTCTGACTGATCATACCTCATGTCTATTTCATTGAATGTTGTCAGCATTGCTGCAGTGTTCTCACTGATCATACCTCATGTCTATTTCATTGTATGTTGTCAGCATTGCTGCCGTGTTCTGACTGATCATACCTCATGTCTATTTCATTGAATGTTGTCAGCATAGCTGCAGTGTTCTGACTGATCATACCTCATGTCTATTGCATTGAGTGTTGTCAGCATTGCTGCAGTGTTCTGACTGATCATACCTCATGTCTATTTCATTGAATGTTGTCAGCATTGCTGCCGTGTTCTGACTGATCATACGTCATGTCTATTTCATTGAATGTTGTCAGCATTGCTGCAGTGTTCTCACTGATCATACCTCGTGTCTATTTCATTGAATGTTGTCAGCATTGCTGCCGTGTTCTGACTGATCATACCTCATGTCTATTTCATTGAATGTTGTCAGCATAGCTGCAGTGTTCTGACTGATCATACCTCATGTCTATTGCATTGAGTGTTGTCAGCATTGCTGCAGTGTTCTGACTGATCATACCTCATGTCTATTTCATTGAATGTTGTCAGCATTGCTGCAGTGTTCTGACTGATCATACGTCATGTCTATTTCATTGTATGTTGTCAGCATTGCTGCAGTGTTCTGACTGATCATACGTCATGTCTATTTCATTGTATGTTGTCAGCATTGCTGCCGTGTTCTGACTGATCATACCTCATGTCTATTTCATTGAATGTTGTCAGCATTGCTGCCGTGTTCTGACTGATCATACCTCATGTCTATTTCATTGAATGTTGTCAGCATTGCTGTCGTGTTCTGACTGATCATACCTCATGTCTATTTCATTGAATGTTGTCAGCATTGCTGCCGTGTTCTGACTGATCATACCTCATGTCTATTTCATTGAATGTTGTCAGCATTGCTGCAGTGTTCTCACTGATCATACCTCATGTCTATTTCATTTAATGTTGTCAGCATTGCTGCCGTGTTCTGACTGATCATACCTCATGTCTATTTCATTGAATGTTGTCAGCATTGCTGCCGTGTTCTGACTGATCATACCTCATGTCTATTTCATTGTATGTTGTCAGCATTGCTGCCGTGTTCTGACTGATCATACCTCATGTCTATTGCATTGAGTGTTGTCAGCATTGCTGCCGTGTTCTGACTGATCATACCTCATGTCTATTTCATTGAATGTTGTCAGCATAGCTGCCGTGTTCTGACTGATCATACCTCATGTCTATTTCATTGAATGTTGTCAGCATTGCTGCCGTGTTCTGACTGATCATACCTCGTGTCTATTTCATTGAATGTTGTCAGCATTGCTGCCGTGTTCTGACTGATCATACCTCATGTCTATTTCATTGAATGTTGTCAGCATAGCTGCCGTGTTCTGACTGATCATACCTCATGTCTATTTCATTGAATGTTGTCAGCATTGCTGCCGTGTTCTGACTGATCATACCTCATGTCTATTTCATTGAATGTTGTCAGCATTGCTGCAGTGTTCTCACTGATCATACCTCATGTCTATTTCATTTAATGTTGTCAGCATTGCTGCCGTGTTCTGACTGATCATACCTCATGTCTATTTCATTGAATGTTGTCAGCATTGCTGCCGTGTTCTGACTGATCATACCTCATGTCTATTTCATTGTATGTTGTCAGCATTGCTGCCGTGTTCTGACTGATCATACCTCATGTCTATTTCATTGAATGTTGTCAGCATAGCTGCAGTGTTCTGACTGATCATACCTCATGTCTATTGCATTGAGTGTTGTCAGCATTGCTGCAGTGTTCTGACTGATCATACCTCATGTCTATTTCATTGAATGTTGTCAGCATTGCTGCCGTGTTCTGACTGATCATACCTCGTGTCTATTTCATTGAATGTTGTCAGCATTGCTGCCGTGTTCTGACTGATCATACCTCATGTCTATTTCATTGAATGTTGTCAGCATTGCTGCCGTGTTCTGACTGATCATACCTCATGTCTATTGCATTGAGTGTTGTCAGCATTGCTGCCGTGTTCTGACTGATCATACCTCATGTCTATTTCATTGAATGTTGTCAGCATAGCTGCCGTGTTCTGACTGATCATACCTCATGTCTATTTCATTGAATGTTGTCAGCATTGCTGCCGTGTTCTGACTGATCATACCTCGTGTCTATTTCATTGAATGTTGTCAGCATTGCTGCAGTGTTCTGACTGATCATACCTCATGTCTATTTCATTGAATGTTGTCAGCATTGCTGCCGTGTTCTGACTGATCATACCTCGTGTCTATTTCATTGAATGTTGTCAGCATTGCTGCCGTGTTCTGACTGATCATACGTCATGTCTATTTCATTGTATGTTGTCAGCATTGCTGCCGTGTTCTGACTGATCATACCTCATGTCTATTTCATTAAATGTTGTCAGCATTGCTGCAGTGTTCTGACTGATCATACCTCGTGTCTATTTCATTGAATGTTGTCAGCATTGCTGCCGTGTTCTGACTGATCATACCTCGTGTCTATTTCATTGTATGTTGTCAGCATTGCTGCCGTGTTCTGACTGATCATACCTCGTGTCTATTTCATTGAATGTTGTCAGCATTGCTGCAGTGTTCTGACTGATCATACCTCATGTCTATTACATTGAATGTTGTCAGCATTGCTGCAGTGTTCTGACTGATCATACCTCATGTCTATTTCATTGAATGTTGTCAGCATTGCTGTCGTGTTCTGGGCTTCCTTCAACCTCTGTGCTATCCTCTGTCGCATACGGGACATTTTCACCTGGAAAAAAATATATATCAAGTTTAATGAATGGCCTTTACAATCCTTGATATTTAATGTTCGTTTGTTGGACAGATGTAGTTAAATAATAAGATTCAAATAATGAGACGCAAATTCCAGTAAAGTTTGGTTGCGGCACCCATTTCTACATCAAATTTGAACCAGTCAGCCGATCCTCTGAAAGCTTATTGGTAAATTGGCAGCCGATTTCACGAAAAAGTGTGTAGCTTGCACAATGTTTTAAACATCGTTTACAACGACTGTTTGCGTACATTTGTGTTCTTTCACGAAAACGTTGTTGTATCACCTTCGCCCGCCATTTTTTTCTGACTTTCTGCGGAAACCATTTTTTAGATTGTTTAAAGTCTGAAAAATTTCTTTCTTGTGAAATGAGGTGATGTTAACAATTTGGGTGGTTCAAGGGTTATTATTATTATTAATTCTTTCTGGTAATAAAAACCAAGGATCTCCAAAAGTACCCTAGGCACTGTATATTAGCTCGTAAGCCTGAAGAATCCTGTAGAGAGAAGAGAATGAGAAGGTGCAGTTTTTTGAGGTGGGAACAAAAAACCAAGAAGAATATTCTGGGGAAAATCCTCGGAATCAGGCAGGTACTAAAAAACCACTCCACATAATTGGCCCAGGCGGGATTCGAACCCGGGTCATAGCGGTGGAAGGCGGGACAAGAACCGCTAAGCCAACCTGACTCCCCTGAGCAGGATAGGGCAGCGAATTGGACAGATGTAGGGTAAGTAGTTACTCAGTTAATCTGCACTAATCATGCACCAGTGTTCATGATGTACCTACCCTTTGTTCTGTTCTTGCCGATACACTGGGCGATGCTCCAGAAGATGGTGCGACTACAGGAATCACTGATGCAGCTAGGAAATACGATCAATATGAGAGCATCAATTATGAGGATTCAGAATGCCTTGAGTCTTGTTGATCCTTTCAGGAGTTGCAAGTACTCGAATAGCAAAATCCACTACTCAGCCAGCACTAGTTACCGATACGTGACCTCTCTCTAAGACATTAGCCTACCTGGTTTGGATGTCATTGGAGCAGTAGGCATAGGAGGTACAGGTGGCGGGATGGTGGGTATACTCCCTGCCACTGCTGTGGGTGGTGGTGGTGGTGGTGGTGGTGGTGGTGGGGTTGAGGGGGGTGGGGGAGGTGCAGAGGGGGCTTCTTTGGGTGTATCTGCTTTGGGCGTCTCTGAGCTTGCCGCTTTTGGTGGCACCTCACCTGTCAAGAAAATATTGTTACACAACATAAATAAAATAAAAAGGTGGCTGGTTAGTTTTAACCAGTTCGCGCCGGGATTATTTTAACATCACCGAGCCGAGGGGCGGGATTATTTTTAACGAAACTCGTTCCGAAGCGGGTTCAGGCCGATAGTGCCGGGAAGCACACCCACGCATTTCTGGCCTTGCTCGCTGCTGACAGACATTTCCGAACTTGAACTTGGCGTGTTTATGCGTCAACCGTTTTGAATTTGGGAAAAACTTTGCCTTTATAAACGTCATCCGGTGCGAACTGGTGTGTTTAAAACCAGCTCATGGGCCTGGATGCGTCAATGACAAGAGAATTAACAATGTAATAAACAAATATATGTACCTTTCTATCATTTCAAATTTTTCAATAATTTACCTCTTGTTTTGAGGAACACCCATCCAGCTATTTTAATGGTCATGTACATGTACCGGTATGTGCCTCACACACATGCCCTTAGGCCAAAAAAAAAAGTCTCCGGTTTCTGGTATGGAGCTTGCCCCAAAAGTGGTGCGGCAACTTTTTTTTTGTTTTTTTTGTCCCTTTTTTTTTTTTCTAAACAGATGTGTTTGGGCTACATATATGGCCCTGCTATGAGATGCACGAATAAGCCACTTTAATACATGTATAATGAATGGACAACTGGGGGCATATAAAAAGAGCAAAAATGTTGGATTAATAGTGAAAATAACATGGAAATTTTGTGGCATCTAATGTTTGTTGAGAATAAATAAAAATGCCAAAGTATGATCTGTCTCTTGTATACTCTTTATTTAACAAGTCAAAATGGGAAACTTGTTGAGTTGAAACTGCAAAGCGAATGTCATGCAATTCCTATGGGGTGAAGAATAACATATTTTCCATTTCCAACAGTTTGTTCACCTCATAGTAATATTTATTATATTGCACTCCACATAAAACAAACTTAAAATAAATAATCATGGCAATAAGGTCTATTGTCGATCGGTTGATTTCAACAGGTGGCGCCCTGCGCTACGCAAGAAAGGAAGCATCGCGCGCACGGCGAACCACTCGAAAATATGTCGTCAACAAAATTCCTAAATCTAAAAAGAAGACCAACTCTCATCGTATTTGAGGGCCAGAGGTGTTGTAGTAAATAATGAAAAGCACAAAGAGCTTGCCGAGAAGGCATACCGGGCCGAAAAGCTTGGTTTAGTTGCAAAACTGCTCCCTTTGTCTACCCATCATGCTTTGCGCTATACTTTTGGATCGCGATCAGACCGCCGTACCGCGACTTCGACATCGTGCACATGTGTGCCGCAATGCTGGTATTAGTCTGCTCCCTTACATATTGCAGTTATTAAAAGCAGTTACAAGTTCCAGATACACGACCTTCGCTTCCACTCATGTCTGGCTTCTATACACAAAATCACGAAAATACAACGCCGTTTGCAAATGGTGCCCGACTATTCTGTGCAAAATATATGGAAGCCCAGACAGGCCACATAAAGCCTATACCCGATGGTAACCCCATCTAAATACACGTTCAAATTGTGCAGCAGCAGAAATCTAGACGAACCAGTGAGTTTGGCGGTTTTGAGTCATCGTCTTACATTAAAAAAAACGTTTTCATTTTGCCGACGCGCATGGGTACGGCGATGCGTGCGCATACCAGAAACCGGATACTTTTTTTTTTGGCTTTATATGGAGATTGCCGTGCACGTTACACCTGCTGCTCGATATGGGGTGATGTGTGTTGGAAAGTGATTTGGGACTATTAATATACGGGCACATGTCAAGTGAGGTTTCAACCAATGAAAGGGTCATGGACCAGACGTCATAGGAGTCCAAATTTAATGTGATCGAAAAAGCGTTTAAACTGACTGGGCGGTGTTTTATCGGCTGTTTGAACATACCCACGTGATTTTGCGAGTTGGTGCCAAGAAAATGTTTACAGTACCCCCATTACACCAGGAAAACAGTCTATTAGCTTGTCCAGGCCATGGCCACAGCGCCCTCATGAGGCCTGACTAAGCCATGCAAGATGAAGACATCATCAAGTATATTGCCCCTATGTAAGCCATTTTCCTGTTGCTTTGTTTCCATGCATGCGCTCAGGCAATAATTTGCAAATTTGTGCTGGTAGAAGTAATTCATTCATAGCCACAACAAACTGCACTCAAAGCCGCAATTGAAAACACAAGGACAAGGTGATTAACGGAAGGCTGTACATATTTCATTTTTTATCTTTGTACTTAAAAGACGAGCACTGTTTTTCATTAAGGCAATTTGATTTTTTTTTAATTTTTTTTTAATTGCATATTACTTGGGGATTGATGGAGACAATGCTCAACTTGGGTGAAAATGACCATTTGGTCAAAAGCCTGTCACATGGCCGGTATAAAACAGATTATATAACACCGGGGCCAGGATTAAACACTTTTCCCGAAGTCACATGAAATTTGGACGCCCGTAAATCAGCTGGTCGCTTTACACTTTTATTGGTTGAAAACTCGCAAGGCACGCGCAATTCCACAAACGAGTTCATATTTGGAAGTCCCTAATTCACACTGTACCGGCAGCTTACGTTCCGCGTAACATTGCGCAGTTGCCTAGCGTGGGGGACTTAAACAAGTTCAAGAAAATCCCCCAAATAAAATATTTTGGCACTTTGGACCAGTCGGTCACGATCTTGTCCAAAATTCGGTATAAGCCATCCGACTATTAAGAGTGATTGGAAGTTGGAATAAATTTTATAAAGTTGTTTTAGACGTATTTTTTTTTCTGGAATGTCAGAAGAAAACATTTTAATCCCAGTTTAAATCCCATCAGATTTAAAGCAGTGGGTTCCCCCACCCCTCTAGACCCCCCCCCCCCCCCACAACAATTAATAATATAAAATAAAAAGATATATATATATATATATAAACAAAATTAAAAATTATTTAATGCAGAGCCAAGAGCAAATTTTGACTGAAATACTTAAAACTTACAATTGGTTAATGATCAGGGGCCTAAGGGCTGCTAAAGCACAACATTTTGCTTAGCACAAAAAACATCTTGCTCAGTAAAAAAAAGCTTACCAGCCAAAACTCCATGTCTTTTTCATGCTCAGCAAAAACCAGCTGAATACCAGTCACAAACAATTCATATAATCACCTGAAAATTTGTTTTGTACAAGAAAGAATTTCCATGCTAAGCAATTTGTTGGGTGCTTAGCAGCTTCATGAAATTGACCACAGAACTTACCTGACAACTGAACTCTGAATAGCTCCTGGCCCGCCACCACTGTGTCCCCATCTGAGGCTAGGAATTCTACAATGACACCACTCACTGGAGAGGGTACGGGGATCGATGTCTGGGTGAATAAATATATAAAGCAGGCATCAAAGCAATGAGAAATAACGGCACAACACCACAATGTGGAGAATGTAGAAAAAAGCCGTCAAACATTTAGAATGTTGGCTCTGGTTGTTTAACATCGGAGTTTGTATCGAAGGACGTGTATACACACAAAGCTTTTCCAGAATTCAAAAATGAATGATGAATAAACACGTCATGAGCAAGGCAGGAAATATCTGTCAGCGACCGGCTCGCAGCGAGCTAGGCTGGAAATATCAGGGTAGGCTACCCACAGATGCTGGCCTGAACCCGCCGCGCGCTATTTGCCGGAGCTGTGTGGTTGCAACATACAGAAAGCGCAAAGCGGTTGACGGGGTCGCGGTACTTCTACAGCATGGGGCTGTTCCAAATGGACTTTTCAACGCTCCCGGAAACTTTCTGCAAACTACTTTCCAACTTGTAGTTTTACATCACCATCGCAGTACGTTGACAGGGACGTTAGTCTACCGCACATTCCTATTGGATTTAATTTGGTTATTCTAAAAAGTCATAGTATGTTAACCAAAAAAAGTACAATGGGAACACAGCTTAGGACAGTGTGTAAAACTTGTGAAAAAATGTTGAATAAGATTTCATTTCTTAGATCGTGGGACAAACAAATTTGAGATACCGGTAGTAGAATTTCAAGGGAAACAAAATAGAAAAAGTAGGAGTATTAAAGACTAACAACAAATTAAAAAAAGTAGAAAATCCACCCATTCATGATAATTCAAGCATTTACCAATGATGTATCGTACCCTTAAGAAGTTGATTATGGCAACAAAGACAAGACTGATCAAAAAGCCAACTAGCTGTGAGAACCACTTACCTTGTCTGTTTCTATCTCTCCCACTACCTCATCCTCCTTGACATAGTCACCAACAGCTGCAGAGAAGAAAGATATCAAACAAATTAATAATAAACAACAAATGTGGAAGGACTGTGGTAAAGATGAAGTTCTGGCTGACCCTATCAGCAGGTTAAAGGGGGAAACAAAATGGCAGATTGTGGGGAAAATAAGCAAATGTGGAGAGTAATAAGAGCGTGATGTTAAAAAAAAACCACAGACTAGATTAAATGGGCAAAGTAATACGTCTTTTCCTTTGGTACATAACAATGACAAGACTGATGTGCAGGCTGGAATGATAGACACCTGGTGAGATCAAGTGTAAAATACAAACATAAATTGTGACTCGCTCCATCGTAATAAGGAATAAGTCGCTTTTATTGAGGCCGTTTTACGCAATCGGCCGTTGAAGTGAACACATGGGTGAAAATCGTGACCAAGTCGATTTTCTGAACATTGTATTTTTAGGAAGTGTAGTTATGACAGATTATTGTCATTATTGTCTTGTATGTGAAAACGATCAATAAAGATAAAAATGAAGAGGATTTGTGTGCGCTGTCCGTATAATTTTGTTTATTTCAAAGCCGTTTTTCTCGGAATGTGGATTCGGCAAATAAATATACACCTGTCATCTTCATCAGACCATAACTCGTTAACCTAAACAGATACACACTTGTGATGGGTATCATTAGAAAGCTTATAAAATTCCCTTTCTCACCATATGCATATCTCAAAAAGTCATTTTGCGACTTATTCCTGAATTCGATGGAGCGGGTCACAATTAGTATCGTACCAAAACAACATTTAGTGCAATAAAATGTGAAAAAATCACAGCTAAGAATGCATTGCTATCAGGCCGACATAATTCTTTATCTAAAAACAATTTGGTTGTTATGGCAAGTTTGCGCATGCGCGAGTGTTCTGCAAAAATCCTTATTTACCCTTAATCCTCCATAATTCTCCAAAATCCTCTCAATCTGCCACTTTCGTTTGTCGCAGGTTCAAGTCACACCTTGCCAATTTCTTTGTTTACCTTGAAATGTTTTGTTTGTGGCGGCAGGAGGGAAAAGGGGAGGGGGGGGGTGGGGGGGGGAGGGATAAAGGCAATTAGGTTGCTTCTTAAATTATGTACTTTGAATTGAAATGTCCATTTCTGAAATGAAATGTCCCATTGCTGTTACTGGTAACAGCTTGTGAACAGTACCAGCATATGACAAAGTACCAGTACCAGTACATACATGTTGATGCTCATTATGCTCAGAATTCATACTGATTGAAATGCAAAAAGATACCCGTACATGCAGGGCCAATCTCAATAAAGACAAAAAGAAAACATTTTTACATTAATATTTATACCCACATTCATAATGCTACTGACCCAATTCCCACATTGACTTGGCCAAGTGTACCCAGGTACCGGTACATGTACAATGTATATGTAGACATTTCGCAACCCTTACCCTCCACGGTATTTTGGCTAGAAACCCTGCCAAACACTTGGCTGCAGAGTGCAGTGAGATCCACCAGGTCAAAAATCTCAAGGTCAATCTGCCTCAGAGTATGTGGCCACAGAACGCAGCAGGACCCATCTCTGGCATTGTTCAATGGGGATTAGCGCTCATAGTCTTAGGCCGCATCCGAATCTCTTGTCTATGGCTATTGTCTTGGTGTTCACCCATTACAAATACACGTGAGCAGGCTGACAATAGACGTAGCCGTAGCTCTAGAAGCCCGTTTCGGACACGGCCTTAGACTGTGGTCGTTTATACACTGTTGTTGACAGTGCACCAGACTTTTTTAATACCTGATGCACTGCGCTGTGTTTGGCAGGGTTAGGGATAATAATCGTCAGCATTTTCACGAAGAGACGAATTTGGCCACAGGGAGTTGCACATTGGCTTTGAGAAAATCTGGTTTTAAGTTGGTCACTTTTTGAAAAAGAGTTATTTCGCCTATTTTTAAAGCACATAATACTTATATTTGGTACGTACAGAAAGGTGAGATCTAAAACTTTAAAAATATACCTATTCAAGAATACTAAAAAAATTAATTGACAAGTAATTATTGTAGATATAAATTTGTCTGTTCGTGAAAATTCAAAATAAACGATGGTGGCTGTTTTGTCTATAGCGCGCAAAATTTGTCTCTTCGTGAAAACTCAGAAAACTTGTTTTCTCAATATTCGTCTCTTCGTGAATGTACATTGTATATACATTGTACGCTCGTTGTTTTTGCACTCGGAGCAACGTTATTTCTATCTACGCAGGGACAAATTATAATTCGTCTCCTCTTGAAAACTAAAAATACAATTTGGGTGAAACTCCCCCCATTTGATTTTTGTGATCTTAATGATTCAAACTTATTTTAACAAAACTAACCTCGCCAGAATGTTCGTTGCTATCCACATAATTGATTTTGGCCAAAAGCAAAAGTGGCGTTGCACTTTGGTTTTGAAAAAAAATATCAGGTTTTAAGTTGGTCACTTTTTGAAAAAGAGATTTGGCCTATTTTGTAAGCACATAATACTTAATATATGTGGTACGTACAGAAAGGTGAGATTTTAAACTACAAAAATGTACCAAATAAATAACATTAAACAACTTAATTGCCGAGTATTTAATGTAAATATACATTTGTCTGTTTGTGAAAATTCAAAATATATACGGTGGTGGCTTTTTTGCCCATAGCGCCAAAATTCATCTTTTCGTGAAAACTCAAAAACTTGTTTTGTCCATATTCGTTTCTTGGTGAATGTACAATGTATATACAATGTATACACATTGTACGCGCGTTGTTTTTGCACTCAGAGCAACGTTATTTCTATCTACACAGGGACAAATTATAATTTGTCTCTTCGTGAAAACTAAAAATATAATTTGGGTGAAATTTCCCCCTTCAGGATTTTCGTAATCTTAATGATTCAAACTGATGTTGACAAAATTAACCTCGCCAGAATGTTCGTTGCTATCCACTTATTCGATTTCGGCCAAAAAACTAATTTCAAAAAAATAATAATTTGGGCCAAATTCGTCTCTTCGTGAAAACGCTGACGTAATGTAAAAAGATATTGTCGGTAATGACACAAAGATACAAATAAAAGTGTAACCATCATAAGGGTATTTTACAATCATAAAACCAGCTGTTGCCATCTTGTAAGTACACCTCCTTTTCGTAATGATCCCCAACAACCACATGTTACCCAAATACATGTACAATAAATTAAAATTCATTTCTTATTCTTTTTCTACGACCTTCCGTATCATGTGTACAGGACAACAGGCTGCTGCTGGCAACAGAAGTGCATGGTTATCCAAGCGTGGCTAATAACCCAGCACTTAAAGATGTACACACTACCCAAACATATGGTAGACATGGTAATATAATATTTATATGTACCAGTGCGGTCTAGAGAAACCCCACTTAAAGCTGTAGTATGTATACCTTCTGCAGCTATCCAGAAAGTAACCAACTAAAATATTGTTGAAAATCTTACTTGTTGTAAAGATATGAATTACTAAACTCCCTGTGAAATTATTCCTTCTGGCACGCTGGTATTATTTAGGTCTTTTTCTATCAGTAGTCGGTTTGATCTGTGAATGGTGTGCGCAAGCATTGGAACGATGCAAACGGTGCACAATGCGTGACGAGCGCGTAGCTGAAATTGGCTGAATGAGAATGTGCCCTGAACACCGATTGTGGCCACAAATTTTGAATTGAAATGGAAATCTTAGAATATTGTTTTCGTGGAATATACAGCATTTACAGAGTTAAAACTTCATCAGGTTGTTTGTCAAGGCCTTTTTTTAAAGATTTTAAGCACTTTTACTGCTTCAAACGATACAAATGCACAACTGAATAAAATGGTTTACCATCCCTTTAAATTGTAAAACAAATTTTAAAAGCACAGAATGTATGTTCACAGATGTCACTGGCATTTGCTTTAAGGGTTTTTACTTAATACACATAAATGTCTGGTTCTTGGGTGAGTCAGGTTGGCGTAGCGCTTTTTCCCCTCACATTCAACCGCTGGAGGCCAATCGTAAAAAGAGGTGCCCGTTGATTTTACGTGTTAATTTGTGTGCGTCAAATGCTTTTGAAGAATCACCATTTTTTTACCCCCAGCAGAGTATTTCCAGGGTGTTGTTTTTCAGCCAAAATCAACAATGAAAAATTGAATAGCCATTTTACCCTACCATTTTGTGGTAAAAATGGCAAAAAAACCAACACATTAGGGGGTGGAGAAAGTAGACATTTCAAAATAAAACATTAACCCCAACTTACATGTACATACATAATTTCCTTTTCTGATTTTGGCCTTAGCAGTTAAGCAGTAAACGAGAAAGAGGAGTGAAATTTTATTTCACTTTTATGTAAAGATTACTATTACATACAAGTGAAATACAATTCCACTCCTCTTTTTCGTGCATTCGTTTAAGTGCATTTAAAAAAAAAAAGCTTCACAGAAAAAAATAAGTTATGATAGAAACTCTTCATTTTGTCCCTGAAATCCATTTTGTATCAATCAAATTAGATGCCAGAGATTGATGTTTATTCTTAGTATCAAATCTAGCACAAAAACGGGGCACCTATAAACGAATTGAAGAAAATGGGTCAATTTGACGTAATATTCAAATTTTAAGAGTAATTTTGAGTTGTCAAATTGACATATTGCATTTTAAGATACATATTTTAGTATAAATTTTTACTTTGCTGATTTCAGAGGATAAATGACTTAAAATTAGTCTTCAACAATAAATCACTTTTCCTGTAGCAGTTTTAAATTTTTAGTTTTTCGCCTACAAAGTCAAAAGTATACCAGCTAAAATTGCATAGAAATGTTAAAGAGCTCTACATGTTTATTCTACAAATTTGGGTTAGATTGTTGTGTTTGCTTAAATGCAAAATGTCTGAATTTTTATGAAAAAAAAAATTTGTGGTATAAAGCTCCCAAAATTAACTAAGTCTGCTTAATTTGACATGTAAACATTCTGTCCATCCCCGTTTAATATAATGGACGAAAAATGTGGCCCCACCCGAAAAAAGGCAAAATTCGTTTCTCTAATGGTGTAGTATTTTTGTCTGTTGTTCAAATGTGAAAAGAAAACTTAAAGTATCGAAATTGGTATTTTGTACATAAAGCCCCAACTTTTTAACGCCATTTCTCCACTCATAATACAATTGAACAAAATGGCAACATCATTTTTTTCAACCCGAGTGGTTGCCAAAAATGTACACATTCCAAACCAACGGGAGAACCTTGGCCCCTCCCTTATTTACCTCCCACCTTTTAAACTGCAACTTCTTCTCATTGTCTTCTAAGGCTTACGAGCTACAGTGCCAAGGGCGCTTTTGAAGAATTCTCAATTTCATTACCAGACATAATTAATAATAATAATAACACTTAATACAGTGTTTCTTCTGGGATAAATTTATGGACCTCTGGCTAAGTATATCCATTTAAAACTTGATAAATTGAAGTAATTTCTTATGGCAATTAATCAAGTGGTTAGTAGCAATATGACCCATCTCCATCTGGTGGTTGTAACACAACTCCACTTGTAATTTTTCTCAGAGCAACTCCGTAAGAAATTTGACCCGGTACTAATATGAGAAATTAATAAAAAAGATGGACTTTAAGGGTGTCTTCATCTTAAGTTGATGACATGTAAGTCTTGCATGAATGCGAGATGACTCCCCTGTCAGTGGCTCAGCTCATATTGCCTGGTAGAGTTACATGATCACACTCACAGGTGGTTTCCAGATAATCTCCCTCCCCCCCCACAACAATTCACTAGTTGATAGAATGGATTCCTAGATAACGTACTGATACTGATAGGTGGGTTGGAAACTAAAATTAATAAATTGGGGGCAGTGTCTGAAAATAGTGCCGGCCGGCAATTGTTGGAAAATGATACAAATCAGCATTATAAGCAGACACAGTGGTCAATAGGTTATGATTGCATGATTTCAAAGTACAACGTTGCCAACCGGTTTTCTAGGGGCCAGCAGCTATTGCAGTAGGTAAGCGTTTGATTACCAACCACATTGTGCGTTGTAAACTAGACAGAAGGTTTTTAACTGCAAATTTTATATCAAATGGCACAATGGTCCCTCAGACTTTCCAGCAAACCAACATGAACAGAGAAAAGCAGGACCCAAATTGTGTAAAAAAAAAAGTTTGAAAAAAATTATTAAAAGTAGAGCTTTGGTGGACAAAAAAAAAAAAAAAAGGTGTAAAAAAAAATCAAAAGTAGGGGTTATTTCCCATAATGTCAATTGTCATGGCAGGTTGTGTTCACATCTTCAACTAAACTCTTTGAAGTACAGTAGCAGTACTGTGCATAAACCCTTCATTGTGTCATACACTACAGTAAAAGTGTTATGACAAATATTCAATGAGACTTCATTTTTCAGAGTTGTGTGACAAAAAAGTAAAAGCACGATAAGAAAACTGGGAACAAAATATGAAAAAAGTATAAATGCCTGGGTCATAAACGTGCTGATCCAGCACTTGTGTTGCTCCGCATATTTCACAGATTTTTGTCATCCATTACAACTTTGAAGGCATGCCTACTAGTACCTTTACCCACTGCGCAGTGCGTTATATGCCCACTATACATTTGTACACACATACAATGGCGATGCTGACTGTGTGGCCATTATGAGACATTCTTAGGATCAGCCTCAATTAACATGACAGCTTTTACAAATGTATGTTTCCAAGCCAGTGCAATACATGATATTGGATAGTTCAACAAAGATGCCTGCTCAGCATCTGACAATGCAATAAGTCCCTCAAAAACCCATGTAATGTACACTGTATCCTGTATCCCCCTATAATGTTTGTGCACACGAGAGAAAGTTAGGGTTAGACAAAACAGACTTAAAATGTCATGCCACAATTTGTGAGGCGTTCTGGACAAATGAATCGGAACTTGGCACAGAGCAAAGTGAAGAAAACTGCAAAATAATGATTTTTTCCCCTGTAATCTTTGGCATGCTACTACATTTGTGTAACTATATTTTGTTAAAAAAGTGATTTATACAAAACTCAACACTTCAAAGGCCTTGTTGATAAATGCAAACTTTAAACAGCCATAACTTGTTATTGGAATGTCCGCTTGAAGTGTAACAAACGACGTCATAAGTCAAATTGTATCCTCTTTTCTAATACCCGAGAACCCTCATTTCAATCTCTGCCCAGTTCAGTCTTAATTTGCAAGAACCCCTGACATTTATTATAGAAAGTGCAGGTGAAACCTTGACTAGCATTGCAGCACACAGTTCCGGATAAATGACAGATGAACACGACAGCGGGGCTGTATTAAGAACTATTGGGAATCGTCTCTTTTACTGACTTTAACAATTTCTTAAAGTTTAACATCAAACAGAGGAAAAAAAGAAGGAAACGGCTCAGATTATAAAAAACAAATTCAATGAATTCAATGAAATGTCTGGACATCGACATCTGGAAAACTTGTGCAAAAGTCATAGCAAGAGTGAAACTCAAAAGCCGTTTTCTTCATACCTTGTTTCACTACTACATTGTAGCTAGCACATTAAAGGGAATATACAATATTAGCAAACATTAAACAAATAAATGACTAAAGATGCATTCGAGAGACACATCTTTGGAAATTTCTATCAGTAGTCGGTTTGATATCTGTGAATGGTGTGCGCAAGCATTGGAACGATGCAAACAGTGCACAATGCGTGACGAGCGCGTAGCTGAAATTGGCTGAATGAGAATTCGCCCTGAACACCGATTGTGGCCACAAATTTTGAATTGAAATTGAAATCTTAGAATATTGTTTTCGTGGAATATACAGCATTTATGGAGTTAAAAATTCATCAGGTTGTTTGTCAAGCACCATTCTTTAGATTTTGAGCAGTTTTGCTGCTTCAAACAACAATGCAAAACTTACTAAATTGTAAAACAAAACAAACACAAAATGTATGTTCCCGCATGTCCTTGTCATTATGTTTAAGTGTTTTTACTTTATACATGTACACGTCTGGATCTTGGGCGAGTCAGGTTGGTGTAGCTATTCTTTTGTAGCCTTCAACTGCTACATGTATGACCCGGGTTCAAATCCAATTTGGACCAACTTGTGGATTGGGTTTTCAGTCCCTGCCCGACTCCGTGGGTTTTCCCCAGGATATTCTTCTGGGGTTTTCCTCCCACCTCTAAAACTGTAACTTCTTCTCATTGTCTTCACTCTACAGGTTTCGCCAGGCTTGTGAGCTACAGTGCCTTGGGCACTTTTGAAGAATCCTCAATTTAATTACCCAAAATAATTAATAATAGTAACACTTAATAAAGTGGTTTCCTCCCAGATCAATTTATGGATCCCTGGCTAAGTAATTCCATTTAAAACGTGATAAATTGAAGTAATTTCTTATGGCAATTAATCAAGTGGTTAGTAGCAATATGACCCATCTCCATCTGGTGGTTGTAACACAACTCCACTTTTAATTTTTCTCAGAGACAACTCGGTAAGAAATTTGACCCGGTACCAATAAGAGAAAAAGAAAAAAAAAGAAAAGAGAGATGGACTTTAAAGATGTCTTCATCTTAAGTTGATGACATGTAAGTCTTGCATGAATGCGAGATGACTCCCCTGTCAGTGGCACAGCTCATATTGCCTGGTAGAGTTACATGATCACAGGTGGTTTCCAGATACCACCCCACCACCCCTCCCCCCCACCACCCCTCCCCCCCCCCCCCCCCCCCCCCCCCCCCCGCCCTCAACAATTCACTAGTTGATGTCTACGTATAGATTCCTGGATAACCTACTGATAGGTGGGTTGGGAGTTCCTGCTACTGTGCTACCGTATTTGAAGGTGGCTTACACATTTATGACCCAGCACATTAAAATCAGAAATAAGTCGCAAAATAACTTTTTGAGATACCGGTACGTACATGTACATGTGACCTGTTCCAACGAAACCCAGACAAAGTCGACTTTTTAGTTTTTCAGATTTTGCTTTTTTCAAATTCTCTAGGTTCTCAGCTTTAAAATGATGTATCATTTACATATGTACCCCCACCCTATCTTCCCTGGGGTCTGGATTTATTGATAAAACCCTGACAACCTAATTATGAGATAAACAGCTTTGAAGTTCAGAAAAGCGTATTATTTCTATACACAAATGTTTCACAAAATTGACAAAAAACACCCTTCTGGTAGATGGATTTTGTTCAAATTTGAGGAGATTGTAGATTAATAGTGAGTGACTTAGGAATACCTAAAACCTCAAAATGGTAAAATCCATCCCGTAATGACTTCAGGAGTACATTGTGACAAAACACATTGTGCGACTTTGTCCGGGTTTCGTTGGAACAGGTCACATATGTACTGTTGTAAATTTCATAAAGCTTTCTAATGATGTCCACCACAAGCCTGTATCTCCTGATTTTGATGTGCTGGGCCACACATTTTCTTTTTAAAAATGAATTTCAAAAATAGATGGGTTAGGAGATTCATATTTTATAGTAAATATTGTGACGCTGACATGTTTTCAAGTTTTGTGTTGGACAAAAAAATAAAAATAAAATGCTGTTCTTGTAATGTGGTTCCTTGACTTCTTTCAGACAAAACAGAGCAATTCATAGACAATAGGATATTATCAGGCTAGGAAATCAGACTAGTTGGCTTGCACCCATTTACCGTGTTTACGGATGTGTAGCCGTGTTGTAAATAAAATGCAGACCAAGATGAACAAGAGAAAAGCAGGTTTCAAATTTCCAACCCCCCACCCCCTCCAAAAAAGAATAAAAGTAGGGCTTTGGTGGACAAAATCAAAAGAATAAAACCCTAAAGCTCTTTGAAGTACAGTAGCAGTACCCCTGTGCTTAAACCCTTTATTGTGTCATACAAAGTACATGACAGTAAAAGTGTTATTAACACTATTCAATGAGACTACACTTTTCGGAGTTGTGCAACAAAAAAGTAGGACAAGTAGAAAAAAAGTACTATCTATACCCACTGCGCAGTGTGTTATATGATCTTTGCCCACTATACATTTGTACATGTACAATGGCGACACTGACTGTGTGGCAGACCATTATGAGACATTCTTGGGATCAGCCTCAATTAACATGACAGCTTTTATGTTTCCAAGCCAGTGCAATCCATGACATTGGATAGTTCAACAAAGATGCCTGCTCAGCATCTGACAATGGGCATGTTCAGACGGTGGCGTAAGTTAAGCTAATCCAAAAATACTAAATTATTCCGTTTGTAATCCAAAACATGCTTGCGTTCAAACGAGAAAGTTACGCCATTCCCCAGGCGGAAAAGTGAGTCAAGTTACGCCATCGTGGTTACGCAACGCAAAACACCACTTTCCCAGCCTTCCGGTTAAAGCGCGCGCGCGGGAAACAAGGAAAGGGTACTTACAGTATACCATAGACATGGAGAAAGAAAAAAACTCCATGTCTATGAGTATACAATGTACATGTACATGTGCGCAACGTACTGCCGTTTTCCAAACTCCAGCCTCTTCGCAATATCGGCTTTGTTTGTGCAGTTGGGCTATGATAATGGAGTGCAGTTGGGCTATGATAATGGAGCGCAGTGGACCGACTGGCCTAAGCTAGGGTTTGTAAAACGGTCTGGTAAATAAACTGTGTACATGTATATAATACACTATGCATAATGTACCACCAGACGTACATGTACGTGTACACATACATTACACGTGCGACAGGCCATGCGTTATCAAAATGGCGCCCATGAGAACGGCGTGGACCTGTTACGAAAAAGGTCAATGTGAATAAACTACCACCGGAAGTGGCAGGTCAGTTGCGTTCCAACGGTACTTCACGGCTCATCGCCGCGGGGGGAGATCGTTATCTTTAGCGCAACTTAATCTAATCGGCCACTTTTGGGAAGCGTAAGTTACGCCACTTTGGTGGCGTAACTTACGCCGCGCGGGTGGATTAGCGCGTTCCAACGGACAGATTAACTTAGTATTTTTGGATTAGATTAACTTACGCCACCGTCTGAACGTACCCAATGCAATAAGTCCCTCAAAAAAAACACTGTAATGCACACTGTATCCTGTATCTCTGGATCCCTCTATAATGTTTGTGCACACCAGAGAAAGTTAGGGTTAAAATGTCATGCCACAATTTGTGAGGCGTTCTAAAACAATTGAGTCGGAACTTGGCACAGAGCAAAGTAGACAAAACTGCAAAATAATGATTTTTTTTTATCTGTAATCTTTGGCATGCTACTACATTTGTGTAACTATATTTGTGACCCGCTCCATCGTAATCTGGAATAAGTCGCTGGGGCCGTTTTACGCAATCGGTCGTTGAAGTGAACGCATGGGTGAAAATTGTGACCAAGTCGTTTTTCTGAACATTGTATTTTTAGGAAGTGTAGTTATCACAGATTATTGTCATTAATGTCTTGTATGTAAAAACGATCAATAAAGATGAAAATGAAGAGGATTTGTGTGCGCTGTCCGTATGATTTTGGTCAATTTTGTTTATTTCAAAGCCATTTTTCTCGGAATGTGGATTCCGCAAATAAATATACACCTGTCATCTTCATCAGACCATAACTCGTTAACCTAAGAGGATACACACTTGTGAATGGTATCATTAGAAAGCTTATGAAATTCCCTTTCTCACCATGTGCATAAACTTATTCCTGATTTCGATGGAGCGGGTCACATTTTGTTTTATACAGAAAGTGTTTTATACAAAAGTCAAAACTTCAAAGCCTTGTTGATAGATGCAAACTTTAAACAGCCGTAACTTGTTATTGGAATGTCCGATTAAAGTGTAACAAACGGCGTGGTAAGGACAATTTATCCTCTTTTCTAATACCTGAGAACCCTCATTTCAACATCTGCCCAGTTCCGTCTTATTTTGTCAGAACCCCTCACATTGTTCTATAGAAAGTGCAGGTGAAACTTTGACTAGCATTGCAACACACAGTTCCGGATAAAACAAATTCAATGAATTAAATGAAATGTCTGGACATCGACATCTGGAAAACTTGTGCAAAAGTCATAGCAAGAGTGAAACTCAAAAGCCGTTTTCTTCATACCTTGTTTCACTAGCTATAATGATTCACACCCTGTAACAGAAAAATAAGATTTTTACCTTTTTCCCATCTGACATCACCTTCGGACACCGATTCTGCAAAGGGCGGGGTCTGTACTGTGTGGATATCATCATCTGGAGAAAAAGAAAAGGGCAAAAAAAAAAAAAACTTAATTATTCATGGTCGATTTGAAATGCCACTTCTAGGTGTTAACAATTGATAATTGATTACTTATATTCAGTAGATGAATGGATTCCAACAAACATGGCGACCTCATCACTCCAAGTCTGATTTTCAGAAGTAACAAATGGTGGAATTCATTTCTTTAATCGTGGTTTTTAAAACGTTATTATCAATTTCTTTTATTTACATATCCTGGAGACAAATGAGGTCACCACTTTGGACCTTGCGTCTCTACTTTCAGGTTAAGCCTACAAACCAACTTTTTTTTTTAGGGACACTGGTTAAAGGGATAATTGACCATTTGTCAGTTGTGCATTTTTATCGTTTGAGGCAGCAAAAGTTAAAGGAAACATGCAGTCTAACATTTTCATTACGCATTTTTTGTTTTAATTTAATAGATTTGTGTGTATTAAATGTGAATAAAAAGCAAAACTGGTTCTAGTGTACGTTTAGTGTGGTAATTTGCCGTCCAAAAATTGACCCCCCTATTACATGTTTCCTTTAACCAAATCTAAAGCTAGGTGCTTGACAACTAACCTGATGAAGTTCTGCCTCTGTGAATGCTGTATATCTGGAAAAACAATATATTCTAAGATCTCTAAGAGTCACAATTTGAATTGCGGCCACAATCAGCATTTGGGGCACGTTCTCATTCAGCCAAGTGCAGCTCTACGCGTGTGTTACGCACTGAACTGACCAATAACAGTGCCCATACGCACGTTAGCATCTTTCCTACGCTTGCGCGCACCATTTATGGACTACCAACTAACTACTAACGAAAAAACCAACCCAATCCTCTCTGCAGTTCAGTGCGCGACACGTGTGTACATCTACATGTACATGTACTTGCAATCGGCTGAATGAGAATGCACCTGTAATGCCGATTGTGGTCGCAATTCAAATTGTGACTTGCCAAATTTTAAATTGAAATCAAAATTGTAGATTATAAAAAAAAAATCGGAAGATACAGCCATTTACAGAGCTAAAACTTCATCAGGTTGTTTGTCAAGCACCTTTCTTTAGATTTTGAGCAATTTTGTTACTTCAAATGATAAAAATGCACAACTGACACAACGGTGGACTTACAGTAGATGCTAGAAGTTTGCAGACCTCTGTTGCCAGGCCAGTTGAGTGATGTATTCCTGCTTAAAGTTCGCAATCTGTTTGGAAAAATTAATACAAATTGTACAATGAAACCAAATGTTAACCAGTTCGCGCCGGATGACGAATATAAACGCAAAGTTTTCCCCAGATTAGAAACGGATGGCGCACAAACACGCAACGAGCAAGGCCGGAAATGTCTGTCAGCAGCGAGCAAGGCCGGAAATGCGTGGGTGTGCTTCCCGGTACTATCGGCATGAACCTGCTTCGGATCGAGTTTTGTTAAAAATAATCCCGCGCGTCGGCTCGGTGATGTTAAAATAATCCCGGCGCGAAATGGGTGGGGTGGGAATGGGGGTGGGAATGGGGGTAAGGGTGGGGGTGGAGGTGGGGGTGGGGTTTGGATGTTGGGGTGGGGCTAGAAGAAAGCTTTTATTTTCAAAGTAAGTTTGAATTACTAAAATTAAAAAAAATGAAACTGCACCAAAGTATTGATTAACCCTAACGATCCCGATCCAGCCAAACTCCAACACAAGGGTTTGGTGGGGTCCAGCTGTTTAGTGCACAGTTTAATAGCACAGGGTGTAGGGATTTGCACGGATGAGGAAGGTTTCTAATAAATCACCAAAAGAAGTTGGGGTTAACCAAATAATCGTTGCAATCAACTAATTTTTATCAAATTCCTATCTTCCTAGGGTGTGTGCAAATTAAATGTGAAGGGTTTTGGGATTGTTAGGGCTAAACTCCAAGGGCCAAATTCATAAACAGTGATTTTCCCTTGATCACGATTAACTAGGCTAAACTGTGTATAAACAGTTGATGATCGAACATACAAATCTAGGCCCGAATTCATGAAAAGTGCTTAGATCAGCTGCTGTTTATCAAACGTACATGGTTATCGTCCCAATGGGCTTGTTTATCTCGTGTACAAGTTACCATTTTTTTGTTGGTTTGCTTGTGGGACGGACGTATGGCATTGGGTCTGCTGCGTATCATTGAAATAGCACAGGAAAAACTGTTTTCCTACCTTTTACACACTCAATGAGACCCATTTTCTGGTCATGAGTAAAATTATCAGCGCGTTTTTTCGACATGGCGACCCTCCCACTAGTGTCAACTGAGCTGATCAGCAGAGCACATGCGATGCGTGTTTTAGATAGATATGCCCTTTTATTCAACATATTACGTAATCCGCTGTGAATAGAATGATGTACGGCTAGACCACTAAACATCGGCTAAGCAGGAACTTGTACACTGCTGGATAAACAGCCGATTATTTTCTTACTGAATTGCGATGATCTCAGGAGTTTATCCACACGCGCACTTCTCTGTTTTAGCCACCGTACAATAGTTGTACGCGACTAAAATAATCCGGTGATCATCACCGTTTATGAATTTGGCCCTAAATGTTGAGTAAAATTAGCTAATGTTGTACGGTAGCTTGTGTTAGTAACAGGTGTCTTGGTTAAAAAAGAAGAACAATTTACTCTATAACAAAATTTCCTTAATTTGTAAACAGACAACAGGCTATAAATTTAATGAAAGGAGGGGGCAAAAAAAAAACCAACCATCCTGAGCCATATTTCTTTTGTTCAGAGAAGCCAACACAAACCCCTAGTGTGTTCTCAGACAATGAAGACTGCATTCATCCATTATCTACAATTGGCTTCACTGCCCATGCCATATATCACAATCATCTCTAGACATCAACCTGAGACATGGCCAAGGGAATCACAATGCATAATACACGAGCCCTGCCATTTTTTTTTATTGTCCCCTTACATTGTCCCTCTGCCTCAGGTTGGCACTTAAAATTAATGAAGTTTACAACGAGCGTCAAGACACAAAAGGCTTGATAAATGCACTCTGGAGGAAACCAGAGGGCAATACTAAATTTTGCCTTTTTTTTCTCAGAGTCGTAAATTAGAAAGAGGGACTGAGAAAGTGTGTGGAAATACAAGAATACTTAACTACAGCAGACCATTTTTCAAGTACATTTTTATCGTTTCAAGCAGCAAAAGTGCTTAAAATCTAAAGAAAGGTGCTTGACAAATAACCTGATGAAGTTTTAGCTAGCTGCGAATGCTGTATAATTTACTAGAGAAAAAAAACTAACTATATTCTAAGATTTTGATTTCAGCTCAAAATTTGCCGAGTTGCAATTTTAATGGCGGTCACAATCAGGGGGCCAATTTCATAGAGCTGCTAAGCACAAACATTTGCTTAGCATGACAATTTGTCCTTGGCAAAAACAAGGTTACAGACCAAATTTGCATGTGATCTTTATTGTTTTGGATTGATAATCAGCTGGTTTTTTTTGCTTAGCATGAAAAACACGTATAATTTTGGCTGGTAACCTGTTTTTAATGAGCAAGACTTTTTTTGTGCTAAGCAAATTGTTGTGCTTAGCAGCTCTATGAAATTGGCCCCATACAGTGTTCGGGGCACATTCTGATTCAGCCAATGTGTGTACATGTTGTATATTAGTTTTACCAGCATGACCAGGAGCCAATTTGATAAATTTTGATGAGAACCAAAAAGTCTTGCTCCGTAAAAACAGGTTCAAGAGCCAAAACATGATGTGTTTTTCATTCCAAGCAAAAACAAGCATACCAGTCATGCTTAGCATGAACATTTTCATGCTAAGCGCATTTTGGTGCTTAGCAGCTTCACAAAATTGGCCCCACATGATAGTGGTAACAAGAAATTCATCAAGTTTCATTCAAACGGTGTAAGATAACGCAGGTTTACTTTCCTCAATTTGCTTTTTAACTCTAAGATTACTACATCAAAAAAAGTACATGTATTTTGCATTAAAACGTCCATATTATTCACTCTAGCAAACTGAGAATTGTCCGATGCCTTTTTCGCCGGACAGTGTCATATTTTGTGGTCGTTGTATAGTACACAAGAAACAGATGTCATCTCTAAATGGTATTCTTAGAACTAGTCTCCACAGTGCAGAGAAGTCGTGATGCCCTAGGGGGACATTTTATTAAGTTGTCTGCCGGCCGTGATTCATGAGTGATATTTTCATCCTCAATAATTGCAACTAATACATCTTTTAAAATAAAACAAAGCCACTTGGGTAGTCTTCATACTCCGGTATTTTTTTTTTTTAGTTGAAATTGAACCGATGTGTACATGTATGTCACTGATCAGTAGATCAACCGTGACGTTTTAAATTAACAAACCAACAAAATTAAAGTGGATTCAATTTTTTTGCTCAAATCTCAAAATGTATTGTAATAAACCGAGTCAGTTTCCCTTTGTGATATATTTGAAATGAAGTTGTTTTATTGACATCCATTTTGTTTTCTTTCTTATGAATGATTCTAGGCATCCAGCAAAATGATTGCGCTAGATATCCTGATATTGTCCTGAAACATTGAACGCAATCGCGAAAAAAAAACAGAACAAGAACTGCCCGACGCCGATTAAAAACAACTACCGTTTCTCGGCATTCAAGAATGTAACTTCAGAAATTAGCTTTTCTTTTACACCATGCATAATATTAGGTATAATATTAGTACAACTTAGCAGTACCACTGGTAAATTCCCTTGCCTTCAAGGGGTCAAACGTGCACTAGGATCCATCTAGGCAGCCAAGGACACAATACTCATTTCTGAAAGCCTCTTTGAAGGAACGCAAAGCCATGCAGGGTAAAAATTGGCACCAAGGACTTCATAATGCCAGCTACAGTTGTTCCCACACTCAAAGAAAGATGTCATCATTGAACAGTTACTGCTTGAGCAGTGATGCAAGACCAAGCTATTAATCAGCCCTGAAAAGATCCTTTTTTCCCACTTATTTATTCCCACCGCCCCACGCCAAGCATGAACTCACAAAGGAAAGAATATTTCTTTAGCTTAGGTCAGTGGTAGGCTAAGTGGTATTCACATCTTTATTTTCTTTACAAGTCCCTTGGATGGTGCGAATAATAAGCACTGGAAATACAGGTGCATAATAAAGTTTGGCGCTTCCGAGAGCTCCTTCAGAAAGAACTGCCTTTTCAAGTTGTTCATTTCCACATGAATTCAGCTCGTGATGGGCTTTACAATGCTGTAGGACTTGGCCCTTGATTAACAGAGGTGCTCAGTGTGTCTGTGAATATTGCTTGAGGGTTTTTAGTGCTGTTGGAAAGCGGGCAATACAGTGCACAACCTTGATGCTATGGCCCTCAGCGATCAAGTAAAAAATTACATAGTGTTCACACTCCACCTACTCTAATGAAGAAAAAAAGAAGGAATAAAAGAGAAGAACTCAACTCAAAATCTTTGTTGTCTGAGAAAATGGCTTAGTGACCTCTTAAAATACCCACCTTTGTGTGGAGTTCAGCCCTGAGTTGAAAACAGAAGTCATTATCAGTGACCACTGTTGATTTCGGTCAAGAATACTTTTCTTTCTGTGCGCTTCCTTTTCTTAATGGGGTCAAAGATTGATCGATTGTTGATCACTGCAATGACCAAGCTCACAAAAAGTCCAATTGTAGTAAATACCACAGAAGAAAACTTAAGACCCCCCCCCAAAAAAACCCAAAACCCCCAAAAAAACAAAATCAAAAACACACAACCACCAACAAACAAATATTCATGAATTAATTTGTTTAAAGGGGGGAAAAATGCCAAGTCAACAACAGTTAGAAAATTGTACATGTTTTAATAGAAAAAATGTCAATGTATTTCAAGATACATACATAATCGAAGAACAAGTTTGTGATATTGGGATCTTATCAACCAACTCATTTGTTTTTACACATTCTACTCACATGTACATCATCAAAGTAAAAATACAGTGAATTTCATAAATTATTCCTTCTGGCATGCTATCATTTTGAAGAAAATACTAAAAGATCATTTCCAAAGATGCGTGGCAGAGACACATTTCTTAAATTTGTAGTTGGTCTGTAATCTGCGAATGTTGCGAGCAAGCATCCGTGCAAGTGTTGGAAAGACGCATCACGCATGCGCACGGGGGAGGGGGGGCTATTATTAGTCAGTTTATAGCCGCAACTCAAATTGTGACTCGGCCAATTTTGAATTAAAATTTACCTCCAGAATATCGGTTTTTTTAAAATCATGTATATACAACATACACAAAGCTAAAACTTCACCATGTTTAGTAATCAAGCTTATTTATTCAAGCAATAAAAATGCACCACTGACAAATGGTATACTGCCGCTTTAATTTCAGGCAGAGAATTAAAAATTCATTGAATTTTGATGTAAACACGCAACACAAGTCTGTGTGCAAGTAGGTTCCTTCAACAGGTTGGTTTCTTTGAAAGCAGGCTTTGAATAAATGAAGAAGGGGGGGGGGGGGGGGGGGGGGGGCACACACAAATTAGCTCAGAACCAGCTTCATCAGATAATTGCTGCAACACCTATATCCATCACGTGCGACCATTCCTTAGTCGGTCATAAGTGACACTCGTGATGCCGCTCATAATGATGACGGCTGCGATGATGGCAAAGATGAAAATGCATCTTAAATAATAGATTGTGCTTCTGCAAATTGCCTGTATTCCCTCAAGGCTCCTTGGTGATCGTAATTATTATTATTTTTTTATTTTTGAGGGGTGTATTGTCAAGACAGCTGAAGAAAGATGGATGATAAGTCATTTATTTATTAATGGAGCCATCAGAGGGAAATTACATTTCGTGGTGACACAATGACTTTTATTTCCCACAAACAGTTTTGGATGATGAGGGTAGACCTATTCAGCTGCTCAGAGCGTCTCGTCCATTTACCAAGACAAGAAAAACAAATGAATTTCTTCCAATGCAGATTGCTGTCTCCACTGCAGCATTGCATTGAAGTCGTTTGTTGTCTGGAACATTTTGTGGGTCATTTTGTGATTTATGGGGAGCTGTGGTCCAATGGTTACAGCGTTCGAATCATGTACATTGTACGCGGGTGCCAACCCCGAAAGGAACATGGTGCTTGTGTCCTTGGGCAAGACACTTTACTACAATTGCCTCTCTCCACCCAGGAGTATAAATAGGTACCTGTGAAGGTTGAAAATAAATTGCACTGATCTCGAGCTGCTGCAGAAAAGGTCCCGTTCCTGATTAATAGGGATAATAATTAGTGCTATTATTATTATTATTATTATTTTATCAATCTGATTTTCTAAAGTAACGTTTACACATAGCAGATTTTGCCACGGCGGCAACACAGTACGATTAAACACAAATTTGGATTTGCTTTTAATAAACCGTGTCCAACCGTGTTAAACCTTGTGGGCATTGTTTGGATACCGTGTGGGGGCGTCTTAATTATTCCAGATCCGTGTCCTCCCTTCTTAATTCGCCAGACGGACAAAAAATTTCAAATATGTTTACAAATTTTATTTTGACTAGGGTGGGATTCGTCTTAACATTTCTACCGTGTTGGTATCGCCATCATCCGTGTTGTACAAATGTAGCTGTATTGGGCCTGTGTTGCCATTCGCCTTAAATCGTCTTCATTCGCTGCTATAGCGATGCCAAGACAATGCCAAGACGATGCGCAATAAATTAGAAATTCGTCTCTATTCGCGTTTGATCACCTAGAACTTTGAGAATTCCTAAAATTATGGCGCAATCAATTGCGAACAGAAAAACAATTTCAAATTTATAAAAATCGTCTGCAGATCGTCTGGGCATTGGCTATGTGTAAACGTAGCTTAAGTCCGATGCACTTTTTAATTAATGAAGTCAACCTCCAAGAGTGATTATAAATACCAAACTAACTACCCAACCAATGCAAATATTGTTTTAAGTCATTCCTAATTTGACTGAAATTCAAATTACAAAGTACAAAGTACTAAGGCAACAGGGACGGGAAACATGTCACACTTTGGACCCTGAATTTACATATTAATCTGATGAATTAAATTTGAAGGGGTGATTGATCTTTTTTGTTTTCATGTGAACCTTAAAGGTTGGATACACCATTGGTAATTGCTTGAATGATTATGAATGCGTGGATTTGGGGGTTGTATTTTATAGTAAATATTGTTTAATTGACCTGTTCAAAGTTTTACAATCACGGATCAACCGGTGTCGGGCAGTGGTTCTTATGTTGTACTTGTTTTGTTTGCAATCGCCGTCCGGCGGTCGTGATTAAAAATAAATAAATACATTTTGCATAACAATTATAGGATATCAAGCGCAATCATTTTGCTGGATGCCTACAATCATTATTTATTTATTTATTTGATATCTGCAAATGGTGTATCCTACATGTACCTTTCTTTAATCTGTAAGTCCTGTTTTACTATTCTCCAATTCTGTTCTTCTGTCAAACATCTTTGTAACCTATTTGATTCCATTTTTATTATGTCGTCATACGGTACATTCACTGTATTCACAACTGTAGGATTTTAATTGTCATTTTCTTAAGAATCTTTAAAGTTGGTGGTCTAAGACGTATATTTCCATTACTAAACTCAGTACCCCTTAATGTTGTATACCATTGGAAAGCTCTGGTTCTGCAGAATCTGGAAATATAAACATCTAAATTCTTAACAACAAAAAATTATTTGTTTTAAAATTATTTTCATTCGACCCAACAATATGGAATATGTACAAGGTAGAAACAAGACAAACATACTCAAAATGAATTTACACAACAAAATAACAGGTATACAAATCGTCGGTCGCACCATGAAGTGACGTATAATGTATAGTTGCCACACCACAAAGTGACGTATCGTGTTCACAAAACCAATGGAAGATCCGTCACTTCGTGGTGCGAGAAAACTATCATATACTGTACGACACTTCGTGATGCACCCGATGAAAGGTAATAATAAAAAAACGAAGACAGAATGGGAGCCTAACATAAATACAAATATACAAACAAAACAAAGACGAATTGAATAAAAACAACTAGAAAATATAACAAAATATGTGGGGCCCGGGAAAGCAAAAGTAAAATTAACTACTGTTACCCGCAGGTACATGTACAGTGTACATGTATTCTATCCCACACATATTTCAACAGAGACAAACAGATGTAGCAAAAGCACACAACAAAAACAATACTAATTGGCCCCCATTGATAAACTAATGATGGCATCAACCGGATAAAACTTAGTTTTCAGGAAAGAATGAGTGCTTCAGACTCTTAGAAAATGAGAGAAAGAGTTGATGACAGCAGATCTTTAATATGGGGGGAAAGATCATTCCAAAGTCTAGGAAATCTACGGGTAGGGGAGTGAAAGAGAGCTTGAGTACAGGCAGGGAGATGACGAAATGTGAGAGGATTTTGAGGTGAAAGGTCACATACCGGTATACATGTATCTTTAAATCAATGTACATGCATGGAGGACACCATGGTGCTTTTTTGATGATAATTTGGTGAGGTTAGTACATGTACATGTACATACGTGTACATTTTTTAATTCCAATAATGAGATTAATGATGCATCGCTGAATATCAACAGTCACGTTCAGTCATAAAGAGGTATTGTACTGACTTGGAGGTAGGGATATCTTAATGCCTAAGTAACTCAAGGTCGATCTAAGGCTGCATCATTAGGCTGATAACAGTAGGGAGATTCACCTTACCACTCAGCCAATTTGAATAATTATGTTCTTAGGTTATTTTTATTACAATAGAGAGCTGCACGGGTAGTTATTTTTAAATATTCTGGTAATTATTTTAGAATGAAATTTGTGCCCCCTGTAACATATGTAATGATTACTCATAATGAGTCGTTTTGGTATGAAAGATGCCGAATAAAAAATATCAGTGATACAAAAAAAAAAAAAATATTCTTGAAGGGGAACTAAAAATTTTTTTTAAATTTTTTTTGGGTGTTTTTGTGGCAGAGTATAGATTAAATAATAAATACACACAAAATTTGGTAAATTAAGAAAAAAATACGTTTTTTAGAGGCATTTTTTTTTTGCGCCTGCACAGCCAGAAATCTGAAAAGCGCAAAGGTCAAAGCTCCGTCTGAATGTAAATATATAACGACAAAATGACGTAATTCTAGAAGACGGTGGCACTGCATACATGTACATATGTATGCAGTGCCACCGTGTCCCAGAATTATGTCATATGTTTACATACAGACCTCACGCTTTTCAAAATTCTGGCTGTGCAGGCACAGAAAAAATGTCTCTAAAAATAGTATTTCTCGCTTAATTTACCAATTTTTTGTGTGTATTTATTATTTAATCTATACTCTGCCACAAAACACCAAAAAAACGAAGAAAAAAATACCCTTCGAGTTCTCCTTTAAAAACTTGGTATTTCTTTTAAATAAAAAAAATACTGAAAAGATTGAAGAACCCCAATCCAACAATAAGGAAAGGAAAGAACAGAAAGTAGAAATTGTTTTAAAGGGTTTATATTTGTTAACCCTCTTCCTCGCCCCTAAACAAAAAACACACCACACATTAAGATATTAAAAATGAACAAAGGAACAAATTACAAAATATGAAACAAATACCAGACCATCCCAAAGAGTTGTTATCGGTTTATGAGAATTTAGTATTAGGTGAAGTGTTGGTCCCATTGACCGTGCACATAAATGCAGAGTTGAGACCGGGGCTTTTTGTTCGCTATATCCAGAATTTGTACCAACAGTTTTTATATTAACGAAAATTACCTCTGAGCAGTTTCCAACCCCCCCTCAAAAAAACCCCCCAAAAACAAAATTACGCACAGTCTTACATTTTATACATTTCATACTATAGACATTGTTTTGTATTTGAATAGTTAAGAAAACGTTGGCCAAACCAAAATTGTTCCCGCTTTTAAAAAGTTTCAACCCCAAATTTCGATTCAGGACCCCTCAAGTTCCCCTTCAGTTTTTTACAGATAACTCCAACCCCATTTTTGCTCTAAAGCTCCTTTTCGAAGAGGGAAAAATAGACTGTGGATGTGTGCAAGTCCACAATGTTACGCATCTTGTAGACGTCTTTTGTTCGGGGATCTACAGGGAGTATGGAAGGTTTGTACACCAAACTTGGTTCAATTATAGTAGACCATAGGACGAAGTCACAAAATGCTTTTAGAAAGTTATTTTCGTGATCTTCACCTTAGTAGTTGGAAAAAACTTTTACAAATTGATCTTTGGGGCATACTTAACAACATTTGGGATGTTTATTTTTGCAAAAGTCGCACTTTGGAGAGTTGTTTCACGTTAGAAATTTGATGGGGCGAAAATAGCATGGGATGAGTTGGTTTTTCTCGCCTTGTTTTTATTTCGCCCCAAGCCACTTTGCACCATACTTTTTTCACCTAATATTGTATTGACTCGAGCCAACTTGCCTCATATACATGTAACATGTTGTACCGGTACATCACAGGAAAAAGTTGTTGGTAACAAATATACATTGCATGGTTACAAATAAAAATAAGGTCAATATAGCCCCACTTTGGACTTCATTCATGCAGTTTGGCAATGGTGATGTAGCCTGACTGAAATCTACAAGCCAGGGTTTAGAAAAAGGCCTTTGAGATTTAAAATGGCAGTTACATGTACCATTGTACTGCACAGTGCATTTCAACTGAGAATAGATGCCAACATTTCTCAAAATGTTTGAGGTGAGATTTAGGCATTAATTCAGAAAGTAAAAAAAGCTGAGCGATTACAGAATACATCCAGTATAATTAATTACAAATCTACAGTTCCTCGGACAAATTGCGCACGGCAAAGCAAGCTACATGTATCCCAAGCATGTCTGAATGTGTGGCCCCGTTTAAAGCACAGCATAGCGGGGCCACACCAGTGGGGCGATGGTCAATAGTTATTAAGAGAATATGGCCTGTGGTCTAAATGTCATTTTATAGCGTCAAAATCTTTTTAGGAACCACCCAAACAAAAAAGAGGTGTTCTGAACTTCATAATTGCCCCAACAAAGTCAAAAGTCTGAAGTAGCGGCAGGATCATGTATTCTTAAAAATAATACAAACAATTATAGAGGGCCAAAGCCCTAACATTATATGTAAAAATGCGACACCTAACGGTTTCAGAGATTTTTCCTTTGTCGTTTCTCTTGGACAGCTGTGACCTTTTCGACTTTATTTATATTTGTGAACTGAGCGAAGCAAGATAAATGTTACCTGTTCCAACGAGACCCGGACAAAGTCGCACAATGTGTTTTATTACAATGTACTCCTGAAGTCATTTCGGGATGGATTTTACCATTTTGAGGTTTTGGGTTTTCCTGAATTACAAACTATTAATCTACAATCTCTCCAAATTCGAACATAATCCATCACCCAGAAGTGTGTAGTTTTGTTAATAGATTTTGTGAAACAATTGTGTATAGAAATAATACGCTTTTCTGAACTTCAAAGCTGTTTATCTCATAATTAGATCGTCAGGGTTTTATCACTAAATTCATACCCTAGGGGAGATAGGGTGGGGGTACAAATGATACATCATTTGAAAGCTAAGAACCTAGAAAATTTGAAATAAAAACCTAAAAAACTAAAAAACTAAAATTGTCAACTTTGTCTGGGTTTTGTTGGAACAGGTCACAAATGATATCCAGCATTTGTTGTTGGTTCGCCATCAGCGCGCTCTCTGCCACTGCACTGGTCCGAGTCCGACCGTTCAAAATTTCCCTTCAAAATCTGCCATTTGCCTGCAAACTCGAGGAAGCAAGACTAGCTTTGTATGGAAAATGGTGAAACACTGCCTTTGGCTCCTGTATCACAGTGCAACATGCATGTAAACAGAGGCAATTTTTCAGGATCGAAATTGTCTTCAAAAGCCGCCATGTTGTACAATGGGTTAGAAACTGTGCGTAACAAGAGCGCTGATTGGATGCCGACAGAGAATCATAACACAGTATTTCCGATTGGTCACAAGTGAGGTTAAGTCACGTTAGTGCCGTTTTTTTCAAACAAAATTTTGTTTCAGCTATGGCTTCAGTCATGCGGTTCGGCAATAACGCTGGAGCCATATACGGACCGAAGCCGGAGTTCAAGGAACGACTAGTTTTGTAAAAGAAGTTTTGTAATGAAAATTGAGATTTTGATTTCATCATTAAAGCTTGTTTAGCTTTAAATGATGAAATCAAAATCTCAATTTTTATTTTTGCCTCAAAGTGTCCCATTTACTCGTGCTGGGTCACATATATTGACCTGTTTTTTCGTCAAAAAAACACATACATTTTGTAAATTGCCATTTCTGCAAGAGTGAACATTCATTTTTGTATTTAGCAAAAACAACTTCAATGAACTTCAATGTTGTCATGGCCTACCACAAGAAAGATCACGAACGATCACAATAATCGGTCTCGGCCCATGGTCTATAGTGTTTAAGAAAGATCTTGCTATCAGACCAAAATGTTACACAAAGATTTTTTATAATTATTTCTATGGATACTTCGATTGATGTTTTACCTATTCAACTGTTGCGATGCATGTCCGCCCAATAATCCTTGGATCTTGGGACCTGCAAATAGTAGTAATATATAACAACAGTTTCTGTGAATGAATATCATAAAATATATAATAAACAAAATGTGACCCACTCTAGAAAATAGTATATTATAGTCGCAAAAAATAAAAATTGAGTTATTATAAGCTATAAGCTATAGAGTACAAACTGTAGTACATGTAGAACTCCAGAGCCTCCTGTTCCAGTGAAGACATTTTTGCATATTAACCCTAACTCCCTCACCATTGTTATTGAACAATACAATTCCTTCAAAATCCTTGAACTTCCTTTGTTGTGTAGGGAGTTAGGGTTAATAGCTTCGATGGAATTCAAATTACACAAATGTGACCCACCAGGCTAAAACCAGGTGGAAGTCGGCAAATGCCATTTCGAGATATGGCATTGTACACAAAAAAATGTGTTGCCGGTCGATTTTTTTTTTTTTCATAAATCGTTAGTTAAAACTCTAATTTATAGGCTGTTCATGTTTAAACCTTTTTAAAAATCCCCAAAAGTGATAATATCGGTCTTCTCCTGATTTTTGTTGTCGTTGCTATTACTCAAATTGAGCAAACTTGTTGCCGCGAACGGCAACAAAATGTCCCTTTTTGAAGCGTCGTTACTTTTCATTCCATAGCGGTACTGGTGCATGTGATGTATCATTTTAAAGCTTCAAAAGCTAGCAATCCAATGGTATAAAAATCTCTCATATGAACAATTTCGACTTTAGCCTGGTTTTGGGGTGGTGGGTCACAAATGAGAAAACAGGCTTCGAAACACAACAAAACTACATACTGTAAGAAAATACATCGAAACAATGAACTCTTAAAAGGCTTTTTTTTTTTTCACTTTATTCATCAAAATGAACCTTTTTGTTAATTAAACCTTAAAATTTATATGTAGGTTTTCCTGGTCAATTTCGGCAAATGAGCAGCCAATTTAACCACTGCACCATTCCATTTCGCGCTAAATTGAAGGGTCAAATGTACTGTTGTGTCAGTCAATTCAACAAAACACCATTGAAAGTCACAGGAGCTTTTTCGCGACGTACAAGTATGTACCGTTATTGAAATTCATTATCGAGCAGTTAAAAAAATACTGTGTTAAAATCTTGTTTCCTTTAGAACGTTAAAGGCATAAATAGAAAACCAAAAGAGAAAAAACTTAAAGAAACAACCAAACGATTATTAATGTTTACACAGAAACAAGTGAGGTATTGGTCAGGTAACCAATAAAAAACCCTCGCCCAAAATAAAGACACAAAAAAGACACACACAAAAACCCAATAGGCAACATATAAAATATACGGTAAATATAAACGAATAAAGAAAAAAAAAAGTTTTACTGACATGAAACAGTTGTCTTGCATAATTTATTTGTTTGTTTCCCTTTTTTGTTGTACATGTACTTATTTGAATTATTATTTAGAAAAATTGATTGCCTCTTTACAAAACTAAAAAAGAAATCGGCAAAAATCTTTTATCAAACCAGCTTTACTATAAAATTGAATGGTTGTGCGTCATAAAAAAGAATGACAATATGCTAAATTGAACACATTGCTAAAGGAATTTGAATGCCTCAAACTAAATTAAATGCCCGAATTCTGAAATTGAAATATGGCAGAAACTGGTGAGGCGAAATCGCTTTAATTAAATTGGCTGCTCATTTGCAGAAATTGACCGGAAACCCTATATTAAAAATGTAATTTAATATTAAAAAAATATATCTAATTTTGACGAAAAACTTCACCCTCTCAACATTGAGCGGGCTATTACACGTAAATGCATAGCGCGACTTATATCACCTTTTCCTGGAGCGGGTCACAAATATCCTAAACAAACGGTCAATTTATAATCATTTATATACAAGTCAACACAAACTAAAACAAATTGCAGTGTAAAGTAGACCAACTCAAATTACAACTCCCCCTGTGTATTCTACATCAAAACAAAATACAAACAGGTCCTTGATTCCAAGAAGTGTTTACATGATTTGTTACCAAAGCAATGAGGAACTTGCGTTTCCTTTTAACTGGTCGGAAAGTCTGACCCAAATAAATATATGCCTTGAAATATATTTCAGAGGTTGCAGGTTCAAACCTTGATCCAATCTCTTTACCTAGTCAGTGTCCCTTTCTAGTTTACTTGACTATTTTAAAACTATTTTTAAACTATTTTTTAACGAAACGTATTGCTGATAGTATTTTGGAAGTGATCCCTGGCTGGCTACATATATGGAAAAGACCTTGATTTATTCCCCATAAACAAACTATACTATAGTAGGGCTGTGCACTGGAATCGGGTACTGAAGTACCCGACCTTTGATGCCAGGAATCGATTCCAGATTATGGAATCGAATACCCGAAACCAACTTGACAAATTATATAACAACCCCATAAACGATGAAAGCAAAAGGTTTTGAATGTCGGAGAGTCAGGTTAGTATAGCGGTTCTTTCCTCGCTTTCCACCGCTGTGACCCGGGTTCGAATCCAGCCTGGGCCAATATGTGGATTGGGTTTTCAGTTCATGTCTGACTCTATGTGCTTTCCCCAGGATATTCTTCTGGGGTTTTCCTCCCACCTCTCAATGTCTTCTTTCTACAGGTTTCCTCAGGCTTACGAGCTACACGCTTTTGAGGGATCCTTGGTTTCATTACCAGAAGGAATTAATAATAATAACAATAATAATATATATAAACAAATATACTGCAAAAGTTGCAGTTTACACCTTAAGGCTACAAAGCTCACTGTACACACTTCTTTCTTGCTGTATTGACTCACCAATGTGGTTGTATTAACATGCTGACTTTTATAAACAAGCTGAACAGCAAATAAGATTTTAACCCTAACCCCCTAGGCCCTTTTTGCTAGCAACCATCCTCAATCCTCCAAAATTCTCATTTAAAAAAAAAACATCTAGCCTCAATCCTCAAAAATCCTCATTTTTTTTTAATCCTCCAAAACTGCAATGAGGATTCTGGGGATTGAAAAATGTCAATCCTCCAAAATCCTCATTATGATTTTTTGAAAACCCCATTCAGCCTCATTTCTCCAAAATCCTCATTTTTTGAAAACCCCATTGTGCCTCAATCCTCAAAAATCCTCCACACTTAAAACATTGTGAAACAACATTGTGCCTCAATCCTCAAAAATCCTCATTTTTAAAAAACCCCATACAGCCTCAATCCTCAAAAATCCTCAAAAACTGCAATGAGGATTTTTGAGGATTGAGGAACGTTGGGGTTAATGTATATTTTAATCGGGTATCCGGTTCCCAAACTACCTAAAATGCACACTCTACAAACTAGGCAACCTCCACCATAGAGCACTGGCATATTCTGGATGTCTACGGTTTGAACCCCTCTCCAGTTAATTTCTTTGTTTGGCTTATGATTATTATTTACACCTATTGGTAGTCAGTTTTCGGGGTTATTTGACAAAACAAGTAATTAGTAAAAAACATCGGCGACAAAGAGTTAATTACCTGTGCAGGAAAAACTCCTGGCAACTTGGGCAGACTGCTGTAGAAAAGAAGAAACATGAATTGAATTAATACGAAACAAAATAAAACTGATAGGGGTACGCATTAACCCTCCTATGCGGAAGTCACTATTTGGGTCAGTTGGTCAGCAGCACAAAGATGCACAGCTGTGTCATTTTGTGCATTGAACTATAAAGTACTTATCAGAGGGATAATCAGATTACAGTTTGTGCTGTCCAACAACTGTGCTTCACCATCCCATGGAAGTAATTGTACAGTAACCCGACTGTAGTGATATGGATGTGCTGTTTTGTGCATACATGTAGTGTGTACGGTAAGGTGTACAGCATCTCCCTGGGAAACTCCCTGTCCAGTGTAGTCCACATAGTAGTGCATAGACAACCCATAATAGCACAACCCATCAGTCATTTTGTGCTAATTAACAACTACACTGAAGCTGTGCAGATTTGTGTTCCATATAGTAAACACATGCAAAAGACTGGACTGTTGATATTTGTGCCATTTTGCTGTCACACCATGAGAGGGTTAATGAACTCTGTCCGGATTGACTCTGTGTCAACTAAAGCTGTATTAACTCTAACCTTGCCAAAACCTCCAAAATCCTCTTTGCTAAATAAAAGAATTTAAAGGATTGAGTATCCCTGGAAGTCAAAGCGTCGGAGGATTTTGCAAGATTTAGGGCACTATAGGATTTTTACCTCTAGAGGAAAATGGAGAATCTAGGTCATTAGGGCCAATCTGGATGATTTTGGAGGATTGAGGTTATTACTGGGCATCTCTCCAAAAGATGATCTTTGAGGATTGAAGTTTGTTACTTGCCCTATTAACCCTAACTCCCTAAGGTGTGCAAAATCATATTGAATTTGGAGATTGCAGGATTCAGGCAAAACAGATATTAAAAGATTTGGGAAGTCCATCAACAAGTCCTTCAGTCTCAAGTCAAGTCACCCGCTAAACAACACGGAATTTCATATTAAAAGTCAAAAAATGCATAAAAACAATAAAAAGGAACATAAACAGTTTTTGTAGCATCTTCTTCATTTCCTTCTTACCAAATATGCACATGGTACCCGGTACTGAACCAACCGCTGGCCAAATGCACCCACGTACATGTACATGCTGCCACATCTCTGGTAACATCTTGAAATAACATTTTGAAGTTCCTTTTTGTTGTTTTCATACAACCGAATAATTAAGAAACATTTTAATTATAATGATTGTAGGCATCCTGCAAATCCAGCATCATCCAGTATTAGTTTTAGGCCATATGACCTGGATCCTGCACTATCCTACAGCAGTAAAACCCTAATGCCCTAATCCTGCAAATTCCTCGATGCATCCACTTCAAAGTGCCCTCAATCCTGCAAAATCTGAGATTTTTAAGGACTTGGGATGGTTAGTGTTAACATTTATTTGAGACTTCAAACTTGGCTGGTTAAATACTAAGGACCTCTTCTTTAGTTTCCTAAAACATTTCAAGAATTTTATCATGCAGCTAAAATGTTAGGGACAGAATACACCTACTGCGCATGCGTGCTGAGCCAAACAATTTTCGCAAGCAAAACTTCGTACAATCGCTGTGATTGCACCAGCAGTGGGAAAAGCCCTTTTAGCGCTATGAATTGTGGGTAATAAACAAACCCACGCCGATCTCGATATCAACAACAAGTTTACCTAGCGATTCATCCAAAAACTGAGAGAAACCGACCAATTTTTCACCGAATTCTTCAATCGGAAAAAAGGTGAGTACGTTCAAATATATTTTGGGGGTATAATGCATTGAGGTAGGTTCTTGTAAGTGCGATAAATCGATAGAACAGCTCAAAACCCTTTACAGAAAAATCGACAGACTTTTGGAAGTAGTGACGCAATCAAAAGTTTGATGCCAGTGCACTGGCTGTACTGGGCGGCAGTAATCGGCCCGTGGTTTGGCATCCAAGGGTGCATTTGTGATAGGGTAAGCCTAATTGTATACCCTTGTGTAGAAAAATATTTGCTTCGATCTGATAAAATTAAAATACTTAAAAATCAAAATCTCAAGTTTTGGTTGACCGATTTTGATGATTGAGGTGTCATTTTACTACTAATTTTGGTCAGCTTCAAATGGGCCTAAAACTAACTTAATGTGAGCAACTTTCAATTTTTGGATTCTGTCCCTAAAAATGCGAGTAAAGTTGGCTTAAACTTGTTCATGATTTTCAGCACTCCAGGGCCACCGGCCATATCTAAGTTTATCTGTATCTGTATCTGTATGAGTACGTTGCAGTAACCAATTCTGGCATTAACGCAACGGAAGGAGAGGGTGCACCAACGCACTGCCAGGAACACCGGGGCAAACCCCTTCTCTTAGCGATAAGTGTTACTGGGTTCTTTTACGTGCATTATAATGATTATTATTATACAATACACGGGACCTACAGCTTTACGTCTCATCCGAAAGACGAAGCAATAGTGGTTTCAGTGCCTTGCTTAAGGACACAGGTGTCGACACCGAGATTCGAACTCACGCTCTGCGGAACAGAAAACCGGGTTCTTAACCGCTCGGCCACGACACTCCACAAAATGTTCCATTCTTGCACATATTTAACCACATTTGCCGCCATTTCGCAAAGCTTACCACAATGACTATAAACAAGGGTACATGTACATGTATGATGTATATTGTTTTTTTCTTTTGCATTAGGCCATTCAAAATTAATAAATAGGTTTACATCACCGTCCGTCCTGATTTTTAGCTCCGTCCCAATATTGTTTTATGTATTTTATAGTTTTTCTAAAACTGTGTTTTTTCTACTTCTGTGCATGCAATTGATGATCTAGGATCGTCGATAACAACTGCGCGCGCCATCCAGTGCTTGTAGGGAGACGTACGCGATCGCTTCATCAAAACCCGCCTTCAGAAAAGTCGCATTACATGGCTGACGGGATGCAATAGCGCGCTCTGCAAAGATCGTCAGGACAGGTGGTTAACGATGTCAGATGTACCGGTAGGCCCTATTCCTTCCACTATGACTATCATTCCAATGTGTTCAAGCCACACTGTATTGATACTATTTAATAAACAATGAACGATCGCTACGTACTTGTATACAATTCAATTTCAATTTATTTCAATTTAATAATATTCACATGTATAACTGTCTGAGTGATTGACGATGTATTTTGGCGGGAAAAGCGCCTTGCGGTTTCAGTCATTCTCAGGGTTAAATATAAAATATAAAATATAAAATATAAATTCCCCTCCCCACCAATTTTTTGAAATCTTAGTGATGTAAACCTATTTATTAATTTTAAATGGTCTTAAAAACGACATATGTACATTGTAAACTCTAAGTCCAAAGTTTATCGTTGAAGTTGGTGCAAATCAAGTCATGACGTCACGAATGGGCGAGCCATCCTTAACAATAACATTATGCATGAGTTAAACCTCAAATTGTCCTTGCCTTGCGCTAACGTACATAAACAATGCAATAGGAAGATAAACTAGGTTTCCGGATGTCCGACCGCGAGAATAGTTGGGGCATCCACGAAGTAAATAAGATAGCTCGCAACATTGGTGGCGCCAACCTGTCCCCTCCCCCCAACCCCACCCCGCCCCCCGGCTTAGACAGTGCATAACGAATACGAATGCGAATACGAAAACTGAGGTCCAAAAGTGAGGATGGGAAAGGCCTTACATTTTTTTCGAAGTAGGGCCTACATATTAAAACAATTATTGCTAACAATTTTAACTATGGGTCTCTGGCCTCACAAATACATACCCGATGTGCTTGTACATGCCGAAAGTTCGGCAAAATTCGGGGGAATCTGCCGGCAACTTTGACAGTGGAAAGCATACTGAAAGGAGCGGAAAGTAGAGAGGTCACCATACATTCAGGCATATTAAATAAATATTGTAATTAAATAATTAATTTGTACCTGCAGTTATTATTTGTTTTCAATTATATAAACAATAGAGATATTTTTGGGCCTGTAATATTTACATGTATATTTTGTTGTTACACATTTATTTAAATATAAAATAGCAAACTTTGAAATATTTATTAATTTTGAAAGAGCCTTGAGGTTAAATATCTTGTCGTCTGCTGCGCTGCTTCTGTTGAGTTTTACATTGCGCGCACGGTCGAACGTACGCCGGGGATCGATCGGAGGAGGCGTACGCGTATCAAAAACATGCAAGAATCGGTAAGTATTATTTTGTTGAGAATAAGAGATTGGACAAAAATGTTGGGAAAAGTGTAGTTTTGCTCACACCTCCATATGGCGATTGAGTAGTTACAGGCCCCTCTCTAGTCTCTACGACGTCATAGCGCGCCTCAGGCTAACTAACTGTTGAATGTTGGGTTTTTAATTTTATCAATGTCGCAAATTATTTAGTTTGGCAACCAATGCCAATGCAAGTCCAACAAGGCAACAACATTACTAAACAAGTTAAAAGTAGATTTAGAACGGGGCTTGTAAGTGTAACCTGTACACAATCGCCAAAATGACTTGTTTAACTTCTGGTAACTGTATTATCTTTGTAATTTTGAACAGTTTCTTGCACTGTTGCAGTTGCAACTTGCATGAATAAGAAAATGAGATTTGTTTTGCATGTTTTTTTATATCTGTCTAGTCTGAGTACTACAGACGTTTTCCTAGTTCCGGATCGCAAAAACAATTCAGGCTGTTTTCGGCAAGTCTAATCCTCGAAATTCAAATGAAATAGGTTTAGTAGTTTACCGTAAGTAATAGAGAAACTACAGTTTTTGTTTCGATATTTATGCTCTTCTTAATTTGAAAATACGACATCAGAAATACCGACATCACTTTTCCTAGTTGCGGATCGGTTTAACCAATTCCGGATCGGGTGAAAAACTGCTTCGTACATGAAAAATAATCACGCTAGAACCAACCCGAATCAAGCCTATATTTCTGATAAAGTATTCCTTAATTTATACAGTTTAAAATACATTTAAAATACTTCCACTTCCAATAAAGTTAAAAAAGAAGACTTGTAACTGTAAGGAAATGTTTGGAAATGTTTTGTCCGTGTAGCGTGCGCGACCGATACGTGTGTGGCGCGGCATGGCAACGAGCCGATAAACGTTGACCGATCACCTCATATAAAAACGCTTGCGTGCGTGTAGTTGATGCATGTATTTTACGCGCGATCCGGAACTAGGAAAAGATATACGTTCAGTCTTTGGCAGATTTTTTAATACTGGAGACTTTTAGACTTATTTTTACTCAACAAATATTCGATGCACGAGTTTTATACAACTGTAGACTACAAAAAGGCATAAATGAAATCAAACGTTTTGAGTGACATGTCGCAGAATATTTGTGCATGGTTTTGCGGCTCCCGTGATTTCTACAAACCGTCCAAACATGTCAAAGTACGAGTCGAAAATCGAGCCAAAATTCCTTTTCTGGATATTTTATTGAAAAGATATTTATGTATCAAGAAGCTTGTATGATTCTTTTCAAAATGCACTTCATCTAAAAAAATAGTATTGGAGACCAAGCCATATAAGAGGTAGGTTTTTATTTGAAGCGATCCGGAACTAGGAAAAATCCGGAACTGGGAAAACAACTGTACTTTACTATTCCACTACGGTTTTTTTAACATCTGGACATGTTCTCGCAATACTTTAGTACCTAGGGTCCTAGCAAGCCCGCAGTGGTCTCTTTACATTTAAATCAAATCTTACTTTGCCAAACTTTGCACCCCCCCCCCCCCCCCCCCAAAAAAAAAAAGGATTCCACCCTCAAAACAGCCATTAAAGAGACAATTACACAAGATCGAAGTTTACATACCGTACGATTCAGATGAAAAGTGAAATTTTTCGTTCAATTCTGACAGAGCTTTTGTCGCATTCATCTTGCGCTTGCGTCAAAGTTCAAATGTCTTGGCCAATGCCACCATGAATCATGATCTCTTTCCCTGATTCAGACTGAAAAATGATCGTACACTAAAACAAGTAAAAGCTGCTTTAGAGATTGAGAAAAATCGTTGTTTAGGGGGCGTGATTGTTGCCATGCACGTGATCGTTCACATTCTCACTGGTTGTCGTCATGTCAGTAACACTTTGTATTTATAATGGCGGAAACCAGTGCAGAATAATTGCGAACATTTATATTGGACTCCTTAAAGTTTATACAAGTACAACCGAATAACTAAGAAATATTTTACTTATTTGAAAGTAAATATTGATTGTAGGCATCCAGCAATATGATTGCGCTAGATATCCTATAAATTGTTATAAAATGTTTATATTTCGGCGATCTCGAAAAAACAAGAACAACATAAAAGCCACTGCCTGACACCTGTTGAAAACGAATTAGAACACCGTTTTTCTTGCTTTCATTGGCATCCATGATTGTAAAACTTTGAACAGGTCAGTTAAGCGATACTTGCTATAAAATACAACCCCCAAAATCCACCCATTCATGATAATTCAAGCAATTACCAATGGTAGCGCGTTGGAAATAGTGTGACGTCATCAGCCGCAAACGTTTTTAAAAAAGTGGTGTCAGATTTCACGCGTTAATTATGTTCACGCGCTGTCGGCGCTAATAAGAAAATGTCCTCTTTATATTTATATTCTTGATGATTTAGAGTATAATTTGTTTTAGCCAGGAGCTTGTGTGATTTCTTACATTTTTTTTTGTTTGCGGGTGGGTGATTTTATTATAACGGGAAAGCATTGAGAATTTTTAAATTAGTGCAAATATTAAACAGTGAAAATGAAACCTTTTGCGTTACCGGGCGCGATTTTTTTTAATGTAGGCGGCAAAAGGGAAGTTTGTTTAACATATTGGCCGAATTTCATGTCAATCCGGATGTGCTCTTAGTTTTTATGGCGCCCATAAAATTAATAAAGTCGGCAGTATCCGACGCCTGTCAACTGTTTAGTCTTGATTCCAAACGCTATAATTTAATCGACGATAGACTCGCATTAATGCGCCCTCATGCGTCCTCCGCTTTCAACTATCTAGCGCGGCAATTTATTTTGTCAGCGCCGCCGCGTCCAACCTGGACGACGGGGTTTTTGTGGTTTGGTTTTTCCTTAAGATTTTGTTTTGGTAACTCAAACATCGGACACTCAAATAATGTGACGTTGAAGAAACGTTTTGTTGGACAATGGCTTCGATTGTTCTTTGTTCTTTTATTTAGTTTTAATTAATTTAACTCTGACTAGGTGGGTTTCTGTATACATGTAGTACGACTAAATTACATATACTGATGGCAAGCCTAATAATATTAGTAATATACAAATTAAGAAATACATAAATATAAAATAGCCACCAATGACTTTGACAATCTTCTAAAATTATGATGTACAAAGAAAATGTCTTCACAAGGCTTTGTCAATTACCCAGGCCAATAATAATATGCAGTCAAAAAGTACGTAAATAACACACGCTTATAGGTAGCAGGCAATAAATATCATGCCAATCGACTGCGTCGCCCGTTTTAATCGCTGCCTGAAGCGTATACCAATTAAACGGGTATCATTCTTGCAGATGGCGCAATACAGATATGTACGTATATTGGAACAGCACGAAAATTAAGTGCGTCTTTACATGGTGAGTCAAAACAATATTTAAACCATATATCATGTTATTTACCCAATAATAGGTAAGGTTTCTTACCTTAAAATATATTGCTTCTAACAGCATTCCAATTTGTATTCATTATCCATACCAGATTTAATAGTGTCGGACTTGTTGTGTAATACACTCACAATGTTACCATTTTAAATATATTGCCTGCACGTTTGTAACTTGTCGTTTGGACATGTGTTAAATTCGAAGGTGCCGTAAATATTTCTTGTTGCGAAAGACCTCCGACTTCGCTTCCTAAAAATAAGGTTGGGAGCTACACTACTGCCCCAAATCGTAATAATTATATTAGTAATATTTATAGAAAGATTATTCATTCATTAGTATAGGCCTAGGTTGGCCTCAGACTGGTCCGTATTTTTGTGGGTCACACTGTATACAATATTTTTTCTTCAAGAGAGCAAGCCACATAGGCCTATTGATAGAGTACTTTTTATAATTTGATCCATTTCCGTTTACTGTAGAGACTGAATTTAACCACATCATGCTCCGTCAAGAGGCTTGTGGTGTGGAGCACTTCTAAGAAAAAAAATAATTGACCAAAATGTTTGCTCATGTTGTTGCTGGTCTTCACGATCATTCTACCATTTCCACATGACATCGTCGGAAACAGCTACAAGTGGTGAGCCGTGAGCCGGTCATATATACATGTAGGCCTAAAAGTGAAAATCCTTCTGTCTCGACTCGTTCTTAACCGGCATTAGACGGAACGGTGCCGACTGGTGGTGATAACAACCTTCGTCCATCAAACTGACGGTTGCGAACAGACTGTGATGACAAGTGTGCTCAATAACGTGCTTCTGTTGCAAAGTTAATCACAACGGTTAAAGCGCTGAAAGAACTAACAAGTGAAAAAAAATAAACTCAAAACAGCGTTAAACTTGTCGACTCTCTTCGTCAGTTTCACACCGAGTTCGTAGTGCGTGCATCGCACGCGCGCCTTCCGCCCTTCGCGAATCCGCGATATATATGCATGCTGCATGCTGCGCGCATTGATATTATTATTAAGCCTGCACGCAGCATCGCGCATACAACGCACGTCGTTATACGAACTCGAGTCGGTATGAAACTGATGAAGAGAGCGCAACGTTACTAAAACAAATTGTACATGTGTATTAATGAGCCTTGCTCTATATACATTATGTACCTTCACATACTTGTCTACGTACTATCACAGACATAAATAAAAACAAGGAATAAGCAATGTCCCTTCAAGATTGCTGCTATTCATAATCATCAAAGAAATACCCATATGACTATTTTAACCGTAAACTGGCTCAAGACACGTTGCGGCGGATTAGATAAGCCTAAACTGGTTAGTACTGTCTCGAACTCACAGTATTTGTTGGCAACGATTGGTGTGTACGTAATAATAACTTGAAACTACTAAAAGTAATGTATTAATATATTTTTGTTAATTATATCTTCATGTAAATTTCGTTTAAAAAAACTGTCTTTAACGACGCGATATTCGTTAAATCACCATGTGATGGGCAAGTACATAAAATTGACATGGTGTGCATCGGTTTTGCTTACATACAAACACTATTTAAGCTATGTTGTGACATGGTACAAACTAATATTTTGTTAATGGAGACATATAACTTCATCGCGGATGAAATGCAAGGATGAAAATAGTAAATTCTGAGCTGTAAATGAGAACGGAAAAAAGAACAAACTCCAAGAATAAATACTGAAATTATAACAAAGAAGTATGAATAAAATAATGAAGTGATTAACGATTATACGTGAATAAAAACAGTTTACAAATAAAATGAAAAGAAAATACTAGGTCTGTGATTAACAACATAAAACACATTGACCTACGTAAAGAAGAGATTTAACCAATTACACGGGGAAATGTCATTAACAATTGATGTTAAAACGGAAAGTGCAACAATAACATTTAAAAAGCAATAAACCGTACACAGAATAAAAACTACAGGGGATAATAATAATAAGTTGCGAGTCAAGCGCCAATGCGAACGTATGCTTTTCTGGACTTTGCTTTGTCACATGAGGGCGTTCTTCTGCCAAGGGCAGAGCTAGCTATCTGTAGTACGTTCGATCATGGTTCGATCATGGTTTTCAAACGTTTGAATTCTAGACTAAACAACACAAAAGATTTATCTTGACAATAGGAAAGAGGATTTGTGCGGCAAAACCCGCACTGCGCGTAATATCACATTATTGTGTTCTTCTCTTATATTCAATTACACTATCGGCGCGGTTAGAAAACGGCCGCGTTTCCATATTTTAAACAAGCGTATCTCCCCAACCGCTTGTTAATTTTGGGAAATCGAAGTAGTTTTGGAATATGTGATTTAAAATCGATACGCTCTACTTATTTTTTTACTAGTAATACTATTCTGATTACTTTTTAAAAGTCCCTACCAATGGTGTATCTCACTTTAAGCACATTTAAATCGGAGCTCCGCATGTCATCCGTTAGATATTATGCCAATCGCGCTGATCTACGGAGTTATAACTTGGTTGCCACTATAATGTGAAGCCGGATGGGAATTTCATCTTTTCTTTTTTCCCCTAAAAAGGTTTTTAAATCAGAATTAGCCTTAAAGGTAGGATACACTTGGTAATTGCTTGAATTATCATTAATGGGTAGATTTGGAAGGTTGTATTTCATAGTAAAACTGACCTTTTCGAAGTTTTACAATCATGGATGCCGAGAAAAGCACGAAAAACAGCGATTGTTTTCAACCGGCGTTGAGCAGTTATTCTTATGTTATCTTTGTTTTTTCGGAATAATTACAGGCTATCTAGCGCAATCATTTTGCTGGATGCCTAGATTCATTATTTACTTTCAAATGAGTAAGATCATTCTTAATAATTCGGTAGTAAAGATTTTTGATATACATGTATGGTGTATACTACGGTACATGTACAATGTACCTTTAAACAGGACTTTTCAAAAAAATAATGTACGACATTACCGTACTGTACACATGCAATCAATGTTTTGTATTCCTGTGAATATATCCTTGTACGTCTGTAAATATTCTGTTTGTATTTTTGTGTAAATGTTGTTGTATTTAATGATGTACAATGTATACGGCCCCAATGATAACCATTTTTAAAACTGTTTGGGCACATCTTGGGTAAAGAAATGTAATAAATAAATAAATAAATCACGCCCCCTCAACGATTTTTCTCGATCTCCAATTAGCAGCTTATATCAAGACCTTTGAATTTTGACAGGAATGGAAAATTTCACTTTTAATCCAAATCAAAAGTAAACCTTGTAGTAACTTGTACATGTAGTTCCTCAGTCTTAATGTGTACTGGCCTCTTTGATGGCTTAGGGCCACTTTAAACAGGGCTGTGACCTTTGTGCCACCTTTGAGCAACCAAAATATGGCCAGGACGCTCATTGGTTGCGTAAACCTAGAAATTCCGGTTTTCATGTAACTGCTCCAGCGATACTTGTACCCCGCTTGAACCATCAAAAATGCAATTTTCAGCCATTTTCATGGCGATTTACAAGCGCGACCATTGGGCGACCACTGTGCCTCCGCTCTGCAACCACGGCAATGCTTGAACCTCCCTTCTGCCTCCTTTGAGCCAGCTTTGAGCAACCAATTCCTTGGCGACCTTTGTGCAACCAATTCCTTGGCGACCTTTGTGCGACGTTTTGAATTATGTTCAAAAATTTACGGTGACAATGGCGTCCATGGGGATGTCTGAACCTCCTGTGTAACACCATTGAACGCCCTACATGTAGGGGTATGCAACCATTCTGCCTCCTATGAGCCTCCAACGGCGACCTGGCAAAATTTATGGTCGCACAAGGGAGGCACAAAGGAAAATGTGCTGAATTAATTCACGATCCCATGGACCCGAACCTGCAATGTGGTTTTGAAACCTGATACTGCAGGAGAGGTATTTGCTTCTATTGTATCAACTCTGTGGCCAGCCGGGAACATCTGCGGTCGGCTTTTTTTGCTACATTTCGTGTCGGCTCACTCAAAGGATTTAGTTCATTGAACCTTATTTATTTTGGAAAAAGACGCACCATTGTAGGCGTGCATTTATGGGGAGCGGCAAGTCAATTCATTTCCTGTCAATTCATTTACAAACATTTATTACAAGCTGAGAGTAAACTCCACGCAATCCGGGATCGCTGTTGACAATCTGGCTCTGAAAACCGCGCACTTAACTTATCTTGTCATTTTTTTCGGACTGCTTAGAAATGGGTTTTGACTAGACCGCCGCTGTTGTAACTAGAGTTGCAAAGTAGGCCCGTGCATTTTTTTAGTTGCCGAATGCAGGGGAAGTAAGCACGCCATGCCAGCGTGGCAGTCGCGCTGCAGCTTGCTAGTGAAGTGAGCAGGGACATGCACGTGCCGACGCAGTGTATACTTCTGGGTTTTTGTTATGATCCTAATAATAGTCACGGGTACCCGGGTACCCGACCGTGACGGGAATAGGGTACCCGGGTCCCGTACTACCCGTAAACGCACACCCTTAACTCGTACCCTAGTCAACTTGTACCCAAATCAACTCAAGTTTGTTGATGAATTTCCTCTATCTTTTTACCATTTGCTTCCCTCCACACATCATTCATCATCACCGTTGCGTGCGTTGAAAAGAAACATTTTTATCTCCCAAAAATGGTCGAGCCCACAGTGATGACATGACGTGACTGACAGATGATATCACGTACCTCCCACCGTACAAAATGTGATCGTTACGAACGTATTTGAGTTTGCCAGTCCCATGATCCACAATTAATAAATACCTAGGAGAGTTGATGGCTTCTGATTGGTCGAGACTCAATCATGCGGAGGGCATTATTTTGTAGTGATGTCCCCGGCTTTCAAGAAGAAGCGAATAAATGCCCCCTGAACCAGCATTAATCAAGCATCATGTAAGCCAATGATTGGCCGAATGCAACAATCCTACGGTAACTTGTAACAAGGACGCGTCAAATCTTGATACTGCTCGCTATAAATGTACGCGTAGAACGTTTGTATCTATTTGCGCGGCATTTTTGCAAAATGCGCGTGTCGTCTGTTAACGCTAGCGCGTTGCTATGCACGGTGTTCATCAGTGGTAAGCTACCATAGTTTGGTATCAAAGTATGGGTATTAACATGGAGGAATAAAAAGGAATAACAACACATAAGAGACAGGGTACCATGCATTAGCTAAAATATGGCCCCTGAACATGAAAACAAAACACTGGAAATATCGCCAGAGAAAAGTCACAACATTTGAAGCATTTTCACCATTTTTCTCGTTAACAATTTTCTCGGTATTTATTAACCCTTTGCACTCAGCCCCGCGCTACATCTGACTTATAAGTCCCTTAAAAGCTCCTGTGGGTCCAAATATTCCCCCAAAATATAGCCCTATTTGTAAGCTTTCCAATGATACATAATTATATGGGATTTGTACACTGTAAATGATATTTGTATAAAAGTATGTGGGTTGTCCACAGTAAACGTTACAACTGTGTGACATTTAGAAGAAAATTTTAACTGTAAAATGTTTCAATTTTTTTGGGCTTGCACATATCTTCCCCCTATATCCTTGTTAGTTTAGAAAGGTAAAGATAACTTTAGCAATATTTAAGAAGTTATTGATGGTTAATCTTTAAGATGTAACGTTTGTCACATGGACAGACACTTTTCTTTTCCTAACCATAACTCAAAGCAAGATGAACAAATTTTGTAATTTTTTGTTTTAGTATGATTAAGTGAACTCAGTGTTATTATTTAGAACATTTTTTAAGAAACTTTATTCTTTCTTAAGAAATTATGGGAAGAAGTATGCCATGAAAATAACGTACGTCACTGGGACAGACAAGACGGTATCAAATTATAATTATTTGGATTGATAAAGAACTTTGTAACAACTGAGAATAGTAATTGCCCTGAAAACCCCCTAAACAAATTCTTTAGACTGTTCAACCATATACATAACTGGAAATGAAGAAATACTGACATCTTATCTGAAATAACGTTTGTTACATGGACAGACATCAATAATCACGTTTGTCACGAGGACAGACATTTTTTTCTTAAATTAACAAATAAAAGTAAAAACCATGATTGATAACTAGCCTAACTTATTAAATATTCTTTCAAAGTTAACTTGTTATTTTTACTTGCAGAAAGAAGTTTTAATTTAGATTTTAAACTTTTAATTTTATTTCACTGAATAATGTTTGTCACTGGACAGACATCACGTTTGTCACAGGACAGACACGTGCATTGTACAATGTAAGATCACTTTCCCATGAGTTGGGGACAGACATACTCTTCATTCTTCGTTCAGCAAAATGCACAAACCTTTCTAAGAAAATAATGGCAGTTGCATTGCACATATCTTTGTTATAAATGTATGTGCAATTATAATAATAATCCTTAAGGATTTTTACAGTTGGCAAGAGATTAACTGATGTGACATACGTTACAAAAAAATGGACAGAAATTTGCATTTCCTTCAAATGGATCTGTGTTTTGTTACCCAACGAATCCAAATGCACAAAAATGGTATTCAGAATAAAAGCCAGATGATTTCTCAGCAAGATAAATATATTTTTGTTGAAATTTATTGTTGATAAAATGTCAGTACCAGCCAGTATCACGTTTGTCACCAAATGGACAGAACCGTGACGTACGTGATGGCTGAATTAGCTGTTCCTAAATTCTCGATTATTAACACCTTCAATAAAGAAAGGGCTTGAAAAATGATCAGATTTCTTATATTTGATATCTTTGCCAACCATAATTTAACATGTGAATTGTTTTTCTGTGTAATAACACCTCTTATATAACCTGGAGAAAAACATGAGTTGCCATGGTTTATGCATGTCCCACCAGGACCCCCAAAACTTTGCTGGACATTTTTATAAAATTTCTCATTTTTGTATTAACCAACAACCAAATCCTTTATAATTGTGTACACTATCTCTCAACAATTGTACAACTACTATTACCATCATTAAAGTTTATTTTCTGAGTTTCAACACACTTTAAATGAGAGCTAATTGGGATGTTGTGCAGTTGTAACATTTAGTGTGGACAGACCCACGGGTATACAAATTAGCAACACGTACAAAATCTTCGAAAACAGGCCTGAGTTTAAAGGGTTAAAGGGAATAACAGTGCGAGGACCCGGTCATTACGGCTTGGCCCATTACCAGCGGTCATCCCCCAATCCGGTCAATTATAACGCAGTAATGACCGGGTTCTCGCACTTCTATAATATCCCCACAGTCTTCAAGAACAGTAGAAAGCTCTGATGGCTTTTGGGGGGAGATTACTGTTTGAAAATGTGGGTAAAAATTTAAAAGGGCCTGACCTCAACATAGTCCCAATCCCATTGAGTTACTGAGTCCAAAAAAGTTAATCCTTGTAAGGTACATGTAGACGGACACCGTGCCTTACTTAGGTAATAACAGTGCGAGAACCCGGTTATTACTGCGTGGTAATGACCGGGTTGGGGGATGACCGCTGGTAATGGATCGAGCCGAAGGCGAGGTGTACCTTTACTAAATACCTTTACATGTACCTTTAATAAATACCTTTTTAACAAGAAAAATGGTGAAAATACTCTGAATTTCGCGACTTTGCGGCTTCTTTTAGGCCGTTTTACAAACGTACATGTAGCTTCGTTTCCGTATTTTGGCTTTGTTCATGTAGTTTAGCAGTGGTACAGTTGTTTTCCTAGTTCCGGATTTTTCCTAGTTCCGGATTTTTCCTAGTTCCGGATCGCTTCAAATAAAAACCTACCTTGTTATGGCTTGGTCTCTAATACTATTTGTTTAGATGAAGTGCATTTTGAAAAGAAACATACAAGCTTCTTGATACATAAGTAAAACTAAGTCTAAAAGTCTCCAGTTATTAAAAAATCTGCCAAAGACTGAACGTTCATTTTTTCCTAGTTCCGGATCGCCCGTAAAATACATGCATCAACTACACGCGCGCAAGCGATTTCATATGACGTGTTCTGTGGGACCACGGAGAAATTTCTCCATGGTGGGACAAAGTTTATCGGCTCGTTGCCACGCGCCACACACGTACACGGACAAAACATTTCAAAGCATTTCCTTGCAAGTCCTCTTTTTAAACTTTATTGGAAGTGAAAGTATTTGAAATTTATTTATATAAATTAATGAATACTTTATCAGAAATATAGGCTTGATTCGGGTTGGTTTTAGCGTGATAATTTTTCATGTACGAAGCAGTTTTTTACTCGATCCGGAATTGGTTAAACTGATCCGCAACTAGAAAAAGGGATGTCGGTATATTTGACGTCATACATGTATTTTCAAATAAAGAAGAGCATAAATATCGAAACAAAAACTGTAGTTTCTCCATCACTCAAGGTAAACTACTAAACCTATTTCATTTAAATTTCGAAGATTAGACTTGCCGAAAACAGCCTGAATATTTTTTGCGATCCGGAACTAGGAAAACGTCTGTAATGTGGCCAGAATGCAGCCCAAAGCCGGGGTTTAGAAAACGGCCCTTGGAAAACCCATGATATTACTACATATAATGACCTGCACGTGATCGAGTCTCGGCCAATCAGAAGCCTTCAACTCTCCTACAGGTGTAGGTATTTATTAAATTTTTGTAAGTAGGGCCTGTACAATCGCCCTTCATAATCGCCCTCGATGTACGTGTATAACTTTAAATGAGTGAAAAGTCTCTGCAGTTTGACTTGCATTGTCTGAGTAACTACATGTAGGACCTATGTACATGTACCGGTAGGCCTATCGCTTTTTTTCGGTATCAGGACATGATCTGCCGATGGTAAAGTCTGAGGTCATTAGCAGGGGTCTCTTTATATAAATCAAAATGCCACTTTGCCCCCCAAACAAATCAGATTTCACCCTCAAAACAGCCACTAAATTACTCTAAGTCATCTGCAATACAAATACGCATCGAAGATTAAGATTAAGCTACTAAGTACTAAGGACTTTCAAGATTCTATGGAGAAACACTGCAAAATATGTTTATGCCAGCATGGTATCCTGAATCCGTCAGAGTCCATCATAAATTTGCTGGTAGATTGTTGATAGATTCAAGATTTCTCAAGAATGTACATACATGGATTCTGATGGACTCAGGCAGGACACTACGGTTTTTGCATGACAAACTTGACTTCAGGACACTTTCTAGTAAAAGCACTTAAAAGCAATTATTCCTGCTGGTATTTTAGAGATTCATTTAGTCATTTTGGTTGAGTATGGACGAAGAAAGTACTTGTACGTACACTTTATAGGCCTGAACAGATAAACTAGAAAAACAAAATGTTTTAATGGACATTCAAAAGTGTGAACAAAATTGCAGGATTTTTTAGAGCAAGGTTGTTCTGAAAGAATGTTGCAACATGGCCTATATAATACATGTATTGTACTGGTTATGTACATATCATCTCAATAAAGGTCAATCCGTGCAAAAATGATGAAAAGACATACAATCTGGGACTGAGAAACATTTTCAATTAAATTTTGTAAGGAAACAGACATACTTAGAAAATTTTCTCGACTCTCCATAGACTTTGTACACAACAGCTGAAGTGGCGTCAGGATACTGTATTCTTTCCGGTTGTTCTTAGTAATAGACTACAATTAATGTTTTAAAAATGTGATTATTCCTGCCCTGGCCTTCCACTGTGGGTACTTGACTTGTAGCTAATTGATATCAAGGCTGTCCTTGAAGGAATTTCCTTTTTTATTGATGGCAAGCTGAACTTGAGTTTCTGTTGAAAAAGCAAGCAATTAAGAAACAATGTATCTTTGTACCCTGATCCTTAAACTCCCGGTAGCTTCATTTACTTGTTGCTACCTACCTTGAATATATATTGGCTTATTATACCATACTGGTACATCAAATGAACTTTCTAACCTTACATATGTTGAACTGAATAAGATTAAAACTGCTACATGTGTGTACAAACTGCTTACTGGCATGACCTGAAATATAAAAATCAAATAAGTTAAGAGGGCCTAATATTTTGATCTTAACAAGATCTTTTTCAACTGGTATAACTGGTATAATTTTGGTCTTTTATTTATTACATTTCTCTAGCTAGCTAGGTGTGCTCAAACAGACTTTTAATTTGTTTTCATTGGGGCCCTGCAAACGTCATTAAATAAAATTAGATACAAGAAATACATCAAAAGTCATGAACAAACTGTAAATTGACAACTAACAATAATACCGGTACATAAAACATGTACACAAAAATGCAAACAGAATATTTACAGATGTACATGTACAAGGATATTTACAGGAATACAAAACATTGATAATGTACTTGGGTACGGTACATGTTTGTCTGTATAATAATAATATAATAATAACGGAAATTTATACCGCGCCATTATCCGCCATAAATGAAGCTCATGGCGCAAACAAAAATTATATCAAATCAGATGTAACAAAACAATTAAATTTAACTAAACGAGAATATTCTGAGTGGTCTGAAACAAATACATGTAGGTCTTCAGGGCAACTTTAAATTCATTATATTTTAGAACAGTCCTGTTTAACCAATTTGCGCCGGAGGACGTACCGGTATACACGCAAAGTTTTCCCCCAGATTCAAGTTACGAGCAAGGCCGGAAATGTCTGTCCGCAGCGAGCAGGGCCGGAAATGCATGGGTGTGCTTCCCGGTACCATCGGCCTGAACACGCCTCTGATCGAGTTTCGTAAAAATAATCTTGCGCCTTGGATCGGTGATGTTAAAATACTCCCGGCGCAAACTGGTTAGGGCCAATTCTGATTTACGAAGTGGGCGAAAACCCGCCAAACAAAATTTGGAAGGAAAAAGAGAAGGGGAAATTCCCATCCAGCTCCACTTTACAGTGGCAACCAAGTTATAACTCCGTAGATCAGCGCAATTGGCATAATATCTAACGGATGGCATTATGGAGCTCCGATTTAAATGTGCTAAAAGGAGTCCAAAGTTCGCAATTGTTCGGGCAGATTATTCCAAATATTGCCACCACTAACAGCGAAACTTGTACACATGTAGCATTGTTTTTTGGCGAATGGAACTTTCAGTGCCGTGTGGGTTGATTGCCTTGTTTTGCGAATAACTGTAAGTGGTGTGAAAATATTTGTCATGTACAAAGGAGTAATTTTCTTGAGACTTTTGAAGACAAGAAAAGCCTTATTGGACTTGACTCTTTTTTTAAAAAGCGGTCAAATTTGGCATTATACTAGTTTGTTTCTTGCGCACCAGTTGTGAACCCGAGTTTATGTGAAGCCACGTTAATGTGAAGTCATCAGCGTACATAAATAAGTTGCAGTTCAGGGCAATACAAAATGGAAGATCACTAGTAAACAATGAATAAAGGTGTTTACGAACAGACCTTTGATATGGTGCTGCCAATATTCACAGACTGACTAGGATCACTTATGATTTAAACCAATTAATTACAGAAGATGACACACCCATCTTTCTAAAATCTTGGAGATAATTGGCAGTATAGAAATATGCTGATACATGTAGACTTTACCTGTGCTACCGGTACATTCATCTCCTCCCTTGTGAATTGGTGTTAAAGCCTGTTTCCAATCTTTAGGGTATCGCTTACATCTTATAGACAGGTTAAAAATATGAGTTAAAGATGTAATAATACAAGGTGAAGCAATTTTAATCATTTTAACACTAATGCCATCCAGACCTGTTGCTTTATAAACCGACATGAATGATATTTGCTTTTGAACAAACTCTTCTGTAATATTAGGTACTACGCAATCTTCATCAAGAGAATAAAAGATAGAGGCGTCAGTATTGTCATCTATTTCAAGTTCACGCAAAGGGTAATTTACAGCAGTACGCTTGCCGATTGTTGAAAAGTTTTATTTTAATGTATCATCAATGTCAGTGGGATCTTCAATATTTTCTCCAATTGGGGAAGTAATAGAATTTGGTACAATTTTCTGTTTCTTAGGGAGTACCTCCTTCAGAGTTTTCCACAGCATACATGTAGATAAAGTGCATTAATTTTTTTTCTATGGCGGGTTTGTAGTGTTCTCTCTTTTTACTGTGGATTATATACTATGTAGGTTACATTGTTCCGCAGGTTTTTGTATGAATCCCAAAGGATTTGGAAGCCTGTGCACTTTAAAATTGTGTCTGTACTCGCTGCCGCATAAGTTTAAGAATTTCTCTATCGAGCCAAATTACTGAGGCACCCCGATTGCATTTGGTTTTGACTTGCGCATGGAAGTTAATAATACTGATTCAAACAAAGTCCAACAACAAGTTGCTAATGTTTAGTACCAAACCTGCCAAAACCTAGCAAAACCTGCAGTTGGAGTTTGTTGGGCTTTGGGTAGTAAGGGTTAAGGAGGTCATCCGTAAATGCATCAATGTCAATATTTTTAAGACAATGCAATTTATTGAACGACCTTACATTTTGTGTTTTTCAATTGTGTAGCTCATAAACAAGATAATGATCACTGATTAGGACTGGTAAGACACCAAAGTCCTTTATGAGCTCTGGGTGGGAACTAAAAATGAGATAGATGATAGTTTGAGCGGATTCAGTGACAATTGTTGAGTCATGTATGAGTTGTGCCATTTGGAACAAACTAAAATAAGAAATACCGGTAATTAGATTTTAAACAGTACTATCGTGTTTCTCTGAAACATCACAATTAAAGTCCCCAATTGTAATAATTTCTACATTCACATGAGGCCTTATTTAGAATATCACTCAGTTTACCCATAAATTTGACAGAGGTTGAGGGAGGCCTCTATATAAAATAGAACTTAATTTCAACCCCTATACACTCGACATCCATCTGTTAGGGTATCTCGAATGTAAATGGCAACCCTGCCACCATGTCGGTTCCTGTCTTTTTTAGAATAATTTGGTAGAGTTACAATGTATCTCATCATCAGAGATTGAGGCATCGCAAAAGTTTCGTTTAGACAGATGATGTCAAATGGATTTCTAGACATTACAATCTTAAAATGGCCCGATTTGTTTATGAGGCTTCTCACGTTAAGATGGGCGAATGAGAAACCCCCGGAACTTTGATTGCAGATAACGCCGTCTGTTAAGTCTATTTTAGATTCTTGCCATGTGGGTTGAGCAGCTCACTGACCATTTCGAGATGTTGGTTCCACTCCTGGCCTCGATAATGTGTCGGGTGTGCTCTGTTCTGGGATACTGGCTGCTGTCGTTGATTGTGTTGGGTTTGGTGCCGTTTCTGATGGGTAATACTGGTTGGCCATTAGAAAACCCGTCGGAACATCACGGGTCGCTGTAGTCCGCTTCATCAGACATCAGAGTACAAACTCTGGCCGAAATGAGTCCTCTGATGTGGGATGCGACTATCAACGGTCTTTGGTGGTCCTTTGATGTGTTGAATAATGTTTGTGGCAAGTAGGCGCACTCCTAGCTGAGTTGAGGTGCACGCCGTCCAACACAAAGTGGTTTGAGTTTATGTTTCTGTTGTCAATGAAGCCCCAGTTACCGGTATTTCGCTTTGCTATGGACTTAAAGGTACACCAAAGTTTTTTAGTTGAGACTTGGGGGGGGGGGGGGGGGATTTGTATGATCGTGTTCCAAGGGCATTTCACTGAAAAATCATGTTAATTCCAATTAGCCAGTGACACTTTGGCTTTTGGTGGAGAGGGGGAGGGAGGGTGGGAGTATAGAGAATTTATTTATTTTATTATCATATTTCTAGTACTAAAATCAAGGAATCATCAAGAGCACTGTAGACACTGTACATAGGTATAAAGTATGTACCGTACACGAATAAACTGTAGCTCACAAGCCTGAAGAAACCTGAGAAGGAAATCGGACGAAATGACGGTTTTAGAGGTGGGGAAAAAAAACCAGCAGCCGATTTCACGAAAAGTGCGTAGCTTGCGCCATTTTCAAAAGTGGCGTAAGGTTTACGCAACAAAAATGTTGCGTAGCTGCGCCATTTCCTTACGGAGCATTTCACGAAACTTGGCGTAGCTGCGCAACGTTTTAAACAGCGTTTACGACGACTGTTTGCGTATTATTGTGTTCTTTCACGAAATCGCCGTTGTATCACCTTCACCCACCATTTTTAAAATAGTTTTGTCCGACTTTTTGCGAAATCGTGTGGCAATATTAACAATTCTGTCACGGGTAAAATAGTGATTCTTGTACTTCAATCATGAAACTGTGAGTGTCTTTTATCAAGCTTAATAAGTTGAGCAATGACGGGCTCCACGTCAATTACGATTTTCTGGTAAAATAGGTCATTTTCAGTCGCTACGCCATATCTTACGCCACCTAAATTGACTGTGCAAGCTACGCCATAATTTGTTGCGCAAGCCGCGGACTTACGCACTGTCAAACTTTCGTGAAACTGTCGTAAGCGAAATGTTGCGCAGCAAACAAAAGTAGCGCAGCTTACGCAATAAATTGTGGCGCAAGGGGGCTTACGCAATTTCGTAATGTTTCGTTAAATCGGCTGCAGAAGAATTATCTGAGGGAAACCCACAGAATAGGGTAGGGACTGATAACGCAATCCACGTGTGGACCAGGGCAGGATTCGAACCCAGTCCACAGCAGTGGAATGCGAGCACAGTAAGCACTGTACTAACCTACCGGTAACTTCCCAAACGAGCTACCTCAAACCATCCTTCTTATTCCTTCATGCTCAAACTGGCACTTCAGCCTTAACTCTATCTTTTGGATTTAGCACCTGCTTTGGTGAGCTGCAAATTAGTAATTTAAGTTGTCTGCAAACTCTAGCATCTTTTACTGTAGTACAGAAAACCTTGAAAATATGTGCTATTGTCATAACCAGTCGTGAAAAGATGTGTTGTTAACAAAAGTGCATAGACCTGACCTTCTAAACTGTTGAAGAATGACGCATGAATTCAAATTCTTAATTGTTGTTCTTAATGCTCTATAGCGAAACACTTTGCAGTGATTATAGAAATCACAGTAGAAGGAAAGTGCAATGCCAGGGTCACACAGCCTTGCCAAAAACTATCAGTGCTCTATGAGCAGGAAATGACACTTGTCAAGTAATTGTCTTTTTTTGTGGAGTTGATGTGGTTCTCCTTACAAAAATAATTTCAAAGGGATTTAAGGTAGACGTTACCAGTTGTCCTAATGCTGAACAACAAATAAATTATTTAACTTAGCCATTTACCGTTTATGAGCCCTCAAGGAATTTCAGTAGTTATTAAAAATTAAAACTGATATTTGATTTAGTTTTCTGAAGATTGCTGCCGTAATTGCACACGTACCGGTATCTGTAGGGCATCATTTCATAGCTTCTGGGGTGTGGAGTTTTGGCTTTTTTTCTCTCTCAATAAAATTGTAATGTGCCCCAAGGCTGTTGGCTAACGAGAATATAATGAATAACATATTGTACACTCTGTTCATTTGTGCAGAGGGCCCTGTGTTTACCAGGAATAAAGGCTTTCTTAAAAATGTAATATAAATTGATTTAACCCTCTCTCTCTCGATGCCAAAGCTGAGCCGGTTACCATTTCTATCAAAACATTTAGTAACTCATGGCTATGAGAGTGTTAGTTATAACAGTAAGAGAATTTGGCTTTCTTGACAATTTAAGTTCTCTGTGTACCCGAGTGTAAAAATAATATATAAATAAATGCACAACCATAGTGATAGTATAGTACAGTAGTACCACCTTGATTGTTATGAAGATCCTTGTACATAAACAATAAATGTGACCTGTCACCACAAAATGAGAGTAAAGTCGCACAATGTGATTCAGATATATGGCCATCCAAAGTCAAAATATGAAGGTGTGGTCAATTTTAAGATTTTGTGTAATTTGGAAAGCCCAAGTCCTCCTCTATATATTCTTATTTTTTGGGTGAGATCAGATGATCGAAAACATCTTAAATTACGCGATTTTGCGTAGTGTTTGTGTAGTTAGTGTTTGGTTTAAAGTCCATTAGTGGTCTAATTAACACGGTAATTAAATATGCAAATCAGGTCCTCGTAAGTATCCCACGTTTTCCAAATTTTAATATTTTGCTGTTGATACACTAGTTTGTATACTGTGCGGGAAATTTCAAGAAGAAATAATGATTAGAACACAGCCGTTGCTATGCTCAACCGAACCTTACTTGTCCTGTTTTGTAATCTTTTGCGTGTTTTGCTTAAGATGTTTAAAGTACGTTTTCTTACAAACACGTTTTGTGAAACCCATGATTTTCTAGAGCACTGTAAAAAGTATTTATCGCAAAACCCCCAAGTGTTATGTACCATTGGAAAGCTCTCTTTCTCAAGAATTTGAAAATACCAATATCTCAATTTTCAATATTTCCATCTTTACTCTCATTTTGTGGCGACAGGTCACAAATAACGTCTTTGTAATCGTTCAAGTCAATCAGATTGTGATTGAGAAATTGAGTTAAAAACTACCGTACAATATTTCAGTTGAGGTCTGATCAAGGAACAATATATGTTCATTCTTACCGTATCGGAAATAACGCCACACTTAGCCAATCAGACGGTTAACATTCTTTACTACATGACTAATAACGTGGTTAACAAAACTCAGTCGGCTGTCTATAAAAATACCGAGATCTTTCTGAGTGGAAAGACGATTTAAAAGAAAATCACGTAATTAAACATGCAAGGCTTCTTCTTCAGTGTCACACTCATAACAGAAGACTTCTTGAATTTAAATTTAATTTCCAGGTTGTACACCAATAATGTAATTTATTTAAACCACTCTGTCATTATACACAATGCAAGAACAAGAATACGTTCACCTCTTGTTGCACTGAGATTTACCGTACCTGCTGTAGGTTGTGACCACTCTCATTACTGCTTCTATAAACGTGTCATCAATAGGAGAATTGGGCTCTGGCGAGCTACAGTAGTCCTGGTATTCCACTGGAAGGTACAAGGGTTGCATACCGGTACCACTGTTCGGGGGTCTATAGAAAACACACAGGAGAAATTTATTCAATCAAAATGAGTTCCAGATCATCTTGTTCAAAGTCACTTCTCCTGCGGCACTGTACATGTAGTGTATTGTGGCAGCCTAGTAGGACTAGACCACCTCTTCTATTCAATCTGTCCTTGCGAAATAGTGTGTACTCAGGTAATGCGAGTTCAGCATCAGCAACATCAGGTGTCAACCAAGTTCCTGTCAAAGCAAATATTCTGTAGCCACCAAAAGTGTGAAGATTGTTCAAGAAGTAGCTGTGGAGGCACTCTAATTTATTCTTTAGACTTCTTACATTTTGGTGATAAATGTTCAGGGTTGTCTGTGTCTCTTGGCGAGGGTTGTTGGTAAAATTAGCAGAAAAGGGTGGACCAGGATTAGTTTTAACATCTCCAGACAAATAAATGTTAAATGTTGCATATAAGTTGTCATAATACATGTACATAATACATTGATAGGCATGCCCAAACTTGATCTTGGATGCAGTACATGTATTAGCACTAGCAGTTCTGATACATGTAACTGTATAGAGTGGTCAGGATTTTACAATATTTGCATCACTGCAAGCAAGGGTATGCACAAAACATGTACCAGTAGGTTTGATTATGCTGGGTATATTCATGATGATGCTGACCGGAATGTCACGAGTGTCAATCTTGCACAAAGTCTCGTGGCAGCCATGTTGACTTGAAATTTGCAACCACTCAGCAGCCATTAAAAATATTAAAAACTCACAGTTTCTCAAACGAACTTCAGGAGGAAATGTTTCACTTTATACTTAGACGACCACTGACAAACAACTTAAAAACGGATGGACAAAATTGACGAAGATAATTATTGATTTAACAGAGAAATTATTGGCACTTAGAAAAAACGTCCGGCAACTAGTAAACAGAAGCTTATGAGGATCTGAATGTGCTTTACTAAAATAGGATACTACATTTGTAGAACAACCAAGCGTAAGATGAGATTGGAAGGTTTGCATAGTGAAAAGGCAATAAGATAAGTTGTTTGTGGTAGCACTACAGGTATGTGGTAAATCTCTTTTGTGAGTTGGTGTGGTTTTGAACAAAACTGGAGGGAAGTAAATGTTTTGGTCAGTAAAATATAAAAAGTTGCACAATTCTAACAAAAATCATTTTAAAAACTCATGGTGCTAGCAATATAATGCTGCAAACCTTGGATATAACAGTGATCACGAAGAGAGGGTACCGGTACAGGTTTTTTATAATTTTTCTAATAAAACCACAAAGGGAAACTGACAAAGGGAAATTGACGTGGAAATTGTTCGAGTGAGGTTTGAACCTGCAACCTTGTGATTACCGTTCCGCACTGTACCAACTGAGCTACGGTATCTACCCCATGTGTTGGTGGTTCCCTGTTTTGTCAATACAGTACTTGTGCAAGAAGCACTTGTCAGCTGATACCGTACATGTACCGGTACCGGTACGTAAAGATGTATGTGGCAACAATATGTAGCCAGGGATCCCTTCCAAAATCACAATAAGCAGGAAAATTGTGTGTGATTCCAGGAAAAAAGGAAATTCCTTATTTTGTCTCAGTTCATGGAGCTAATACTGCAAACTTCTTAACCCTAACACCCTAGGCCCTTTTTGCTAGCAACCATCCTCAATCCTCCCAGGCCCAAATCCTCGGATTGCCCTAATCAAAAATATGCATTCATCCTCGATCCTAAAAACTTCTTCAATTTTTTTACAAATTGAAGGGTACTCACTGCCTCAATCAAATTAATTTGGCCAATGAACACCTAATGTTTTTTTAGGTCAGAATTTTGCCAATGGTCACCTAATGGTCAGTGGGGGTCATTTTCTTTAAAATTACGAAAATGCTTCTTCTCTCGCGGACTTTATCCAATTATTTTTGCCAATGTCACCTAATGGTCAGTTGGGGTCAGAATTTGGCCAATGGTCACCTAATGGTCAGTAGGAGCCATTTTTTTTAAATTACAAAATACTTTTTCTCTCGCAGTCCTGATCCATTTAATTTGGCCAATGGTCACCCAATGGTCAGTTGGGGTAAGGATTTGGCCAATGGTCACCTACCGGTAATGGTCAGTATGGGTCATTTAATTAGTGTACTATTACCAGTACATGAACTGTTTCCATATAACTGAGACACTGTCCATGATAATTACCTTTGCATAAAAAAAACAATACATAAAGTACATGTACATGTACACCATGTATGTAGATCCGTACCAGTAAATTAAATACATTAACCACCCCGGCCTAAAGTCAAACCAATCCTTCAATACCATCTCAGGCCGAATGACCATGTACTCCTCAAATCTCTTTTAATCCCCAAAAATCCTCTTTGTTTGAAAACCCCATTCAGCCTCAATCCTCCAAAATCCTCATTAAAAAAACAAAAAACATTCAGCTTCAATTCTCAAAAATCCTCCACACTTGAAACGACATTGTGCCTCAATCCTCAAAAATCCTCATTTTTAAAAAATACCATTCATCCTCAATCCTCAAAATTCCTCAAACTGCAATGGGGATTCTGGAGGATTGAGGAGGGTTAGGGTGAATGATTCTCCACTATGCCTTCATCTCCCACATGTACCGGTATTATGCACCGAGTTAGCCACTTAAGAGCAAATTTTATAAACAGAATAACAGTGTTTATGAACAAGTGCATACACACAATGCATGTCTATAATAGGGCTCTCTTCAGTGATAAAAAGCGCCCTCTCGTGTTGGTGCACAGAGCCCAGAGTACATGTTGCTGTGCAATCTTGCCACGTGTATAAAATGTTCAGAAAGAAACTCTGTACACTTTCCATGATGTATTTCTGGTAATCTGTTTGTTGTTATTTTATTTTATTAACATACACATGTATATTTCAGATACAGATTTTAAAGATATTTTTTTTATTTTTTTATAGTATACCTCGCAAAAAGTTTTTGCTTACATCGTCTCATGCCCTGCCTAAATCCATGACACAATAGTGTAACTTTAATCAGACACTCCTAAAGGGACAATAGACTATTTGTCAGTTGTGCATTTTTATCGTTTGAAGCAGCAAAAGTGCTTAAAATATAAAAAAAGGCGATAACCAGTTCGCGCCGGATGACGAATATAAATGCAAAGTTTTCCCTAGATTCAAAACGGATAACGCATAAACACGCCACGAGCAAGGCCGGAAATGTCTGTCAGCATCGAGCAAGGCCGGAAATGCGTGGGTGTGCTTCCCGGTACTGGCGGCCTGAACCTGCTTCGGATCGAGTTTCATTAAAAATAATCCCGCGCTTCGGCTCGGTGATGTTAAAATAATTCCGGCGCGAACTGGTTAACAACCTTGAATGATGTACATGTACCGGTATATTCCGAGAAAACAATATTCTAAGACTTTGATTTTCAATTCAAAATTTGCCGAGTCACAATTTGAATTGCAACCACCACAATCTACTCGCGTGTCATGCATGAACTGACCAATAGTACTACATGTAGTAGTGCCAATCATTAGAACACTTGTGTGCCGTGTTTGCGAAAATCTCGAAATGTGCGTCTTATTGATATGCACATCATTTCACCTTCTTTTGTTATTTTCTTCATGACAGCATGCCAGACGGAATAATTTCACAGGGAGTTTAGAATCATTAATATCTTTACAAGTATTCTTTTCAACAGTGTTTTTGTTAGTTACTTTTTGGATAGTTGCCAAAGGTACTGGTACATGTACATATTCCACCTTTAAAGGTAGCGTAGTGTGCACTATTTGCTTTTGCTGTAATTTCCAAATAGGATGGTTTAGGGTGCTTATAATTATAGTAAATATTGTGACGCTGATCTATTTTTAACGTTCTGTGTTCATAACATTAGATGCTGGAAAAACCAAGAAATTTATGCTGTTTTTGTAGTCTATGGTTCCTTGACTTTCTTCAGATGAAACAGTGCAATTTATAGACATAAAGGGAATTATCATGTTATGAAACCAGACTAGTTAGCTGCCATCCATTCATAAATGTTTAACAGTACCGGGTATGGAGACTAACTAAATTTAATCAATTGGAGACCGTGTTTAGAAATAGTCAAGTTTTTCTAATGATATCCGGCTGGCAATTGTTGGAAATTAACACAAAACTCCACATTTCTTAAAAACCACAGCACATAAAGGGCCGTTATTGTACAGGATGCTTGAGACTGTTATTCACTTCCAGCCAAGTAAAGTATTTCATAATAATTCAGTAGTTTAGTTCTGGGTGTTTGCAAAGGGTGTGTACTTCCTTTGAGGAGATTTCGAAAGAAATCTTCTTGAATTCTCCAAACTTCCATCATTAGAAATGTTTACAAAAACTTGAAAATTACAGCACACCAGGTGCCGTGATTTCACAGGATATTTGAAACTATTATCTACCGTGTATGTACCGGTACCGTACATAAAAATGTGTACAAATGTACAAGTAAAGTACTGGCAAATGTTGTATGCACCTTAACCCTAACGTCCTCGGCATTAATTTGGGGTACAGAACACAGTACATGTACTACAAAATACTACTTAATTCCTATAGGCCAGTGTAGTAAGAGTACTGCATAGTGCAGTTTACTAAAGTAGTATTTTGTAGTATTAGGTGATGTTTTGGTTAAAGGTACTGGTAGGATACACCATTGGTAATTGCTTGAATTGTCATCAATGGGTGGATTTGGGGGGTTGTATTTTATAGTAAATATCGTTTAACTGACCTATCCGAAGTTTTACAATCATGGATGGCGAGAAAATTACGAAAAACAGCTTTTCAAACGGCGTCGAGCAGTTATTCGGACGGCGATCTCGAATTTTTCTTTATAAAATTCTATTTTTTAGAATAATTACAGGATATCTAGCGCAATCATTTTGCTGGATGCCTAGAATCATTATTTACTTTCAGATGAGTAAGATATTTTTTAATAATTCGGTAGTAAAAATTTTCGATATATATCTGCAAATGGATTATACTACCTTTTAAAAGTTTTGAAAAACAAACATTTTAAAGAGATTCTATACACGTAGTTGTAACAAATTATCCTCAAGTAACAGATGCAGGTTACATGTACTTCTGTTCCACATAAATGAATTGTACAACTAAACCGTTTTGACAGGCTTTTAATCAGTATACTACAGTGTAGTACCAATACATTGTAATTCATAGAAATAATCAACATTTCACATGCCTGTAAATTAGCATTTTAACAAGTTGGTTTTTTTACGGCTACCAATAATGCAGTGCATTTCTTCAGGCTTTAATTTTTGTATCTGGATCTATTCCAAAGTGTGTTTATAATTAAAATGCCAACCTAGTAATTTGAAAAAGAATTCCCCCCCCCCCCCCCCCCCCCGAAGTCTTAGGAGAATGAACAATGGATGTTAACGCCTGCATGAGTGATCTGCCACGGCTGGCATGGCACACCCCCCCTTCCCCCTAGCAATCAATATAAATCTGTATCTCTTGTCCCAGAGAAGCAGACTGTGTAAAATAGCCGGCCATTTGCATGGAGTTTGATCAATATCCTTCTAGACAGGGGGAAAATTACACTTTCTTGCCTTCCCTATCATACAATGGCAATAAGGTGCTACCGGTAGTACCGTATTTCATTAGATAGTCAGTCTCAAGAGCTTGTCCCCCTGTCCCCCCCCCCCCCCCCTTTTCCCTCTCGCTGTTAAGGTCGAGGGAAGGATGCCTCATTTAAGAAAACTGCCAGGGAGCGCTTGACTGTTGGGGGTCGAAATTACAACAATATTGGAGTGTTTAGCGAGCGCCAGGACGTGATACTGCCATTATTGTATTATAATTAGCATTACATTGTTGTTAGCTTTGATATGAGAAGCATGCACTTGGCCTGTGATTCAAGGCCGCTTGTTTCGGATTTTGAAGTTTAAAATTCTTAACGGCTGAAATCCTTTGAATACAGGACTTTTTCTTAACCATATTAGAAAGCTTTTTTTTCTCATATCATTTTGTCATGAAACAACCATGTCATGAAATTACACGGGGCTTCACTTATGGCTTGAAGTATTTGTAAAGCCTTTATTGCCAAAATATATAACGTCACATAATATGATAATAATTAGACTCCACTCCTGCATACTATACTAAATTGTACACGGTAGGTATGTGCTCTGAAGACTGCAAAAAAGACTAAGTACCGATACGATCGGAAGAAAATCGCCAATTGATGTAAAATGTATTTATTTTCATTACAAATTAATTGAAAGCAGCAAAAAATATGTTTGTAAGAATGAAAAACTAATCATTTTATTTGCCCTAATGAAACAATTATCTTATTTTTTTCCGATTTTGTTTATTTATTGTTTCAAATAAAAAACAACAAAACATCTGGCAGAAAATGGCATCGGCAGTGAGCATTCACACCCGTACTCTTTTCAATCCATAATTATGCAGTTTGATATCACGTATGCTCAATAAGTAAGATTTTCTGCAGTAATTAATCGTTTTCACCAGAATAAGCAGAATTGATTTACAATTTAAGCCACTGCATAAGGTTGTCATTTACCTTAAGCCTGTGTGGAGCATAAAAACACAAAACTCAGATGGACCAAATACAAGTAATCCTTGTTATTACAATTACATTTGTACATTGTAAAAATAAAACTAATTACGCTGTGGAAAACTGTCTGGGAAAACATAAGTTCAATTCTGATAGTACTTTAGCATTTTAAGGATTTTTCAGTTAACTACATATACAGTGTATCTTCAAACAGAAAATTGTGCATAATACTAATAATTTCAAAGTCAAACAAAGAAATTGACTTAAGCCCTGTTCGCACTGGACTTATTTTGATAAAACATACCGAGACGATGGGTACTTTTCCCATTTTAAGTCCAGTGCGGACAGCCTAGGACGTTTTCCTCTGTTACTTCTCCCGAGTCCATGCAGTGGTTACTTCTACCGGCCAACTGCTGCCCGGGAAAACTTCCCAGGTAACTTTTCCCTAGACGATAAGTCCAGTGCGAACAGCGCGTGTCGGTAAAAGCGGCCCAGGAAAACGTTCATCCGGCCCCTCAGTGCGAGGTCATGCTACACAAGACACCGCGCATGCGCTCTTTGCATTGTTTACGTGCAGGCACGCTGATGCAAGCAAATCGCATCGTGATCACATTCGCATGTTATAGAAGAGAGCGTGGAGTAGCTGTTGTTGCAATACCGTACCGACGATGGCGTCAATAATGCGATCGGACAAAAAGGCAGCGCGCGCGCGCGAATGGGTACACCGGGGTCACTGCAGAAAGGTCACGCAAAATGCCCTCACGAGTCATTATAATGACAGCTCGGCTACTTCTCCCGCGGTCTCGGTAAAATTTTCCCGTGTCGAAAGTCCAAGTGCGAACAGCGGTAACATTTGACCATTTTTTATTTTACCATCGTCTCGGTTTTAACCTTTAAACCTTTAAAAAAAGTCCAGTGCAAACACGGCTTTAAGCAGGTTGAACCTGCGATGTCTGGTTTGCCATTCCAGTGCTCTACCAACATAGAGTTAAGTAAAAAAAGGCTATTCTTGTCTTCAAAAGTCTCAACAAAATGACTCCTTTGTACATGACAAATGTTTTCACACCACTTACAGTTATTCGCGAAACAAGGCAATCAACCCACACGGCACTGAAAGTTCTTTTCGCCAACAAAGAATGCTACGCCACAAGTTTCGCTGTGAGTGGTGCAAATATTTGGAATAATCTGCCCGAACAATTGCGAACATTGGACTCATTAAGCACATTTAAATCGGAGCTCCGACATGTCATCCGTTAGATTTTATGCCAATTGCGCGGATCTACGGAGTTATAACTTAGTTGCCACTATAAATGTGAAGCCGGATGGGAATTTCCCCTTTTCTTTTTTCCCTCTAAAAGGTTTTTTTTGTGCGGTTTTTTTTGCGACTATCAAAAAAAGTAACCAACAAAATTATTGTTAAAAACTTACTTGATGTAATGACATTCACGATTCTAAACTCCCTGTGAAATTATTCCTCCTGTCATGCTGTCATTTTGAAGAAAAAAATGAAAGAATTCAAAAAATGCATCTCAGCAACACATTTTTTGAACATTCCATTAGTCATGTTTGTAGTTCAAAATCTAAATCTTAGAATGTTATTTTCTCAGAATATACAAAATTTACAAACAAAAACTTTGCCAAGCGGATAGTTGTCAAGCACCATTCTTTGGATTTTAGGAACTTTTGCTTGTTCAAACGATAATAATGCACAACTGACAAATGATATACTATAACATTGACTCGGCACTCATACCACTAACTCATCCATTAACCCAACTGTCTGGGACACGTTCTACTTTTTAACAGCACAACTACATTGTACAATTTCTTTTTACAATTGTACATGTATCTCATTTTGTGAGCTGAAATATCAATATTGATTTGGTAACTGTACACGTGTATTCATTGGCATTTGCTGTGCTACCGGTATGCTATACAAAGTACATACATATGTACAACCAATGAAACATATTATTTTATATTTTCTCAAATGTATCTGATTCCACTATACTATTATTCATTTTCAAGAATAAAATGGAAAATGTCCCTCGCTGCTGTAAAAGCACATTCAACAATACATTTAACAATAAAAAGTAGTTATCAATACAAAATAATAAAATTTAATAAACAACGGAATTTAAAACAAAAGCCCATACAAATCAATTACACAAATGTATATTTCAAAAATAAAAGGGGAAAAAAAGAGTTATTTGATACTGAGAATATGTGACCTGCTCTACAAAAACGGGTATTATTCGTGCTGTGCATTATCATGTAATGGCCCGCTAAACGTTGCGAGGGTAAACATTTTATCAATTTTTTATTTTTGTTTATTAATGACATCTTTAATACCTAGAGTTTCAGGTTTCATTCACAAAAAAAACTGACCTTTTCTGTGTGCATCGTTCTGTTGTTCTACAACAGAGCCAGCTACATGTATTTCAAAGCCTGTTTTCTTAGTTGGGTAATTTGAACTCTAAGGAGGTAATCAATATGTCATATCTCCAGAACGGGAGGCCCTATGGAGCTACCAGGTATATTATTATATACCAAATGGAAGCTAATGTTGCGGGCTTTCCAACCATGTAATACAGGTAACTCAATTTCAAACGATACTACCTTTTTTTTGTGGAGTGGGTCATATATAATCTGTTGATATTGCCATATAGTTGTGTTGTAATGTCAATATGACACTGCCCGCCCACGCGTTCTCGGTAACATCGTGGATCGTGGTTGTCGCCGGGTCGTGGAGGTGACTCGGAGATCTACCACCGGTACCCTGAGGCGGCCAGACAAACAACGACCGATGCCTTCCAGATGTTGCATTATTGAAACAACGCCATTGCAGCTGTTTGCCAGCTACAGAAAGGGGCGTTCTGTAACAGTCATTCCTCCACTTTGTTTCGGTTGTGTTCCTTGCAAAGCCACTTGTTTGCTGATTTGTCGCAGGCCACCTCGTTTCCATCGTACTCAGCAGCTATTCTGAATGTCAACATGACACTTTGGTTCACCCCCCCCCCCCCCCCCCCCCCCCCCCCCCCCCCCCCCCCCTTACTGGTATCACATTTTATTCTTGACATGTCCTTTTTTTTTTTTAAGTATACCTTTTGTAACTATCCAATTTGTCACCAACCAAATTGTTCAAAAGCTTTACATGAAATGATTCCTCTTGACATGCTGTCATTTAACCCTTAAGCCGTGTTCGCACTGGGCTTTTTTTGGGGGGAAGGTTTTACTGAGACGATGGTAAAATAAAAAATGGTAAAATGTTATCACTGTTCGCACTTGGACTTTCGACACGGGAAAATTTTACCGAGACTGCGGGAGAAGTAGCCGAAGTAGCGTGCCTGCACGTAAACAATGCAAAGAGCGCATGCGCGGTGTCTTGTGTAGCGTGGCCTTGCTTTGGGAGGCCGCATGTACGTTTTCCTGGGCCGCTTTTACTGACACGCACTGTTCGCACTGGACTTATCGTCTAGGGAAAAGTGACCTGGGAAGTTTAACCGGGCAGCAGTTGGCCGGTAGAAGTAGCCACTGGACTCGGGAGAAGTACCTGAGAGGAAAACGTCCTAGGCTGTCTGCACTGGACTTAAAATGGGAAAAGTACCCATCGTCTCGGTACGTTTTATCAAAAATGTCCAGTGCGAACAGGGCTTTAGTCTCTACCCTAATTTGTTTCTTACACATAACCTAAATCCTGCAATATCCTGCAATATTTATTACTGGTGACACTGCAAAATCCTGCAGTGAACAGCCAAACATGAAACCAACAGCTGCTAAGTGCCCTATTACAACAAGGGCTTGCATACATGAACTTGGTATGAAAACCTTTCCTATCCTTTACACATAACTTACACTTTGACTGAAGCTCTATAGAGAATGTGCATAGAGCAAACAGTGTACAAAGTAACAAATAACCTTATCTTCCAAAATCCTTATGTGGATAAAAACCCAAGTAACCTCAATCCTTCAAAAATCATCTATCATTAGTGTAGGCCTTATGACCTAGATCCTGCATTATCCTCTAGTGGCAAAAACCCCAAACTCCCTCAATCCTGCAAACTCCTGCAATTTGAGAAGTTAATTTTGAAGGATTTGGGATGGTTTTGGTTAAAGAAACAAAATTAAATTGCCCGTAGTACCAGTAGTTGGTTTAAAACTGAAATCTCAGAATATTTTTGTCTCCGAATATACAGCATTCAGAGCTAAAACTTTGTCAGGTTAGTTGTCAAGCACCATTCTATTATTTTGAAAACTGTTGCTGCTAAAAACGATAAAAAAGCACAACTGACAAATGGTACATGTACCGACCGGTATACTATAACTTTAGGTTTTCGTTTCTGCCATTTGCTTTTAAGAAGAAACTCAATTTGCAGTGTTTAACAATTAAAACATAATTCCTGCACGAAAGGAATCAAATTGGATGAAAGGAGTATTGCATTGAATGTTTTTAATCACGAGATTAGATTGAAACCAAGGACATTATGTCAAATGTGCTTGTTAAAAATGAGGCAGTTTCTTCTCTCCTTCCCCAACTACATATTCAAAACATAGTATTGTTCCTCTCAACTGCTGACGGATTCTATTGTCCTACAATTTCTAAGATGAATTGGTTACTGCATGATATGATAATCTAGTTTTAATTCTTTCAGAGCGCCGTCTTTGTTTTCTATTCACAAGCCCCTTTTGTCTACATGTAGATACAACGACCGTCACATCCAGCCGTTGGCCACTTATCAGCTCACCAAAGGGTCAAAGTGTGACTATCTTAATACGCTCGCCCAGTGCGATTGGCCCTATCTCCTACTTAAATTGTTTTCCTTCCTCTCATCAGTTCCTGTCGTACGGCAAAGAATGGTTATTTGATTCTTATTCTTTGTTTGCTCAACGTTTATCTAAAAAGGGAAAAAGGAATGAAAGCGGGCGGCCGTCACGATCTGTTTTTCCTCTTCTGAAAAGATCCTTGAGATCTGAGGGCCCAGCAATATGGTATTCAGTACACTTGAGCCGTTCATCTTGTTATAACGAGACATTTATCAGACTCGGTAGTAGTCGTTGTTGATTCGCTGGTGTTAATTTGTTTCCGCCTTGGTGCTGTCGGAATTTGCATGTTTGGTGATTAGTTGTCTTATATTCTCTCTCCCTCTCTCTCTCTCTCTCCCTCTCTGAAGCACTGGCTCCGTGTCTGCAAGCCTCTTGGTAGAGCCGCTTAAACTCCTTTCACGGATTTAGGAAATGAAAATATAGGCACAGCAGATGCTTTATACTTGAACGCAATTGTCTGGCGACACAAACATTTCCATTTCAATTGCCTGTATATACTGTATATATTTTTCTCTCTTCGTCTTTTTTAATTAGATCTGTTGCCAGTCCAGAGGAGGGTTGGCGAAAAAACAGAGCCGGTAAGCAAACTCAAAGCCTTTTTTTTTAATGAGACATTATCGTACTTGAAGCCCCAAGGTTCTCGACTAAGATAATGACAATCGTTTCATAGAAAGAAAACAATTGCCATGTTGCTTATTAACTCTGAAAAGGAACGCTGTATTGTTAGACCTTCATTACTTAATTACAGTACCCTTTTAGCATGCTTAGAGAAAATGTTCTTGTAATTTGTCTATCTTTTTTGTCAAATTTATAGAAAGGGTTTTCTTTTAATTTTGGCCCTTACTGCAAATAGAACGATGTTGCTTAAAAAAATTTAAAAAAAAAAACAGGACAAAAATGTATTGCAAGTGGCTGATAACACAGGCTTGGGGGACCATCCAGGCTTTTTACCACATACAGTAATTACTTTATTATTTTAATGACAATACACTTTTTATTTTGCATACAAAAGTACCTGGTACTACATGTACCTGATACCTGTACTAACATTTAAACTTGAACAAAATTAAAACTGCTGCAAACAGCTTTCTGACTGAAATGACGTGAAATATACAAATGAAATGAATTAAGAGGGTCTGATATTTTGAGCTTAAGATCTTCGGAGGCAAACAAATATTCAACCTTGCAAAGAGCTACGGTATTCGAATATTTGATTGATGATCAATTATTCGGTATTTGAGGTGTTCTGGCCAAATGAGACGAAACTAGGCAAAGACTGTAATAGAGAAAAAGCTAAAAAAACACAAATTGGGCGGATTTTTGTCGATTTTTAGATTGATTGAAATTTGTAATAATGAATACATGTGTCAACTGCACATACATGTACTGGTATGTAGAAATGTAGCAATAGTCTAAAAATCTTGGAATAAGAGTTTTTAGAAGAAAAAAAAACCAACTACCGGTAGCATCTTTCATTCTCACGACTAAATACCAACAACTTTAAAGGCCCTTTTTTTTCTCAGTATTGTACATTTGTTCACATGATAACTTTAAATTTTAAACAGCTATAACTTGTCATCAGAAGAGCCGATTGAAGTGTAACAAGCGGTATTGTAAGGATAATCTTATTCTCTTTCCTAATACCCATAAACTCTCATTTTGCCCAGTTCTGTCTTAATTTGTTATTTACCGTACATATTCAGGTCAGCCCATAACACATTACTGTGTGCACACATCACCTTGCATATTAAATGGTGCCCTGGATAATGAAATCCATTAGAAGAATATTAATAGGCCCACTCTCTCAATTAATAAATATACTGCTCAATTAAATACCACCTGGCATGGTTTGGAATCTCATTCTAAGATGTTTCAATCATCCGATTAGCCAATGCTAACATGTTAACCCAAAAGCAAGCTAAGTGGTCACGTAATGGACACTCATAATTCACTGTAATCAGTACAGATATGCCTAAGATACAATTGATAACAACCTTCTTGATATTTGAAGCGAAAAATACTCAAGATAAGTGATTCATCTTCTTAAATTATTAACCCTAACTCCTTGAGTGCTTTACTATCAAGTTTGTCATGCAAAAACTACTGGTGTTCTAAGTCCATCAAAATCTACCAATATACTTGTACATTATGGAGAAGTACTGAATCCATCATCTACCAGCAAATGTACAGTGTAATGGATTCAGACGGATTCAGGATACCATGCTGCCATAAAAATACTTTGCAGTGGTTTTCCATAGAGTCTTTATATTCCATCACCTCAAAATCCATTTTGCAGTACTGCACAATCCTGCAGTACTGCTACATTGTAGGCTTAAAATCTTGAATATCAAAATCCCCCAGTTTGTTTAACCAGTTCGCGCCGGGATTATTTTAACATCACCGAGCCGAGGGGCGGGATTATTTTTAACGAAACTCAATCCGAAGCGTGTTCAGGCCGATAGTGCCGGGAAGCACACCCACGCATTTTCGGCCTTGCTCGCTGCTGACAGAGTTTTCCGAACTTGAACTTGGCGTGTTTATGCGTCATCCGTTTTGAATTTGGGGAAAACTTTGCATTTATATACGTCATCCGGCACGAACTGGTTAATATGGAGGTACTGTGTATCCTGAACACGCAGAACGGTATGTGGGTAAATCCAGAAACAGTCCCCTTTTGTCCCATACGCATCGCCATGTTTTCTCTCGAAAGGTATACCATTTGTCAGTTGTGTATTTTTATCGCTTGAATCAGCAAAAGATGTTGAAATCTCAAGAATGGTGCTTGACAATTAACCATTCATGTCTCAGTTTGCCCATGATTTGCCAGACTGCCTCATATTTAGGATAGCCCATAACACATTGTAGTGTATTATATTAAAATGCACAGATCACCTGGCATACATGTATATGACAAATGGCGGCTTGGATAATGAAATCCATTAGAAGAGTTTCAATACTCTCTCAATTAATAAATATACTGCTCAACCAATCACCACCCGGCATGGTCTGAAATCTCATTCTAAGATGTTCAGGGATAAGATTCTCAGATTTGTTTATCTCTTAGAAAGATATTATTTGAGTAGAAAGATGCATATTTCAGACATTTCATTAATTTTCATTTTGTTTTTCTTAATTGACAATTTCAACCCTGAATGTTTCAATCATCTGATTAGCCAATGCTAACACAATACATGTAAACCCAAAAGCAGGCTAAATGGTCACATAATGGCCACTTCTATGAATGTGGTCATTAGTCATTACAGACATATCTAAAGCCGTGTTCGCGCTGGACTTTTTGGGGGGAAGGTTTTACTGAGACGATGGGGAAATAAAAAATGGTCAAATGTTACCGCTGTTCGCACTTGGACTTTCGACACGGGAAAATTTTACCGAGACCGCGGGAGAAGTAGCCGAGCTGTCATTATAATGACTCGTGAGGGCGCTTTGCGTGACCTTTCTGCATTGACCCCGGTGTACCCATTCGCGCGCGCGTTTTTTTTTGTCCGATCGCATTATTGACGCCATCGTCGGTTTTTAGCAAACGCATCCGTTGTCGTGCTTTCTTTCGTCATAAGAAACGTTGACGTTCTTTATTATCATTTGGAAATGATGCACTGGTAGCACCAATCAAACTTCCGACTGTATCAATAATAATATCTGCAATAATATTGACCAAAGGAACCCCAACTCTACGTAATCTTTTTGCAGAACCACGTGCGAATGTGATCACGATGCGATTTGCATGCATGCAGCGTGCCCGCACGTAAACAATGCAAAGAGCGCATGCGCAGTGTTTTGTGTAGCATGACCTTGCACTGGATAGCCGGGTGAACGTTTTCCTGGGCCGCTTTTACCGATACGCGCTGTTCGCACTGGACTTATCGTCTAGAGAAAAGTGACCAGGGACGTTTTCCCGGGCAGCAGTTGGCCGGTAGAAGTACCCACTGGACTCGGGAGAAGGAACCTGAGAGGAAAACGTCCTAGGCTGTCCGCACTGGACTTAAAATGGGAAAAGGACCCATCGTCTAGGTATGTTTTATCATTTTAAGTCCAGTGCGAACATGGCTTAAGATACAATTGATAAAAACCTTCTTGATGTTTGCAGGGAATATTACTCAAGATAAGTGATTAATCTTCTTAAATTATTAAATATGAACTTAATTCTAATGCTTCTAAATGTATTTTCTAACTTTTTATTTACTTTTTTTTTAATGTGCATGAAACGTCAGGTACTTGAATCAAATTTTGTTCATTGAAAAAAAGCTGTTAGAAAAATGTATCGTAAACATCCCTTAGTCACAGTACATTAATAGTTGTATGTGGGTAAGTCCAAGGAAATGTCCCCTTTATTCCCATACAAACCACCATGTTTTCTTTAAAATTATGTGTACTGAAGTTGTGTATGTTTTTATGTTGTATATATTAGCAAAATGTCTCAAAATCTCAAGAATTTTGCCTGATGAAGTTTTAGCTCTGTAATATTCTGTGTGGTATTTTTGAACCAACTACACTGTACAGTACTAATGGAAATTTCTAAAAATGCATACGTACTATCTTGGACTTTTATCAGTGTAATACACGGTAGCAATGGAATAATTTCACAGGGAATTTAGAGTCATTAATATCTTTACATTAAGAAAGCTTTTGAACAGTAATTTGGTTGGTCACTTTTTGGACAGATATTGAAAATATTTACTACCAAATTATTAAGAAATATCTTACTTATTTTAAAGTATAATGATTTTAGACATCTAGCAAATTTATTGTGCTAGATACCGGTATATATATCCTGTAATTGTTCCAAAAAGTTTAATTTTATAAAACAAATATAACGATCGCCGGATGGCGATCACAAGAAAACCAAGACAAGTACAACTGCCCCACGCCATTTGAAAATGAATGCTGTTTTTCTTGCTTTTGTTCTCAGCATCCATGATTGGTAAAACAGGTCAGTTAAACAATTATTTACTATTAAAAATACACCCCCACCCCCCAAAAAAAAACCAACCCCCAATTACACCCATTCCCGATAATTCAAGCAATTACATTTGTACCAATGGTGTATTCTACCTTTAATAACATAATCATCGCAAAGACTAATAACAAACACAAACATTTTTGTGAGTATTTTCCTTTATCCAACAGTAGAACAAAAACAAACCCCACTAAAATCCCTGAACATCTTAGTTAAACTGTCCTTGCACATGTAGGACATACCGGTAGCAGGCACACATTCTTGGACTTGCCCATGTCTCAAAAAAAAGATTTGCTTTTCCAATACATCTTTATTACATGTACTGTAGGTCCCTAAGATTGTGTGCCTGTCATCATTTTTTCTTCCCTTTCTGCTGTATTTAGGTCCTTAAGGCAGCATGATTCGCGTCTCTGAGAGAAACAAACATTGGATGGGCATAAGAGGCAGAATATTGAATCTGCCAAATCATGAGGAACTAAAGGGTCGACTTGTTTATGTAGACTAGGTTTTGTCGAAATTTTTTGATAAGTCATGCTTAAACCCTCAAAGTACTTAAAACAATTGTTCCTAAAGATCAAATGACAAGCTACATGTACCGGCAGTTTAGGGGCTCCCCCTTCTTTTGTTGATGCCATCTTTTCCCCACGCAAGTTCCTGTTTCTATTTGATGTCTTGTAAGGACTGGGGCCCTCTAATAAGTAAACCATTGGTTTTGAGTCCTAAAACTGCCAGTACAAATCCACTGATGAATTGTAGAATCTGTTTTGGTGATACTTTCATGCATGCACAGATAGTTTTGATACTACATGTGTACTGATACAGCTTCGGGTGTTCTTATTAGGCAAGAAATTGAAATTATGTAGACTGAAACATGTTCTCTTTGCTATCTTTCTCTGTCTTTATTCTGATTTTTATTTTATAATTTTTTTTTCTTTTTTTTTCTTGGGGGGAGCCTGGTTTAACCAGTTTGCGCCGGGATTATTTTAACATCACCGAGCCGACGCGCGGGATTATTTTTAACGAAACTCGATCCGAAGCAGGTTCAGGCGCCAGTACCGGGAAGCACACTCACGCATTTCCGGCCTTGCTCGCTGCTGACAGACATTTCTGGCCTTGCTCGTGGCGTGTTTATGGGTCATCCGTTTTGAATCTGGGGAAAACTTTGCGTTTATATTAGTCATCCGGCTCGAACTGGTTAAAGGAAGGTGGTAGGGCTGGCTAGTAAACTGGTGCTGAATGCATTCCAGTTGGGATCAGGAACGTGCTACTCCAGAAAACCTTTGAAATCTGAATGAATGTGTTTACTTTGAGTATCTAAAAGAGTGTTTAGTTTTAGATTCTACATTCTTGGCCAGCATTTGAGAGAACTGTTATACATGTATATTGTTCTTTAACCCTAACAGTCCTAAATCCTCCAACAGGTGAAGGATTGAGGACTGTTAGGGTTAATGAGCTATTGTATTTTTCTAAATCCTTCCGGTATCTCTCTAGGGTGTGTGAAAATAGTATTGTTATAAAGATTCAGGACTTGTAGAGTTAATACAGACAAACATGTACATGTACTTTGATATGGTTACAAAATCACTAGGACGTGCAGGTATCAAGACTCTCTAACTACTACCTCTTCCCAAAGTTGAAGGAAGAGATCAGTGGTCACCATTTTGCCTTGGATGATGACAACGTTGATGTTCTAGTTTGCACTTTGAGTGGACTTGTCTCACTAAAAGACTTGCAAATACATTTACAATGGGTTGTACAGTGTATTTGATATCAAATCATAATTTGTTAAAAGGTTGCTTCCCTATCAACCACCCTAATGCAGTCGGTAACACTAACATCTCATTAAGGGTAATACACTTTGTCACCGAGGCGATTTTAATTCCAACAGCTAAAAACTAAGGCCACTTCCTGTTCAGAGAGGCGTGCTCTAAGAAAAAACAGTGGAGAGATCGTTTCCTGATCTTCCCCGCTCGCGGACTCTCATTTATAACCGTCCATCTTTGAGACTAACTTGCCACCGACACCCCCGCGGTAATCGGACAGGTGTGACATGCCTGCCTCGCCTTGGCAACCGCATCTCAAGATGAACGCTGCGAATTAGAAGACGATCCTTCATCCCGGCGCGCTGGCTGAGAGCCCCAGGAATTTTTATTGGCCATTAGGAGGTGCCCGATCTCAAGGTGATGCTTGTGTACACACAAGTGACAGATAAATGGCAGAAAATGGTTTTATTTGGCTTAAAAAAACACTAACCAAGTCGGTAATTTAATCAGGATCTGTGGACGGTGGTATTTTGTGGGTTTTATTTTCCCCTTGACGTTGTACTTAGAGACTGTGGAAGACTATCGGTTAGTGATGATTGAAGGCGGGTAAATGTATTTCATTATAAGGACTGCAGTTGCAGTAACAAGCGGTCTTCGTGTGGTTGTGTAAACAATGGAATTTAGCCAAGAAATTGGACGTACTTTTAACGGTGGTTGGAGCAATTTGGACTGTTTAACTTTAATCTACAGATAACGTCATCTCCATGTGATGGGCCAGTGTAGTTAAATAAGAAAATCAGCCGATCAATTTGTTAATTGATCTGTCAAAGAATTTGTCACACAGACAATTATTCCTTTGAATTGATCAATACCGAACACCGATATGTACATGTACCAAACATTCGGATATACTGAACACCATACCAAATATTGTCGTTGAAAATATGTCAATATATTTTTGAAATCCACTGGGTATATCAAACGGAATAATTCCTGAACGTCAAACTTCTGGTGCTTTATGTTAAAGAGGGCCCCTGATGAACCGGTGGCTAAAAATTGATATAGCGAAAAAAATATGTGGATCCTCTGATCTATCAATCAAAATTATAGAAAGTTTTAAGTTTTACAAATTTTAGTTTTATTTACAATTTGTTCTCTATCAAAGCAACAGTTGTGGCTGATTGAGTCATTTTATTTTTTCTGCAAAGAACCTGTGTGATGTTCAATTTATGAGAATTGAAGTAAACTGATCTTCAATTCACGCAGGATGCAAATGAAGTGTAAACGATATCCACACATTGGCTACTTCTTTTGTCATTGTTCTTAGATATCCAATCGGATTGCTCGACAGTACAGCCAGACCGCTAAAACTTAGCCATGCGTGCTGTAAAAACAACTTTTCAATTATTTTCCCTGGGGCATGTAATTTCATAAATGGTTGTGAAAAGCCGCAGGAGTTAAGAATGATAAATGAGACTTGGGCCCCCCCCCCTTCCCCTCCCCCCTTTCTCCCCCCCCCCCCCCCCCCCCTTCCCCTCCCCCTTCCCCTCCCCCTTCCCCTTCCCCTTCCCCCCCTCCCCCCTCCTCCCTCCCCCTGTATCTGTTTCCAAGTCTCGGCCTGCATTGCCAACAAGTACTTGGCCAGAACTCGTGTCTGTGACTGATGAATATGCAGATGAGTCTGGGTAAATGGGGGGAATTCAACATCTGTTTCAGAAGTCTGCATGTGCCTTGTGCAGCGACCAAAAAAATACGTGGGATTTAATATTGACTGTGTAAATTAAATGTCTCAACCTTTAAGTCTTGAGGCATCGTGCGAACGAACCATATGCCGTCAGCCGTCGATATTCTAATTGCAAGATTTACGTTCGTTTGCCGCTCCTGGTCGCGCTCCTGCCCAAGTGCTGCGGTGACAGATCACTGTGGCACGAGGACTCATCGTTTTGGTGGTGTTTTTTGCAAGCTGATCACTGGATGCAAGGCAGTGTGGTGCTGTATTCGGTGGGATAGGACTCTGTCTTTACAGTGTGAGTAAATGCTTACCTGCATGTTTTGTTTAGGCTTCTGCAAATTGAATTGTTTCAAAGTGAAAATGCTAACTTTCAGGTGTTAGGTTAGTGTATGGTACAGTAGTAGTAACACACACAGTAACTTCCAAAGTGGGTTTATTTCAGGTTTTACACAAGATGGCTGAATCGATCTAAATAAAAAAAATCACAAGCGCAAACCTAAAACCGACCCGACCGACTCAAAGTCGATTTCGGGTTGGGTCGGTTTCAGTTTTGGGTTGGGTCGGTTTCAGTTTCGGGTTGGGTCGGTTTCAGTTTCGGGTAGGGTTGGTTTCAGTTTCGGGTTGGGTCGGTTTCAGTTTCGGGTTGGGTCGGTTTCAGTTTCGGGTTGGGTCGGTTTCAGTTTTGGGTTGGGTCGGTTTCAGTTTCGGGTTGGGTCGGTTTCAGTTTCGGGTTGGGTCGGTTTCAGTTTCGGGTTGGGTCGGTTTCAGTTTCGGGTTGGGTCGGTTTCAGTTTCGGGTAGGGTTTGCACAACTTAACTAAGAAACTAAAGTCAAATAAACGGCTGCGCATAGACTTATGCGTATATTACCCTGTTCCCTCTATCCTTGATGCTCATCTTTCATCATTCCATTTCTCTAAGATGCTGGTACTAACACACACCTCGTGCCAAGTGCCTCACTCCACAGCCTACACACGGAACATATGCTTATAATTTGACCATTTTCTATTAAAAATCTTGCTGGTAGTGTAGTCCTCAGAAATAAAATTGCTTTTAAGAAGAGGCCGTGGCACGACTATTAATAATAAAACCTATATGGAATATGTTGTAAGCGTATATTGCCCACTTAGTTGTTTTTATGCTTTCCTCGTACTGGATGTGCGTGATGTGTATTTTAGGATCTGTCTATATTTGTAATTTTAAAAGAAATTCAATTTAGTTAAATTCCTTAACTTGTTAACTTTTAATTATAATTTGTACACACCCATTAACAATAAAACTACCGGTACATGTTTACTTTAGCATACATTCTGTGCTTGGAGCAGACATTTTTGGCAACAAACTTTTACAAGTGCATTTGTATATAATCATTCTTGCATTATTGCAGTTCATTAATTTATTCCAGTTGGGAAATAATTGCAATTTAAGTTTTCTATTTATCAAGCACCTTTCTTTATATTTCAGCACTTTTGTGACTTTGGTAAATCAAACGATAAAAATGCACAACTGACAAATTGTACCGGTACATGTTGTATATGTCGGGAAATAGATTATACTTTGTAGCTAGCTTGCGCCCATTCACAGATGGGTAACTAATTGCAATCAAAATGGGGACTAAGCAGTCTTTTTTGAATTGTCAGGTTTTTCCAACGATAGTCGGCTGACCATCATTGGAAATTGATACAAAAATTCCAGTTGACTATTATTCACTTAGCCAAGTAAGGTACACCGGTGTGTATTTTATAATTCAGTAGGTTTTTTTTTGTTATGTTTTTTTTACAAATGTTGTATACCTGTACCTTTCATAATGCAAGGCAATTCAGAGCTGAACATACAGGCTGGTCTGTGTCTTAGGGGAGCAGAGTCTTTATTTTCATTTTACCGGTACTTGAATTGCTGTTAGAATTTTGATGCAGTATGAAACAAATTACCAGTTTGACAAACCTTTTACAAAATGCCGACATACATGTAGGCTCATTATATTGTCACTCTGTGTACAACTTGTTAATTTATTCTTATCCCATGTAGCTCATCCATTTAGCTTGCTATAATAAATACAAAACATAAGAATTGAGCAGATAATGGACTTTGAAATGTCCAGGGACACAGTACACATCATGGTGTAATGGGGTTACTCTTGACTCTGATGCCCATGTATTTATTTAATTTGGTCCAAAAGCTCGGATCTTAACTCTAATGTACACCAAGCTTATCAAACTCCAACTGCTGGATTTGGCAGGTTTGGTTCTAAACATTAGCAACTTGTTGTTGGACTCAGTACAAAAGGCCCAGGAAGACCCTGTCAAATTATGTGAGGTTCATAGAAGAAAGGCATGAGAATTGTAAAAATGTTGGAGTTTGGGGGAATGCACAAGCATATTCGTGGGTGAGCTCAAGCTGGTCACAGCACAGTTCCTGGTCAACTGTACTGGTATTAGTGTGACATGTACAGCCCAACACACAGAACCACTGGCCAGTCATCACAGCCCTGATACTGAACACTGAACAATTACATAGATACATCTGTACCAAGTCAATCAAACTACTTCTAACAACTTCTAACAACTTCTAACAACTTCTAACAACTTCTAACAACTTCTAACAACTTCTAACAACTTCTAACAACTTCTAACAACTTCTAACAACTTCTAACAACTTCTAACAACTTCTAACAACTTCTAACAACTTCTAACAAGTTGGAGTTTAGCAGGTTTAGTACTGTTACAGATTCAGTACCAATAATAACTGAACCTGTGTGCAGTTGTTGAAGTTTGTTAGCTTTGGTATGCTTTCTAGTGTGGGATCTTAGGAGGGGTTAGGAATAATATAGTTACATGTAGTAAGCAAACCAAAGATTACAAACATTTATATCAATAATTACTCATTATTAATTATTTCGCAGTTTTCTCCACTTTGTCCTGTGCCCAGTTGCATCTTATTTTGCCAGAACGCCTACCTGTACATGTAGTTACATTACTGTGGGTCAAGACGGTACATTATGTATTTTTGTAAGGGGGAAAAATACACTTCTTGGCATGTCATAGGCATTGTCATAAGTAGAACTGACTTTATGCATACAGTGTTTATGCACCATGTACATGAAGACCCAGAAAAGTTTTGAGACCTCTGTAATTTGGAATGGTGTTAAATGTTTGCCCTCACCCAGTGCACTTCCAAGTCATATACCCCAACGTTATTGGAGTATTAAAGACTTGTTTGTGTCTTCACTTATCTCGGTTTTACAGGGCATTTTATTGTTGGAAGAGCAGATTATGAGAAGGTTAAAAGGTGTGCGGCTTATTGGCAGAGTCGCTTACCAGCACCGGACCATGAATGTCCAAGGTTCAAGAACTGAGCAGGAGACTTAAAAAGATATGCTGATAATACTTGGATCACCTTGGGCGGTTGTAAAGTAAACCTTGGGGGTCATTACTTACTCACACACCTCGGGATCCTGCCAACAAAAGGGGCCCCTCCGCAAGTACCAACGACGTCACGGAACATTGTGAAATTGCTTGTCGTCAGGTGATGGCTAAGCACTCTTTTTGTTTTGTTTTTAACCGCACCTTCATGGTTTCTTACAAAAAACTTTGATTCAGTCGTCTTCGGGCATGTCGAGTTTGCTGTAGTCGTGTCGTCCTATGTAAGTTGTCACTCATGTCGCATTGACTGGTCTGTGCTGGAGAGTTTTCAATCGTTGCTGTTTTTGTTTTCCTTTTTATTGTTGAACACCTATTATTACCACTAGTGTCTACCAAGTGCAACCATCATTGGTAAGGTGTTTCTGTATTTCACCAGAGTAGATCTGAACATTAATCTTTTCTGTGACTGAAAAATTGGCTGATTGCCAGTGCAAATACGTGGGATGTGTGTTCGGAAGTTGACCAGGTACATGTATGTTTTGGCTCTGCTTATTGGCAGAAATTAATAAACTAGAAAGTTCATTGCCTGGCTACACTAAAGGAAAAGTGTGCCATATGTAGCACAATTCATTTTTACTTGAAATCTCTTTTGTTTTAATTTTGTTTTAAGGTAAACTGTACCGGTAGGATGCACCATTTGCAGATATTCATTTTGTTTACTATCAAATTATTAAGAAATATCTTACTTACACATGTATTTGAAAGTAAATAATCGTTTTAGGCATCTAGCAAATTGATTGCGCTAAATATCCTGTAATTGTTACGAAAAATTGAATTTTTTTTTTTTAAACCTCGATAGCCGGATGGCGATCGCAAAAAAACCAAACAAGAACAACAAGACCGATGGCCCAATGCCAGTTGAAAACGAATGCAGTTTGTTTGTTTGTTTGGTGTTTTTTTTTTGGGGGGGGGGGGGGGCATTCACTTTGGACAGATCAGTTAAACTACCTTTAAGTTACTGCGTGGAAACAAATTCCTAATTTGAAAAAAAATATAAAAAGATCTGAAGAGTTTTTCCAAAAACAAGTCATCAAGCAAAATATCTATATCAAAAAGTTACAAAACAGAAACTGACTGTATTATTTTACTATTTATATCATATTTGGTAATTGCAGTTATTCAACAGTTATGATATCAGTTATTTTAACGAGTGAATTGTACGTACACGTACACGTGTGGATTGTGTGTTCTTGCACAAGGTACTGTACACCCATTGTAATTACATCAACAGCCACTTTACAGTTTAAATGAGCAATTAGTGAGTTTAAATGTTTGACAACAAGTGTCAGGATTCCTACACAGTGCAATCATATAGAAAGGATAATATAGGGGTTAATGAAGATTATCTGTTGGTTAGCTATACAGTGGTCGAATGTATGACTTGTAATGCGTCTATTCAGCCATTGTGCGTTGTCAAGAGGCGCCACAGGCTGTCTCCTTTGTGGGCAGCCTTGGGCTTTTCCCTGCCATGCTTCCTCCGCACACTTCTTGATGAACACAATACCAGATCACTGCAGATTCAGTATAGGGTATATGAAAGTAAAAGAAGCAGTATTCGACTGGATAAGGAAAATTGGGATTGTGTATTAACCCTCTTACATGTATACCGTGCAGTTACCATAGAGCTGTCAGACCTTTCAAAACCTTTCAAGTTTCCTGGACTAAAGGGTTTTGAAAGGTGAGAAAGCTGTCTGACAAAATAAACCTATGAAAGATTTTGAAAGGTAAAACAACTCTCTGAACAAACTGGTGTGAGGTTTTGGAAAGTCTGGCCGTTTTTTGATAGACTTCCCATACCTTTATCATAGGGGCATTACCATACCAAATAAAAGTTGAAATGTTTTGAAATGTTTAGCTGTTTTCTGTGAGAGATATTTTATATAATGTGCTGGGGAGTAATTCTACCTTTCAAAACATTTCAAAAGGTTTTGAAAGGTCAAACCATGTATGCATAGCAACTGTACTGATATTTGGTTGAGCAATAGCTCCACCTTTCATTTCCTTTCGCAAGGTTTTGGAAGGTCTGGCCGTTTTCTGATAGACTTCCCATACCTTTATCATAGGGTATACCATAGCCCAGTTTTTCTACCGGCAATTCCTTTCAAAAGGTATTGAAAGGTGTGGTAGTGCAGTAGCAACAAATTCTGGAGCGTTTTGAAAGGTTCATACTTTTTTATATCCATTTTGCCCCGTAAGCAGATTTTGAAAGGTTTTGAAAGGTGAAACCATAGGAGGGTTAAACGAGAGTGAGAATGAACTACAATCACTTATGACATCAACCATAACACACTTGGGGTTTTTGCTCAGTAATGCACCTATCAATTGCCTTTTAAATATCACCTTATCACAAATTGTTCATAAAATATTTGAGATTTTACTTACCATGGGCCAACTTTTTTCTCTCCAGTTTTTAAATCTGGTGACTGTTCCCTACTAAGCAACTACAGGCCTATTGCACTAACCTCGTTGCTTAGCAAGTTGATGGAGAGAGTATTTTCTAATGGTATAAAAGACGCATCTTTACGACAATTGTGGGGATCACTCAACAAGGATACAACTTTTTCTTGTTTTCCTTTTAAATTTGATGTATATTTGGTGTATAACGTGATTGTTTCTGATTGATATTTAACTGTTATTTTGCTTGGCGTAAAAAAACACATGGAATTTTGGCTGGTAAACTGTTTTTACTGAGAAAGACCTTTTTTGTGCTAAACAAATTTGTGTGCTTGGAGCAGCTTGAAATTGGCTTCCGGTCGCATGCCAGGGTGACTGGGCCTTAAACGTAAGTTATTTATGGTATACAGTGTATGTGTAAATTTTGAGATTAATATACAACAAAAGAACTACTTCTTTTTGTTGGAGGTGGGGGGGGGGGGGGGGTGTCTTTAGGCAAATACAAATACATGTAGATGCAAATGTACTTGGGTTTTTGAAAACCCTCAAATCCGCTGTTAATAATTTTGTTGGATTTCTTTCCTTCATTTATCGTCATTCTACTTTCCGAAAGAAGCAAAATATGTAAATAACAGAAAAACATTAGAAAAGATAGTCGGAAAAGATAGTCGGTAATTAAAAATATTCAGATTTGGTTTGCAAATTGTGCAGATTAAAAAGTAGTGTAATGGACATTTCCATGTGGAAAGATACTTGTGTATTCACTTCAATTCCATAAAAAAAATTGCAATAAATTTAAGAGGGTTATAAAATCTGAGAAAAAAATCTTTGTTCGGTATCGTGCTTTTCACTAATCTACCAGATTCAAATAAATAATTTATTTAATTTCAAAAGAATAAATTATTACGATGGCCGTTTTTATTATTATTACAAAGGGGGCTTAGCAAAGGAAGGCATACTAAATTTACAAGGCTAAACTGGTGATGAATGAGATTCAGGATTTAGATTGATGTCTGAAATAATTTCATTCCCAATTAATTTTAATTAATCGGTTAGACTTTTTACTTATATAACAGTAAACACAGTAAATAACTACGGTCCGTGCGGTGATTTTGGTTTATGATTCACATTTTAATCTATGATATGTTCAAGATAGTCTTTGTTAGGCTCCAACTTTATGATTATACTTTTTGAATTTGGTACTTCAGCTTTAGTTTTCTAATAATGATTATCCCTCCCTCTCTCAATGCTACCGTACCTGTCATGCCTGTATACACGGAGCCAGCTACCATTTCTATCCAAACCTATCGTAACTCGTACACTATGAAAGAGGAAGATGTTTGTTTGTTATTGTTTGTAGGAAGAGGGTTAAATATAAATCCAATAATTGTTAGTATTATCATGCGAGTCTTAAATTAAGTCGTCCAAATGTGTCATTTATGGAAAGTTTTCAAAGTAAACAACCCAGTTCTACAATTTCTTTCCAACAACTTCTAATACCAGGAATCTCGGACATAAAGCAAAAATTTGCAAGGTTTACGATATAATTCTCCAATGATGATAACTCTTGGCAATAAGATAGTTATTTATTGCACCAAATTAAGTGGAGAAAATAATAGAAATAAATCATTTAAAAAAATACAAATTACGAGCCAACATTTTGCTTCGTTCACAACGTTAAGGCCTGTTGTTTTCTCACAAACTAGATTTGACGTCATCGATCGACTAGATATGTTCTAGTAAAAAACAGACCAACCGTGCATGAAGTTGAATCGGGAATCGACAAAAGAGACTAGTTCAGCAGCATCCGAACTTACTCTTAGACAAAATCCGCAAAAAAATGGGGAAACATCTAGTCAAGATGCGAAGCATGGAAATATCTGATTTCTTTCTCATAAAAATACATACACAATGTGAATAAAATCCTGATAATACAGTTCACAATATGTATCATCCTATTGGTAAATCTATTTTAAACTTCAGTGATATAACGTGCCGGATACCTTATAACGTATGTATTTCTTAGAAGAACCATGCACATAAGTATGTAAACTGCAAGTTGTGCATGCATAGTGTGTATTTTTATCACAGTTTGAAATGGCATTAGAGCATTATAATCTTTACAGCGTTACATTTTGAGGAGGAAATATTTGTGCAGCTCATTGGACAGGCTGCAGGTATACATCACATCCAGTTTAGTTTGACTTCAGGAAATCCTGCTTTGGCTCCAGCTCTCAAGGTGGCACGATCGGTTTTATTTGCTTCTAAGAACTTGGCTGTAGAGACGAACGTCACGTGGGATATCAATTAAGCAGCGGACATGGCGTTGCTTTTGTACTTTAGCTAAACTTACAGCCTGAACTTGTGTTGCCATAAAAAGCCATTGTTTTTATGACATCAGCTGTTTTTGGTGTTTTTACTAGAACTCCGAAGTACCGATAGGTATGTTAGATAACAGGATGTCATTGTATTTTTAACGGGAATTGTTCTTCATGGAACTTTTTTGTTAAAGTATCTTCCTTCATCAATATTCTAGCTTGCACGTGACAACAATTTGTTGAATTTGAAAGGGAAAAGTATTTGAGATACTTAGTGCCACGTGTGTGCAGTATTAATTCATCATATTATATGTACCGGTATATAAAATGTGCTACAAGCTACATGTATGTATAATGCATTTAATACTTTTTAAGTCATTTATGAAAAAAAGTAGCAAAGTTTAATTCTATCTCAGCCAGTCACATTTCAGTTTGCTCCTCTCCCACTGGTCCCAGTTTCTTAGAAACGCCACCAAGATCTGTTAGTAAGGTCCCTCCAGAGATGGCCATTGTTCCTTATCTCAGGATCCACTCGCTCAGTACATGTACAAGCGTAAGCTTCATGGTATACACACTACCATTTCCTTCTCCCTAAACCCAGCCTGCCCTCTAGTCTCAGTCAGGTTTATTACTCTCAAGAGAAAGGCAATCTTCTTCCTGTTGGAGTGACTTCCTTCTTTAGACCAGTGAGAAAAAAAATTAAGTGTGTGGACAGAGAAAAAAAAGACCTTATCTTTGTCCCGCAGATGTGTCTTCCTCTCCCCTTGGTGTCTGAGTGTTGCAGTGTTTTGTTTGAAGGGAGTGAGGGAGTGGCATCGCTAGTCACCGATCCTTTACAGATGTTGGGATCCTGGCTTGCACACCTTCCTGTTTCTTGTCCCAGCTCTTGTTTTCACATCCTTGTTTTATCAGAGGTCTGTGAGAAGTCTGAGAGAGCTGTTGTACACAGCCAGTTAGGAGATGCACGGGTTCATGGTGCACACTTTGTGATCAGTTGAGGACAGCTTGGATTCAGGGAACGACTACCGGTAGTGTGGACAATTTAGACTGTGCGTAGTTTCACTTCTGCTAATGTGAGTTTTACTGTTCCAGAAAAATAACTTGGGTATAATGTGTGACATCTAATGCTTCATTGTTTCTTTGGGCCTAATTGTTTCTTTGGACCTAATTGTTTCTTTGGTTAGGCTAAATTATATGTGACTCTTTTAGAAATTCAACTACATTTTTGCCCTTCACTGACATTTGCACTACAAATAAAGCAGGATGTCGTGGGTTCAAGTCCCAGCCAAGTAAATTTCCTTTCTAATAAGCTCTTGGGACAAGACTGAGTGTACAGTGTTGATACAAATTTGTTGGTGAAGGGAAAATTACATCTTGTAAATATTTTGATAAATGAAAGATGCATCAAACCTACAATTTGATAGCTGTTTCATATTTGTTTTAAAAAATTGAATTTTGTAAATAATTAATTAACTATACCCACATCTTTTTGAATGTTTTCTTCCTCGAAACTATAACTCTAGTCCGACATTTGTCTTTTACAAGAAGATAATGCAATGATTTCCAGAGAAAATTAATGCATCAATGTGATAAGACGATCCTTAGACTGATATTGAGTTAAGACGCGTTCAGCCCGCGTTGCTAAGGAAGTTAGGACGTGTTGAAAACGTCTTAATTTTGGTGAAATTGATCCTAGAAAGTATAACCCTTTCTAAGACGCATCTCAGCATTTTGTGACATACTTGGTCGTTGAAATGATGAGAAATTGATTTAATATGACTGATTAAATATGAAAGATTTTCAACAATTATTGACTGTTTATGATTTTACTGTAGATGTAGCAAATCAACAGCAGACATGGCCAAAAATGTATATTTTTGTTTTAGTAATTTGTATAGTATCATCTTTTCAAGTCCCTTCTTTCATTCTTACATCCTCCGTAAGCTCCTTAGGCAGGCAACCCAAGATGCTTTTTTTATTGGCAATCTCCAAGGGTGTCAAGAGTTGAGACAAGTATATTTTTTTCCCCGGTGGTTGTTGACTCGTACTAGGGCCCCGTCTTGACATCAAAATGCTTTCTCGTTTGTTTGCAGAGTGCGGGGAGACTGCAAAGAGTCGCTCTCAACCAGACAGCTTGGGCTTGGAAATTAAGGATATTTACTCTCTTCCCCAAAGACTCAGTCGGCCCGCACTCGGGGGAATTTCATACTGGAGTGTCCTCTCTCTCTCTTTTTCTCTCTCTCTCAAATGGTCTTTTCATCCCGCCAAATTTAAGGATATTTGCTTGTCATTTAAAGACCATCTATAATGTTTGTGTGTGTTTGGATTTTAAGCTGGCTGGGTTTATAGCAATTGATCGCAGTTCTGTCTTATTGTTTACCAAGTGTCGTGGCCTAATGGTTTTAAGCCACAGGACAGTCATTTTTATATTTATTATTTTTTATTCTTGAATAAAGCTTTTAACTTCTTGATGCTGTTGTCAATAATTTGGACTCCGGAGAATATAATAAATCAATTTGTGTTCCTGAAGATGAACGTTGGGAGGCAAAATTGAATTACTCTAATATCTTTCATTTGTGATTAGTCTTTGGCATAAGTTTCAAGAACTTCCTTGTTCCTTTTTGTGTGTGCACACTGCCCATCAGTTTCATGTCTGTTACACCTTGTCCCCTCTGATTGGCTGAGCTCATGTATGTAGCCACACCCCCATGTCGGTGACTCTTGTGCAAATGATAGTCTGTTCATCTCCAGTATTCACAGCAGTGTGTGCTGTCTTATCACAGGTTTGGTTGATGTTCATCGGGACAAAAGTCCAAGAAAACTTAAAGTAAATTCCTAATCTCCTCGAGTCTGTTCTTGTTATCAAGATGACTGTATGTCCACACAGGTTAATGATTAAAGGAATACCAGGGATACTAGAATGTCACCCATTTTTTTTTGAGCTTATTTTTGTTAAAGGCTTAAGGTGTTATCAGTGTAGCAAAATATAACAAAGCAAAATAATAAGTCTAGTTTGGATGTCTTATCAGTCTTATCAGAAATTAGTGATTTACCCAATCCTTCCCAACTCCATCAAAATCCCTTCCAACATTTTGGTGGATTTGGGGGACTTGGTGCTGAGGCCTGGCTTGACGAAATTTAGATGGATTATGAAAAATGTGGGCTTTAACACAGGATCATGCAGGCTTTTTGAAAAATGAGAAAATATCTGGAAAATGCAGATCTGACTTGATTAAACTTTCTGGAACATACATGTTACGTAGCTTGATGACTATTTTATCCGAATTATACAGTTTTTTATTAAAATTGAGTTTTGAAATTGAATTTGATACGAATTTGCAGCCAGATCTTAGAGTTCTTTCACGGTAAGTAGCAGTGGCCACCAAATCAAGCAAAGTACTCCATGTAGATGTTAAAATTAATAAGCAGATTTACATTTTTTCTTCAGTGTATTCATGATACATACATGTACACAGTTAAATAGGTTTCACAAGAAACAAGATGGTTTTAACTATCAATTTCCAAAATATTCAGACTGAATTTTAAGACACAAATTGCTGAACATAAATTCCACCGAAAATTCAAAAATATGATAGTATAAGATATGAAAAACAAAAATGTAATGCTCATTAACAAAGTTAATATTGAAATTCTCATGGAAAGTCCAGAAAAAGTCTAGGAATTCTGTGGATAGCTTGCTTTTTTTGTTCATGCACTCTCAACTCTACGTCTTAATTAATAACCTCCGTCTTACTTGTATAATCAGACTATTTATACCTGTTGTACACACGGAGGCTTTATGAAATGATGTACATGTACGTAGTCTATTTGGAGGTTGTTCTATATTCTAGTTTGGTTTGTATATAACTATACATGGCCGTCTTGTTTGATCAGGGTTTTCGTGTGCAGCTGTTGCAATCAGGGTGGTGGAGATCATTCAAACCCCAGCCTGCACAATTGGCGCTCCTCACACACTTCAAGGTTCGGCCTTTGTTCCCTTTACCTTCGGTCCTCTTCACAACCCGGCCCCCATCGAGCGCCCTGCCAATCTCGTCAAGCTGTAGTTTTCACAAGTGGTACGATATTCCTTCATCTCTCCTGGTTGCCCCCCCCCCCCCCCCCAAACTCCGTCTTTACAAATAGCATCAGTAATAGGGTCTTTGAGGACCTGATTGTGGGGAGAGTTACCAATTTTTTTTCTTCGAGTTGATATTAGGGATTTGGAACGGCCCATTTGCAAAGTACCTGTTGATAGCAAGATTTCACAACCTTGTATCGCGGAATTCCTTTGGAGATTTGTAATGGTGGTTATCCTCGTCAGTAAACAAAACTTTATATATTTCAAAATAATCCATACATATAGATATCATTGCATAGATATCATAAGCACCTGTAAATTATAGAATACTGTACGTACATGTACTTGTAGGTTCCATATCTCTGTGGTTTTGTGTGTTAATCTCTGTTTTAAAGACAGTTAAAGCACATTCTTGTGACATCACAAGTTTTCGTAATGCAAATTCACGAAAGTTAAACATTTCGCAGCAAATGTTTTGTGATGTCAACTTCGTATCGCATTTGCATTTTCATTGAGTAAAAACTAACCTTTTATGCTGTAGCTATATTTAGGATAAAATCTACTTGATCAATAAAAAACATTTACACAGAGGAAACAATGTACATGTAGATGGAGGAACCCTAAATCAAATGACTAATTACACATTTCCCCTGCTCAGGAATTATTCATAACCTAAGCAGCATTCTACCAAAAATAATAATAAGTGACGTCACTACTAATCCTGACTTTCGTTTCATGAACATCCCATGGTCCAGTGATCCACGTATTTAAATTCTTAAAATGAAGGATGACGGATTTCTTAAGAAAAATGATTGATGTTTGGTTCCTTCTGATTCATTCTCTCACTGAACATCATCTTTGCGTATAGTAAACAATTTTTGGGGGTCTTTTTCGTTTTTCTGATAGAGTCCGGTTACTTTAAAGATTCTAGGTGATAAGTGCTCGATAATTCCAAAAAGGCTCGGTCCCCCATAATTATAGTCCCCCCATGCAAGATAAAAGTAGGAGTCTTTAATAAACCCAGTTTGCCATGACCCAAAATGACCAGAACTGTAGATACTGTGTTCATGTAAAGGCCTTTGTTTAGCCCAGGGCGGTATTGCAGGTAAACAGGCTGCCTGTTTCAAGGTCGGTGAGTTTCCTTTGTGATGCTCAGCTATTGTGACATCACACTCTTCCTTATGCCTGCTCAGCATTCCTTGAAGTCGAGCCAATAGAAAGGAAGTAAAGCAGGGGCCGCGGTTTTGTCAGGGGGTTGTTGAATATCGAGACACCGACTACGCATGTGTGAAGGGGTACAGTCACGGTGATGCACCACACAATAGTGTCTATTAAACCACGCCTGATTCTTTTCTTCTCGTTTCAATGTCATCTCGATTTAAAGACATTTTATTACAGTGAGACGTGTGCAGTATAACTTGGTCTCTTGCACAGCTTATTTTATTGTGGCATGATTTAATAGTGATGGCAGTTTGTTTGGTAAGGTGTGGCGTCATCGATACCACTGGTCGATGTTCCACCACCAGGCTCTTTTTTCATACGGTAAGGCTCTCGTAAGCTTGATTGATTATTGGCACCATATGGCAAGTCCTTCAAACCGAGCTCTCTGATATTCTCAGATCCGGGATCTATATATATTTAGTGGATTGTTACTGGTGGAGTCACAGACGGAAAGAAGCAAGTCGGCAACCAACTATATACAGGTATGATACAGCTCAAGGCAGTAGTGGGTACAGTACATGTAGGTGGTGTCTTTTAATTTTATTTTATTGCAGTTTGTAATAGCTCAAAGTTCAAGTCACGTTTGTTTGTCAAGGTGAGATATAGAAGTGGCACTAGGCCACAACAGCTGGCATTGGAAGAAAACACTGCCATGTTGAGTTCTGCTGCTTGTGTACACACTGCCCACGTATGTCTATACAGACACAGTGACTGCCATGCCGGAGACTTGATGAGCCCATCAACTCTTTGCTTTCTATTTATCATATCCTCCTTTGGTCGGCCTGTCCGTCCTGTACACCAACCCGCTGGACTTATTCACCTCGAGTCCGTTGGATTAATGTGACGTCTTTTCCCCCTCTCAGTCGGTTTGTGTGGCAGTCAATTTTCAATCTCCAGTCTTTATTTTTCCTTCTGGTTTTGGAAACAAAAAAAGGAAGTGTACAAGTTGGTCACCACTTCCTGGTGTTCACGACTGACGCACGTCTGAAAACAGGAACGCAGGGTAAGACTTTGACCAACTGAAAGACAATTCCTACCGGATGCATGGCAGCTGACAAGAAAACCTGTGTGGTAATCTTATTGCCTGGCTCTTGCACAAAAAAAGGCGTATTGATTCTTAGATTTCTGTCTGATAGGGCTGGTCATTCAGCAAGCGGTTGGACTGATTAGGACTGTATTTTTCTTCAGTGAGGCGGGACTTGGCTAACAATCGGCAGTGGTTGGCCTTTGTGCTTGCTATAGTGCTGGCATTGGCGGGAGAACTTGAGATCGTGGGAAGAAGTTGGCAAGAAAAAGGGAACGCGCCAGCCATACAGTAAGAATCTATTGTGAGTCTGTGAAGTGGTTGATGTGGATAATGTGTTGTGGTATTTCAGTGACATGGAAGTAACAGTAGTGCTTGATGTAATGTAGCAGTACATAGTTCCACAGTACTACACAGCGGTATGTACCGTACTGTACTGTAGCCATGAACAGGTTTAATCAAACAAGCTGTACCTTGACTAATTAAAGTTTTTCAATTTTGTTGCCATACAGGTTCAGTACTTGCTGTGTTGTTTAACAGTTTACAAAATACTCGGTACCAGTAGGTGCAAATATTGTGTTAACAAAAAAAATTGTGTTTAAAATGGGTAATTTCATCGTTATAGACGTAACATTCAAAGCTTAAAACCAATTTGAAACCACAAAATATAATACTTACAGTGAAAGAAGATTTGGTATATTTGGTATGTTAGCTGAATTAATTATGAGATATGTACTGTAAACGACCATTAGGCTGAAAATCCATGGTTTGTTTTTAATCTGCGTATTGCGTTATGCGTTTATCAGACTTTGCGTATCCGTGGTGCATATTTCTCTGCACACTAGACAGACGTAAAAACTTAAATAGAGACCATACAGTAGTGTTTGTAGAAAAATGAAGTCTCTATTGAACTTTCATTAGCGTTGACAAAGTCCGCATTTTACGAGATAAAGTTAACAAGATTTTAGCTTCTCATTATAAAAGTACGCAGGGAGTAAATACTAAATGTTTTATTAACGGAGAATTAACAAATTATAATCAAGACAGATCCTACTATGTTTCCTTTTAGATTCACAACCAAACTGCTTTCTTTTAGGCCAACCAATATTTACTTATGTTTTTACCCCACTACTCCGTCGATTCGTGAAGTTACAGGCAATAAACTCCATGCGTATTGCATGTCATCTGTTTCATCACTAAAAGCGTAAACAAATTCAACGAATGACGCAGCACGGATAGCGCAATGCGCAATACGGACACATGGATGTACATGTATGCCCATTCCTTTTCGAATAAGTGATTGTTATGCATCACCAGTGCTCGCTACGTTTGATGGACACATGGATTTTTGGCCTTTACGCTTTAAAACATGCATCTTTTATTTTCAGTACGCAATAATAAAAGTCTGAAATTTTTTTAAAAGAATTTACTGGAATTTATGTTGTGGACTTTTTGGTTGATACAAATACATGTACAGTGTACATACACGGTAACATGGGATGTATGTAGGTTCAATGACATTTTACAAAAAGGAACTTTGAGTTTATGGAAACATCTTGCTTTTGTTTTTACGGACTCTGTACATATTCCCAGATGTGTCTCAAAGCAACTTCATACAATTACGCATGATAAAACAAAGTACTGAATCATGATATTCTAAGTTTGTCTAACCTTTCTCTGTGCTTTAATAACAACTCACAAAATTGCTTGCATTTTGTATGTTAAAACAAAATGATGATCTAAAATTCATAATTGTATGCTCCAAACCATTAACAAAAAATCATTTAACGGTTCTAACTCATTGGCGCACACCTACGGTACTTGTTGTCAAGACCCTTTTATTTGATACCACATTTGAGACCTGTGTGATAAAGATTGAAAATTAATCCACTTTTGTGTTTTAAAATTGTGTTTACCGGTACATACTGTACATGTACTAATGTCTTAGTGGGCATAACTTTATCAAATCTGATGAAGATGATTTTTGTTTAGATTGTGGTGCATCCTTTTTACTTCATTTCATGACCTGTCTTACAAAGGGAATGTTTTATAAAAAACAAACATTTCAAAAGCCTTGCATATTCTCATTTCTGTGTTGGAATGTTTCTTGGAAAGCAGTGGTTTTTTTTATTAACTGTTTCGCAAGTGTGCATGTATGTAGATGGTTGATTTGATTTATTCTATGGATACTGTGGTTTCCTACGATAAGATCTCTTTATACCTCTAACCCCCTTAGTGTGATTTACTAGGAACCATACCCATCCTTGCAAATTCCAACACCTAGTAAACTGTACACACAAACTGTTGGACTCTAATTCTAGTGGTACGTGTATATGGCTAACTAAATGAAAAGGACAAACAGTTTAAAGGTAGGATACACCAATTGCAGATATCGAAAATGTTTACTCCCCAAAAAATCCCGTTCTAACAAATTCCTAACTAATTTCAACAAAACATGCAGTCTGATTTTTATTGGTTGAGTTTTAAAACCAAACTACTGAATTATTATGAAATGCCTCAACTGACTGTAAGTGAATAACAGTTTCAAGCATCCTGTGAAATTACGGCACCTGATGTGATGTGGTTTTCAAGAAAAGTGGAATTTTGCATTAAACTCCAACGATTGCCGGCCAGCCATCGTTGGAAAAACCTGACTATTTCCAAACACTACTGCACCCAATTTGTTAAATTTAGTTAGTCCACATTTTATTTGATACACGGTTACACATTTGTGAATACTTTGCAAAGCAACTACATATGTAATCTGGTTTTCTAAACTGATAATTCTATGACATCTATAAATTGTTATTTTTTGTCTGAAGGAAGTCAGGGAACCAAACTTGTTTTTTCTAGCATCTTAGGTAAAACAAACTTTAAACAGGTCAGCGTTACAAAATTTAGTATCAAATATAAATCCCCATCCATTTTTGAAAATTACTGCAGAAGCAAATGGTGTATACTAAACTGTACAATTAATCAGAGGGATAATTAAGTTGGTGTAACCATAACCCAGGTAACATCAGTAATTTGTTCCACTTGGCAAACTTAGTTTCTGTATTCAGCGCGTGAGGAGAAAGTAAATTATATGTATTGTATGTGTTGCTAATATTACCAGTTTATTTTCTTTGCAGCAATACTTATCCGAGGGCTATACAAGTACACTACACATGTTTTTGTTACCAAGTGTGGCAATTGCCTTTTTGTTTTCTTTTTCAGCTACGTTCTATTTTTACTGTTTACACAGAAATAAAGGGAATTGATCTTGTCGTCAATCTAGTTCCTAGTGGTTTTTTTGCTACTAAATTGAATTTAACTTGTAAAGTGAAAGAGAGCTTTCAGTATCATTATGTTTCAGATTCCTGAGAATTTGAGCAAAACATGGCACCCGTTTCATGAAGAGATGCGGAAAAGTTTGCAGAAAAGTTGTTAACTTTAGTAAACAGTTTTCTAGATAATATCCCTTAAAGATAGGATACACCATTTGCAGATATTGGCATGGTGATGCCATTTAAAAAACAATTGCATTCCCGTGCTATTTTTTGAATTTCTTATTTGAATTGTTATTTTTCTAGCAATACAAAAGTTACTCACTTTTAAACTTAGAGACATCGACCCCAAAAAAGACATTGGCCCATGTTTAGTTATTGAATTATTGCAAAATATAAATTTCATATAAATTATTTACTTACCAAAACAAAAATATAATTGGTTGAGCATTTGGAACACTATTAAAGTAAATTTCCTGCCTGTCTTTTTGTACACACATACATACATGTACATGTATGAGTCATACTCGTACTTCATAACTTTTACAATAATTATATAGAATTGGAGTTTCAAGTCTCAGATGCCTTTTTTTCATAAGAAAGAAACCTTGTATTGTCCATGTTTCACTCGTTACTTTGTATTTTGTGCTACAATAAATTAGTATTTTCCACTTGACATTTCAGTACTAAAATTTCAAGTTAAGAAGTCTAATCTAAGAAGAAATGATAATCGCCGAAGTGTTCTTTAGAAGTATTTCACCGAGGGTGAATAAAATAATAAAACAAGTGGTTGTTTGATTTATATAAAGCATGTGCCATATCAATTTGTAAGTAAAAGTAATTCACATTTTTACCCCAAAATTACTGTCAATGTACGATAAGTACAACTGGTATAACTTTAGATGGCGCTGTTTCTAATTTTGTACCCAAAATTAATACTGTTTTCTTAAAAACTTTGCAGGAAATTAATTTAAGATGATTGCTGTGATGATTTCTCAGATTTTAAAATGATTCGATGATACTATTTCAGTTTCTTTATTGTGCATATTCAGGTCCAATTGGTGTTTGAATTGCCACATTTCCTTACAACAAAAACACGAAAGCATAACATTCACCGTTGTTTTCTGTTGAGAGGGCGAAAGTTTTGTATGACTTTTCCTTTGACTTTTTCATCACAAACTGGGTGACTTCTGCTCATGTTTCTTAGTAAAACACCCCCTCACATTTCCTGTTTTGTTACAAAATCATCAAATATTGCCTCGACTCATGGTTTTCTTTTCTGCTTTACTGTTCACAGCGCGTGATTTCAGCAAGATGTCGCTGAGCTAACTTCCTGTCCTAGAAGGAAACACTACACAGACATTCCACGAAAGCATTCTCATTGCTGGACCAATCAGAAGTAGATAGCAGTGCAATCAAGCTGAAAGAAACTAACAAAACTTGAGTGACGGCTTTCATTGAATCAGTACCAATGTCGACGGAGGTGGACGATTACAACTCTCGTGTGTCCAAGAGACGACGAGTTGACGTCGGCGTACCACGCGGCACACACAGCCATCACCCTAATAAAAACGGCCTGGGCATCACCAACGGAGGGGGTTTTGAGGCTGATAACACGGACGTGTTGCGGACTCTACTGAAGAACAGCAAGATTGTCCAGAACGGGTCGGTGACGCCGCCCAGTGAGACCTCTGATTCACCCCTGATAATGTCCGAGTTGCTAAAAGCCAAGGCAAAAGAGCTTGAGGAATTTGATGCTGCAATGGAGAGGAACGATGAGACCTCGGAGAACGAAGGGACAGAATTGTCATCAGACGAATTAGAGATGATGGACGGTAGTGCCAATGATGCGTCGGCTATCCCTGATAACTACTCAGCTAAGCGGGTCAAGTGTAATGGTAACAGCAACATGAGTACGGGTAGTATGAGCCCAGGGAACATGAGCTCGGACATGTGTCCCGACGGAGAGGTCAGTCCAAATCCTCTGAAGGAAGACAGTGTTAAGGCTAAGAGAGCCAGAGTTGAAAACCTCATCAAATCCATGCACCAGTCACCATCTTGTCCCCAGTCTAGCCAGGAAGGTCATCTGATGGCGGAGGTCCCAAGGCCCAAACGCAAACAAGCCCAACCTCAACAGCAGAAGGTATCTGAGGAGGAGACCAGCATGGCTAAGCAGATACGACGGCAGGAGCGCAGACGACTCAAGTACCTACTTGGTCACCTGCAGCAGCAGCTGGACGTCCTGCAAGAGAAGTACTTTGATCTCTACGAAGAGGACAACAGCAGCCTCTCGGATGCCTCTGACGATCTAGACGATTTGAACGAACCCATTGACACTGTCACCGCCATCCGTAAGTCTGAAATGGCCCAATCCAAAAAGGGTCAGCCCGTCCACCGGAGAGTGCCAAATGGAACCATTTCCCGAGAGAGTCACCAAAAACTCCGCAACTCTCTCAAACAGCAGTTGACCAACGTCATGTCCACTACCGTGGACACAGTGATTGATCGGTTCTCTGAGGTTGAAGAGCGCCGGGTGGGCAACAACAACAACAACAACACCAAACCTCGCTTCAGCCATCCAAGGAGCACAGCTCCGGAAATGTCCAACTCAGTACTAGAAAAAGCTGCGCGCATTACAACTCTCGTCGTGCCGATGCCAGGCAGGCGATCTAACCCTATACTGAACCATCACAGTCAAGTGCCTATGATGCATCAGCCTGAGTCACATGAGCAGACTGAAGCCATGTCGTTGGTCATTCCAAAGCGTGTTCGGGGTAAGGACGAGTCCCTGCCTCGCGCCAATCATGCTGATGAGATGAAACCATCAGAGCACCTGATGCCTACCATGCTTCCAACCTCGGTTGCCATTCCTAACCCTAGCCTCCATCCTTCCTTTACCACGATGATGATGACACCGCCACCTTTCGCATCACTTACTGAGAGCAAGGACTTGCTTCTGGAAGACCTAAGGTATGTTCTGCTTTCTTTTGCTACAAGTTGACATTAAAATGTCAGAAATGCAAAGATTTGGAGAAGTTAAAATGCCATTGTAAGCAGCTGTCAGTTTCGTTTTTTAGTTTAAGACCAAGTAAAATTTGTTCATAAGACTATTTTATCCCTAACCCCTTGATATCTTTAAAAGAAAGTATCCTGAATCTGCCAAAATACACAAATTTTGTCACGTACAAAAATGTTGGTGTTGGTGACTGCTCACTATGGAGGTATTCTGAATCTATCAGCATCCTGCAGTACCGCTAGGCTTACAATCTTCAATCCATTTGCTGAAATCCTCTAACACAGGGGTAGGGATTTTGATGGATTCAGGGAGGTTAGGGTTAAATCCAGAGTGTTAAATGATGACATTCGTCTATATTTTGATTCTGCTTTTATAAAGTACTGTTGAGCAATTTAATTGAGTGTTTTACCATTTTATTATTCTCTAAAAGAGTATAATTTTAAGTGTGTGATTTAATGAATTACAATGTAGATGCATCTTTCATATAGTTTGGTTTCATGAAATGTTTCACCTGTACATTGTACATCAAAAAGTGCAACAAACAGGGTTCCTTATTCAGAGATATATGTTGTACCATACATGTACATGTACATTGACTGAATGCAAACGAAGCTTTTGTGGTTACGGCTGTCAATCTAACCTGCCAATCATCTTAGACGGACTACTAAAATAACAACCCTGAAATGCATCCCCCATCCCCGTCAATGAGGACACCATTCAGCCCCCCATCAGGGCAATCATTACAGCCCGTAATCGTCTCAATTCCCTTGTTGTCGGGGACTGACTGACCAGAAAATCTCTTGTCAGCCTGGACCACAGACAAATAAAAAAAAAAAATGTTTTTTCCTTTTTACGTACAAACTCTTTGGCAGGCCTTTGGGTCCAAATTCATTTCGCTCATTTGGTTCTGAAAAATAAAAAGGAGGGCAGACTCCCGTCTGACTTGTCTTGGGGGATTGGCAGCATTGTTTGGGGGGAGTCTCTGGGGTTGGGTGGGCACGCTCTAAGACAGCTGTTGGTGGAGGGGAGAGGCAGTGCGTGTTTGGCACACAGACAGTTTTGCTCTCTCAGTCTGCAAGAAGAAGGGAGTGAAAGAGGGGGTTGGCAGGGCCGCAGAGAACCTTGTAGGAAGCCCCTGTGTTTGTCTTGGACTAAGAGGCCATGGTCTTGCCCAAGTTGGGCCTACCATCTGCTCGTGTTTACCGAGCCACAAACCAAAAACTCGCAATCTACTCTTGTAATTGAAAAAAATGAAATCGGGATATTTTTTTTGGACAGACTTGATAAGATTAACTCTGATCCCGATCCAGCCAAACTCTAACACATGGGTTTGGTGGTGTTCAGCTGTTTAGTGCCCAGTTTAATAGCACAGGGTGTTGGGATTTGCAAGGATGAGGAAGATTCCTAATAAATCACCAAAAGGAGTTGGGGTTAAAAGTTGAAAATTAAAAAAAAGCATTATAACTTCTTTGATAATCTATACATCACTGCCGGGAAAAATAAGGAGTACCGGTAGGTTTTTAAAAAAAGTTTATATTCCTACATTTATCATGTCCTCATAGCAAACTATTTGAAAAAAATTGGAGTACCGGTACATGCCTCACTAACTGATGAACAATATTGCTCACTATTTATAGTATAAGAAAGTGTAAATTCGCATATTTATTTTTCAATGATAAAAAGCAAAACGCACAATTTTCGAAAAAGAGGTACATTTAGCTCTTTGTGTAAAAAAACCAGAAATTCTCTTTCAAAATTTGATATACATATGTACGGTATTTAAAAAAGGTGAACATTTTTCACGGTTTTAAAACTTAAATAAAAACAAACGGTTGTATTTAAACTTTATTTTCCCTTATTTGTATTTCTAAGTCTTGTTTAAGTATGTAATGGCCGTCGAAATTGATTTGGGTAGATACCGGTACTTGGTAGGACATACATGTAGCAGAATTCACAAAGTGAATAAAACGGTGCATATCATGTACCGGTACAAATGTAGCTTATTGTAAAATTTCTTACATTTGTACGTGTGCATGCAGTCAGAAATCATAATTATTCAGGCTTTACAGTCATAACTACTGGTAGCAGTTATCACAACTATAAAAAACAAATAAAACAGGTAATTCTTTAAGTAGATTTTTATGACACTTGGCTGGAAAAATATATATTATTTATGTACCGGTAGGTAGGGAAAACACTTAAATATTGGGTCCAGGTATACAAATTTAAATTGTTGGTGCACAGACAGTCTGGTCTTTTTATTACGGTACCTGTATGATTTCTTTACAAGACCTCTGCTCAGTATTGTTTTACACATAACGATACCGGTACATACATTGTACATTGTATAATAATGTGTATTTTTGTATAAAGTACATGTATCCACCAATATCGATGCTTGTGACACTGTACAATTACATTGTATCATTATCAGTCACAGCATTATCATGGTTATGTACCTTGTACACTAACGTGGTTTTCTTTACATGATCTTCTTTTAAAGGGAATATATGTACAACATTTGTAAATAAACAACAAATGACCAAATTATAACAAAACACTTAAATACTGAACTGCTAGGAAATGACATTCTGAAGCATCCTGTAAAATTATGGCTCCTGGTGTGCTGACATTTTCAAATAAAGTGGTATTCTTGTATCAATTTACCACGCTCGAGTCGGCCGACCAGCTTTGGAAAAAACTTTTTTTAAATACTTAAAAAAAACATTTCTTTGCAATTGATAAACACATGAATGGGTACAACTTATTTTCTGACCTTACAATTCTCGAACGTCTATAAATTACTATAATGTATTTCATCTTAAATGGTGTCAGGTAACCTGACTAAAAAAATATGGCTGGTTTTCTTGAATTTTCCAGCATCTACAAACCCAAAACGTCGAACAATTCATTGTAACAATATTTGCTATAACATACATGTACCAGTACTTGTTACATGGAGTTTTAACAATTTGGAATTAGAGGATTTTGCAGGATTTAGGTTATGTGTAAGAAAAAAATGAGGTAGTGAGTTAGGGTTAAAGTGAGAATTGGGGGCTATGATTGAAGTAGATTTACAGTGGCTATTGCCCTAAACCCTAGGATGGATGAATAATCATATTATTAAAAATGTGGTTTAAGCACTGTTAGGATTAAAATATTTAAGTTTTGATATTTGTTTTTGAATAATTTAGCTATTAATTTAAAAAAAGCTATTTCGTCAGGCAGATTGGTGTAAACATTGTTCAATCAAACAATAAAAGCGTGGAATTTGGCACACAGTCGGAGTATGAGAAATATATTTGGCTACAGAATCATTGCAGATTGAAGAAATATTTATCTAGGTACCGGTAGAATAACCAGCAGTCATTTTGAAAATTTTGAGAATTGCTTGTTTTCTACTCATACCGGTACATTGTAGTTATTTCTTCAAAGGTCAAATCTGCGATGACCCTGTAGCCAAATATCTTTCTCATGACATACATGTACTCTGACTCTGTCAAATTCCATGCTTTTATCATCCAATGATCAATTCTATCATATCGTGCACCAATTTGCCTGACTAATTCAGTTGATGAGCGAATATTTGGTATATTGAGGGAATCAGCAATGCAGCAGTTCTTTTCTTGCCTTCCACTGCTATGGCCTGGGTTCAAAATCCGCCTGGCCCAGTATGGGGTTTTCATTCCCTGCCTGATTCCATGGATTTCCCCCAGTATATTCTTCTTTGGTTTTCCTCCCACCTCTAAAACCGTAACACCTTTGAATTGTTTTATCTCACTTTAGCTACATGTACATGTACCGGTACATGTACATGTGTATCCTGTAATTGGTGCTCGCACTGTTGTATGTTGAATGAAATAAATGATTGAAATGAATATGAAATATTCAGAACGAAGAGTAAACAGGTCGAAAAAAGTTTAGAAAACACGGTTCTTATTCTCTGATCTGATGTCTGTATTAACCTGCAGGTATGCACACACACACAGCCCCCAGCTCAGTCATCATTACTCCCATCCGACTTCAATGCTGAGCCACAGTGCTGGAGACATGACAGGCGTCAGTGACATATCACATGTCATCAATGACACTCTGTCCTATTCCTTCATGAAATCAGATGACAGTGACTCTCCCATCAGGGCATCGCCTGGCTTGTCTGATCTCTCCAGCTACTCACCAGCAAATGGTACCATATCCTTTTCAACAGCTTAACTGGAAAAAAACAAGAAAAAAACACGGATCTGCATATTTGTTCTTGTGAACAAACCTTTTGGACTGTAAAAAAATATTTTCAAAATGATCCTATTTCAACTACGGTTAATTTCTTGGGTAAAATTTGGACAAAAAATACTCTAACCCAAACCTATGCATTGGGCATAGTCTGATGGAAAGAGGTTGCTGATGTGCCACTTCACAGAATCTTGTGAAGGAAGTACACATAGCATTATGGTTAATTTATTTTGATCTTTGCGTGCTGCTAGCACGTACGTATGCATATGAGCAGATGTAGCGTTTGTGCGCTGCTTGTGTGTCATAGGTCACCCAAATCTATCCAATCACAGCTCAAATTCATTAGCGCCTTCCAGTACCATGTACGAGCGAATGATCTACCTAAAGCTTGGTCCAACCGCCAAAACTAGGCGCTGGAAAATGCAAATCAAACTTCTCAGAATTATGAGAAGGAAGTTATGACCTGCCCTTTGACCTTCCAATTGCACGCAGTGGAAGGTCACAGGACCTCCAATTCACAGGTTACACAAAATCTATCCCAGCACCCAGTTTTACAAATGTTCGTACTCCAATAAATGAAAAAATGCTGGCCAAAGGAACTTTGAGGTTTTTGTTGGTATTGGGAGGTGGTGATGTTTTTATTTGGACACGGACACGGACACGGACATCTATACCTACCTTACATGTGTTATTTCCTGTTATCTGTGCATTGCCCGTGGGAACATTCTCATTATGAAAACAAGGGTCAGTATATTTGGGGTAATTTTCATTCCATAAACAAATATAGATTTGACATTAAACAGTTCATAGGAACGGGCTCAGGTATTGATGTAATCAAATCTAGAGCAGTAAATTGTGTCTGCCAATGTTTTTAATATATTTATTGTCATTATACCTTTTGTTTTTGCAATGACCTTTGATACCGATATTTAAGACCTTGTAATGATTATTTGTTGGAACGAACCCTCAGATATGTCCCACACTCGGGGAAGTAAAATGTGAGGTTGTCTGCGAACAATAGTTTTTGCAAACTCATAAGAACTGATGTCATTACGCATACTCATGTGCACCCACTGACGCAATCCAAAATGCACACACTGTGTACAATACACGCTGCTGGGAAAAGTTCATGGCCATGAGGATATGCAACACGTCTTTTCTGACGAAAAAGAAATCAAACAATTCTCTGGCGTATTGTGTGTTGGGTTTTATTTTTGTACCTGAGATGACAACTACAGCACTGAACTGTGAATTCTAGTCTCGACTCACTTTTACATTGAAGTGCTTCCAAACACAACCTGAAAAGGAATGACAGAAAAGTACATTGACTTCAGCATGTCCCCTCTGCAGTCTTGAACTTTAGTAATAATTGAACTTTTAGGCAACAAAAGCTGCAAGATTACCGCGAGTGAATGGTGCCAATACAGAACACCGTGCCAATCAATCAAATCCAGCGGTATAACAAGACGCTTTCCATATTTTAGTATAGCCTTCTCTTTTTCTTGTCCAATTTTTTTTTTAAGAGAGGGAGGGAGAGGGGGGGGGGGGGGTGGGGGGGGATTTGCAAACGCAGCCCAATTTCAGGTCATAAAAGCAGTAGGGTAATTACTGGAGGACGCCTCACACACACCACATGTCGGTCTTGAGTTGGGAGGGAGAAGCAAATGGGAGAGATGGTTTAGAATATACCTTGCTGAGTTGTTGGCGCTATTCTCCCTTCCCCTTCCCTCCATCAGCCTAAGGTTGGAGATCAGACCCACAGTCAGTAGAATCCCCCAGGGCAAAGCCTCGGGCATTGAGATGTTTCCATGCATGTCGCTAGCCATTCTTCACACATCCTGCATTGTCTTCCGTGGCCCACAAAAGAGCGTCTATTCAAAGCCATCCTCCTCATATCGCTGTCCACGACTCAATCTCTAAGCCACCCTCCCCCTTCAAAGGAAAAATAGAAGGGGGAAAGGGCTAAGCAAGAACTGGTCATTGATGAATCGTTGCTGTTTAATTCATCGCAGGTGTTAGCCAAACCAGACGTCTTTTTCTACATTTCTTTTTGTTGTTGCCTAAAGTGTGCTGCACTTTTTATGTACTGTTTTCTTCATTGATGATCAAAAGGAGAAAGGGTGAAGATTGGAAAGTTCAGCCAGGGAGACTGTTGAACATTGAAGAATTATTATTGATACTTAACGAAATAGATTTTCAAATCTTCATCCTCACGAATATCAGCCAAATTTGTTTCCGTCATCTAAAAACATGAAAAGCTGTATTAAACTGCAGAACAGAAGCTGTTATACAAATTTGCGACTTCCTGAACCACTTCTTACAGTAGGACCAATTTCCTGTCGAGTGATCAGATATGGGGCTTTGTGATTGATAACCTTAATTGAATTATAGTTGGACAACAAAATGAACTAAAGATATATTTCCTAGTATATAACAATTTAGAGCGAAGGAGCTGTTGTTTTGGTCGTAACAAATGTTAGGGGCGGCTTGCGAGTTAAGAGAATTGGTTTTCTTCCCAGAATATCCCTGAATGATGAGGAAGAGAAGACATGGCGGTGAATGTACAATGTAACCTGATGCCGAGACTGTACCTTGGCTACGTTTCCTGACAAACCACATTTCCTGGCAATTGGTTGCAAATTTGACCAGGAACTCATAAGATACACACAGAATACATTTTGATTTAGTCTTCACCTAATTCACCTAAAATCATTTAAAAACGCAAAATAGATTAGCGCCTTGAATGAGAAAACATTGACTTTTACTTTATGAATTACTTTAGATTAAAGAGATCGTATACGTTTGGTAATTGGAACCCACTGTTTGTTTCAATCCTACATGTATATACCTGTAGTTATAGATATATACCATAAAACTAACCTGTAAAAAAAGGTGGTAGCGATTTTGAAATATTGCCGAAAATCTGGAGCGGTTATGTCCACGCAGGAAGAATAATCTGCATTGGAATACACAATCTGAGAAACGTCACTGCTGTAACGCTTCTCAGATTCAAATTTTGGTGGATAAAAAGTGATATCTTTTTCCATAACCGCAGTACTTCGAAGTGAAAATTTTCTAAAAAAGCATTATACTATCCAAAGCTGCTGTACTTTTTACCAAGTAAGTTTTTATTGCCATTTATTTTTGGAGAAATTACCAAACGTATACGATCCCTTTAAATAGAAACAAGATAATTAAAAAAACAAAAGCAGATGACACAATTTTAAGTCTTCCAAGTGAATCATGTTTGCGGTTTTTCTCAACAATCAATATCTATAATAAAGGTGGATGTACCGGTATTAGTCTAACTTCTAATTTTTTTGATTCTAAGTCCCCCCCCTAATTTTCTTTATCCGGTAAAGGACAAATCTGACCCATTTGTGGGAGCTGGATTAATTAATCGGTTCGGTTCTTAATGTCCGATTGCAAATTGACCGCATGTACTTTTTGCCGTTGTCTGCATGTCACACTATCCTTTACACTGTTGCTCTATCATTTGTCTTACAATTTTGCTTAAAAACAATATTCAAATTTTGAGGAAAAAAAAATCTAGAAATCCAGCACATGCTGGCATTTTGAATGATACCAATGGCGTGGTTTGGTGTGAATTGTGCCCAGACAACCATATGTTCTTAAAGTGTGCAACAGCTGCACGGGGCAATCATCGTCTTTCTATTCATATGCAGATTGCTTTTCTTGTGTATTTTTTTTGTACTGTTTGTGTTTGTGTACTATCAGCTCACTCATCCTTGACCAAGTCTCTCTACTATATTATATTCCCAACTGCTTAGGAAAGCATGTAGTGATCCTGCCGTCACTTCTTTGGTTGTGTACTAAGTCTGTAGAGAGTCGAGTGTATTTTTAGCAAGTATTTTTTAACAAAATTTGAAATTGTTCTTGGTCCCAGATTCATCTTTTTCATATTTTTGCAGTGAACCTTCATTGAGATATAATGAACAAAACAAGAGTGGTGTCAGGTTGCCACATTATTTCTGTGCCATTTATTTAGTTTATTTATTTAAATTAACCATAATTAACCATAATCTTTGGATTTTAACTGAATCATCATTTTTTGGTTCTTTTAGTGTTTACTATTATATTGGTATCTAAAATGGCATTTGTTAAATCCTCGGTTATGGATATTTTTAATTACATATATCTACCGTACTTCAATGATTCAATTTATTTACGAATTGTTTTTATCATTTATTTTTTAAAGTTTGTTTTTGTGTGTGTCCTCCCTCAAATTTGCCAATTATAAGTAGTTTTGAAAAGGAGGACAATATGTAGCTGTGGTGACTTTTTCAGTCATTTTGTTGGAAAATGGTTTTGTTGGGAATTGGTTTTGGAGAGGGGCATTGGCAGGGATATAATTATAGTCGAGTGCATCACAAGTCCCTGCTAATCTATCACAAGTCCTCCGATCCTGTCCCAATTGAAATCACAAGCTATTCAAATGAGCTTTGACAAAAGCATTTCTTTACAGTTTATACTTGGAACTGGCTATATGAAAAGACTTGTGAAAGGACTTTAAAACTCTGTTTCATGTTAGACAAATCTTGGGTTTGAGGCAGGGTTACAAACATGCAGCATATAACACACTTGAACATTTTCAAACCTGCGTCAACTCAGAGATTGATTCCAACCCAGGCTGAACTCAACCCTGTCTCTAGACCAAGGTTGATATTTTCAACCTAGGTTGAAAATCTTGCCCTGGATTCAAAATGGTAGTATACTGATCAAAATATGCTCAGTTTGCACAAAGCCAGTGATACAACGCATGGTTGAATAATCCAAAACTCAACTCTTGGTGGCAGCGGGTTCGCCCAGGGTTGAGTTCAACTTGGGTTGAGAGGCTGTAGTGTTAAAGAGGCATATCAAGGACTCAATTACAACTCTAGGAGTCAGTCTAGTTGTTAAAATAGCAAGGTTTCAGTGAATCTTTTAGGGAGAATACAAGCCTGATTGTTTCCTTGACCACATTGCACTCCATGACTGCCACAATGACACCGACTCATCTTCGCAAGGCTAAGTTGATGTTCTTCTACGTCCGATACCCCAGCTCAGCTCTCTTGCGACAACACTTCCCAGATGTCAAGTTTAACAGGCACAACACCTCACAGATCATCAAGGTAAAATAAACACCTTATTACGACCAGTTTATCAGAAATATGCACCAAAATTGGCAATTCGTGCTGCGAGTTCACAAAAGTTAATTCTGGCCAATTTTGAAGCGAATGTTTCATGTTGTCAAGATTGTGTTCACATTAGCGTGAGGTATGAATCTGCCTTTAGTTCAATGTCATAGGGCTGTTGACCAGAGAAATTGCCTTGTGAATCTTCTAAGCAGATTTTAGCTGGGAACCAGTCGCAGCCAATATACTGGTACCAGTACATCATATTTGTCGGTTACTGTTTGTCGCTAAGCCAAACTTTGCTGCTTACTAATGAATCAAATTTACAAACGTTGTTACATGTAGTTGATGGCACTATTTGCAATTCTGCTTAGTGTATAGTCTTGAATCCTTGCTATTTGCAGCAACACAATATGTGCTTACTGTTTTGACCCTGTTTTTCTTTTCTTTTCAGTGGTTTAGCAACTTCCGTGAGTTTTACTACATTCAGATGGAGAAGTTTGCTCGTCAGGCAATTAGCGACGGAGTTGAGAAGAGCGAAGACCTGATGGTCGTCAGAGACATGGAGCTTTTCAGAACGCTCAACATGCACTACAACAAGAGCAACGAGTTCAAGGTGATTTGTTTGTTTGTTTGTTTACAGTAGGACACACCCTGAATGAGTGCATGGTACGTGTGAAAGAGAGAAATGGGAAACTGATTAGAGAGCGGCACAAACTTGATCATGGGTGTGCAAATCATCCAAATGTACACATACATGTATGTGTGAAGTTGCCCTTATTCTAGGCAGAATGGGGGATTTTTCTTGCTGTTATCGCTCGGCATTACCATTTCTCACTTTCTTCATTTATTATTCAGCCTAAAAGGGTTCACTGCGCACTTTCAAATATAATTAGAAAATCGCGTCAAAGTAACCAATTTTGAGGGAAACTCTCAAGCAGTAGCTAGGTTTATCATGTCTGATGATTGTATTGTATTGTTATTTGCCCCCAAACATCTTCAGCATTGAAGCAGAACTGCCAAGTAGGAATTTCCTGGCCATTGAAATATTGAGCTGCATGTAGTTATGCATTAGTGTCATTCATTCTCCTTCCCAACAAAAATATTAAAAAAATTGAAGAAAAATTGAAAAGAAGAAAGGAACTTGGATATCTTTTTTTCTTTCCTAAAAATTTTTGGTCAGGTTCAAGTAGTTTCTAGTAGCTGCACTTTGAATCGGTGGCAAAGTCCCGTTTGAGATATTCCTCAAACAAAAAAAGCTGGGTGGGGGGGGTTAGAACTCTTATATCACAAAGTAATTCACTGCTTTTATGACCAAAGGCATGTCTAGTGGTGCAGAAATATTCCTTTTCATAGTTGTTGCCAACAGGCACGGTATTTTTTGGGATAAACATGCATTCATTGCAGCCCAAGTGCTTCTGAACACTTGAGTGCCTGCACGCAATGGCAATGGCTTTGCAAGCAAAACAGGTCCACTTATTTTTACACCACGCATTGGCCAACTTGCCCCTAACACTAGGTCTTTCTGCGTATGTGTTGTATATTTCCTGTTGGGTAGCGATGTGTAACTTAATAGTCGTCCTTGTTATATGTTAAGACTTTGCAGCATTTAGGATCCCCTAATGGTAGTGTACACCTTTTGATTTGGCTGTAATTTTCGAAAATGAATGGGTTAGGGGATTGATATTTTAAAATAAAAATTGTGATGCTGACCTCTTCATATAGATGCTGGGAAAAACAAAGGAAAAGTATTTTGTTTGTAGTCTGGATCCCTGACTTTCTCAAGAAGAAACAGTACAGTTATCAGTGAATTGTCGGGTTAGGAAACCAGACTACATGTACATGTACATGTAGTTGACTTGCACCCATTCACAGATGTGTAACCGTAGTGCAAATAAAATGTGGACTAACTAAATTTCATAAATTGGGGCAGTTTTGAAAAAGTCAGGTTTTTACAACAGTTGCAGTCCAGCAATCGTTGGAAATTGATACCAAGTTTAACTTTTCTTGAAAACCACAGCACACCAGGTGCTGTGATTTCACAGGATACTTGAAACTGTTATTTACTTTACAGTCAAGTAAGGTATTTCATAATAATTCTGTAGTTTTTTTTTTTTATGTTTTGCAAAAATCGTGTTGAGCTCCATTTTTTTTTAGGATTGAGTGAAGTACCCACAACCAAAATATACAATGATTTTTGGGGTGAAAATGCCTTCGAAGATAGGTACAAGAACTTTGCTGAAAGAAACCTTACATGTATGTTGTCAACAATTCAGTTACCATTACAGTGAATGTAAGGCTGTTAGTTGTCCTTCGATGTTTTCATTGAGTGTTGTGTCTCCTAAATGGTTCAGCCGGCCAACAATTTTATTCAAGAAACTGACTTTTTGTTGTTGCTCCTTCACAAAATGACTAAGATGGCACAAAACAAAAACTTGTAAGAGAGCATCTGCAAGGATATCTTGGTCGTTCACTTTGTCATTTTAGATATTACCATCTCCTTTAATCATTGGTTTGAAATCGTGTATTTCACCGCATCTCCTCCGGACACCACAAGGTCTCATCGATAATCTCCCCATTTATTTAATAGAACAAAAAGGCTTTTTGATTCCCTCCTTTTGGTTGGAAAGGTCAAGCAACGCCTGTCTTTTTTTGCGCTGGTGTCTCCAGTTTGTCTGAGTTTCATTCCCCCTAACAAGGCAGCAGCACAAAAAAATATATTGCAGTCACACTCCGTCGACCCTGCATTTCTGACGGTGCATTTTGCTGGGGCCAATTCAGAGTCTAAGGTGATGTGGAAGCCGGCGTTGACAAAACATGTTTCTCTAAACGGCCCTGCTGGTGCCCAGTTATGCAGAACCGCCGCGGTTCCTTTTGTCATAAGCCAAGTGCATTTTGCGACTGCTAGACTGTGGTCAATAGTTTGTTGACAAGTTTGCTGAAAATTCCATCATTTCACAAGGCTAAGGTATTAAATTATATCAGGGAGTATAGGTATTTTATGGTTTTGATATTTTTGTTCCTCTTTTAAAGGTAAATGTAGGATACACCATTTGCAGATATCGAAAATATTTACTACCGAATTATTAAGAAATATCTTACTCATTTGAAATTAAATAATGATTCTAGGCATCCAGCAAAATGATTGCGCTGTTTTTTGTGCTTTTCTCGGCACTCATGATTGTAAAACTTCTAACAGGTCAGTTAAACGATATTTACTATAAAATACAACCCCCCAAATCTACCCATTCATGATAATTCAAGCATTTACCAATGATGTGTCCTACCTTTAAACTAAAGACTGGGATCTAAAAATCATGTAAAGAAATGTTTATGCAACTGACAGATACCGGTAGTTTAGTAAAGAGTGGGTTGTAATGTATGTTTTTCCCATGGAAGACAAGAAAAGAAAAAGATGACACCAGAAAATGAAACAAATTATGAAATGAGTCTCTCATCAGTAATTTTCATTAGGTAATTAGTTGTGACATCCTAACAAACCTTAACACTCCCTTATTCCAGTCATTTTGTCTCGTGCTTCACTGCCCCCCCCCCCCCCCCCCCCCCCCCAAAAAAAAAAAAAAAAAAGTTGGTGAAACCTACACCCACTGTTTGCCTGGGGCGAGGCGGGATCCATGCACGGCTAAGCATCCAGCAACACAAAAGGCTTGTGGGCTGTATTGTGGGATATGGTCTTAATTCCTTGCAAAGAACTACCACTAGGGTATATCAGGGCTCACCCCTAGCTTGACTTCAATATCAAACTTGTTATCGTTGTTGTGGTTTTACAATTTAACACCCTCGACCTCAACTTCTGAATGGTTTTTATACCGGCCCAACTCAAGCAGTCCCGGATTCCACATACATATTTTTTGCATGACAAACTATTTTCCATTTCTTGTTTTATTGATAGCTGGGTGCAATATATCTTTTTGAATAATGGATTTATTGTAGGTCATAAATGACTTTAAGGCGTCCAGTAAGGGAGTGCATGTAGAAAACAAGAAGAACATTAATCCTGTAGTCCTAATCCTCAATCTGCCCGGATGTGCCCTGACGTTTACTTCACAAACTCCTCCTTAGTGCCATGTTTTTTTAGTTGTTCTGAGGAGTATTAAAGGTAGCATGTACACCAGGCGCGGATCAGGGGGGGGGGGGGGGGGGGGGGGGGGGGGGGGGGGGGGGGGGGGCGGCACGTTTCCCCTGGGTAAACTGAGTAAAAACAAATAAACTGGGGGTTGGGGGAAGAGGGGGAGGTGAAAGAAAGGGAAGGGAGGAGGATCGGATTAGAGGATCTGCTGTGTCTAATTTTTTGGCATAAAAATATACTGACAAAAAAGGGTTATCAATCCATGATGGAACCCCCAGTTTGCGACCCGCACCCGTTCAATTTCTCCATGCACATGAAGCCCTCTCAGGGTCTATACCGGGTCAAGCGAGGCCAATATTTGGTGTTATTCACAGAAGACAACCTGAACCCGCCTGGCGCCCATCTAAGCGTAACATACGTTAACCAATTCTTTTTGGCGGCAGTTTTGCTAGATATTTATATACATGTACATGTATATCCTCGCATGTTTCAGTTTTGAGTGTGCCCCACATTCATATATAAACCTATATTATATATTTCTATATATTTCTACATATTCTCCCTTATAATCTCCATAATTTTTCATAATTCTCCATTTTATATCCATTATAATCTCCCTAATTCTCCATTTTATCTCCATAATTTTTTTTTTACTTTTGCTAAAAAACGAGATAATGTGGCTATAACTGTCCCCCTAGATGCGTGTCTAACAAAAAAAGGGGAAAGTTAAGAATTGGAGAGGCCAGTCAAACAACCACTCTCTGGCATACCTACTGGCATTCATTAATTAATTTATGTATATACCTGTAGTATATATTTATAGATACATTCTCCATTAAAATATCCATAATTCTCAATTTTATCTCCATATCATTTTTAAAACATTTGCTAAAAAACTCAGAGGAAAGTGGCCAGGAATCGCCTGATTGCACCTCACAGCACTTCGCGCTCGCAATTTCCGTTTTTGGGTTTGCCCCCCCCCCCCCACCCCCCCTAAAAAAAAATGATGGATCCGCGCCTGTACATCATTGGTAATTGCTTGAATGATCACGAATGGGGTGGATTTAAGGGGTTTTATTCATAGTAAATATCGATTAACTAACCTGTTTCAAAGTTTTACAACCATGTATGCTGAGTAAAGCAAGAAAAACGGTAATCGTTTTCAACGGCGTCGGGTAGTGGTTCTTACATGTATGTTGTTCTTGGGTTTATTTTTGGAACAATTACAGGATATGTAACGCAATCATTTTGCTGGATGCCTACAATCTGTATTTCAAATAATAAATATATTTCTTAATAATTCAGTAGTAATTTTTTTTCGATATCTGTAAATGGTGTATCCTACCTTTAACACCCATTAATTGTTACCAGTGAGCAATGGGGGGAAAAACAAACAGTTATATAGGGCACTTTTAAAATTGTTCACAGACCAAAGATTTGTTCACAAAGTTAAAACTTTTATATTATATTCTGTAGAAAGGTTGTGTAGCACTCAGACTAAGTCCCCAATTCTCTATTGTTGATATCTACACTAAGATGTATAGAGTAAGCTATTTCCAAAAAAGGCTTGATGCTACAAATGTAAAGCTTATTCAAAGTACAGACTATCATATACTGCCACATTAAGGACAAACAAAATTCCCTTGAAATTGAGGCCGTAATTAACAAGGTTGCACATGCACTGCTGTTCATCCGGATTGCGTGAGTCGTTTAGAAAAGGAACAAATTCCTTTCCTGATTGAGCGCACACCGGGGATTAGTACTCAAGTCTTGCTGCGTGACTTGGTAATATTACCTAGACTTAATATCAGTCTCTAGACAGGATGTCACCAATGCAGTACAGGCTTAAGCCATTCTAAGAACTCTCCTCTATTGCCCTGATCCACAGAATCAAAGTAACAAAAGCACAATTGTAGGGATATCTGATATGAAATAGGTAGTTTGCAGGCGGGCATCCATTGTACATGTATGTGTTTCATTTGTGGCCAAGTCATGACTTGAATCACCCTTTTTTTTTTACTTTCCAAGGGTTGAGTTGCTTGCACTTTTTTTAGCGGGAATCATTGAAAACAGACCAAGGTCACGCGGTTGGCAAATACTGGAAGATTCTATGACGCTAACCTAATCACCTTGAATTGCTGTGAGACTATAGGAGAGAATCCACAAAAGACAAGAAAAATATTAAAAAACCACAAAAAGGCGGCACGAGTGGCTATCAATCATGAGACTCCTTAAAGACAGAAGCACGCAGTTTGCAATTACCGCCAGCTATCTCTCCATCCAACCTAAACCACCCATTGCATTATTTAGTCGGCCCTGTGGCCTCTTAGTCCATTCTAATTCAAGACCATGTAATCAGGAAGTTGTCAAGTCATCATTGGGCCTTGCCTTCAGCGCCGACTCTCACCAGCCACCGTCGTCATCAGCTAGCTTTCACCGACACAGGTCGCTTGTACTTTATCCCTCCTTGCACTCTCAATGCCTCTTGTCACGACTTGTGCGCAATTAAGCACTGGTCTACGTTTTCTACATGTACTGGTACATCTAGACAAAAAAAATTCTCAATGTCCTTAGTTTTTTTTTGTGATTTCTGCCACTCTCTTGCTATAGTAGCCTTTGATCCAGACGCCCGTTGATTTCCTCTATAATTACCCTGCCTCCTGCTTGCACTATTTCAAGGTGCAGCTATTCTTCAGAGTGAAGGCCACTTCCATTTTTAGTTTTTTTTTACGACCACTTGTAATTTTTTATTTTGTGTTTGCGTGTGTAGTGTCCGTCTTTGTCAGCGATTGTGTTAATACCCAATTCAGCTGACATCTGTTGCCATGACATTATTTGATCTCTGAAAAGGTGGTTTCTTGGTTTGTTTGTTTTTTGTTTTTTGTTTTTTTAGCGTTCCAAGGTCAAAAATGTAACCATCTCCAAAGCTGTCTTTTTCCTGTTGACTTTTTGTCTTCTTTCTTTCTTTCTGGGCGACATTGTTTGAGAATTGGTAGGCTGATCACAAGATGGAACGGTTTGAAACTATTGTTAAAAGGGAAAGTGACTGTATTTTCCCCCCTCGTGTTGTGACACAAAAGTATCAAGTGTGTTGTTGCAATACTCTGAATATTCCAATGCAGTGAATCACCCACTTCTGTCTAAAGAAATTTACTAAAGTTTGTTTGGTTGGGGGGAGGTTGTTGTTGTTGTTATGCTCAATTGCACAACTGTGAAGAGGAATTATTACCATTTAGGACTGTTTTTGTTTGATTGTGTCAAGGTTTTCAACTAAAGCATAGCCATGTGTACTTGTCTAACTTTTTGTTTTACCTTGTCCTTACTTTTCCTACTTTTGTCTTGAAATTCCTAGTCTGACTCACGTCCCATTTTCCATGACTTGGACTCGAGTCACAATGACAAATGACTCGGACTCGAGTCATGATTACAAATGACTCGGACTCGGACTCGTCATCATGAAAAATGACTCGGACTCGAGTCAAGATGACAAATGACTCGGATTCCGACTCGTCATGATGAAAAATTACTCGGACTCGAGTCAAGATAACAATTGACTTGGACTCGAGTCACGATGACAAATGACTCGGACTCAGACTCGTCATGATAAAAAATGACGCAGACTCGAGTCAAGATGTCAAATGACTCTGACTCCGACTCGTCGTGATGAAAAATGGCTCGGACTCGAGTCAAGATGACAATTGACTTGGACTCGAGTCACGATGACAAATGACTCGGACTCAGACTCGTCATGATAAAAAATGATGGAGACTCGAGTCAAGATGACAAATGACTCAGATTCCGACTCGGACTCAACCCTGTGGACTTAAGGAAAGGATGTCCACACCATCAATAATATTTTCTAACTTTTAATATTTCCCCTAGGTGCCGGAGTTTTTCATGAAAGTGGCCACCAACACTCTGCGAGAGTTCTTTCAGGCCATCCAACTCGGCAAAGACACAGAGCCATCTTGGAAAAAGACCATCTACAAAGTCATCAGCAAGCAGGACGAACTGTTACCTGAATTATTCAAGTCTATCAACTGCTTGGAGGAGATGGAATGAGGTTTGGAGGGGTCAGGGGTGAGAGGTAAAAAGGTCACGAGCCGGCCTCTCCCAACGTCTGAGCCCATGCTTGTTTAAGCAAAACAAACTTAGCAATCTCACACAGGATTGATATGTGAAAACTCTTTTAAGAAATCTTGTGAAATTCTTTTCTTAAAACCCCCCCCCCCCAAAAAAAAAAAAACAAGACTTGAGTACTTTTGAGTACTTTTGCCAGTGTTTTTATCTGTAGGGATCCTGAAGAATTATACCTAAACCATAAACTTATAAATACTTAGGAAAGCTTCCTAATATGAAATCAAGAGACAGATTGTTGTGGTGTTGCCTGTCTTCCTTGGTTTTATTATAATTATGTGGCCTTCAATAAATAGCAATCGTAATTCTGGGAATGGCCAAGGAAGGAAGCATTGCTGCCCACCTTCACTCCATTTTAAACCAGTCACATTTTTAAAAGAGGATATTGAATACATCAAAAGGGTACAACACAGCCATTGTGTACGAAATACTTCTACAAGCATTTTATGTCATCACAATACACATTTTGTGTCATCAAACTTCACATTTTTTAGCAAACAAAACAGCTCCAAATTATTTTCAAAAGTACTGTTTTATATCTAAATAAGCTGCATACTTCTCAAGTATAACAAATTTATAAACCATATTTATGAATGCGTATTTAGGTATCAAGATATATTTATGATTGAGAAAATAGTACATGTATTGTTTTAAAAAAGCACAGAGATTGGCAATTGATTTAAAAATGTACACATTTTAACCAAACCAATGTGCCTCAATACACTGAAACTTGTACACGACTGTGTGTCTTTTGGTATGATAATAATGTGTGTGGATTTTTGTGTGAATATTACATGTACGTTGACTTCTGGTCATTCCGGTCCGTGAAACACTTAATTGCCTCATCCTGATGGTTTGAGACTATTGGTGGGTTGACGTGAGAACTCAACAGATGATTAGTAACAGGTGGATTCTGGCATTCAAGAAATAATCTCAGAGTAGGATGCAATACAGCCGTGAGACTCAATCAAGGAAAGCGATCGGGGAAGGGGGGGGGGGGTTAATTTGGTGATTTGAAAAGTTTGCAACAAAGATGCCATTTTTGTTGCTGGAACCTTGCAACCATGCCACTTTTCATATGTAATAGTTGCCATGTTTTGTTTTGTTTTTCTCTAAATTATGGGATATTCATTTTTATTGTGGTGCATTCTTGCCTTGAAAAGGGACTTTTGTGGAAAAAGTTGGTTTAAAAAGAAGGCAATTCATTGATATTCCATGTGCCTCAAAAATGGGAAGAAAACAGCTCTCCCTTCATCCCTTCCTCCATTGCAAAAAGAAAGTACTTGCAAATAAGGGCTTTCTGTTTAGATAACTGGATCCGGTATAAATTGGGTGGATGGAGATTGTTGGGGACATCGATCCATCATTTCTACTCTGCTCCTTTTGTGGGCTTAGGCTCCATCCCCACTTGTACCGTTTGTCTTGATAACTCAACGGACATGTCAGGCTTGATGAGTGGCGTGTAGGATCACAGTTAATGTACAAGATGGCGTCAGCACTCATTATCCCCACTAAGAGCTCGGACAGGACAGGAAATATCCATTGCAGCTGTCAAACTGAATTCCAATTACATGTATTAACCTTCCTCATATAAAGAAACCTGGGGGAGGTGGCTGTACTGGATTACTGATGTTTTCTTTTCAACTTGACGGACTTTAAACTTTCCAATGCCGATCTTTTTATCAAAATAGTTATGACGATGTGTCATCGTTTGGATCGTGCCAAAAAAAAGATTGACTGGTTTGCAGTGTGCAATTGGTTCAACAGTTACTAGAATACCGGTAGCCAGGGAAATAAGATGTCACTCATTGAACATGACAGTTATCTCAAATTGAGAGCAATCAAAGATAATCTCAGGTGGAATACTCGTCCCCTTTGTGTGCATTCTCTCTAAATACAAAATCTGCTTCAAAATAAATGAATAAAAGTACTATTTTTTAAATGTTGAAAGCAGTGACCAAGAAAAGAGTGTAAAATGAGGCAAAAGTGAGCATCAGAATTCTGTTTAGTACGGGAGGGAGTTCAGCAGTTAGAGGTTAAGAATGCTAAACTTTGTAATTTTGCCCAGAAAAATGATTATAGTTTCTTGAACGTATAGTTTCTTGACCGTAAAAAAAAATTCACTCTGCATTAATTGAAGAAGAAGATTGAGAAATGAAGTACTAAACATGGCAGTGATATCTTTTTTGATTGATATCTGCACTTAACTGATACGTATAAATCTTTAGCCAAAGGTCTAAGCACTGATAATATCCATGTTTAGTTTTGACGGATGAGGAAACGGCCTCGTTACATCTCAATATTCATCTCTGTATCCTCCTTGTAAGAAAGAACATCATTCATTCAAAGTGAGCACAAAGTTAGTACCAGTCCTGCAATACCAGAAGTGCCTTTTTTAAAGAGACAATACAATTTTTGACCAGTTTTTAAATCTGGCTTAATTCTGCTTTTTAAAAGGAAAGGTTTACCCTTAAAAAAATTGAAAAAAGTTTACATTTTATAGTTATCTCATATCCAGGTGTTTTACTATGGTACTTGGTGAGTTGGTATTTTTGACGTTATTAAAGGAATTTGTGATTATGACGTTTTTTCTTCTCTAAATATTATGTAATATATGTTTTGTAGTTTGATTACAGTAGATTTGTAGTGGATAAAAATTCTATATTTATAAAAAAACAAACGTTTACAACATGAAAAAGTTGTCAACTTGGTGTTAACAGCTTGTGCCTTTGTTATTTCAAGGTGGCCTATTGTTATGGTAATTAGTTCCAATTCTAATCAGTACATCCTTAAACTGTTTTATCAGTAATTTCTTTTAAAAAGAAAAAAAACATGACTTGTTGAAAACTAGTAGAATTTCAACAGTACTCTGGAAAATTATATTCTAAATTATTTTAATAATAGAAGGGAATATGTGACAAGGGTTTTAATATTTATCTTTGAGTTTTAAAGTAAAATGATTCCATGAGATTTACATTCCTATATTACTACATTTTAACTTTGAAGTTTGAAAAACTTTGTTCAGTTTTGTTATTTTTGATGTACCGCTGTCTTGAGGTTATTATTGATATTTGTACAGCAAGACAAGGATAGAAACAAATCATTATTTCTTTATTAGCCTACATGTAAATGTGTAAATATCCTATCCTAGGTAGGTAGGTAGGCAGGTTGAGGAGGCCTATTGCTGATATCAGCCATACAACAAGGGAGCCTATCCTCTTTTTGTTAGCGCTAGACCAGGGAGATCAATTGTTGTGACAGAGCGCCACACCTGTCTTCAACTCTTAGTTCTTTTACCGCACCTAAGTGCTACCCATTATGCTGGGTGAGCGGAGGCCGACTTGAACCGCGATTCTTAGTCCAATACTCTACCAACTGAGCTAAAGCAACCATATGTCCTATATCTCTCCAATTATTGTAATTTGGAGAACCATAACAAACCAATTTTACCATTTGAGAAACCATTTGATAAATGTGAGCGGAAAAAACGTTCACCTCCAATAACATAAAAAATCTACAAACAATGCAGTACTCTAGACCTAACTTTTGCCTGTAAAGAAAAAGAATATTTAAATTTAATTTGAAATATTGTGAATGATTATGTCAATATTTTGTTTCCGTTTAGTCTTTGTGAAGGGGTTTGTGTAATTGTTTCTATTGAATTGATGTTTCCTGTCATGGTCGATGTATCGTCACACACTGAGAATCTTGAGATAGGTGCATAGACAGATGCCAATGTATAGTTGCTGACAATTTCATATCGGAGGTTAATCTATCAAATTTACCCATGAGTAGTTCACCATTGTCTTAATTATAAGGACACACAAACAATTATATTTGTATGGTTTATCGCTTGAGACTGTTATTCACTTGCAGTCAGGGAAGGTATTTCATAATAATACAGTAGTTTTGTTTTTGGATGTTTGCAAATGGTGTATACTATCTTTAAGCAAGACTTGAGATTTCTGTCTTGGATACACCATTTGCAGATATCAAAAATATTTTCTACCGAATTATTAAGAAATATCTTACTCATCTAAAAGTAAATAATGATTCTAGGCATCCAGCAAAATGATTGCACTAGATATCCTGTAATTATTCTGAAAAATAGAATTTTACAAAGAAAAAAATCGGGATCGCCAAATAATTTGAAAAACTTAAGAAAACTGCTCGAAATAACTGCTGGACGGCGGTTGAAAACAAACGCTATTTTTCTTGCTTTTCTCGGCATCCTTGATTGTAAAACTTCGGACAGGTCAGTTAAACAATATTTACTATAAAATACAACCCCCAAATCTACCCATTCATAATAATTTAAGCAATTACCAATTGTGTATCCTACCTTGAATACACTTTGTCTATGAAATTGTTGGTCAACATGTAGGTATTGTGTCAGAATGGCCTGTCTGGGTCTCGTGTGTGTGATGACAATCAGCTGAATGGTTTACTGTGCCTTCAATTAGAAAGCATTCTTAGATGCAGCAGCAGGATATAAATAGCATTGCCGGCTCATGCCTGGTCATGTGATGTGGTCATGTGGTTGAAATGAACATTTCGTAATCCCATGGCCTACAATTTTCTCTCCTAAAACCTGCTGAATTCCACTGGTATGTTGTGACATTCCTTGGGTGTTTTAAATTAAATTGAGTTTTTTATGGGATTGTAATAAGTATACAAAGGAGTGCCTAGGATTTTAATGGAATATTTTTTTTTTTTAATTCCAGTTGAATAATTACAATTTAATAACGATGCCTTTTTAATATGTGCAGTTGGAATTTGCCTCTCAGATTTGAAATACTTGAATTTTTGTGTACAAATTGTTTAATATCTATTATTGGTAGTGTGGTAATGAGTGGGTGGTTGTACAGGGGCCTTAAAAATGATTGCTGACGATATATGTCTATATTTTCTTGGAATTTGATTTTGTTTTACAATCCAGTAATTTATTGTTGTTATATTTTAAGATTTGTTTACAACTCCATAAGCGTACTGTGATAAGTGGGATCTTGCACTCGGTGGGATCTCTGCTGAAAGTTCTGCTAAGCTTATTAAGAAAACCTACAAAATTTCTGACAAAATATGCGTACAAATTAAACTACAATAATAACAATACATGTATCTGATTCTGTTTAGCTTATACATTGAAACTGAATACAGTTTAGAATCATTTTCTATTTCTTGACAAGATATACTTCCACTTTAAGTTTAGGGAGGGAGGGAAGGGGGGATTTTTATCACAAATAACTGTTTGCATGCAATATACTCCGGATTGTTAAGCAATTTAAATATGTAGACATTTTAACACTGAATCTTTTTATATCCAATCTGCAAAGAATGTGTCTTAATATTTGACATTCCATTAGTGTAAGAAATGAAACACTTCATTTTTCTCTCTCAAATTATTTTTGGTCGGTGCATTTCTGGGTAATTTTTTATGAAATATTTGTTTGTTTTTTTGCAATGCCCTGGCAGTTGTTACTGTGTAACTATCTTTATTTGATTGTTTTTAAGTTTTGAAATGTGTGTGTATGTGTATATTTAGTCAGCGAGTTTGATTTTCGTCTTTCAGTTTCTTTTGATTTCAGGATTATCTTTTAATGGTACAAAGGTTATTCTCTGCTAATTTCTGTAAATTTGGGTTCATATGAAGAAAACAAAGTTTATAATCCAACATGATTGATTCCATATTTTGTCGACTTTTAAAAGATTACATTTTTATGCATTTTGCTGCATATAATAGATTTAGAATGTTATGCAAACAACTCATAATTTAGCCGTATCGTTATACATTGTTAATCTTATGGTTTAAAGCAAGTATATACACTTGTAATATTCTCTGGATTGCATTTGTTTTATGCAGTAGTTGTAGACAATCTTTACAATTTTACGAGTTCATGGAATATTTAGTCTAGATATGAGACATTTTTTTTCAAGCGATTAAACTTGAGAGAAATTGGTGATTTAAGGTTTTTGGGGGTTGCATTTGGGAATATCCAGTCTTTTATTGAATAAATTCAATTGCTGGTTTCTTGAAGGAATTGTTTCATTTGAATCCATGTCATGTTTTTGCGTGCACGTCATTCTAAATCAAATGTTTTGCGGCGCGTTCACTGACCAAGAGGACTGGAGGCATTTTATTTTTGCAGCATTCATTGTATTTTAACCAATCGCATTACTCATGAATATTTATGATGCTGTGTGAAAGAAAGATCAACATTTACCGGTAGGTCCTCTTAACCTATCCCAACAATAACATTCGAGAAAACTATTCGTTCAAAATAGACATAGCTTAGTTTGAATTCGGACCAGGGATCTTGCGATCCACAGTCCAACCAACTATCCCATTAGCCACTGTGGCAGCTTGATAAAATTCGTTCTTTGAAATGCTTTAATGTACATGCATGGCAGAGTATTAATACCAATGTGTGACGTCATTGGTTTTTTTTAATAAATAAACATCAAAATAGCTGAAATCATGATCCATTGATGATGTGTGCTGCAAACAAAAATGCTGTGGACTGGGCGGCATTGTGCATTTGAGAAATCATTACGAAAGGTTATGAAGGTAAAAGACTAGGGAGGGAATCTGACCCCCCTTTTTTTCTTTTATATATTCATCTCAATGAAGGTAATCAGTGCAAAAATGTTGAAAAGACATGAATTTGGGACCAGTAACATTTCCAATTTTGTTAGGAAATTTCAGCTCTCCACAGGCTTTGTACACAACTGCTGAAGTGGTGTTAAGATACCACATTCTTTCCATGATCAGTTTTAGCTTCAGACTATCACACTACATGTACATGGTACCCATATCCATGTCACTAGACAATTGTTATCTTTTGAATAGACCATAATGCAGAACGGACATCTTAGAGGCAGCTGCCTCCATTTTGCTAGGAGTTGCATGAGTGAACCTTTTGTGTGTTCATTGTTAGATGGTTGCTATCATATCATCCGTGAACCCTTTCAAACACGGTTGGGGATATACATGTATGGTGTGGGAAGGCTTTGCAACTCCCGAGATAGAAAAGGTTGGCAAGGAAACAAACATGACACAGAAGAATAAATGACTCGTGACAGACATCTTTTCAAGGTTTTTCATTCACGCACTTTATTTTGGTCAGTGAACATCCAGTTATTTTGGGGGTTTTTATGTTGATGATTTATGAATTGGGAAAAAAAATACAAATAAAATTGGGTTACCCTACATGTATACGAAGATTTGTGATTTAAATGCAAAGTATGAAACAAAAATACAAATTAACAAAAATCTTGTTACAATGTATTATTTTGCTGCAGCCTGGTTTTATCTTAAGATGCTCTATAACTTAGTCACACAGCCAAACAGATTGCAAGTGACTACTGCAGTCTCATTTCTTCCTTTTATTCTTTGTGATTCACATCTCAAGGTATAACCCTACAATATTTACAGTGTGGTTTTAATAATTAAATACAACTCCCAAGATCAAAAATTTTTTTTTTTAAAAGCCCCGTCAATAAAAACAAAACAAAAAAACAACACGAAGTCCCAACTATCGCATCAAACTCAACGTTTTTCTGAAGTAATGTGCTAGTTCAGAGCATGTTGCGAGTAGAAGGGGCAATACAAACATTTGACATTTAAGAAAAACATGCTCAATCGTTACAAAGTTTCACAACCTGTGATCTGGGGCCAATTTCATAGAGCTGCTAAGCACAAAAATCATTGGTTAGCACAAAAAAGTCTTGCTCATTAAAAACAGGTTACCAGCCAAAATTCAGCCAAAAAACAATAAAGATCATGGAAAATTTGGTCTGTAGCCTTGTTTTGGCTAAGGACAAATTGTTGTGCTTAGCAGCTCTATGAAATTGGCCCCAGGTTTATATCACTTTACAGAAAATGTAAAGTATTGTAGAAAGTCCGGAAACGATATTGGTTGATTCGAAAGAAACAACTTGTGTTTCTGGTAGATTTTGTTTATAAATACCAACAATAAAATCTGAACCACCCCCCCCCCAAAAAAAAAACCAAACCCAACAACAACAAAACTTACTACAATGAGGGTTACGTTGTATCGCATTGTCACAGACAAAGACCATAATATCTGGCGATGTCACTGCCTGCTACATGTACTTGTAGCTCCATTGGGCACATTATCCCCAACTCCTACATAAAAAAAACAAAACTTGTGCAACAAAAACTAATTTACAAGCATCAGTGCAAACACAGTACACTCAGTTTTAGGCCAAATAAAAAAAAAAATGGTTTCTCGTCCGAATAAAAACAATAATGTGGCACATTTTTTGGCATGACGTATTTGTATTCACGTTACGTCATATGATAGAAATAAATAAAAGAGAAAAGTGCCGATGTAAACACTAATCGGATGTGTCTTTCTTTTTTTTATAAAAAAAAAAAATGCAAACCCCTCCACCTCCCGGGCCCCTACAAAAAGTGGTTTGGATGCAGCAGCGCCGGAAATAGGATTTGGACGAGAAACTGGTTTTTTTCTTGGTTCTTTATCAAATGTCTGTACTCGTTTACTAAATTATTTTGAGATACTGTAATTGGAAATGGCTTCCACAAGGGTGACAATGCTTCTAAAAAAAAATTGTTTATCTACAAATAATTGGGCTAACAAGAGTGACTAGTCACAAGAGGGCGCTGTTTAGCTTTAACAATGCATTAAATTGTAGTGCACTAAGAACATAATAATAATATTTGTTTGGGTAAATAAAATGCATTTTTTTGTTAAAAAGCAGTCATGGAAAGCGGTCTTTCAAATTTGTGAGCACAAGTTCGAAAATACAGATTGAAAAGCTGTATGAAGCAAAAACTTGGCGTACATTATTATAAACAATTTCCAGTCTGTGTAATTCATCCACTTAACAAAAGGTTTTTTGGGGGAATTTCTTTTTTAGTTTAAAGAGGGCTGTTATTTTTTTCTAATCATTTAAACTTCAGGTGTTTTTTATTTATCTTCACTTGTATAGAATAAATACATTTACAGCAGTACAATTATAATATTGCACTTTCACTATTGTTATGTTTTAGTGGCCAACATAGGAAGAAAACAAATAAAAAAGTAGAAATAATTATAATAAAGGCTTGTTAGAAAAGGGATTTTTTTAGTACACAGGTTTTTGAATTTTTTTTTGTTAAGGCATACAGGATAATATGCACGTATCTCAAAAGTAACCTAATAAATTATCAAAAAGCTAACTTTTGATTAAAGATTTTTCTGGGTACTAAACATCCCTGAAATTATTCCGTCTGGTTTGCTGTTATTTTGAAGAAACTAAGAATTGCAGGTGATTTCCAACGATCAGTCAATTAATTGATTGATCGTTAAAAATAAAATGCACGATCAATAAAATTGTGTTTCTTGAATCTAAAGTTGTGCATGGTAATTTGTAACTGTTTCTCCAAAAAGTAACATATCCGATATGAAGTGGCGATATTATTGGAAACGAACAAAATACATGAAAAACAAATGATCCTATATGCTAGTATTTATTAGGTTGTTTTCCCCTCCTTTTAAATTAGAGCTACAATTTGGGCAACAAAGATGGTAGTTACATGTAGCTGTCGAAACCATTTATTTCAAGACTTGGTTTGTATAATGGACAATGTTGGGCTGTATTTCATTTTTAAAGTTTAATACAAAAACTATTTGTGGATTTTGTTTTATTGATTTTAAGGTTAACTTTAAATCTACAAATTATCAATGCCACCAAACTGGTTTTATGCATCAACGAACTAAATTTAAAGCTTAATTAAAAAAAAAAAACGCAAACAAAAATCGTGCACTTCCACAAAATAATTATGATAATTGATAGATATTAAGACAACACGACTCCTTTGTCAGGTATCCCAAGAGTACTGTGTGGATCAGCATAGAGATAATCCACACCACTGGCACCAGACTCTTTTCAAAAAAAATTAAGATGGCTTCTAAGGTCAAATTGTCTCGATTACTTGGCTATGGATTAAAATTACACACGAGTCTATGTGAAGTGGCTGCAGCCGCTACCATATGTATACGTATATGTACACATAATTTCAAGCCGCAGCCATTGGGACATGGCCTAAGATCAGAGATCCATCTAACAGAGACAATTTCCATATACGCATTTTGAGTCCAATTTTGTGTGCATGCTCAGTGCAGACTACAGTTCAGAATAGCCTGAACAACACAAAGTGAATGGATTATGCACATATGAAACGGCAGTAGTAATGAGTTTTGAGGTAATTTGTTTTCTCTTAATTTGCAAATTCTTACTTTAGCAGGCATCTTGTGCTGTCAAAATATAGTGCAGTTAGACACCACTAATAGAGGGGGGGGGGGGGGGGGCGTATGAGACTGTTAAACAAGCAGGTGTTTTTTGTCCACGAAGATAGAATCTAGATTCTAACACAGTGGCCAAAAGAAAGTGCTGATCTTTTTAACCACTCAGATTTGTTTTCTTTCATTTTGTCTTTACAGTATGTATACATCTGCTGGCATTTAGCCAAGCAGTTATCAGAACGAAAGGACACGACACGCAAATAGTATATAAATACAGATCAGCAAAAACAGGTGTCTTCCTTAATTAATTGAACGACTAAAATAAAACGGCAGAGGGCAAGAATTTACACTGGACCTTTTACTTCACTAGTCTTTTTATTGTCAGAAACAGAAGGTTCAATTAGATCAAAAAAAGATTAGAGTGAGAATTACTCTAGCCAGTTACAACACACCGAGACGTATCAACGCATTTTCTCACTCTGCAATGGTTTAAATGCTTTTTTTTTTTAGCTCAATGGCCGTTTTCAAAATCCCAGCTTAGGCTTCGTCTCCAGCTCCATTACCATTGCCAAACTGAAGCTAAAGACAGAGACAAAGCCGGGGTTTGGAAAACAGCACTTGTTGCCAATGATGTTTAGACCGATAGAAATCAGCCTTTCAAACCGTGATCAATGATTCAGGGAACCAGACATCACTGGTACCCAGTAAGCAGTGTGTTAACATTCTATGGATGTTTCTAAAGGTGCACAGGTCTGGACAGTTTTTACAGAATTACGAAAAAAATATGATTATTCGTGCTCATCACAAACAAGGATTTCTGTCAATTTATTTTGTACAGTTATCGTTATTGGTTTTGATTAAAAGTACCAATTGCTGGCTTTTGAAAACACGAGTTTGAATTTTTAAGTTGTGTAAACATTCCCAAACTTGCCGTATTCATCTTCTCCCCTCCCTCACTCTCACCCCTTCTCTCACAGGGTTTCTCACCAAGTCTGTTTCTTGTTAAAATGTTTACACTAATGACTAAGAATTGTTTGTTTCCTTAACCTTTTTGGATCGACCAATTGTTTTATTTTTATTTTATTTTAATGTTATCTTTACATCGACATTTAGTTTACAATACTTTTTTGTTAAATTAGCCTCACTGTTTCTACATACTGTACTTCATTGATGAAATCTGTACACATTACAACCATTTGTTTGGGATCCTATGTTCAGGAATTCCCCCATATTAAAATGATACAATCACAACGTATGCTCCTCTGACAACAAACAAATTAATATTAACATAAACAAACTGGATTACTAAGCTTTCAAAAAGGACATGTAAAAAAGGAAAGGCAAAAAAGGTTTGTCATTACTTTTTGTATAAGTTCAAAGTTTGATCGCAACAGAAGTACATTTTAAGGCTGCACAGCTTATACAAACATTTTGTTCAGTCTAGATACAGCCCCAAAACGTTCTTCTGAAAAGTCTGGAATTTAATAATTGAACTAAGGTTGGAAAAATTCAATTTGTTTTTCTGTGTTAAGAGGCTCGAGAAAAAGATCACATTATATCGCGAGGGAATAATTTATTCTTTTATAAATTACATTTAGATTTTCTCAAAACGATAAGGCGACGTTAACTCCCACTTGAACGCAGCACGCTTTGGAACAAGCGGGAATTAAAATCATCAAGACATATTTTGCAACATTTTGAGAAAAGAGACCAAAATAAACGGTCGTTTTTTTGCAGCTAAACTCTAGTTTCAAAAAACCCCAATATTAACAAGTTTGATGAATAAAAACTAAAAAAGCACTTTCTTTGGGCAACAAAAACAACAATCTGTACAACTGTTAATTGCAAAAACAAATCTGGACGAGGGAAAACAAAGCATGTACATTTGTCCGCTTTTCAGAACGATTTCAAGATGTAAAATCCAATCAATATTTTATTTTTTTTACACTTTACACACCAGTTGGCTAGTTATCATGGTTTGTTGACTCCAGTCGCAGTAAAATGAACTGAATGGCGACAGTAATAAACAACCTTGGAAACTGGTACAAAAATAAACCTAAAAAAACCAAAACAACTTCCTAACTTTCTTGTGAAACACAACTTTGCAATTTAAAAATAATCTTTGAAAATCTGGCTGAAAGCTGCAAAAACTGCATTTGTATTATTATTTTTGTTTCAAAAGTATTGTGCACAAGTATACCTACATCTACATTGGGTCTTTGCTTATAAAGCTGCTTCAATAATCTTGGAAAGATGACGTACCCTGGAAATTCTTTAGCCAATTTGTTTGTTTTACGCAAATTGATATTTGTTGTTATTGATAGTAATCAGGGACTGGCCTCGAGGCCAGACATTTGTTGACCAAAATACGGGAGATTCATCAACTAATTTCTTAAGACGTCTTTCATTCCAGAAAAAAAAGGAACCAAAAAGCTCAAATATTGCTCACTTATCGCAGGCTCAGATCTGTTTTTCTGTAATTCATTGCACAACAAATTTAATAACTTAAGAAAAAATAAAGCGAGAACATTAGCAGGACTATTTTAACAAATCAGTTTGATAATGAGTTTCTCTTCTCAACATTTTAATTGGATGCTTTAAGGGGATGGGGTTGTTGCTGACAATAAATTAGTTTTTGGGGTTGGTAGTTGTTTTTGTCGATATGTCTAGCAAGCCAACTAGTGGGGCAGATAGGGGAAATAATTGGGGAAATTGTGTCTTTTTATGAGCGTGAAATTTGAGTATGTCAAAGAGTATGTCATGAGAAAGATATTTGTCTATAGGGCCATCGCAGATTTGTCCTTGGAAAAAATATAGGTAGAATAACAAGCAATTTAAAAAATGGGTCCCATTGCTTGTTTTTCTACCTATACTTCTTCAATAGACCAATCTGTGGTGTCCCTATGGGCTCTGGGCATGGTTGAATGAGGGCGCTGTTCACATAGCAACCGTACTTCCAATGGGGAGTATGTCGCTGGTATTGCGCACCGATTGCTTTGTCTATTTACTGATTCTCTTAATCACGTCTTCATGAAAGAATATTATAGCGGGATAAGTCAGGTAAGATGGCGTCAATATTGAGCCCTCAACTCGCCTGTTCTTTTCGCTGAGGAGGTACTTGTGCCTGGAGCCCATAGCTAAATATCATAGCGGGATAAGTCAGGTAAGATAGTGTCAATATTGAGCCCTCAACTCGCCTGTTCTTTTCGTTGAAGGAGGTACTTGTGCCTGGAGCCCATAGCCAAATATCTTTCTCATGACTAGCCAAATTCCATGTTTGTATTCATCAAGGGCACAATGCAATCACCGTACTGAAACTACAATCTGCCGTACTAAAACTAAATGAAGAAATGATCGCATGTACAGGCGGTTGGCAGTATGATTCGTCGATCGAGTCCGACACGAATGGTTTCAAACAGAGGAATGTTTGCATTGAATCGCAATCAACTTCGAGTTGCTGAAACAGCTCTCCAATGCGGGTCTCAGCTATCTCCCTGCACTCCAAGATCATCATTTGTCTCAAGAACAACTCCATGATGTATCATCTTTTACACAACTCCTAAAGCTAGTCCTTAAAAAACAACAGGGAAATTAAAAAAAAAAATAACTAAAGCCTAGAGGAACCACAAAGAGAAAAATAACCAAAGAAGCACTGACTATTCACAAGCACAGTTCATTGGAGATTTTGGAGGCAATGTTTTTAAAGGCCATGGAGGAACCGGAGATGCGTTTGAAGCGGACGCCGTTCAGCGACAGCCTGGGTAGCTTACAGACTTCCATCTCCCACTGGATCAGGTTGTCCCCCCGCCCGTCACCATGTACACAGAAGAGAAGGTAGCGCTCCCGCTGCTCAAAGTCCACGGCGTTACCCTCCAAGACCCGTCGGATCTCACCCATGATGGAGTCAGGATCCTTGGTGCTGGTGGTCTTCATGCTGAAGGTGAAACGCAGCGAGCGAGGCTTGATAGGGTCCTCGCGATTGGGGTCGCGATTGGGGTCCCTCTCGGTAATCGACCTACCGAAAGGTGTCATGAAAAAAATGAAAAAAAAAGAAGATTCTGATTAGTCACGCTGCTTAACACCAAAGAAACCTAGAATTGCAAGACTTCAGTCTTAAAGCTGGTTATACGAGAAAGCGAATGCGATGCGAATTTGAAGTCACAAAGCAATCGCTGCAGTTGAAGTGTGGTCCACTTTTGTGAAATCGCAGCGCGCAAACCTACCGTGACGTTACAAATTTCATTCGCGTTCACTTTTGATGAACCATGCCTTAAGATGTTTCGAGAGAAGTTGGCGGTAAGGCACAGACAATTCTACAAGTGTAACAGTTTAATCAAATAGGTGCGCGTAGGGTCTCAAGGATTTTGCTAAATCACTGCAAATAAAAACAAAATGACTCAGAAAAGGAATGCAGGGGTGATATGAAATGCAACAAGTGAAAGTTTCAGCTACTTTAATAGCAAAGTTGCTGTGGAATAATAACAATTAATTAAATACCGATAGTTGCTTGCTACACGCAAAGCTTCCTAATTTTAATGCCCATTGGGAAATGCACTTCTCACTTTTGTCAGCATAAAGATTAAACAATCTCTCCCCATAATGTCTTGTTGAACAAAACAATACTCTAATATTAATACCCTAATGTTAGAGAAACAACGATCCAATATCGTTTTAACCAAACCTTGATCCGAGACAGTATAGGCCTTTTCACACTATCTCCTTTTTCGAACTGTGTTGAAACCAACCCGAATCCAACCCGGTTCAGCCTAGGTTGTTTTCAACACGGATCGTATAGACACTGTTCATTACTTGAACTGGCCGCTACGTGAACTGTGTAAGGTTTAATCCGGCTAGAGCCGACATGCATTCACACTACGAGATCCTCAGATTTTTGTGTGAACACCTTGTTATTTCTTGTCGTACTGTCCAGTTGCCTGGGCCAATATGTGGATTGGGTTTTCAGTCCCTGCCTGACTCCGTGGGTTTTCCCCAGGATTTTCTTCTAGGGTTTTCCTCCCACCTCTAAAACTGTACCTTCTTCTCATTGTTCATGAGGGCCCCAAATGATCAGCTTCTGCTGGATGGGCTACCCTCGTTAAAGATGGTTGTAAATAAATAAAAAAATATAGTTGTGACTGAATCATTGCAACTGAATCGCAGCGTCCAACCGAATCGCTAACAGGGCCTTTACATCTTCGTCCTTTCTATGATGGTTTTTCAGCTTTATTGTCGGACTTTACCAACTCAACTCGGGGCGGTTCACACTACCATTTTCGACACGGTTCACGCCGATTTTAATCCGGGTTGAGATTTTCAACCCTGGTCCCAGCCAGGGTTGATTTGGATCCAGCTAGAGCATGCTACTTGGGTTGGAACCAGGTTAAAATTTTAATAGTGGAAAAAGGGTTGGAAAAGAGTGAAAAGGCCTTATCAGACCAGTAGCTGTGGGTAGCACACCCTGACATTTTGGGCCTTGCTCGGGACATGTTTATTCGTTATCCATTTTAAATCCCGGAGAAATATTTGCGTGTATATACACGTCCTCCCTCACAGAACTAACAAGAGAAATACTTGGTCTATCTGAGATTCGTCAACAGGACAAAATAAAGATACAATACATAAACGTTCTATAAACAACGTAGTCGGAACATTTAGAGCTCCTCACTGTTAAATCAAGCGCTGTTAAATACAAATACATGGCTTGACAACACAATGTAAACTGATGCTCCACAATGCATGCAAGGCTCAGTTGGGTCGTTTGCATCAAAACTTACAAAACAAATTCATGCAATTACTTTGAATGAATACACTTGAACACAATTCAAACGACGTGGCTTTAGGCTTCAAATGCATTACATTTACATGTAGGTGGTACCCTATTTCCCAAGATCAGGAAAAGTCTTCCTCTAAACTTAACAGGGTTGTCTATTGTACCAATGTAAACAAGTATATTTTGTTCCGACTACGGGATAACAACTCAATTGACTCGATTGTGTGAAGTATTTTAACTGCTTCCAGTAGCTACCACATGTACCGTGGTATTGTTGTTTTGGGAAAAAATGTAGTATCCTGACGCTACTTCAGCGGTTGTGTACAAAGTTCATGAAGAGTCGAGAATATTTGTTTAGTATTTCAAAATTTCAAAACTGGAAATGTTTCTTTGTCCAAGATTTGTGTCTTTTCAGGTTTTTTGCACGGAGTGACCTTCATTGATATGATATATAAAAAAGGATATGGTTGCAACATTCTTTCCTGTTTTTGTACTGCTTATATTTTTCTTTCTGGGTCTTTTTCAGTAACATCACTAGTAGCCAAGAACAATTAAAGAACTGAAAGGTATCTGGTATTTACATTTTTTTAAGTTTTGACAATAATTTTTGTTAAGTGCCAATTTTACAAACAATTACGAATAAATAAAAGTAGAAAGCACAAAAAGACAATTCACTACCTAGAAATAAAAGAGTAAAAAACAATCTCATTCGAGTAAGGAATCCATTTAACAGTGATTAACATTCTACATAAACAAAATCATACATAAATAGGAAGTGCTTTCTTTATTTGTCAGAAATCCACCCTCAACAGATCATGAACAACAGAGAGATGGAAATATGAGAAGCAATGGTTGAAATTACTGATGATGTAACAGCCCAATGAATAACGCAGGATGCGCATTACCTTGATAGATTGCCAGCACTGGTGACATGTAATGAAAGTAGCAAGAATAATAACACAATGACCGTCAATATTGCAATCATTATCATAATGAAACTTTTGGATGCAATGTGTCTTGGTTTCTTCTTCTTTCTTCATTTATTTAAGAAACGATTATTTGTATGATGAGATGCCTTTAGGATGATTCTATAGAGTTATTAGATGGAAAATGGTCCTTGAAGCATACAATGAAAGGAAAGTCATCCTACCAATTTAAAAAAATGGGGAAAAGGGGAGTCTTCCTCAAACAGAAGTTCAGCTTTCTTATACAAACATAATTATGCAAACTGCATAGTAAAATCCCTTTCAAAAAATACAAACATTCTAAATACTTTCAAAGAAGCTAATGAATATTCATTTTCTAATCACAGCAACCGCGACAGTCTATAGTGCAAAGCATTTGTTTTTCATTTTTAATTAAAAAAAGAGGGGGTACTGAATATTCATGCGCAATGAATATTCATCTGAGCTTAAGAAAAACTTGATTGATGAATATGCATGTTTACCTGACGCCAGTAGGAGGTCGTGTTGGGGGCGGTAGATCGGGAGGATAATCAACTCCAAGGTCACTGTAGTTAGAGGGCGCCCTGCATCAGGAAAAATACCCCAATGCCGAGGCTACAGTTACTATGGCAACATGCTCTTTCCTTTCCCTTTAGAAAGGAGTCATTTAGGAAACGTGTCGTTGAGCAAAAAATCTGAGGATTTCTTGGATCTTTTCAAAGATTCATTTCTTGTTCAAAGATTCATTTCTTGTTCAAAGATTCATTTCTTGTTCAAAGATTCATTTCTTGTTCAAAGATTCATTTCTTGTTCAAAGATTCATTTTGTGTTTTTTAAGTAAAACGATGCACATAAAAAATCTGGTAAATTTTCATTGCCCCAACTGTTCTCCTCACAGGGGCTTGTAGTGCCAAAAAGGGTATTCAAAAGTTGTATGAGCTTGGAGAGTAACTAGAGTTAGTGCAGGAGTTAAGACCAGTGAATACGCCAGTGAAAGTGAACACTTTGTGGTGTCGGGGTGTGTTTTACCGCTGCAAATTCCAGCAAAATTTGCACTGGAAATTATGAACTGGCCTTAAATGTGACCTGTCACCACAAAATGAGAGTAAAGTCGCACAATGTGATTCAGATATATGGCCATCCAAAGTCAAAATATGAAGGGGTGGTCAATTTTGAGATTTTGCATAATTTGGAAAGCCCAAGTCCTCCTCTACATATTCCCATTTTTTGGGTGAGATCAGATGATCAAAAACCTCTTAAATTACGCGATTTTGCATAGTTAGTGTTTGGATTAATGTCCATTAGTGGTCTAATTAACACTAATTAAATTAGCAAATCAGGTTCTCGTAAGTATCCCACGTTTTTAAAATTTTGATATTTTGTTGGTTATACAACAGTTTGTATGTGTGGAAAATTTCAAGAAGAAATAATGATTAGAACATAGCCGTTGCTATGCTCAACCGAACCTTTCTTAATTTTTTGCGTGTTTTGTTTAAGATGTTTAAAGTGAGTTTTCTCACAAACACGTTTTGTGAAACCCATGACTTTCTAGAGCGCTGTAAAAAGTATTTATCGCAAAACCCCCAAGTGTTATATACCATTGGAAAGCTCTCTTTCTGAAGAATTTGAAAATACCAATATCTTAATTTCTAATAATTCCGACTTTACTCTCATTTTGTGGTGACAGGTCACATATTAGGTTAGTGGCATGATTGGAAATGACCGTCCAATGACATGATCACTCAAAACAAAACAAAACTAAACAAACTGAAAAGAAATGCCTGAAAGTATAGAATAATTCTGGCCAGTTGTTGGAAAATCCTCAGAAATAAAGTCTTTTTTTAATTAACCCCAGAAGTGCTCAATCCAACAATTTCAATACAGATTCTAACACCTTGATGGGGTTAGAGTTTGGCTGAGCAACAGAAAGTCAGAAATGAGTTTTCAAACAGGGAAATTAACAACTCCATACTTTTTGTTTTAAAAACTGTAAGTCAGGGTACCAGACTAACATGCAACCATTTCCAAGTTGTTATCCGTTAAGTTTCTGATGGTTCTGCTGGTACCCCGCAGGCATCAAAACAACTAATGAAGGGAGGGGGGGTATGGCTGCATGCAAGTTAGTAGTGTTTATGACAGCTGTCAGCCATTGTGATGCAGTGCAGTATGGGAAATAACGAACAAATTATGACGCCTGACGACTAGACTACTGACGACAGACTGATGAAAAATGGGTGAACAAAAAAAACCTGAAGAAACATGACGACCAGAACAAGTTTATGAACATACTAAGAGAAATATAGAGTACTATAAACAGTTTGGTTAAAAGAAAACTGGACACCGTTTACTTTGTGTAATGAAGTTGATTGTTACTATCACTGGTTTTAATGTGGTCTAATGTTTTAATCTGCAATATGTCACAATGTCTCTTTAATAGATATCAACCACTAGGTTTGCGAGATAAACTTATCCCAGCTAATTGCAAATGTCGTGATGGCTACCTAATTGCGACTGATATTTGCAACATTTGAAAGATAGATTGGAATACTTCATTGTTCTTGACATGTCCCCGATATGTAGAACAGAACCTTGTGAATAAATTACTCAAACTTATGGATAGAAAGCACAAAGAATACTGCATCTCGAAGGGTTCAGGCCTAATTTTTTTCTTTGCTTAATTTTCCTTTTTTTCTTCTTCAGACGTCATTCAACCAAAGTTTTTGCTTTTTTTCAATGAAAATAAATGCCACCAGCACTGAATAAGTTATGGAACAATAACACTTAATAATAGTCCTGAATCCCCCAATTTTAATATGATTTTCTTTTCACACACTCTAGAGAGTTAGAATTAGTGAGTGAGTTTTTAGGGTTTAACGCCGTACCAGCATCAATGGCCATATTCACGGCGGGAACAAATTTCATTTAACAATTTGTTATTTCATTCAACAATTAATGTGAAGAAGTTACAGTTTTAGAGGTGGGAGGAAAACCCCAGAAGAATATCCTGGGGAAAAACCCACGGAGTCAGGCAGGGACTGAAAACCCAATCCACATATTGACCCAGGCCGGATTCGAACCCGGGTCATAGTGGTGGAAGGCGAGGAAAGAACCGCTACACCAACCCGACTCCCCGAGTTAGAATTAAAGAATAGGATAGAAAAAGTATGAGAGGAATTTTGTTGACTCTTTAGAAGTCAACTAAGAAATAGGAAGGTCAATTATTAACCAGTTCGCGCCGGATGACGTATATAAACGCAAAAATTTTCCCAGATTCAAAACGGATGACGCATAAACACGCCAAGTTCAAGTTCGGAAATGTATGTCAGCAGCGGGCAAGGCCGGAAATGCGTGGGTGTGCTTCCCGGCACTATCAGCCTGAACACGCTTCGGATTGAGTTTCGTTAAAAATAATCCCGCCCGTGGGCTCGGCGATGTTAAAATAATCCCGGCGCGAACTGGTTAAGGGTGCAGAAGTACAGGAATGATGAAACCAAATAATTCAAAATATAAAAGTAGGACAGTTGATATTTTTTTAAAGTTGGAGCTAGCGATGGTGATGAAAGTTATCATTATCAATTATTACCGCTGAGCACAGCTAAACAAAACTCAAATTGTTATTAAAACAAAAAATTGCCTTGCAGAAAAATAAATAACTTTGCAAATTGTTTAATGTCTGTGAAGAAAGCAAGAAATGGTAAATGCCAACAATAACAGCCAGATAAAGCTTAGTAAAAAGGCAACTTTTTGCTGGAATATCTCCACACATACATTGATGATTTTCATACACAAGACGGTGAAAAAAGCTAAGCGATTCAGATACTTTAAAACTGTGTTTTTGAGTTTTGTTTTAGTTTTTGCATTTAACATCCAAATGGACCTACCTAGACTCCCCTACAAGTGGTTATTTACCCAATTTTAGGGTATGAGGAATACTATAAGGATATTCCAACAACATTTGTGACCTGTTCCAACGAAACCCGGACAAAGTCGACTTTTTAGTTTTTCAGATTTTGCTTTTTTCAAATTCTCTAGGTTCTCAGCTTTAAAATGATGTATCATTTACATATGTACCCCCACCCTATCTTCCCTGGGGTCTGGATTTATAGTGATAAAACCCAGACAACCTAATTATGAGATAAACAGCTTTGAAGTTCAGAAAAGCGTATTATTTCTATACACAAATGTTTCACAAAATTCTGGTAGACGGATTTTGTTCAAATTTGAGGAGATTGTAGATTAATAGTGAGTGACTTAGGAAAACCTAAAACCTCAAAATGGTAAAATCCATCCAGAAATGACTTCAGGAGTACATTGTGACAAAACACATTGTGCGACTTTGTCCGGGTTTCGTTGGAACAGGTCACATTTGTTGACCATTTTCTTACTAAAAGAGCCATTTTATTTGTATTGTTTTGTGTTTTCAATTTACAATTAGTTTCTCATTTCTCGTTTGTTGCACTGTGCGCTCCTTTGTGTGCGTCTCTAATGGTACGAAACAAGAGCAGTGCAGGCACACACTATACAATGGTACATACACATACACTGTAACAGGACAGTGAGAGCGGAATGATCTTACGCACCTTCTCGCAAACTTTGACGACAACTTGCCAAAGAAGGACAGAGAGTTACGGTTACGTTCCATGCCGTCCTGCATACCCGGCGAGGCGTTGGGTCCGTTGAACATGGGATGCCGCCGGACCTGACCCCCATGGAAAGTGTTACGATTGGGGACGCCGCGAGGGAACCGTATGTGGCTGCTAGGGGTGCCCGTGTTGGCGCCCCCAACCGCCGGCGAAGTGAGGAAGGGTAGTCTATTGCCTGGTGCCGTGCTGTAGGGTGGAAAAAGATGTTATAGATAGAAATCCTTATGAATAGGAAACCAGGCTCAATCTTGGAGACAACCACCTCCCTTAACAATCTGACAAGTGGTGTGGTTGTTCTCCATCATGCCAAGCAAATACCAGTCACAAACAATTTATATACATCACTTGATAATAACCTCTGCCATGGAGGTAATGTTTTTGCCAGCGTTTGTTTGTTTGTTAGCAAGATTACGAAAAGAATACTGGATGGATCTTAATGAACCCGGTGGGTAGATAGCTGATGGATGATTCCATTAAATTATCAGATTGATCTGCATCCAGATCAGAAATCAGGATCTTTTGCATTTGGCGACATTTGCCAATTGAGGGCACTGTACTGGACAACCGGTGACATTGGGGCACTTTTGTGGTTAGGGCGAGGCTTTGCTCTCTCCGAATGCCCTATTTCTAGTTTGGTTCGTAACACTGTTTTTGCCAAGGAATACTTTTCATGCAAAGCAAAATGTTGTGCTTAGCAGCTGGTCACAATCAGAGCGTGTCTATCTTGCTGGTGCAGAAGGGGGATTCTCGACTATCTTAGGGGATGATTATGGGAATCTAGATGTTGCTTGGTCTTTCCAGTGTCTTCGAAATGTGGTAGTATTGTTTACCTAGGTCTGTCTGATGGATCTTCTAGTGGCGGTAGGGACGTGCCTTTGTTAGGATGGCCTGAGGTGGATGCCGACTTCTGATGTCTCGGCCGTGATGTTGATACTGCAAGATCTCTACTGCTGTGGTCCCAAAAAAAAATATGTACAATTGTGTAAAAAAACAGTCCGAATTATTACAAAAGTGATTTGTACTTCAAATGGTTTACTGAGGATTTCTCAACTCATTACTGTACATTTGCTTTGGTCTCAGAAACAATTTTTTATTTTATTTTTAAGGGAAGGTTTATGTTCAGTAACAATGAATGGACAAGAGATCTACTCATGGCCGCCGTGCAAACACTCAGGGTGGCCCCAAAAAACAACGAACAAGGTGTGCTTCCGCCGCACTGTGGCCCAATTGGTACATGTATGTATAACTTATAGGTAGCCTTTCTGAAAGAGAAATGATACAAGATAGAGTGTGGAGCTAAAACTACTGGACCAAATCAAAAACTGTTGGTACAATTTTTATTCTAGAGGGATTCTTCATCCATTGGTATAGGTAATGTTGGCCTCAGCGTGGCAGAGGTGTGCTTGTCTATTTGTTTGGGGTTTTTTTGGGTTTTTTGTGGGCCACCCTGTATAGGCTCCAATGTGCTCTGAACAGGGATTGAAAAACACTTGTGCCCTATTGCCCCAATCAAATGAAAATTGTTGAATTGGGTTTTGCACTTCAATGACTAAGTTAACAATCAAGTATCAACTTTAATTCCATCATATCAGATACAGATGTGCAGCAACAGATTTGAACAAGCCAACCGACCCAGGCAAGCTTGGTGGTTGAGCGGTTAAGGCATCTGCACTAGCAATAAGGAGGTCTAGGTTCTAGTCCTACACCAGTTATTTTGTTAATTGTTGCCACTACCTACCCAGGGATGTTGTAGCGAAGTAACATGGCCACTACCTACCCAGGGATGTTGCACCAGAGTAACATTGCCACTACCTACCCAGGGATGTTGTAGCGAAGTAACATTGCCACTACCTACCCAGGGATGTTGCACCAGAGTAACATTGCCACTACCTACCCAGGGATGTTGTAGCGAAGTAACATTGCCACTACCTACCCAGGGATGTTGTAGCGAAGTAACATGGCCACTACCTACCCAGGGATGTTGCACCAGAGTAACATTGCCACTACCTACCCAGGGATGTTGTAGCGAAGTAACATGGCCACTACCTACCCAGGGATGTTGCACCAGAGTAACATTGCCACTACCTACCCAGGGATGTTGTAGCGAAGTAACATTGCCACTACCTACCCAGGGATGTTGTACCAGAGTAACATTGCCACTACCTACTCAGGGATGTTGTAGCGAAGTAACATTGCCACTACCTACCCAGGGATGTTGTAGCGAAGTAACATGGCCACTACCTACCCAGGGATGTTGTACCAGAGTAGCATTGCCACTACCTACCCAGGGATGTTGTACCAGAGTAACATTGCCACTACCTACCCAGGGATGTTGTAGCGAAGTAACATTGCCACTACCTACCCAGGGATGTTGTAGCGAAGTAACATTGCCACTACCTACCCAGGGATGTTGTACCGAAGTAACATTGCCACTACCTACCCAGGGATGTTGTACCAAAGTAACATTGCCACTACCTACCCAGGGATGTTGTACCAAAGTAACATTGCCACTACCTACTCAGGGATGTTGTAGCGAAGTAACATTGCCACTACCTACCCAGGGATGTTGTAGCGAAGTAACATGGCCACTACCTACCCAGGGATGTTGTACCAGAGTAACATTGCCACTACCTACCCAGGGATGTTGTAGCGAAGTAACATTGCCACTACCTACCCAGGGATGTTGTAGCGAAGTAACATTGCCACTACCTACCCAGGGATGTTGTACCAAAGTAACATTGTCACTACCTACCCAGGGATGTTGTACCAAAGTAACATTGCCACTACCTACTCAGGGATGTTGTAGCGAAGTAACATTGCCACTACCTACCCAGGGATGTTGTACCAAAGTAACATTGTCACTACCTACCCAGGGATGTTGTACCAAAGTAACATTGCCACTACCTACTCAGGGATGTTGTAGCGAAGTAACATTGCCACTACCTACCCAGGGATGTTGTACCAAAGTAACATTGCCACTACCTACCCAGGGATGTTGTACCACTGTACCATTGCCACTACCTACCCAAGGGATGTTGTACCGAAGTAACATTGCCACTACCTACTCAGGGATGTTGTAGCGAAGTAACATGGCCACTACCTACCCAGGGATGTTGTACCAGAGTAACATTGCCACTACCTACCCAGGGATGTTGTAGCGAAGTAACATTGCCACTACCTACCCAGGGATGTTGTAGCGAAGTAACATTGCCACTACCTACCCAGGGATGTTGTACCAAAGTAACATTGTCACTACCTACCCAGGGATGTTGTACCAAAGTAACATTGCCACTACCTACTCAGGGATGTTGTAGCGAAGTAACATTGCCACTACCTACCCAGGGATGTTGTACCAAAGTAACATTGCCACTACCTACCCAGGGATGTTGTACCACTGTACCATTGCCACTACCTACCCAGGGATGTTGTACCGAAGTAACATTGCCACTACCTACCCAGGGATGTTGTAGCGAAGTAACATTGCCACTACCTACCCAGGGATGTTGTACCAAAGTAACATTGCCAGTACCTACCCAGGGATGTTGTAGCGAAGTAACATGGCCACTACCTACCCAGGGATGTTGTAGCGAAGTAACATGGCCACTACCTACCCAGGGATGTTGTACCAGAGTAACATTGCCACTACCTACCCAGGGATGTTGTAGCAAAGTAACATTGCCACTACCTACCCAGGGATGTTGTAGCAAAGTAACATTGCCACTACCTACCCAGGGATGTTGTAGCGAAGTAACATTGCCACTACCTACCCAGGGATGTTGTAGCGAAGTAACATTGCCACTACCTACCCAGGGATGTTGTACCAAAGTAACATTGCCACTACCGGTACCTACCCAGGGATGTTGTAGCAAAGTAACATTGCCACTACCTACCCAGGGATGTTGTAGCAAAGTAACATTGCCACTACCTACCCAGGGATGTTGTACCAAAGTAACATTGCCAGTACCTACCCAGGGATGTTGTAGCGAAGTAACATGGCCACTACCTACCCAGGGATGTTGTAGCGAAGTAACATGGCCACTACCTACCCAGGGATGTTGTACCAGAGTAACATTGCCACTACCTACCCAGGGATGTTGTAGCGAAGTAACATTGCCACTACCTACCCAGGGATGTTGTAGCAAAGTAACATTGCCACTACCTACCCAGGGATGTTGTAGCGAAGTAACATGGCCACTACCTACCCAGGGATGTTGTACCAGAGTAACATTGCCACTACCTACCCAGGGATGTTGTAGCGAAGTAACATTGCCACTACCTACCCAGGGATGTTGTAGCGAAGTAACATTGCCACTACCTACCCAGGGATGTTGTACCAAAGTAACATTGCCACTACCTACCCAGGGATGTTGTAGCAAAGTAACATTGCCACTACCTACCCAGGGAAGTTGTACCAAAGTAACATTGCCACTACCTACCCAGGGATGTTGTAGCGAAGTAACATTGCCACTACCTACCCAGGGATGTTGTAGCGAAGTAACATTGCCACTACCTACCCAGGGATGTTGTAGCAAAGTAACATTGCCACTACCTACCCAGGGATGTTGTAGCGAAGTAACATTGCCACTACCTACCCAGGGATGTTGTACCAGAGTACCATTGCCACTACCTACCAAGGGATGTTGTACCGAAGTAACATTGCCACTACCTACTCAGGGATGTTGTAGCGAAGTAACATGGCCACTACCTACCCAGGGATGTTGTACCAGAGTAACATTGCCACTACCTACCCAGGGATGTTGTAGCGAAGTAACATTGCCACTACCTACCCAGGGATGTTGTAGCGAAGTAACATTGCCACTACCTACCCAGGGATGTTGTACCAAAGTAACATTGTCACTACCTACCCAGGGATGTTGTACCAAAGTAACATTGCCACTACCTACTCAGGGATGTTGTAGCGAAGTAACATTGCCACTACCTACCCAGGGATGTTGTACCAAAGTAACATTGCCACTACCTACCCAGGGATGTTGTACCACTGTACCATTGCCACTACCTACCCAGGGATGTTGTACCGAAGTAACATTGCCACTACCTACCCAGGGATGTTGTAGCGAAGTAACATTGCCACTACCTACCCAGGGATGTTGTACCAAAGTAACATTGCCAGTACCTACCCAGGGATGTTGTAGCGAAGTAACATGGCCACTACCTACCCAGGGATGTTGTAGCGAAGTAACATGGCCACTACCTACCCAGGGATGTTGTACCAGAGTAACATTGCCACTACCTACCCAGGGATGTTGTAGCAAAGTAACATTGCCACTACCTACCCAGGGATGTTGTAGCAAAGTAACATTGCCACTACCTACCCAGGGATGTTGTAGCGAAGTAACATTGCCACTACCTACCCAGGGATGTTGTAGCGAAGTAACATTGCCACTACCTACCCAGGGATGTTGTACCAAAGTAACATTGCCACTACCGGTACCTACCCAGGGATGTTGTAGCAAAGTAACATTGCCACTACCTACCCAGGGATGTTGTAGCAAAGTAACATTGCCACTACCTACCCAGGGATGTTGTACCAAAGTAACATTGCCAGTACCTACCCAGGGATGTTGTAGCGAAGTAACATGGCCACTACCTACCCAGGGATGTTGTAGCGAAGTAACATGGCCACTACCTACCCAGGGATGTTGTACCAGAGTAACATTGCCACTACCTACCCAGGGATGTTGTAGCGAAGTAACATTGCCACTACCTACCCAGGGATGTTGTAGCAAAGTAACATTGCCACTACCTACCCAGGGATGTTGTAGCGAAGTAACATGGCCACTACCTACCCAGGGATGTTGTACCAGAGTAACATTGCCACTACCTACCCAGGGATGTTGTAGCGAAGTAACATTGCCACTACCTACCCAGGGATGTTGTAGCGAAGTAACATTGCCACTACCTACCCAGGGATGTTGTACCAAAGTAACATTGCCACTACCTACCCAGGGATGTTGTAGCAAAGTAACATTGCCACTACCTACCCAGGGAAGTTGTACCAAAGTAACATTGCCACTACCTACCCAGGGATGTTGTAGCGAAGTAACATTGCCACTACCTACCCAGGGATGTTGTAGCGAAGTAACATTGCCACTACCTACCCAGGGATGTTGTAGCAAAGTAACATTGCCACTACCTACCCAGGGATGTTGTAGCGAAGTAACATTGCCACTACCTACCCAGGGATGTTGTACCAGAGTACCATTGCCACTACCTACCAAGGGATGTTGTACCAAAGTAACATTGCCACTACCTACCCAGGGATGTTGTACCAGAGTAACATTGCCACTACCTACCAAGGGATGTTGTATCGAAGAAACATGGCCAGTACCTGCCCAGGGATGTTGTAGCAAAGTAACATTGCCAGTACCTACCCAGGGATGTTGTAGCGTTCATTCTGGCCGTTAGTTGTTCTATTGCTTCCCGTCGCGTCTCGGTCTCCATAGACATAGGTGTTCCTTCTAGTCATACCGGAGTTGCTGGGTATGTGCTATGAGGCAAGTCACATGTTCATCATATTTATACATTTAAAGAGATCGGACACCATTTGTCAGTTGTTCATTTTTAAACGTTTTTTTTTTAGCACAAGTGCTCAAAATATAAAGCAACGTGCTTGACAACTAAACCTGGTGAAGTTTTAGCTCCGAGAAAGCAATATTCTAAGATTTCTATTTTAATTCAAATTTGGCCAAGTCACATCTTGAATTGTGACCACAATCAGCATTCAGGGCACGTTCACATCTAGCCGATTGCAGCAATGCGTGGACAGTAGTGGACAAATGTAGTGGATAAATAGTGGACGTAGAACAATGGAGGACAATAGGGTCCACGATTGACAGAAAGTCCACGATGAAAGGTATTTACACACGTAGATGTGTATGGGCGAGTACAGTTAGGTTCACAATTGACCACCCAATGACATTTTAAAATAAGTGAAATTTCCACAGCAAGCTTGTTTCTTTAAAACTGCATCATATGCCAGCCATTATGATTTACCTTTTGAAAACTTTTCGATTCGACGACTCTTTGCTTAATATCAGAAGACTATTTACTGTGCTTCAAATAAGTACATATAAATATGACCCGCTCGAGGAAAAGGCAATATACATGTAAGTTGCGAAATGCATTTACGTGAAATGGCCTGTTTAATGTAGAGAGTGTGAATTGTATTGTCAAATTTGTTTTCATATTTAGTCTTAAATGACAACTCAAATATCTAAAGTTTCAGATTAATTAAAGTAAACAAAATACCTCTTAAGGGTGTATGGTTCCAATGTATTTTCTTAGTTTTGTTGTGTTTTAAAGCCTGTTTTCTCAGTTGTGTAATTTGAATTCAAAGGATGCTAATAATATGCAAAAATGTCATCACCAGGATAGGAGGGACTGTGGAGTTATACTATGTACCAAATGAAAGCTTATATCCTGGACCTTCCAACCATGTACAACTCTTTTTTCAATTTTTTGGGCAAACTTATATCACCTTTTCATGGAGCGGGTTACATTAACAGTCATCGTTTTGTGCTATAAATACACCTACGTGTTTTGTGAAAAAAAATTACACAACGAGTTGCAGTAAGGATACAACACGTCGCGGTAGGAATACGACGCATCCCAACGCTGCGATGCGTCGTAAGTTGCGATGAGCTTTATTAAATCGGGTGCAGGCCAACCAACCAACCTTTGGCGTAGCTGACTTCTGTTTCCGTGACGATGACCCTTCTTGGCTGTTGCTAGTTCCCAGCGTGGGCGTGGTGGTCCCGCCCATTTTACCCGTGGTTCCTTTGCTGTTGCCGATGGCACCGGCACTGGCTCTCCCTTGCCGCGTCATGACAATGTTCTCCTTTAGCCCATTGTCATTGTTGTGGCGTTTGTACGAAGAACTGGTCACGTGCGAACCTGCAGTGAGAGAGTTTGAAAATGAAATATTCTCTCGGACATTTATAGTAAAAAAGAAAAGTTCTGTCTTGAAGTAAATGCGAGCCGAAGAAGTTTTCCTGACAATAGTTTGGTTATTCAAGTTCATACATTTTACCCTATAACTTATTAATAGAATGTCAGATTGAAGCGCAACAAAAAGTGTTGCAACGATAAATTTATCCTCTTTTCTAATACCTGAGAACCCTCATTTCAACCTCTGCCCAGTTCCGTGTCTTTTTGCCAGAACTCCTCAATTATTGGCAAGCAGCCAAGTCTGAGTGTGGTTATCTGAAAGCTTTTGTTTTAGGTTACAAACTGGAATACCCCCCCCCCCCCCCCCCCCCCAAAAAAAAAAAAAAGGAAATAAATAAATAAAGAATATGCAGTTTATTGAATAAAAAGTAAGGGGTCTGAACAAACCCTGATACTAATGTAGCCCTCTGAAGCAAGTTCGACAGGAGAGTTTCCAGATGAATGTTGTTACTACATTAAGACACAGTGTTTAAGTTAAACACCGAAGGCAAATATTTAGCCTTTGCAAACAGGTGGTTTAGGTTTATGTATGCCAAAACGCAGCACTGTATTTACCGACTTTATTACCCAGGTCAAGTTTGAATTGGTTTCTTCTTCGCACTGATCAACATGTCGCAAAAGTAAAATGTCGAGAAAAAGGCCTTTGAAGTGTCAAGTTGTGTACATGTGATATGTTGTTTTTCCATAAGAACACTTTTATTCAACTACTTGCATATTATTTCTTAACAAAATACCGGTATAGTAGTAGGCATATCAAGGATTGCAAATATCAATAAATCTGAAGAATATATATTTACCCAAATGTTATTTATTATTTTGCTTTTTATTTTTCCTATACCCTTTTTGCCCAGTTCCGTCTCATTTTGCCAGGAATGCCTCACAATTTGGAGTTAGAGAAAGTAAAGCTAGCGTATGTATCACAAATGTATGCAACACTAACAATAACTTTCAGTATAATGTTGCTCTCCCTGAAGTCTTTTAGATTATCACCCCAAAAATACATTTAGTTTTCAAAATGCTTATTTTGTTATTGCAACACAAAAGTTGGTCAGTTTTATATGAGATGTTAAGCCAAAAATAGAATCAGCTAATTTATAGTAATGAATTTATTACTTTGTGACCTTACAATAATTATGCGTGTCATTTGGGAACAGTGGGTACAAAAGTAACTCAAAATAAAAAACTGTTTTAAAAGTTGAAAACGTCCAAAATATAAAACAATTAAACAAAAAAATCTGAAAAAATACACTAAAGAACAAATCACATGACACTAAAAGGTAAAAGGTAAAGGTGAATTTTGTCGGTAAAAGGTAAGAAACAATCAGGCAGCACCAAGGTGAACTATCATTCCAGACTGGGTCAGGGGTCAAATGCCGGCACATCAGGGCACTGAATCTGTTATTCAGAATTCAGACTGATGTTAAAGGAGCACTATGTGCTGAAATCCCCCAAATATCCTGTTTTGGATTGTTTACTTTCAAACATATGGTTGAAAGAAAACCAACCTAACGTCTTAACGTTCCAATTTTTTTTTTTTTAATTGGTTGTTTACATCGGGCTCGTCGTGTATGCATAGGTTTTTTCCATTCAATGTACGGTACACATTGTGCGTTTCCCATAAATTGCACACGGCTCCAATGCACAAATGCAGTTTCTTACAAGTCCACAAAAGGCGAACACTTTCCGGCTGGAAATAGACTACACCCAAACTGCTCAAGTTTAGAAGGTCACTTTTGTGATCCCCTAAACTCGTTCTACACAAGAATAACACAAAAACGCCCAGTTTGTAAAGGATGGTTGTGTGAATGTTTCTACTGTATACTACTTTTAAATGATCTTTCCGATGAACATAAGTTAGTTCAAAATTTAGTTTAGAATCCTTTAAATATGCATAGTTGGACTCCTCCATGAAAAAAACAACCCAAAAGATAAACAAAAGCAGGCTTTCAAGCAGATTCAGATGAAAAAGTACGGTAGTAGAAAAGTAGGATCAAAATTGTCAAAAAAACAGGACGAACGTAGGACTTTCGGGGCAAAAATTGGACCTTGGAGGACAAAAGTAGGAATTTGGGGAACAAAAGTCAAACTTTGGGGGACAAAAGTTGAACTTTGGGGGACAAAAGTTGAACTTTGGGGGACAAAAGTTGAACTTTGGGGGACAAAAGTTGAACTTTGGGAGACAAAAGTTGAACTTTGGGAGACAAAATTCGAACCTTGGGAGACAAAAGTCAAACTTTGGGGAACAAAAGTCAAACTTTGGGGGACAAAAGTCAAACTTTGGGAGACAAAAGTTGAACTTTGGGGGACAAAAGTTGAACTTTGGGGGACAAAAGTTGAACTTTGGGGGACAAAAGCTGAACTCTGGGGGACAAAAGTGTAGGTCTTTGGCGGGCTTCAAGGAGTAGTTTTCAGTGATACCTGCCCATGTCCATAGCATCATTAGCCTTATTTACATGTAGCATGTTCTATACTCACAACACTTTTGCTCCATCTTCAACTAAAAAAGCTCTTGGAAGTACAGTTGCAGTACTCCTATGCCCCCCAAAAGCTCTTTTATTTTGTTATTAACATACCACACGGTATGATGGTGTGTAACACTGTTATAAAAACAAATATTCAACGAGATTTCATATTTTTTTCAGAATTGTAGGAAATAGTAGGAATTTCAGGAAGATATAGGAGAAGTAAGAGCAAGGTGAAAAAAAATAGCTAAAAAAGTAGGAAAAGTAGGGAAAGTAGGAAAAGTAGGAAAAGTAGGAAAAGTAGGAAAAGTAGGAAAAGTAGGAAAAGTAGGAAAAGTAGGAAAAGTAGGAAAAGTAGGAATGCTTGAAAGCCTGAGAAAGTAAACTTAAATTTCAAATTGGAGTGTGAAATATGAATTGTGAATTGTTGTTAATGTGAATTGTGAAATGTGAATTGTGAAATGTCAAAGGTCACACCATGACAATTCAAATGAAGTCTGTGGATTTGATGTAATGATTATTGATGGATGAAATGCCGTTACCATGTTCATAACAGATCATAGGGTGTCAAATGTTAATGAAACTTAAAAGAAAATTTTATTTGGTTTGTAAAGTGATAAAAGCTTTGTCCAAAGAACACTTTTGCAATTTGTTTCCCCCCCCCCCCCAAACCTACAATTCATCTTGAAAAATGTGACACCTTTTTCATTTATTTCGAGCTCCCTATTCTAATCTCAAAGGCAACTGTTTAATCTTAACCTTCCCAAATCTATCTAAACTCATCTCCCATTTTGGCAGATTTGGGGGGACTTGGTTCTGCAGGCCCGAGATGGATAAATGTGGATGGAGTATGATGGACTTGGGCCAGAAAGCCTGTAGTACAGCTGAGGGAATCTGATTGATGTTTGTCCATCATGCAGTACTGCTGTTGTAATGTAAGCCATGTGTACTAACATCCACCAGCACTTTAGTGTTGGTTCCATCATACCATGTATAAGAAGCAGAGTGAATGTTCATGTCCTCTGTACATGTAGTAATTTATAGGTTGTTTATGTGGGTGTACACCGATTCAATTGTTGTAACTTAAATTAATTTTGTATACAGGTTTACTGGTTAAGTTTTGTTATTTGTGGTAATTTGTGTGTCGTTTATGTGTGTATGTGATCCGATTGTTGTACTTAAATTATTTTTTGTGGGGTCACTACTCGACAAGCTTTGCTTTTTAGAGACCACCATCCACATTATTGTAATCTGGTTATGCTTTTGTATGGTTTGCCTCTTGTTATGTGGAAAATAAAGTAAGATTGATTGATTGAGTGAGTGATGGACTTTAGGCGGATTTGGTCTCGTACCGGAACCTAGTAAAATGCAGTAAGGAGTTTAAAGGTATAGTATACACCATTGGTAATTACTTGAATTACCATGAATGGGTGGATTTGGGGGGTTGAATTTTATAGTAAATATCATTTAACTAACTTGTCCGAAGTTTTACAATCATGAGTGCCGGACAGCGATCGCAAATTTTTCTGTATAAAATTATATTTTTCAGAATAATTTAAGGATTTCTAGCGCAATCATTTTGCTGGATGCCTAGAATCATTATTTACTTTCAGATGAGTATCATAATGCAAAAGGTGTATCCTACCTTTAAAGGTAGGATACACCATCCTACCTTTAAAGGTAGGATACACCTTTTGCAGATATCAACAATATTTATTATCGAATTATTAAGAAATATCTTACTCATATCTTGTAATTATTTTGAACCGTTCCGATTAATGGGTTTTCTAACCTGCAAACGCGTGCAGATCATAGGCAAAATTATATGATAGACTTAAATGCTCAGATATTGTAAGTTACACAGGACATGAATGTGTGTACAGGCCACTATTTTGCCCCTTGCTAAAACTATTTTCTGAATATAATTTGACTTGACACAAAACAGCTTTGTGTCACCTTGTCACTGCTCTGTGAAAGTCCATTCTCAAGTTAATTTTTTTTTTTGGGGGGGGGGTCTTTGTTTTTTGAAAAAAAAACCTCCCTTTTCACAGATTGATATATTGTGGGTGCACTTGACCTTATTGTGAGATGTACATTTTGCATTTTTTGTGATGTTACTGTTGAACATGACTTCAATAGCGCGATGTACAAAAACATGATCAAGCAATCTAATACAGTATGTGATTTTTGTTTATGACAAGCAATTTTTTTTCAAGAATGCAGAAGGCTCTACACAATTTTTGTTAAAGACTAAAGCAGCATTTTGGTATATAGTTGTTGGATGTTTAGTTGCACAGCTATGTTATAAACAATACATCTTATTCACGGTGAAGCCATTTTTGATCGTGCTTCCTGAACCACACATGTGATTTTGTCAAGTGATAATGTCCGCGTATTCATATAAATCAATGAACACACTAACATTAATAATTTCAAAAGTGGTGCAACCATCGCGTACTATTTCGTTTGTTTTCCACGCACGCACATGTGCGACATTGTGACAAAATCGAGCCTTGTAAACCGTTGAATTGGATGGTACCACACTATTTATGCATTCCAATCCTATTTTTTTAATTTTGTTTTATGTGGCTTAAAATGTTAGCGTATCATTAATAGCAAATTTTAAATCATTCATCCGAGAAGACTGGTATTATTTTGTAATTACTTTCATTTCATTTTGCAAGTTACAAAATGAAGATTTTACTTCATTTTCAATTTAAGATGGCCGACCCGTGAAAAAGGTGTATACTCTAATGCCAATGGTCAATGCATACAACAATCAGTGACAATTCACTTTCTGTTAAATTACCCACCGATAACCAAACATTGGAATGGACAAAATATCAATAAAAAAGTAAACGTATATATGTACCTGACACAAAGGGGTCAAACACATCAACAAAATAAGTCAATCATGTCATGTGACAAGTACGATAAAAAAAAAATATCAAAAAATATCAAATTCAAAAATCAAAACGAGGAAAAAGATTGAAGAAAATGCATCTACTGAGGATGAAAAGAATGTAAAAAAAGGTGGGAAGCCCAGAGGCATGAGTGAGACAGAGAAAATTGTGTCCACATATTACCTCGTTTTCGGATGACTTTATTGTCGACACAGCAAGTAAACAATGGAAAACATGGAAAAGACAGAAACGGATTACGGTGAACAAAACAATGCACAATATACTCAAGGTCATAGGGTTGTCGTCACGGAAACAATGTGCAAACCCATGGAGACACAGGTTGGGCGACTGAAAACAAAACAGTTGGAGTAAATTTAGGGAGGGGTGGTTACATAATAAACATTGTCATGCCCAAAAATGTTAGACAAACTGTCCGAATTGATAGCTTTTCAGATTAATTGTTTTCCGAACAAGTTGTTTTGCCGGAAATGTTTGAGCAGCTTGGAAAGGCTTGGGTTTTAAAATCTTGTTCCTGTGCGCATCGTTCTATTGTTTCCATGACAACTGTTTCTGGAAAGTGTGAAAAAGAGAAGCGGGTGCGGTTAGAGGAAACCTTTCGAAGCTCAGAGGTTAAAGGTCAACCTAAGGATCTGATCAGTGGCTAGCAGGATACAACCAGTGACTAGGAACTACGGCTACGATGGATGGACAAATGTGATGGATTGGTGGTTCTAAGTCATGAAGTCCCATTTTTAAAATGTGGAATGGTGAGGATCACGTATTCTGCAACAACAAAACTTACATTGCAAACTTACATTGTACACAGCACAAAAATGATTTTTGAAGTTTTTGGAAATTCACCAACAATGTTCAATATGTAATGCGAGTACCACAATGTATTTATACGTATTTGGTCTTAAAAGTTTATAATTTAAATTGTTTGCATGGAATACACTTGGTTAATTTGATCTCAATTTTGCTTTCAAAACAGAAGGAAATAAATTTGTCTTCCCCGAACTTACCGACCCATCTTAGGAATGTTTACAATTTTTTTTCTAGATATTGACGGCATTCCTTTTTATTTCTATGGTTCTCATATTGTTAAAGCAGCTTTAGTTGTTCTGTGAAACATTTAAATAATTGGAGTTATACCTATATAGATGGCTAAATATGCCATTTGCAATTTAAAGTTACAGTAGACCATTTGTCAGCTGTGCATTTTTATCGTTTGAAGCAGCAAAAGTTAACAAAATCTAAAGACTGGTGCTTGACAACTAACCTGACAAATTAGATTTAAAAGTTTGAATGATGAAAAGGCAACGAGATTTAGTTGTTTGCGATAACACTATGTGGAATTTTTTTTATTTTTTTGTGAGTTTGCGAGTAAGGCTTTCTCCCGAATCACGTGATATAGTAACAGTCTCTTTAGTTTGGAGAATTCCAAGTTGAAATGGGCCAAGCGATTTGAGCAAGTGTACCAGATGTTACTCAAATTTAACCCGCAAAGAGGCTTATTAAATTATGCCAAGTACATACATGTACCGTCTTTTGTTTTGCTATTGGTATTATGAGTTGATATCACCGAACAAACCAATTAGGCCAACGTTGGCAAAAGGGGCTTGCATTGTATGTGTACCATGCAGTTGCTAAAAGTTTGGCTGTAGTGGCAGCCATGACACAACAATGACGGTAAACTACAGACCCCTGAGATTCTGGGATTGCATTGGTTGCTACACGGCATGATTTGCATAAATTGGATATTACTTTCCACAGCTTTTCAAATACCAGGTAATTGCCTGAATTTGATATTTGTTTTCCCCATAAATATTGTTTTGTTAGTGGGGTTGCAGACAGGGTCGGCAGTAACACAAAAAATGTTATCTAATAGACCTTTATCAGGGTACGCCATGTTGAAAATCAAAGCGAGGCAAATAATACAAGGACAGCGCTCCAAATGTATCTTTTATATCTTGAAAATGGCAGGTCCTGTGCTAATGACAATTCACAGACAGCCTTATGCAAGTACATGTACTTCCTAATATTTACGAAGGTAATTTCAACTGAAGAAAAAACGGATGAAAAAGAGAAAATATAATGTCTGACGTTGGCCGCGCTGCTACATGTAATGTTAACTACTTCACTGAAACTTCATTTCTGCCACTGGTTTGGGGCTTTATGTTTATGAATATGGATTGACGTTTTGGAGGAATTTAGGCCATTCTTCAATTTTGACAAATTTTTTATCTGCTGTAACTTTGCAAGAGCCACTCGTTCACTGCACAGACCATTTAGGCCGCCATGTTTGTTTGTTTCGTTTGCATTTTAAAGATCCGTGTACCTGATAAAGGTTTATCCTTGGGTCGGGAGCCCCAAAATGAAACCTCCCCCCAAAAAGGTGCCTCATGTAGCTTCTAAGATTTCTTCAGGCTAGAAGGCTAAAACGGTAAGATGTTATTTGGGAAAGACCACCACCTCTAGATTCTAAGTATCTCGACAGGAGGAAAACAAATCTAAATCTGTCAAGAAGAGCAGCGGTGTGATTTGGGAAAGCTTAGACATACCGGCCTGCTCGGGGCAGGTAATCTTGACTGTCGCTTTTCCTGCAAAGTCAGAACAAAATACATTCCAAGTAAAAAGAGATTGATATCTAGTACAAAAGGCAAATATTTTCGAAATATGAAATTTGATCATGAAATACCTTTTTAGAAATGTTTCGCTTTGTTGTTTTTGAGGAGAAAAATAAGATGAGGAAAAGATTTAGTTTGAGATTTTGCTCACAAAAAAAAGGCGGTTTTATCCCTCAGTGCCAAAGCGGAACCAATTAACCGTAACTCACAAGCTACATATATGAGAACATTTAGAGGTTGGTTTTATTGATAGGTTATGATATTTGTAACAGTTTGGAGGTTGTTGTTTTTTATTATGAAATATCTTTTAGAAATGTTTCACTAGTTGCTTTAAGGACAAAATCAGAAAATATTTTAGCTTCAGATTTTGTCTTCTTTATTTGTTTTTATTAAAACCGCCCTCTCTTAGTGCCAAAATGGAGCCAGTTACCATTTCTATCAAAACCTATCGTAACTCATACGCTATGAAAGAGAAAGAAGGTTGGGGTTTTGAAAGTTTGTGATGGGTTGTGATACATGTAGGTTGTGATAGAAAGGTTTTGAAGGGGTGGGGTTAAATTTGTATTATTACAACATCACCTTCTCCAAATGTTTAACACAATTATCTCCCTGCCACTGATCAAATTCTTGGATCAAACCGCAACCAATCAGAACTCCGCAAGAGATCCCCTCTGCGCACAGCCACCAAGAGAGAATGCCACACACACAGACAGCGTGTGAACAAAAAGCCTGAACCCCTCAAACAAAACAACTGACCGTAATTCTCTCCGCCATGACTAAATCGCCTCTCTTTCTGAGTGGAGGGCACGCCGCGTTGTTGTTGTTGATGTTGTTGTTGTTTCTTACCATGGGAGGAGGGCGACGGGGAGATGGCAGAGGTTAGGTCCGAAACGTTGCGCTGCTGTAGCGAGAGACTGCTGCTTGAGATGGAGTCCGCTTCCTCTGACTGTGTATGACAATTCAAAAATGAGATTAAAATGGCCTTGAAGCCAAAGCCAATTTCATGGAGCTGCTAAGCACAAAAATGTGCTGATAAAAATTATCACAAAAAGTCTTGCTCTTTAAAAACAAGTTACAATGCTAAGGTAGGATACACCGTTGGTAATTGCTTGAATTATCACGAATGAGTGGATTTGGGGGGTTAAATTTTGTAGTATTTGTTTTACTGTCCTGTTTGAAGTTTTACAATCATGGATGCCGAGGAAAGCAAGAAAAACAGCTTTCGTTTTCAACTGGCGTCAGGCTGTTCTTATGTTGTTCTTGTTTTCTTCGCGATCGCCGTCCGATCGTTATTTTTTTATTTTTTTTTATTAAATGTTTTCCTGAACAATTCTAGGATATTTAGCGCAATCATTTTGCTGGATGCCTAGAATCATTATTTACTTTCAAATAATAAGATATTTCTTAATTCGGTAGTCAAAATGTTTGATATCTGCAAATGGTGTATCCTACCTTTGAAAAAATTTTGGCTCATTTAGACACTCGAATATCAGCAAAAGAGCCAAGAAAATGACAAATCTGCCATCCTAACAATAAGGTCTCCTCCTTAAAAAAAAAAAAGTCTAGACGAAAAACTTTTTCGTTTTACTTGGCCACACTAGGGGGTTAATACCCCAAATCAAATAGATTGCAAGTTTGACGTCACAGATGCGAACTTTTGCCAGAGTTGAAATGTGTTTTTGCGAATGTGCATCTCGAAAACTCCCTGTGACATCACACATTTGTGTTCGCGTTTGAGTAAAGCAGACTCACGTCTTGTGCCCTGCGACCCAGCAGGAGGTACGTGGCGTAGGGGTCGTCATACTTGTGGTTCCTGAGCGAGTCATCGATATCTTTGCGTTTGAAGCCCATGTTGAGCATGATCTCTATCCTTCGCTCGTCGTTGAAGTCTAGATCAGGCTCCTGGTGCGGCTTGAGTTCGTCGTCCTCAAAGCCGCTGTTCATCCACTTGTCTTTCATGATCGTCTGAATAAAAAGATCAAAATGTTAACAAACAAATTGAACTTTTATTGAAAATGACAGCACACCATGGGCCACTTTCACTAAGCTGCTAAGCACAACAAATTTGCCTAGCACAAACAAGTCTTGCTCAGTAAAAACAGTTTACCAGCCAAATTTACATGTGTTTTTCATGCTATAAAGCAAACCAAAAACAGCTGAATACAGTCACACAAAATAAACATCACGTAAAAATTGGTCAGTAACCCTGTTTTTGCCAAGGATGAATGTTCATGCTAAGCAAATGTTTGTGCTTAGCAGCTCCGTGAAATTAGCCCAGGGTGCTATGATTTCACAGAATGCTTGTATTATTCACTGACACTCAAGCAAGGCATTTCACAAAAATGTGGCAATTTTAGTTTGCAAATGTTGCACATGTACATTAACTTCAACACAAACACAAAAAGTAAGAATATATTTTAAATTTCAAATGCATCAGCGAAGTTTTCGCATTTTGTCAGATTTCTAATGCTAAAATGTGAATGTACAGGTACATGTACAAATTCAAAATAAAATTGTCTTCACAAAATTCCTTTACTTTAAATGACTTTTGCCATTTGTACAAATTTGAATGTATTTTTAGGCCTTAAAACTAAACATTTTCAGTTTTCCCCCCACCACAGAATACTTCTTAAAACGACCTGAATACATTGCTACAGTAAAATATTGCAATGTCTCTCTAAGTCTCACAGTGGCTGCATGATGATTTGATGCATGATTTGATAGATGATTGAATCTGGCAAAGTATGGCCAAGTACGAGATGGTGCTCAGAGCGACGGCTAATTCTAGCATCCACGTTGTTAAAACTGACTGCTCCATTACACTGCATGAACGCGCATAATGCGCCCAGCTGCAACATGCCATGTCGCGTTGGAGATGTGCACGTATTGTCACCCAATCCGCAGTGTGGGGCTTAACCCTTACACTCCTCAATCCTCTAAAATCCTCCAGGCAGTTTTAAAGGATTTCGTAGGATTCGGGCTGAATGGCAAAAAGGGCTAGTTAATTTTGGAAGATGCAATGGATCAAGGTCGTAGGCTGTATTTGGCAATATTTATGTTCCGTCCATCTCATCCGCACTGCTTCTAAATGTCATCGGTACTGACTCAACCCATAGCAGTGATTGGCAGAGGATTTTGGAGGATTGAGGCAGTGGTCACCCCTCAACTGAACAAAACCCAAAAGATTAACTTTTTTACATGGTGACATTTGGAGAATTTTGCAGGATTGATGATGGTTCTTAGCCAGAGGACATCGGAGGTTAGGGTTAACCAGTTCGCGCCGGGATTATTTTAACATCGCCGAGCCGAGGGGCGGGATTATTTTTAACGAAACTCGATCCGAAGCGGGTTCAGGCTGATAGTGCCGGGAAGCACACCCACGCATTTCCGGTCTTGCTCGCTGCTGACATACATTTCCGAACTGGAACTTGCCGTGTTTATGCGTCATCCGTTTTGAATTTGGGGAAATTTGTGCGTTTATATACGTCATCCGGCGCGAGCTGGGCAATGAATCAGTCTATTGTCAGGGACCTAGACAATAGTTTTAAACAAATGATTCCGACCTGGCCTGTAGTTGTGACATTTAGACCTCCATGCTTTGCTACAAACCTCTAGATTGGCTCGTTTCGCTGGGTTGAGCATCAGGAACCTCTTCAGCAGATTTTCGCAGTCCGTCGACATATAGAACGGGATACGGTACTTGCCTCGTAATACTCTTTCTCTAAGTTCCTGTCAAGGAAAAAATTTCCAAATTGTACAAGAGTAAAAAAAACAGAACTAAACTTCTGGAGTAAATTTATTTTATAACTTAAATATTGATCCTTGTCATTTGATTGGCGGAACTCGCATCCTGTGACATTCATTATTGCTCCCATTCCCGCCGGGGTTCGAAAAGTCCCATTTGCCCATGGTGATTGGGATTTACTATTCAACAGTTCGGATCATCCTTGTTCCCATGGCTTTTGAACAGTCAACCCTGATAATAGCAGATCGAGTGCCACAGACAAATCCCTGGAGAAGGTTGTGACACCGCACACAATCGTGGCAGTCAACGTTCGCAGCCAACATTCTGGTCCACTTCAGACATTGTGTTAAAAGACTTTAAAGGTAAGTTATATAAAACAAATAGTTAAGGGTGTGCGTTTACGGGTAGTACGGGACCCGGGTACCCTATTCCCGTCACGGTCGGGTACCCGGGTACCCGTGACTATTATTAGAATCATAACAAAAACCCGGAAGTATACACCGCTCACTCCACTAGCAAGCTGCAGCGTGACTGCCGCGCTGGCATGGCGTGCTTACTTCCCCTGCATTCCGCAACTAAACAAATGCACGGGCCTACTTTGCAACTCGGGGTTCGACGCAAACAAATTATAGTCATTCAAAACAGCGGCGGTCTAGTCAAAACCCTTTTCTAAGTAGTCTGGCAGTCCAGTGAAAAAACAAAACAAGATAAGTTAAGTGCGCGGTTTTCAGAGCCAGATTGTCAACAGCGATCCTGTATTGCGTGGAGTTTACTCTCAGCTTGTAATAAATGTTTGTAAATAAATTGACTTGCTGCTCCCCATAATTGCACGTCTACAGTGGCACGTCTTTTTCCAAAATAAATAAGGTTCAATGAACTAAATCCTTTGAGTGAGCCGACACGAAATGTAGCAAAAAAGCCAACCGCAGATCTGCCCGGCTGGCCGCAGAGTTGATACAATAGAACCAAATACCTCTCCTGCAGTATCAGGTTTCAAAACCACATTCCAGGTACGGGTCCTGGGATCGTGAATTAATTCAGCACCTTTTCCAAAAAGTAAACCTCGGAAAAACTTACTCAAAGGACAACTGTAACAAAACACTGATACAATGTCAGCCGCAAGTTATAGCAGCTGTCAGAATTGTCGGTAAATAGACTTCAAAGGCATTTTTTTATCACAATGACTACAAAGAAAGCACAATCATCCGTTAGGCTGCTATCTAGACATCGGGAAATTGTCGGTAAAGACGTTTTACTCAGATGTTTTCTAACAATTTATCGGCACGCAATGAACATAAAAAGACGCTTGCCTTTCTGAAATAATGTGTCAACATTTACAAAGGCAGTTTCGGGTAATAAAATCGATAAATTGGAGCCGGGTACCCGCAATCAGCGGTCGGGTTACGGGTACCCGGGTACCCGGCACGGCCTTAAGTGACTCTAAATTGTTGAATAGAAGTAATACTATCGCTCGGTAACATCTGGACTTTTCTAAATTCCAGATTTTACCTTGTGACCTCCCATTCCACTCTGAGCCACTCAAATATTGGTGAATAATACTATACATTCAAACACTGACCAGGGCTGTATTCTAGAGGTTTGATGAATTGTGATGGACCCAAGATGACTGTCAAGAGCAATAACTACAACCCTGTTAACGCAGCATTGTGCATCAAGTGCAAAAGTCTGCTAGACTTTGATGCATTCAGCTTTCAACACAGTGCATAAACGGCCAAGTCCAAGACTAAGTCAGTTTGGCATTCCAGTTGCGCATGTGCACAAGAAGATTCAAAAAATGTTCTCTTGGGATAAACAAGGCAGTCGCTTTATGAAGTATGAACTGACCTTAACCAGTTCGCGCCGAGATTATTTTAACATCACCGAGCCGAGGGGCGGGATTATTTTTAACGAAACTCGATCCGAAGCGGGTTCAGGCCGATAGTGCCGGAAAGCACATCCACGCATTACCGGCCTTGCTCGCTGCTGACAGACATTTCCGAATTTGAACTTGGCGTGTTTATGCGTCATCCGTTTTGAATTTTGGGAAAACTTTGCGTTTATATACGTTAACTGGTTAAGGATTCAGCCACTTTTATGCTTATTATAAAACAAGAACAATTTCTCACTTTGAGATTTTGGCCGTCGAATGGTAGCGACCCGCTGACGAGGGTGTAGAGTATAACCCCTAAACTCCAGACGTCGACTTCGGGACCGTCGTACTTCTTGCCTTGGAAGAGTTCGGGCGCAGCGTAGGGTGGACTTCCACAAAACGTGTCCAGCTTACTGCCCGGTGTGAATTCATTACTGAAGCCAAAGTCGGCTATCTTGATGTTGAGGTCTTTGTCTAGCAAAAGGTTCTCCGCCTGAGAAAACAAAATATTACAAAAAGTTAATTTTGAAAGAACCATTAGAAAAGCTGCTTATTTTGGGGAAGTTACCGGTAGATTTTGTCTTGACACAATAAGACAAATAAAACAAGCGATCCACAGATTGCAAGTGTTGTTATTTTTCCAAATTTCTGGCATGTTTAAATGACCCCTACATGACCTTTGACCTCAATATTTCTCAGATGAAGAATGAACACAAATTGACTAATTATTCATTTTAAACACTTTTCAACCTGCTGCTAGAGGGCGCTATAACATTTGATGACGTTACTGGTATTTTTTGGGTTATATACAACCTAGCAAGAGACTGACATCGTTGAAAGTAAATTAACACATTTTTTCACTTTCAAATAAATAAGGCACTTCCGGTTTGGACCGTAAGGAAGGGTCATGTGATATTTGTAATCTTTGAGATTTTGGGGGGTTATATACAACGTAGCAAGAGACTGACATCGTTGAAAGTAAATTAACATATTTTTTCACTTTCAAATAAATAAGGCACTTCCGGTTTGGACCGTAAGGAAGGGTCACGTGATATTTGTAATTTTTGATATGTCTACTACACTTATTTTAAAGAAATTGTATGAAAATCATATAAGAAGAGAGTTTTTAAGGAAAAGCAATTTGCATCTTTTGATTTTTACAAATACAAACTCTTTAAACTTTAAAGGCCTTTTTCCCAGTATTTTCAATGTAGACAAGACGTGTCGAGACATGCAAACTTTAAACAGCCATAACTTGTCAACAAAAATGCCTATTGAAGTGCAACAAACAGTACTGTAAGGAGAATTTCTCTTTTCTATTACACACACAAATCCTTATTTCGACCTCTGCCCAGTTCTGTCTCATTTTGCCAGAATGCCTTACAAATTTGGTCATTACATGTCAAGAATTCAATGAGTAATTGTGACATCATTGATGACTGGGCAACGTACCGTATAAACCGAAACTCAACACAATTTTTGTAGTTATAATTGTACACATCCTGCCATTTTACTACCGAGATTCCGCACATAATGCCAATAATGTGTAACAAAGCAAGTGCACGCGTTTTGCTGTTATCCCTCCTAAAAAAAATCCACAAATTTGCAGTCTCTCGTTACACGAACGCACCACAACACAAGGAGGAGTGGGCACGAGGAAATTACCAGAGATGTTAACTTAATTCCGGCTTCCTGTTTTAGTGACATCATCCCCACAATTATACGTCAAGCCCAGTTTCGTTAGCAATGTCCACTGCCATAGGTTGGCTTTACACGTCAGAAGACCAGAGATATTCCGGCAGTGCTGGATTTGCACTTAATGCGATGCTAAATTCCTAGCATGATTAGTTTTAGAACTTGACACCCAAAGTGCTTATTTCACAGAGCTGCGACGCATGGAAATTGGCTAAAATCAGAAAGAATGTCGCTTAGCAAAGAATTGGCTCCTAATACAAATGCCATGTGTTGGATACTGCAATCTCAGTTTGGCGCCTAAATTTACTAAGCTACTGTACATTGTATATTTCCCACTTAGAGGCTCAGGTTTTACCAGAGGTGTGCATCGGAACCAGATAACTGGGTACCCGACTGTTGATGTTAGGAACCGGTTTTAGATTATGGAATCGGGTACCTGTAACCAACTTTACATAGGAACTTCAGTCAATGAAAACAAAAAGTTTTTGAAGAAAAACCCCCAAAATGATCACCTCAACAACCACTAACAAGCTTGTTGCATGCTTGTTTAGGCTCATGACTTAATATGTCCCTTGGCCCCTGCAAGTTATATATCACAACATACAACTCTGTTTCCGATGATTCCACTCTAAACAAATCAGCTTTTGAAATATATAACCCAAAATTTAATTTTGAAGATGGGTTTCTTTGACATGTACCTGTACATTTTTCAACCGTGTACTTGCACTGTGAGGCCCAAAAACTTGAAAACTTTTTGTTGGAACGAAAAAACATGAAAAGTACAATATGTGACCTGTTCCAACGAAACCCGGACAAAGTCGCACAATGTGTTTTGTCACAATGTACTCCTGAAGTCATTTCGGGATGGATTTTACCATTTTGAGGTTTTAGGTTTTCCTAAGTCACTCACTATTAATCTACAATCTCCTCAAATTTGAACAAAATCCGTCTACCAGAAGTGTGTTTTTTGTCAATTTTGTGAAACATTTGTGTACAGAAATAATACGCTTTTCTGAACTTCAAAGCTGTTTATCTCATAATTAGGTTGTCGGGGTTTTATCACTAAATCCAGACCACAGGGAAGATAGGGTGGGGGTACATATGTAAATGATACATCATTTTAAAGCTGAGAACCTAGAGAATTTGAAAAAAGCAAAATCTGAAAAACTAAAAAGTCGACTTTGTCCGGGTTTCGTTGGAACAGGTCACATATGTTCTTTTTTCACGACGTATTACAAAAAGTGACAATGGGGCCTATTCTTTACTTTCACGTTTGTTCGCTCCAACGAAATATTTTCGCGTCTTCGGTCCTCACAGTGTTGGTTCCCGTAATACCCATAAATTCACACTCCTAGGTTTTACAAACCTTTAGATCTCGATGGACGACCCTTTTCTGATGGCAGTACTGAACTGCGGAAACAATCTATAAGGAGACAAGGAAAAAAACAAAAAAACATGATACGTACCACTGCTTTGTGAACACAGCTTTTTGCCCCAAAGGTTCTGAACCTGACACAGAATTGTAATCATGTCATTTATAATCTATGAGAGCAATGACTAACTTAACAATTAAAATAACATTATAGATATTAGAGTTATGTGTGTGTGCGTGCATTTTTCTTTTCCTAAATATCCAAACTGGAAAAAACCTGCAAATATTCGGTTGATGATTGAAATTTCTGACATTTTACGTGTGCTGTGATTGGTCAACACATCATGGAGCTGGGCTTCATGGATTGGTCAATTTCTGAGAAACGACAGAATGCCAACTGATGATTGGTTATGATGAGCATCATGAGAATATTCCTCACAGCAATAAGTGGAGTGATGTGGCCTCATGGTCTAGAGCATTGAATTTGTGATCTGTAGGTAAAGCTGCAGGTTGTGGGTTCGAGTCCAGCCTGGGGACTATGGTGCGTGTGCCCTTGGGCAAGGCACTTTGCACTCATTGCTTCTCTCCACTCAGGAGTAAAACGGGTACCCCACAACCAATGGCGTGCAAAGTGTAGTTGAGGGCACAGATGTTATTGTGGTTGATTTAGCTGCCTTACGCTGAATTAGCTGCATCGAGCTGTATACTGCCCAGGGAGCTGAGATGGTATTTCACATGTTTCATTTGCCCAATGATCAGGGGTATTAATGTAAAGCGCTTCGATTTGAATTAAAAGCGCTATATACACATCCGTTATTACAATGTATTATTATTATTAATAAGAATTTCATAATCAGACAGTCCTTAATAACATAAGACGGACGAACCTGCAGAATTTTGCCAAATCTTGGAAACTAAAACAAACGGACTGCAGAGAGTAGATTTTTTTTTTTTTTTTAAACTCATTTCGACTTCAGTACTGCAGCCGATTTCACGAAACCCTACACAATGGCGCAAGCGCTCTTGCGCCACAAAATATTGCGTAAGCTGCGCCACTTTTGTTTGCTGCGCAATATTTCGCTTACGACAGTTTCACGAAAGAACACAAATGTATGCAAACAGTCGTCATAAACGCTGTTTAAAACGTTGCGCAGCTACGCCAAGTTTCGTGAAATGCTCCGTAAGGAAATGGCGCAGATTTGCAACATTTTTGTTGCGTAAGCCTTGCGCCACTTTTGAAAATGGCGCAAGCTGCGCACTTTTCGTGAAATCGGCTTCTGGACTAGCAAATACAGCTGAAACCATTTAGTGTCTGTGCCTAATTCATATAAATGACTAACAAGAGTTGACCCAAGTTTCTGCTGCCAAGTCACATGTCTAAATCCATCCTTCAATGACATAATATCACACAGATGTACCGTACCGTACCTCTGACATTATATAAATTGATGGATTGTAGAATTTGTGTTTTCTTAACGCGAAGGTAATACATGTCAATTGGCTCTTGCTGTGATTTTTTTAGACCTGGATGGAATTGGACGTTTAGTATTTTATAGTAAATGTTGTTACGCTGACCTGTTTCTACGGTAACTTCATGAACAAACATAAGACGCTATTAAGGTTTTTAACCATTTTATAAGCATTTCTGAAGACGAGGCTTCACTGATACGTACCAGTAGGTAACAAATTAATTTCTTAAACACAGAGACTTCGGAACCCTTTTTCGCACTGGAAAGTAACCAACACAGATTCCACACAGGTCCGCAACTCTACACAGGTATTAATCCAACCCTGAATTGAGAGGTTTTACCTCCTAGTCTGGTGCACTTTGAAGCATTTCAGTGTATAAACAACCACAGTCTAAAACTATTAGAGCTACATGTGATCCCCATTGAACAATGACAGAGATGGACTCTGCTGTGTTCTGTGACCACAGACTCTGAAGCAGTTCGACCTTAAAATTTCTGACCTGATGGATCTCGCTGCACTCTGCAGCCAAGTCACTTTGACAAACGATGCAATCGACGCATTTGGCAGGGTTTCTACTTTCTAGCCAAAAATACCCTGGAGGGTTAGGGTTAATATACATGAACGTAGCTCTACAAAATAAGTAGGTTACGAAAACGTACGATATTAAATGAGAAAAATGTGGTTTTGTCAATTGTTTTTGTTCCAATTTACCTGTCTGAATTTGGCCCTTGCTTCTTTTTCTTTCATGCGGCCGTGAGCCACTAGGTAGTCGAATACTTCACCGCCGCTGGCAAACTCCATGACGAGATATAACGTCTTCTCTGTTTCTATCACTTCAAAGAGTTTAACTACATGTAGAGTAACGAACAAGAGACAAAGCAAAGAGGAAAAATGGTTTCAAATTTCAGATACAAAGACTTGAAGCTGCAGTAGACCAATTGTCAGTTGTGCATTTTTATCGTTCGAAGCCGATAAACTAATCAAACTAACAAATTGCACTTAAAGAGCGCAGACCTCTGCCCCAACAGCAAAAACTGGAGTGGGGCTTGACTGGAGTGGGGCTTGAACCAGTGACCACCGGATTGCCGTTCTGGTGCTTTACCAACTAAGCCCCATATACATGTAGGAATAGAGGACAATAGGGTCCACGATTGAAATGTGTGTGCAAAACATACATGTATGGTAGGCCTTCCAAAACAATTAAAGTACAAACAAAAGAATGACAATAGGGGGTCCAAGATAGAAGGTACATGTACTATACACTTATGTATGTACAAATGTATTGGCGGTTCCCCTAATCAGTTAATATCTTTGTTGGGGGAAGGGAGGGAGGGGGGAGGGGCTAGTCAGAAGCCACAAATCCGTAATTGACTAGGCCAGGGATCACGCCCAAAGTCACAATACTAGAAAGATAAATAGCGATGTTGCATTAACCTAGAAAATAGCAAAACAGGGATCAGTCAAAGAGGTTAAACTTTTCTTCTTCTTTTTGAGCACAACATTTTCAAACATTTGTTCACAGACACCATAACATGGGAGCACCTACATGTACAAAGTACAAGTACTTAAACACATCTCTAGAATGTAAACAGGCCAAGGTTCACCTTATCATTTTTTCAGTACGATGAGCCAAGTACGGAAAGAACATTGACTGGTGTACTGAAGTGACTGAAGTCACCCTCACATGCTGTTCTGTTTTTCGGAGAGATAATTATCTGATACCATCACATCCTCATTTTGCACATTTTATATTTAGAGTAAGATGTTGATAGAATAAACACACACTGAACACTGTAAATGATCCCGTGGGCACTGTGAAGGGGTCACACATACGGTAATAGCATATAATGCTAGTCCCAACAACATCTGAGGAATCTATAGAGTCACGACCCGCGGGTTTTTTTTGTTCGCTGTAAATTTTAACGAGGAACGATCTACTACAGATGCTGCTGCGGTACATGTACATTCGGCCATATGATATGACATATCATGTGATTAATAAGCTCTGCGAGTCAAAATATGGCTGGTTGATAATTTTGTCTCTCTACACTCGAGCATGTACATGTACGGTACCTTACATGTAATTTTACATATAATTGTGTCGTGATGGTGCAGACAGTACATGTACACTGAACAAAAATATAAACAACCCCAAATGTTATTTGTCTTGAGTTGTAAACAACATTTGTGTCCATCTCTGCCAGTGAAGAATTGCTCAATGATGCAGTGATTCCACCCACATCTGTATTGTGGGTGGAATCACTGAGTAATTCCTCACTGGCAGAGATGGACACAAGTGTTGTTTACAAATCAAGACAAATAACCATTTTTGTGGGCGTTTATATTTTTGTGGCCGTTTATATTTTTGTTCAGTGTACTTCGAACCATAATGTGGCACAGTTGGACTGGTTGATTGGATATCTGTTGGATCAAGAACTCACCTTATTTCACTACTCACAATATGATTGAGATTTTATCAGATCGAGGTGCCACACTCACATAGTGTGAACTAGAAAATGATGGAAAACGTATCTTAGGCCATCAGCCTAGGTGTTGGTCGTTATTAAATAAGGGGAATAATGCTTATTGTGATTTTTGGCAAGGTACGGTATGCACCCCTGTAGTTGCAAAATATATAATATCATTAGAGCAGTGGCAGCATTTTGGGTGTTACGGTATCACCTTTTTTTCTGGCCGCCAATATGCTTGTTACCACATTAACCCTAACTCCCTCACCATTGTTATTGAACAATACAATTCCTTCAAAATCCTCCAACTTCCTTTGTTGTGTAGGGAGTTAGGGTTAATCAGGTAACATATTGGCGGCCATTTTGAATTAAAAAAATTAAAACTCATAACACCCAAAAAGCTGCCACTGCTCACGCTCCAATGCTATCACACATTTTCCAACTCTTGGTGGGCATACCTTGCCAAAAATTGCTATGAGCATTACACCTCTCGATCATTTGATACTGATGGCTCAATTTTTGGACCGAGGCTGATCTCATGTGACCTGTTCCAACGAAACCCGGACAAAGTCGACTTTTTAGTTTTTCAGATTTTGCTTTTTTCAAATTCTCTAGGTTCTCAGCTTTAAAAGGATGTATCATTTACATATATGTACCCCCACCCTATCTTCCCTGGGGTCTGGATTTAGTGATAAAACCCTGACAACCTAATTATGAAATAAACAGCTTTGAAGTTCAGAAAAGCGTATTATTTCTATACACAAATGTTTCACAAAATTGACCAAAAAAAACACTTCTGGTAGACGGATTTTGGTCAAATTTGAGGAGATTGTAGATTAATAGTGAGTGACTTAGGAAAACCTAAAACCTCAAAATGGTAAAATCCATCCCGAAATGACTTCAGGAGTACATTGTGACAAAACACATTGTGCGACTTTGTCCGGGTTTCGTTGGAACAGGTCACATATACTGTTGTTTAAGGAATTGTACTGGTACCGTAGCTAAACGTTACTTTAGACTCAATCAAATAATTAACTTGAGTTTTGCTTTAACTTCTCTGCATCTCTCACCTATATTAGGATGATCTACTAGCTTCATGATTCTTACTTCTCTGTACACCTGTTGAAGAAGAAGAAGAAAAGAAATACAAATTCTGATAAGTTTTTGGAGAGAATTTTGTTTGACGGCTCTTGTTATTGTTAGTGAATATTTACCCTAACCCCTGCCCTTCTGGCCCAGACAAATCCTCAATTCTGTAAAATCCCCCGATTGCCAACATGTAAAAAATGTTTTCATCCTCAAATCTTCCAAAATCATCAGTGGAGGGGTGACCATTGCCTCAATCGTCCAAAAAAAAATAAAAAACCTCCAAAACCGTAGGCTATGAAATATTCACTCGTTGAATTTGTCAGATTCTGTGATTAATTATGCAAAACAAGCCTGCATATTGACCTCAAGATTCTGTCCATTCAGAAGACGCTTTCCAACGCGATATCGTGTCTTCTGTTACCTATTGCTAGGTTACAAAAACACGGCAGCCAAATTGGCCAATCAGCAGTTTTGTCCAGATTTCTGCACCAAATCACGTCACAGTGGACTCTGATTGGCTGGTGTGGGGGTCGCATAAATGTGCATGTCCTGCCCAGAGGTCATTGAAAAATGTATTTCTGACTTCTTCAACCGAGAACAAATCTTAAAAAAATATTTTAACATGTGTACACGTATACAATTGGCCATTTGCGTGTTGAATTTGAATAATATCTGGTACACTGACTTGTTCACACAGCTTGGCACAGTTTACATTTAAATTCTCCAGACCAAAGACACTGTTGCTATATCACGTGATTCGGGGCAAGCCTTACGCTAGCAACCCCCGGCTCTGGAATGGTCTGGTGTCTTGGTGCCATTCTCACCTATTGTGAACAATGTATTGGTGCTGAGCGTCTCTAATGTAACTATGCAAGAGCTTGCCCCGAATCACGTGATATAGCAACAGTGTATTTGGTCTGGATAATTTAATGTCAAACTGTGCCAAGCTGTGTGAACAAGTCAGTGTACCAGATATTTAAATTCCACACCCAAATGGTCAATTATTAGAAATGAGCTCATTTCCATTCTAAAGGTTATAGGTCATATTTAAATGTACATGTACCGGTACATACTGAATACCCCCATATGGTTTTTTTCTCAGGAACATAAATGTCAGGTTTACCAACAAAAAATAACTAGTGAAATAAAAACAATGCATGAAATACATGTTTCATATCAGTCATGTCACATGCAAGCAAGCATGCATAAACAGAGCCCAACTGATCAGGTTTAATAGTAACATTAGAAATCCTATCACTGAAGGATCAACATCATTCATCATGGTAATGCCATGTACATGTACATGTACATGTACATTGAACCAAGTACATGTAGATAACATTCAAGCCAGACGTTTTCCCAAATACCAAAACAAATTAATGATTTTCCCTCAATATTAATCCTAACTGCCTACTCCCTCTGCGAAGTACTGGACCGAACCCGCCAAAATCCATCAGTAGATTTTCTTTTTATCCATGGTTAATGGAACCACCACTGAAGTGTTGGTTGATGTCAGTGGACGTACACGTATTAAAATATGACAACACTTTTATCGGGTAGATCCTGGGCAAAATTCATGAATTGCACCAGCAATGCTTCAGGCCAACTTGTTAAAGTCTATCATAACCCATCAATATTTGTTGGATCAAGTCTGCCAAAATCAAACAATCTTTCTTTCTTTTTTTTTTTTGGGGGGGGAGCTCGATTCTGGCGTATTAGTTGCGGAAGTTAGGTTTATTTATAAGCAAAATCGTACACGTACACGTACACGTATTCAGGTGTCAACAAATTGAAATAGTCCACAAAATGACCACGCTCCGCACCATTTTCTGCCCTGTTGCGGTTCACCGTGCAGAACGGAAAGGAACCTGTCTATTTTGGTGGTTATGACTGTTTTCCAAACCCCAGCTTAGGCTCTGTCTCTGGCTCCATCACCATTGCCAAACTGCATGAACGAAGCCGAAGACGGAGACGAAGTTGGGGTTTGGAAAACAGCCTACATGTAGCATTCATATATTTATTGGAATGTCGGTCACTTCGGCACCTGGTCAAGTCGGCACCCACCAACTCGGCACCTTGCCAAGTCGGCACCCACCAACTCGGCACCTTGCCAACTCGGCACCCACCAACTCGGCACCTGCACAAAAACCAACTCGGCACCTGACCGACTCGGCACCTGACCTACTCGGCACCTCCGATATTAGTACGGGCGCATGAACCTACCCGCACTAACTCTTCTCATTATTTTGGAGGCATTTTTATAGAGAAAAAAATAGGCCTGGCAAATCTGGCAAAAATCAATATGTTTTCGAAATTCTTTTTTGGCCGAAATCGATTAAGTGGATTGAAACGAACTTCTTGGAAAAGGTATTTTCTAAAAATCAGATAAGAATAATTTTTAAGTTTACTCTTAAATGTAACAACACAAGTAGAGTCACGGACACTAATTGGGAGACTGTTCCAAAGTTCAGCAGCAGAGTGTGAGAAGGCGTGTTTGCCATAAGATAAACTTGAGTTGTGAGTGTTAAGCCGAGTTCTATCGGAAGAAGAACGGAGTCCTTGACGATTGCTTTGGTGAAGATGAAACATATCAGAGAGATAAGGTGGGGCAATGTCCTTCAAACATTTGAAAACATATAGAAGAGTTTTGAACTGGATGCGTTTCTCCATGGGTAGCCAGTGTAGTTTAGCAAGTAAGGGGGATCCATATATTATGTTCAATATTCAGCAAAGTTGCCATAAAAAAGGTTCCCGATGTCTAGTAGTAGTTGGGCTAGCGGGATTCTGTAGGCCTAAGTATCAAACAAATCAGCAAGACCAGAAACGCTCGGCTCCGTCGCCGGGCCAGGGGGCCTGGCGGGTTGCCGTGAACGCGCATGCATGGGGCCGGGAATAAGCCCTGTAGGGCCGGGAATAAGCCCTGTGCGTCGGGGTTCGCTGTTACCAGTGCAGTGCATTTCAGACTGAACTTCAGACTGCTATTAAAATCGGACTCTATTTAGAGCCTAGTTTATTAACCCTGTCTCGGCTCCTAATGGTAAATATCTCCACTTGTACAATGCTCTCACAATATAATGAGTCCGTTTTTGTCATAATAGGCCTAGGCTACACCGCGTACCGGCCCCAAATGCTGGATTTCCCCAAATGCCCAAATGCCCAAATGCCGCGCGCCCGCCGACGTCTGTCGCGCGGGCCGGCTAGCTGAGCTGTAAATGTTCGTTTTATATTTTTTTGTAATATAGTTTTTCTTGAAATGTATAAAACTAATGTAGATGGTAGTTCGGGCACGGCCCATAGTAGTTGAGGCATGGTGCCGAGGTCAGGTGCCGAGTTGGTTAGGTGCCGAGTTGGAAGTCGTGAGCAGGAGGTAAAATTCCGGGTGCCGAGTTGGCTAGGTGCCGAGTTGCTGGGTGCCGACTAGGTGCCGAGTTGGTCAGGTGCCGAGTTGACAAGGTGCCGAGTTGGTGGGTGCCGACTTGGCTAGGTGCCGAAGTGACCGGATACCATTTATTGTTACATGTAGGTTAAAATGTACATTCTGGTATCCTAAAACACTTCCCAGAAATGCCTGTATCAATTGTTTTTAATGTAGAAAAATGAAGCATGCATACATGTACATGTACGGTACCTTCGACATAATTTGTATTAATTATTTTTGTATGCTTGAAAATTGTGTTCATGTGCTAACATCAGTTACAGGAAAGAACATGAATTATGCAATAGTGTGTTTTCACATGAGATAAGCCATGATATTGTTTAAATACTGCTTTCATCAGCACTGTGTGGGAGGACAAGGCAACACATACTGTACACATTATACAGGCAAGTACTATTGTCTACAATACTGTAGACACATGTATGTTGCACCATTCCTCCATGGTTGCACATTAATAGCCAAATGGTATGCGTCATTTTTCTATGCATAATCCATCATGGTAAAGGCTATGGGCACTATACCCGTACGTATACATGTACAAGTACATGTGTACATGTACAAGTACATGTGTACATGTACAAGTACATGTGTACATGTACAAGTACATGTGTACATGTACAAGTACATGTGTACATGTACAGCAAATTTCTACTACAACTACATGTACATGTACATGTACATAAGATGCAGAGTGTAAGAGATGTAGAACAAATGCTGACAATTTTCATGAAAGTATAGACCCTACATTGTGCATTTTGCAACTTGCAAAACATCACTATGTTGGGTAGTGGTAAATGTAACCCCAAGTTAGACTCTGTTTGATTTAGCAACAGAAAAAAAACCAGTCGGATCCTGTAGGATTTAGCAGGCAAGTAATTTTATAATTTTCAGGAACCGTTACTTGTACTTGTGATTGTACCGACTGTGTTGGATTGAGCAGGAAACTCATATGAGTTACCGTTGAACTCAATAATTAGCAGGGAAATCCTGGGGAACCATTGGAGGGGGTTAAGGTTTTAAAGATAAGCTGCTGGATCCTTTTGGTAACCATATTGATCCAAAAAGCCAAAAGAGTGTGTGCACCACCTGAAGGTGAATGTTGTTACACCATGAAATTACAGTTTACGGTAGCCCAGGTTGTACAATAAAGAACGTCGTCCAACCTGGGCTAAGTTTACGGTAGCTTTATGATAAAGCTCACAAAACCACAAGACCATGCAATACATTTAGGCAATTACATACATGTATATTATGCACTTCTCTGCAGTACTTCAGGATGCCCAAATTACAGTTTTTAACCCAGAACAGCGACATCTCTGCCCTAGACAGGAATAACATTATTAGTTTAGGTTGTTGGAGTCCACAGCACATTACAGCATTGCCTGATTACACCGACATGAATGGAATTAGCTTCTACAGGTCTGCAGCTCAACGCTCCTACCGGGTATTTGAACTCGAGGTCTCGTACCCTTTAGGCTAAGGACTGCACTGCACATGCACTCTAACAAGAGGCTGAATTAAATTTAACTTACGGTATGCCGCATCATATACATGTACCCAACACGATTTAAGGCAAACCGGACCACTCCTTTTTGTTTTAAACCCTATAAACTACAGACTATTGTTACCTAGCGCACCCCCGCATCATATACATGTACCCAACACGATTTAAGGCAAACCGGACCCCTCCTTTTTGTTTTAAACCCTATACACACTACAGACTATTGTTACCTAACGCCCCCCCCCCCCCCAAGACTGAAAAGAATTTCAGAGATTCCGGGAACACAATGACTAACACAAAATATCTTGCTCATATGGCATCTGAAACTCTTGTCTGTGGCTATACTGTCTAGGTGTGCACCCATTACAAATACGCAGGGAAATGCTGACAATAGCCGTAGCCATAGCTCTGGAAGCTCGTTTCAGACCTGGCCTTAGAATGTAAAAACACTGCCTATGCTGCATGTACATGTAGATATAACCGGTACATGTACTGTAATTATAAACCATTTTTAACAAATTCTTTTTTATATCTGCAGTCTATTAAAAGACTAAGTAAAAAAAATAAAAATTATTGTCCGTACTTTTTTTTAAAAATGAAGAAAGTGGCCGTTACGTGCGCCAAATTCAATTAAAACAAACTGAACCAGGGCACGGCAGATACAAAGTAATAAACAACAAAAGTGAAAACCAGCAATTAGATTTGAACAATAAGTTTAATATAGAAAGTATACCCAGGTGATTACATTTGAACTATTTACAATGTACTACAATTATAAAACTAAATACCCGTTTAATGACGAGCCGAGCCGAGCCGGGCCGGGATTTGTGTGGGCGTGGCCAGAAGTCCAGGGACTATGAACACGACAGTCTTCCTGGTGTACAAAGTGCAATGAGCTACAGTAGTCTGACCCAAGCCATCTACGGAGACTCGGAGAGCACTGGGTCGGAGCATGGTCTGAGCATCACAGGCCATCGAAGAAGACCACAAGACAGGGCTAGCGAGGGCAGCCTGACTGACGTGGCATTGTCTTGTCTAGACTGGCGAATGGTTTTGGTTTTGGCGCCTAAGACGGCGGGGTGGGGCGACACATCCAACAGCAACAAAGGAGAAGTGGACGAAGCCTTCGAATGACCCTGTGGTGTTAATGTCAACAGCAACAAAGGAGAAGTGGACGAAGCTTCCGAATGACCCTGTGGTGTTAATGTAGCGTGTGTCGTATAGAGGGGAGTCGAACCCGGCCATATGCTCGTCAGGCTCCAAAATGCAATACATTCTACAGGTATTAAGACCACTAATACAGCAAAAATATGTACATCTCAGACCACAACAGCGGCCTTTTTTCTTTCTTTCTTTCCCAGTAAGATGGCAGATTTTTTAAGATGGTGCCAAAGGTTATCTTTGAAGTACATATTGTCGAGGAAACCCAGTATGGGACCAATAAATATGGTGTTGACAAAAAGTTAATGTCAACCAAAAATAAATTAAAAATTACATCACAGTTGTGTCTGCATTTGCATATTTTCTTTTCTTTTCGAATATTCAAACCAGCAAAAACGTATTTAAATATTTGGTTGATTTGATGATAGAATATTTGAATATTTAGTACATTCTTGCATTCTTGAAGAACGTTTTCGATTGGCCGATTCGACCGGCCTGGACGAGGAAGTGATATGGAATTGGTTTTGCAACACACGATTCCGCCGGGGAGACAATCTATTACAATTACAACCGACGCAGTTTGAAGCTCTGCACGCTTCGTTTCTTCAATCGAGAAATCCACTTTCGTTTAAAGTTACGAGATTGGCGGCTGCAACCGGCCTGGAGGAGGAATGCATACGGACTTGGTTCAGGAACAGAAACAGACGGTCCCGTCGGGGACAGGAGAATCGAGCGCCTGGTGCGGCCGCGCCGGAAACCGAGGCACGCCAGCATGATGTTGGGACCCAGACTTCGGTGTGGGACTGCCTATCCACATCACATTTCCCGCCCATAAGAGACGAACGACTTTCTTGACGTATTATTGGCGCTACTGTCAATGCGGGATCGCGACCTGTTCCAACGGAATCCGGACCAAGTCGCACAATGTTTGTAACATAATTTTTTGGTTCAAAAATACCTTATTTGTCGTCTTGGTGCGGGTTTCGTTGGAAGAGGTCACGTTATTTATCTCATATTTCATTTTTTGAAAACATCGATGACCCCCAAAAATTTGCTGATGAACTTAATACGTTTTACTGCCGATTCGATACCAACGAATTCATCGATGTCATCGAAGCGCAGAAAGATGAGTTACTCCGCCCCCAGGATGAATCCCTGAGGGTTGAGGAATATGATGTCTTTCTTCACTTCAGCCGAGTTAATCCGAGGAAAGCTATGGGTCCGGACAATATCAGCGGAAAACTTCTACGAAATTGTGCAAGGGAACTAGCAATCCCCTTTCGTTTGCTATTTCAAATTTCGCTCGACAGGAAAGTTGTTCCTGTTTGCTGGAAGTCATCCACCATTATTCCAGTGGCTAAGAAATCCCGCCCATCTGAGCTCAATGATTACCGGCCTGTGGCACTTACCCCAATCGCGATGAAGTGCTTTGAGCGAATCATACTGAAGAGTCTTCTTCAGCCAATCAAGGAGCTGATTGATCCTCATCAGTATGCGTACCAACAAAACAAATCTGTTCAAGACGCTACCCTTTATCTAAGTCATCTGCTATACAAGCACACCGAAGAGACAAAATCGTACGTGCGAGCACTGTTCGTGGACTTCTCTTCTGCGTTCAATACCATCCGCCCTCATGTGCTTGTTGAGAAGTTGAAGCGTCTTGGAGTAAGGCCATCGCTCATACTTTGGATCGTGGACTTCTTGCAGAATCGAACGCAGCAAGTACGCGTGCAGAACACAATGAGTGAGTCCATTGTTACCAACATCGGGTCCCCTCAAGGGTGCGTGCTCTCGGCCATCCTGTTCGTGTTGTATACTAACGATTGCCGCTCATCTTCCGAAAATGTCTAAGTCCTGAAATACGCGGACGACACTGTTATTGTGGGGAATATTAGAGGAAGTGAGACTGAATACCAAGATTATCTAAACTGGTTTACCGAGTGGTGCAATGAAAATTTTCTGGACTTCAACACTATGAAAACAAAAGAAATGATAATTGACTTTAGGAAAGTAAGACCCGTAGATCCAAGTAGCTCCCCAATGAAAATAAACGGAGCGGAAATAGAGATAGTGAAATCATACAGATACCTTGGCACTGTAATTAACGACAAGTTGAAATGGGATGATAATTGTAGGGAGTTGTACAAGAAAGGGCAGCAACGGTTATATTTCCTTCGTAAACTTAATTCCTTTCACGTAGATCGTTCAATAATGTACCTTTTCTATAAGTCTGTCATAGAAAGTATACTAGTACACGACTGTGTTGTATGGTTCACCGCATGTCGTAAAGTAGACCTCTCTATGCTCAAAAGAATCGCTAGACAAGCGGAACAAATTGTAGGGCAAGAACTTGACCTCGAATATATATGTAAAAACAGAGTGCTCGAAAAGGCGAAATTGATATACCATAACAGTCGTCATCCCCTAAATAATAATTATGTGGTTTTAAGGTCAGGAAATAGGCTGAGATCTCTGAGGTGCAGAACAACTAGGTTTCTCAACTCATTCGTTCCTAGCTCAATCAGGCTGTTGAATGAGGAGGGTTTGGTTTAGATAGTGTTAATTAATTAAATGATCCCAAGCTGATGAATTGAATTTAATCTGAATTGTGAATTGAATTTAATTTGAATTATGTACTACATTTGTATCGCATTTCGTGTTATCCATGTTAAGACCAATTGTATTATTCTGTATCCATTTGTATCTTATTGTTGTTTATAATCCGTAATTCTGTATTCACATGCAAACGAAACAAATTTCCAGTAATTGGACAATAAAATTGAATTGATTGAATTCTTGAAAAAAGATGGGTTGCTATACATTACGTGATCATGGATTCGCATTTTTGTATCACTGTGGAGACATGGCTTTGTTCTCGTGTACAAAATGGTTAGAAAGTCGAGCATGTTTTTCAAAATGCTCCCATTTTAACCATAATTTTTTTCCTGGGTTGAAATTTCGACCCAATATACTCTATATTATACCCTAACCCAAACACTAACCCTAACCCACATCCTAATCCTAGTTTTTGAGTAATTTAAGTAAAATCCAAAAATCTAATTTGTGAAATTCCCAATGGAGACCTATTCATCTATAGAAATTTACCCTCCGGAGACGTTTTGTCTCCATTGTACACATTGTGTTCATGTCTCCAGAGGGTACGGTATTTCGCACCATACCCTTTAATACCCGTTAATACCATTTGATGGGCCCCGTAATTACCAACATGTACATTGTATACATTGATTGTACGGTACCGGTACATGATAAAGAAAGGCATGTACCGTACTGGTACATATGTATGGGTAAGAGGTTAAGTTCTGTCAAACTACAGTACATGTACATGTACCTGTACCGTACATTGATTGTACCTAGAAGGCAGAATCAATAGACACACGTACGGTACATGTACCGATATACATGAACATGTATTGACTACTCAAGACTAATGGCATCACAAACACAATACAAATCAGCAAGACTTTCTCTGCCAAATAAGAAAACAAGAAAATAGCAAATTATCCAGCCATTCCTCATACATGAATTCCATTACATTTACACTTGTGCACATAAATTCTCTATCAACAGATTACACACCGGTACCCTGGTAGATTTATACACTATTCTTGAGTGTCACTTGCTCAAAGACATTTGCAAAACAAAAAGCAAAGGCCTAAAGAAGAGCTTGTCCTAAAAAAACTCTAAAAGAGTAGTAGTAAATAAAAGTTGAAGTAGGGTCGAGGCCAGGGTAGTCTTCGCCAAAGACGACAGTAATCAATAATTTGCACGTCAAGTACCGGTAGGTATGCAAGTACTTACAATATAGGGACTTTACCAAACTAAAAGAATTGGGACAAATAAATACCGGTAGTGTCAACAAAAATGTTACATACATGTTTTTGTACAACAATGTATGTGTATGTGTACTATCGACCAAAAAGTGGCATCTAACAATCAAAATACCGTATAACTTTCTGATTAAAATGATGTCACACTGCTCAAGAAATTACCATGTCTGTCCATTAGATCATTTTTCATTAGATAAATTTCAAAGTGAACAAAGAAACTGGTAAGGCGGAACTAGAACCTGCAACCTCCGGCATACCGAACCAGCGCTCTACCAACTGAGCTTCCGAATCTTGCCCAACATTTATGTTAGTGGTCTCCCGAATTGTCGGTATCTTTGTTTGACAATGGAAGACCGCCAACATACATGTACATGTAGGGCAAGATACACGAGGCTCAGTTGGAAAAGCGCTGGTCAGATATTACGGAGGTCGCAGGTTCGATACCCGCCTTGCCAATTTCTTAGTTCACATTGAAATTTATGCGAATTTACCTCATTTGTTAGTTGTAAGAAACGTTTGTATACATGCTGATACACAGTACAAGCTACCAGTGGGCGTACCATGTACATGTACATGTACCACGTACCGTAAGTTTGTAGGCAAAATCTCCATCGTCTCGCCACAAAATCTTTTTTTCAAACATTTAACTGTATATGTTTTAAACTCTGACAATTTTTTTTGCTTATTTTTGTCTTTATCTTTATTTCATTTTTCGGGATATACAAAATTACTGAATTAGAGAACAATTACAAATAACAAACACTGATCAAGAAACATAACAAAAAACATAACAGAAGACAATACCCAAATAGCTCCCGCAGGATTACCCAAAAGAAACAAGTTTCTGTCGAGGGGCTCTCCAAACTAATTGGATAATACATTTAAGGATAAATAGATTAGATATAAAGGGAATAATAAATAATAAAATTATTTAATAAAAATATAAAAAAGAAAAAAAAAAAAAAAAAAAAAAAAATATATGTTTATATGGGTCATTCCATCAGGTTGGGACACAGAGTGTGACATTACTGACATATGAGTAAAAATTTCAAATTGCTTGCAAGATTACTATTTTATCATTATGGTATCATATACTTATGTACATTCAACATATAATATTTTTATTACCATATAATTAATCATTTTTTTCATAATGGCACCGTAAGGTACCGGTAGTAATGTCAATAATTTTGTGCAGACGTAACATGGACACCAATTTGAGATTAGATGTTTAATAATCAGCTTGATCACATTGTATATTGCCATATCTTAGTCAAAATGATAGAAACCATTAAGTTTTTTGCAAATAAGTAAACTTTCTTATACATGAATTCTACAAAGGGTTGAAAATCACAACAACAAAATCGTAGCAAATTACTTTTCTCATCGTGTAATTAAAACAAGAAAACTTATACAAAACTTGAATTAACAACAAATACTGTGCTATAAGTAGCATTATATTAGTTTAATAAATACCTAGGAGAGTTGAAGGCTTCTGATTGGCCGAGACTCGATCACGTGCCGGTCATTATATGTAGTAACATCATGGGTTTTCCAAGGGCCGTTTTCTAAACCCCGGCTTTGGGCTGCACTGTGGCCACATTACAGACGTTTTCCTAGTTCCGGATCGCAAAAAATATTCAGGCTGTTTTCGGCAAGTCTAATCCTCGAAATTTAAACGAAATAGATTTAGTAGTTTACCTTGAGTGATGGAGAAACTACAGTTTTTGTTTCGATATTTATGCTCTTCTTTATTTGAAAATACATACTGTACGACGTCAAATATACCGACATCCCTTTTTCTAGTTGTGGATCAGCCTTAACCAATTCCCGCGGATCGAGTAAAAAACTGCTTCGTACATGAAAAATTATCACGCTAGAACCAACCCAAATCAAGCCTATACTTCTGATAAAGTATTCATTAATTTATATAAATACAGTTTAAAATAAATGTCAAATACTTTAACTTCCAATGAAGTTTTAAAAGAGGACTTGCAAGGAAATGCTTTGAAATGTTTTGTCCGTGTACGTGTGTGGCGCGCGGCAACGAGCCGATAAACTTTGTCCCACCGACGTGGAGGAATAAACTCCATGGTCCATTAGAACACGTCATATGAAATCGCTTGCGCGCGTGCTGTTGATGCATGTATTTTACGGGCGATCCGGAACTAGGAAAAAATGAACGTTCAGTCTTTGGCAGATTTGAGACTTTTACTTCGACTTATTTTTACTTATGTATCAAGAAGCTTGTATGTTTCTTTTCAAAATGCACTTCATCTAAACAAATAGTATTGGAGACCAAGCCATAACAAGGTAGGTTTTTATTTGAAGCGATCTGGAACTAGAAAAAATCCGGAACTAGGAAAACAACTGTACCACTGCTAAACTACATGAACGAAGCCAAAATACGAAAACGAAGCTGCGTTTGTAAAACGGCCTAGAAGAAGCCGCGAAGTCGCAAAATTCGAAGTATTTTCACCATTTTTCTCATTAAAAAGGTATTTATTAAAGGTAATAACAGTGCGAGAACCCGGTTATTACTGCGTGGTAATGACCGGGTTGGGGGATGACCGCTGGTAATGGACCTCGCCTTCGGCTCGATCCATTACCAGCGGTCATCCCCCAACCCGGTCATTACCACGCAGTAACAACCGGGTTCTCGCACTGTTATTACCTATTTAGTTTATAGACTTGGATAGTATAAATTTAATTTTAGTAGCTATGTTGTACAATTTGTCTTAAATCTTGGGAATTGCATCTTAAAATGGTGTGTTGCAGACGTAACATGGACACCGTGCCCATGTTACATCCTGTGTCAAATATTGAGAACAATCACCTATGATATCATGAAAGCAATGAATTACATGGCTCTAAACTTAGGTGGTCAGTTGTTTGATATGATTATGCATAAAACAGGTAACTAAAACCTAACACAAGAAAATGCCAAACAAAAGTAGCATATTTTACAGTGCAGACGTAACATGGACAGGTGTATAATTATTAAATCACTCATAAATGTTATGCATTTTGTTAAAACAAAAATCTTTTCATATTTAAATATCTGAGCATGTCACCATATTCTATTTTTATTGTTTATAAGTTGGTAAATGTTTCATATTGTGTTCAATTGCAACATTTGTTACCAAACCACAGTGCAGACGTAACATGGACACCACAAATCTAAAATGGAATAATTCACACATGAATGAAATGCAAGTCTAGTTTGTGTATTTTGTGTATCTGTTGTGTCCAGTTATTTGGTACAACGTTAGTTCCACACATCCTATTGAGCTTATTTACCAGTTATAGAAACAAATAGTTTTAAATTGTTCAGACGTAACATGGACACCGTACCCCAAAATGACCTGATTTCTCGTCATATTTGAAAAAGTGAAACTATTTTCCAACTTTATGAATAATTTTCTCATAAATCAAGTCAGATGTGATGAATTTAAGTCATTTTAGACTTGCTTTGAAGCAAAGGGAAGATACTACACCCCCAAACAAAATGTTACAAAAGTGGACACCTTGTGTTACGTCTACACTACTCATTTTTGGTGAGCTCTAACAAAATAAATGACGTAAACAAGAAAGATATGACTTACAATTACTATTTCTCATGTTCTTTTATGCTACTTTATTAGCAAAGGGGTGTTAAATTATGTATTTATTAATGTGCAAGTTGCATACTTAAAACTACTCAATTTTTGTCACACATGTTACGTCCTAACTAGCCTTGCACGCCACCATGTTTTATGAAATATCTAAAAAATAAAATAACTAATGTCACCAAATTTGGTATCATTCAATAGGTCTTTTTGTTACTCTCTAGTTTCAACCATCATTGACAAGAAAAATAGTTCATTCTTCCCAAGAAAACTAAATCTTATAGGTGAAATGGCAAAATATGCACGTGTCCCAACCTGCTGGAATGACCCATATATACCGTATATAATAAAAAATCAATAAAAAATAAATAAAATTAATAATAAAAATATATAATAAAACAAAATAAAAATTTAAAAAAAATTATTTAAAATATGTTTATCCAATATATAATGCCTCCAAAAGGACAAATTTGAGTTTTTAAAAACACAAAGTGAGGAGATGATTAAAATAAATGCTGGCACGCATACTATATACTGGGTGAATACTCTAAAAGGCTTGAGAAATGGGGTCCAGACTGAAAAGATGATCACGTAAAGAACTAATGAAAGGCTTACATGTAGGTGATTGTTCCAGGCAAAGGTCTCGATCTTCACCATAAAAGAAACGTGTACACCGTAATTGCCTACTACCGTACCAGTACATGTACGGCAAATGTACACATGTGCAGTTGTGTACTTTTGAGCAATAGGCAATATGCTACCAAGAGATGACTAAATTAAATGTTTCTTGGTTTGATTGAAGTTCAAACTAAGACGACTGAATTAATTTGAAGAGAATTAAAGCATAAGGAAGAGCGTGTTGGGAGATTCACCTGTCTTTGCAGCAGGTTCAATGCATTAGACAGATGTGATATAGATTGGCCAGGGCTTTAGGATGAGAACAGAGAACAGAGAACAGACACATGCAGGGTCCAAGGACACAGTGACCTAATGTACAGAAGAAAAAAAAGGGCCCAAGATGATGGCTGCTCATACATGTACATGTAGGTACTTGTTAATCCAACAGGATTCACAGATTGCTGAGATTGTCGTTATCCCTGACAAGTACAGAGGAGACGGTGCTTCGGCAGGATACCAGTAGCTCTGTAGAGGTGCTACTCGCATGCTCCATCTTGCCACTCACTGGTTTTATAAGATTTCTTAATCTTTTTCAGGAATATATTTCGTAAATATTTTTGTTTTATCTTTAATATTGTACTGTACATGTATATCCTGCAATGTTATTATTTTTGTAGAAAAAAATAATACAAAATCAGCCAGTAGAAAGGAGTAATAAATTAAATTTTAAAAGTACATGTACATGCACCTGTCTAAGGAGTAACCCCCCCAAAATATGAACAATAAATCTCAAAAATGTTCCACTCAGTATTATTATACATGTACACAGCAAAACATTTTACTCAAGTATCCAATTTAACATCAGGATTATAAATTGTTGACATCTGTGATGTTTTAAACACCAGAGCAACGCAGGTGAAGCCAAGGGTGCTATGCGTCCTTGAGAGTGTCTAAAGCGTCATAAGTATCCCAAATCACAGTAGTCAACAACTGTTTTGTAAACATGTACCATACATGTACATGTACCTCTGTCTTTATGAGGACATTATGAGGACTAAATATGTACAAAACGTTCAAGTAAACATTTATTTCACTGTAGAAATCACGCAAACAAACTGCAGTGCTGGTGGTGATAACATTAAACACAGAACTTCACGCACGCTCAAAACAGCTGACCGTCTGCTCCTCCACTACAGTTTACTATCGTCAATAGTATGTGTAGGCGACAATTGCGCGGGTAAAAATGATACATGTACCGATACAGCTCGCAGAACAGCAGCCGTGTGATATTACGCTCACACTGATGTGATATTACGCCCACACTGATGTGATACACTTGCGTGGGTATACACCGAACATGTGATCGTTCTAGACCAATAAGAATACAGTATCCAAGACAGAGGTACATGTACATCAATGTTATCAGTAGTAATCCCACAAGCAGAAGAGGAACACGGAATATTGTAGTGCATTTGTATCCTACATGTACATGTGGGACGCATGACGCACTCCAATTTCCCGTGTTCCACGAGCAGGATAACAAATTGATCTTCAAGCAAACTTGACAGTGACCTTAGAAATATTACCTGGTGTGTCAATACTTTCATAACCTGTATTCAGTGTAAACAACAACTGGCTCCGTTGTTTATTACCAATTGTACTGTACTGGTACATGTACATGTACATTTGTACATAGTACATGGAGATGGACTTCAAGGTGTGTTTTACTATAACAACCAAGGATCCCCAATCGTGTTTCCCTTTGTTCCTGTACTATAACCTAACCCCATTCATACACTTTAAAAGGTACATGTACGGTACATGTAGGATACACCATTGGTAATTGCTTGGATTATCATGAATGGGTGGATTTGGGGGTTGTATTTTATAGTAAATATCGATTAACTGACCTGTCCGAAGTTTAACAATCATGGATGCTGAGAAAAGCTTTTCAAAAATATTTTGGTTGTGTATTTTTTTTTAGTTGCAAAAGATATATTCCACTATTAACAAAATCATATAGATTTTGGAAGATTGAGGACTGTTAGGGTTAAATAAATGTACCGGGTATACTAACCCACATTTTATAGACATTTTTTAGAGAACTTTTTTATAGGGGAAAAAAAAAAAAAAAAACAAGTCTAAACTTGTTGCATACATACAGAGTATTGAGCTTCCAGTATCTCAATAAAAACAACACATTTAATTCCGCTACAGTAAATGTTCAAATGACGATTACATTGTACTGGTATTTGTCCTTGTCTAGTAAAATAATGGAAATAATGTTCATTGTTCGTGCATGTACATTGTACACGTACCGGTATTTATCTGTTTATTGTACAGCAAAAATATCATTTGTATTTCCCTTGAACTTGCACACGGTAGCTGTAGCATGGGGTACATGTACGTAATGTAGTATGTACATTGTTATGACTTCTAATGTGAATAATTACATGGATAAGATTAACACTGCTGCAAACTGCTTACTGGCTGGAATGACCTGAAATACACAAATCAAAACAAAAACAAGTCTAAACTTGTTGCATGCATTCAGAGTATTGAGCTTCCAGTATCTCAACACAACACATTTAATTCCGCTACAGTAAATGTTCAAATGATGATTACATTGTACTGGTATTTGTCCTTGTCTAGTAAAATAATGGAAATAATGTTCATTGTTCGTGCGTGTACATGTACATGGAACGTGTACATTCAACAAAAGTTGTACCGTAAATTTACAATAAATGTTTCTTAATGCTGTAATTTTCAGAAATGAATGGATTGGGGGCTATTATTTTATAGCAAACATTGTTACACAATGTACACCGACCCCCTCAAAGTTGTGTGTTGTAGATGCTGAAAAAAACGGTGAAAAAAGCCGAGTGTTAAAAACAAAATACATTATTCTCTCATGACAAAAATATGATAGGCACATACCGGTAGGCACGGCCTACCCAGTACTTACCTAGTATGTCAACTCATCACCTGATAAGAATAAAACCCAAAGCAATTTAATACCAAGGTTTTGATCAATGATGCAATTAATTCTGAGAGATCTTTTTTAACACCAATCGCCGGTGCATACAGTATATTAATATACTTTTATTTATTTAACAAATCCACGTTGTTACCTGTGAATGTCAGATTTTTCATTCATTCATCAGGGGGGGGGGGGGGGGGGGGGGGATACATGTACAATGTACCATATCTTTCAGCCTGTTGCCTGTTATGACAAGTGGATCACCAACAGATTCATTAAATGTTCATGCTACTGTACCTTGTGTAATTCCAACCATTATAATGTGGCAATCCCATTGCCAATCTGTGAGACTACATGTATACCGCTTTTTTCTGCTAAATCCCCAGCTTGAAAAGTAAAAATGCTGAGAAAATCACACTCACGTATTGCACTGCTCAATGTTAAACAATTTAAAATGTTTTAACAAATTTTCCAAATTCTCATTCAAGTTACCGGTACACGTACATTGTGTACAATCCCTTACAAATGAGTCACCACCCCCCCCCCCCCCCCCCCCCCCCCCCTTTACCACCCACCCACCACACAAGTTGTCTTGAGGTATAAATTCTTCTCAGATATTTCCTAAGAAAGCTCAAATTGACCTATCGCCGTTTCAGAGTTGGCCACACCCATTAGACAACTGTACACACGTGCAGCACATGGATGCTATGCGCGAAACGAGCAGTACAGGTATTACGGGGAAGCATTGCACATTGTACATGTTCGTACCGGTACACGCACGCTCTCTGACCGGATGTGGGAGTTGTCTCAGATTTCTGAGACAACTCTGACCACGTGTACATGCAGACTTTTATGCAACCACTTATCGCAAAATGTGAAAACTAAAATAGCTTTCACATTTTCCACTATCTTGTTATAAAGTGTATACATGTATAGGCAGACTCCCCGGGCCCCACTCACATTATTTTAACCATCCAAAAATAGAACACTACGCTAGACAGACTTGGCCAATGTGTTTCAAACAAGATTAGTATGAAAACATAATAAAGGGAACAGTGAACAGTGAACATTCACCGTATGCTAGAAACCCCCAGCTACATTGTACATGTACATGTAGCAACCCCCAGCTCTGGAATGGTCCGGTGTCTTTGTGCTATTGTGAACAATGTCTTGGTGATGAGCGTCTCTTACGTAGCTATAATAAAGAGCTTGCCCCGAATCACGTGATATAAATGTACGGTAGTAACAGTCTCTTTATTCTGGAGATTTCAAAGTTTAAATGTGCTTGAACAAGTCGGTCTTTAATCCGGAGAATTCAAAGTTAAAATGTGCTTTGTGCATGTTGAACAAGTCAGTGTACCAAATGTTATATATTTACCTCGCAAATGGCTTTTGGCAATGTACATGGTGCGAAATATGGTACCCTCTGGAGACTTGAACACAATGGAGACAATGGGAGTGAAAAGGTCTCTAAAGGGTAATTTCTATATGAATATGTCTCCATTAGGAATTTCACGAATTAGATTTTTGGATTGTACTTAAATTACTCAAAAACAAGGGTTAGGATGTGGGTTAGGGTATAGGATATACAGGGTCGAAATTTCAGAACAGGAAAATAATTGTGGTTAAAATGAGAGCATTTTAAAAATGTTTTTGACTTTCTAACCATTTTGTACACGAGAACAAAGCCATGTCTCCACAGTGATACAAAAACGCGAATTGATGCACCGGTACATACGTGTGTATGTACCAGTAATGGTTAACCAGTTCGCGCCGGGATTATTTTAACAACGCCGAGCCGACGGGCGGGATTATTTTTAACGAAACTCGATCCGAAGCGTGTTCGGGCTGATAGTGCCGGGAAGCACACCCACGCATTTCCGGCCTTGCGCGCTGCTGACATACATTTCCGAACTTGAACTTGGCGTGTTTATGCGTCATCCGTTTTGAATTTTGGGAAATGTTTGCGTTTATATACGTCATCCGGCGCGAACTGGTTAAGAACATGTATTCATAACATCCTGTACACACAGATACGTACTTGTACAGTGCAAGCAATCAACTGCAAAGCAACATTTTTGAACTTAAAACAAACCCTCGAATACCAACCGATGAGTCATGAATGTACAGTACATGTACATGTACAGGTATCAATACTATAGGAGTACATGCACAAAAGCATGTTTCCAAAACATCTACAATCTGACCATGTGCCTGCCCTCTGTTTAATATAATTCAAATGTGTCAGGTGGGATGCGCAGCATCATGTGGTGTTTTTTTTGTTAAGACTAAGAGGTGACATCAGAGACTGCATACATGTACATGTAATTTGAAAGCGATCTGACCTGTGACGTCACTCTGCAATCAAATTTCATGCAAACCATGATCCGTGCAAATTACAGCCGGGCACATTTGAATACAGACCTAAACAGAGAGCACATGTACCGCACATGCCGGTACATAGTCTAAAGTCTACGTTATATACTCTACATGTACATACAATGTAGTACACAACATGTAGGGTACATGTACATTGTACATTGTAGCATCCGTGATACAAGTTGGTGTGAAATATGTCTGTCTCAATAATGCCAAACAATCAATGTGTGAAATACATTAGATACACATTGTACATGCCCTGTCCCAAAGGAAAATTGTATTGTTTCCTCAATTACACTGTGTACAGTACCATACTGGTACATTCATTGGCACCAGTTACAGTGTTTGAAATGTCCAAAACTCGCGTGTACATGTAGGCCACCACAAATACTGCTGGACATCTTACCAGAGATCTGTTGACTGTTTACCACATTTTTCAGAGCAATAAAATATACAGTACAGTATACCATTTGTCAATATACCATTTGTCATTTTTATTGTTTGTAACAGCAAAAGTGCTCAAATTATAAAGAAAGGTCCATGAATTGACAAATAATATAACCTGATGAAGTTTTATGGGGATACTGAGAAAACATTATTCCGAGATTTCTATTTCAATTCAAAATTTGCCAAGTCACAAAGCTACGCACGTCAAGCAATGAACCAACCAATAATAGTTCTCAAACACGCATGCGCATTGTTTCAATGCTTACTCACCCATTCATGGATTACAAACAAACTACATAATGGAATTTCTAAAAGATGCATCTTAAACGTATCTTTGGAAATGAATTTTTAAATAATAGCGTGCCAGAAGAAATAATTTCATTGTCAATTAAATCTTTACAAGTAAACTTTTTAACAGTTATTTGATTGGTTACTTTTTAGATAGCTGCAAAAGATAATTTACACTACAGCGTTAAGAAATGTGACCACTTGTATCGGTAAATTCACTCTCTGGCACATGGATATAAAACATTACATGCAAAAGTATAAATGATCTAGTACACACATCCACAAATTTGTATCTTTGTGAATACATCTCTTTGTTTTCGTGTAGAAAATGGTGAGAAAGTACAGCACGTTTTTTTAAATGCTCTTATTTCAACAACAATTAATTTTCTGGGTAAAATGTTTGGCCCTACAGTACATGTATATTACCGGTACATCTTAACCCAAATACTAAAACCTAACCCACATTCTAACCCTTGTATTTGAGTACATACAATACATGTACATTGTAATTTAGGTAAAATCAAAAACAATTCGTGAAATTCTTATTGGAGACCTACAGTGTATGCATGGACCCTATCAAAATTACCCTCTGGAGACCTTTTTGACTCCCATTGTCCCCATTGTGTTCAGATCTCCACAGGGTACCAAATTTAGAAACCTGAGCAGTTGTATAGTAAAAAATAATACGGTACCAGTATACAGGCCACATTCAAAGACTGTTTTTGTAGTTGGCAGGTAAATTTTAAAAAGAAATTATGAAGAAGAATAAATGGTTCTGTATGAATGGCTTGTACACATGTAACTCTACTCAATTTAAATACGTACAGTTTGTCACCAAATCTCCAACTACATACTGTACATGTGTGTACAGTGCCAGTTGTTCGGATTCTTTTCTCTGATAGACTGTATTAAAAGGGATTTTTCGGGCAGTTTGGTTCCCTGGTAAATGTAAACTACCGGTACCTGTATTATACAAATACAGCATGGTTTGAGGGAAATAGTGGGTATTACTGGTCCCGATGTGTAAGTAAGCTCGACTACATCCTGACACGAAGCGGAGGGAGACAGTTGAGCTGACCTACTAGTACACCAAGGGACCAGTAATTCCCTATTTTCAAGAACTAAACATATTCACTGCCTTGTACATGTAGATTATTTTGTAGATAACGGCCTTCGTAGATTTTGCATCTTTATTCAGCAGAATATATTCTAGTTCTTTGTCAGTCAGTCAATGACGGAAATCTAGTAACGTTACTGAGACTGGTTCCGTAAAGAATTACATGCCACATTACATGTCTATGAGGCGGGTTGCAGGGAATATGTTGGTGCTACCAGAAAATATACCGCACGGCAGCGAGCTAGATACTCACTGGGATGACGTCAGATGGCAGCGTATCATTTTTACTTTCCAGACACGCGGCGCAATCGGTCAATGACACGCTCAAATTTGCTCATGAATATTTATGGAGTGTAGTAATGGCATCTATCGTACTTTTTTTGACGGGTATGTGCTTTCCACATCATGATTTCTGACATTTGCTCAAGCCCTGAGCATGATACATTAAATGTACCGGTACGTACGCATGATGTGCATGCACAATGTGTATACTTCCTCAAATCCACAAACAGACAAAAACAATTCATTGACTTTACTAGACAAAGGAAATACCTGTATTCTAAAATGAGTTGTTCCCATCATTAAAGGGGCAACCAAATTGCTCTTCCAACATGCACATGTCTACCAGTATCATTATGCTTTGACAGACCAGACATAACAAAGATTTCCCCACAGCAGGTAACGGCTCAGCAGGGAACCAAGCAACCTATTAAATAGAATGGAGTTCCCATTCAGCCCAACAAAACAGGCAGACAGCAACAACTCAAATTGGCAACCTTTGAAGTGCTATTCAGAGTGAGCGGTGAATCAGAAACGATAAAACAGGGGTCGCCAGTTTCTTCTCTTCACCCTCTCTCTTTACGTTGATTTCATTCAGAGAGGGGGGACGATGAACTGAGTCATTTGTAAAGGCCTGTCGGCACATAAATGCATGTGTACTTAGGCTCGCTGATGGATTGACAATTTCACAGGGCTTGCTTGGTTCGTCAGCCTCACTCGGCCGAGTCCCCAGTAATCTGACGGTCGGTGCGTGGGTTTTCTCGTCTTTGCTTCAAAGAAGCCCCGGTCTAAGCTTGCAGATTTGGTTGCAGTCGACTGGGTGGCAAGCTTTACGCTTAGTGTAAAAGTGTGGGGATATTTTTTTTGTAAGGATGTGAGGAATAATGTTGGAAGGAGTTGACAGACTGAGTCGTTAAATTTCACCCAAAACGCTTGCAGACCTGTACATGTACATGTACATGAACCGATACACTATGCACAGTATGATGAAGCATTGTTTTATAAATTACATGTACTTAACCTAATAACTGAACAGAAAAGAATTGTGAATACTCTATGTAACGATACATATTATGTATCGGTACATACATGTATCGGTATGTACCTAAGCAATAACAGCGAAATCACACAACTTGCATTCAAGTACCATACAAAGTATGGTTATACATGTACTTTGTAAAACATGGTTGTAGGTGTACATAGTGTACGTACATGTACCTTGACATACCGGTACATGTACATGGATACTGGTGTACCGGTACATGGATACTGGTATACATGTACACGGACATACAGTACCGGCAGTTGAAATAGCAAATCATTAATATTAATACACAAACAAACCACAAGGGAAAACTGACTAGGTAAATTTGCATTTATTTCAAAGTGAACAAAGAAATCTGCAAGGCGGGACTTGAACCTGCGACCTCAGTAATACCGGACCAGAAATTAAATAATAATGGAAACTAACAAGGCCTAGACATAAAAGATCAAAAATATAGATCAGCCACTTTGTTGTCTGGGGGACGACCGCTGGTAATGGACCGAGCCGAAGGCGAGGTCTATCACCAGCGGTCATCCCTCAACTCGGTCATTATCACGCAGTAATAACCGGATCATCGCACTGTTATTCCCTTTAATAAATACCTTTTTAACGAGAAAAATTGTGAAAATGCTCAAACTTTCGTGACTTTTTTAGGGGCGATATTTCCAGCATTTTGTGTTCATTATCAGGGGCCATGTTTTCAGCTTACGGTATGCATGGTACCCAATCTCTTCTATGTGCGTTGTTAGTGTTACCCACACTTCGGGACCAGACTAGCTGACTACTGATGCCCACCGTGCATAGCAACGCGCTAGCATTAACAGACGATACACGCCATCAACTCTCCTAGGTATTTATTAAACATGAACATTGACTATGACATAGCAGTATGATTAAATACACACACAGTACCGGTACAGTACGTACATGTACACACATACCGGTACATGTACATGTAGTACTGAATGCCGTAGATGCATTACACGATTATGTACAGACCTGTAGTATGTATGTACTGTGAAAATGTGTACCAGGCCTTTTTGTACACAAACTTATAATGCGTGTACACAAACTTATAATGCGTGTACACAAACTTATAATGCGTGTACACATTAGAGGGTCAAATTGGCATATTGGTTCTTTCCTCGCCTTCCACCAGTCGTCTTCCCCAGTCCCTGCCTGATTCCGTGGGTTTCCCCTGAAGAATCTGGAGTTTTAAACACGGTAACGTGTACGGTACATGTACCGGTATGTTAGTTTACCAAGTGCCACTACCAATAATATCGAACAAATTCAGCAAAATCCAAGAAACCCAACATGATTATAAATCAAACACATTTGAACCATAACTATCAATTCAGAGAAATTATAATAAATGCATACATGTAGCTAGAGATGAAAAAAAGATATGTAAAAATGTGTGGCACTTAAACCTAAATAAAATCCAGGGTCTAGAAATTCCACCATATCCTGTATGGTCATGATGTACATTTGTATACTGTACCAGTACATGTACATTGTTTATGTACGTACATAAAGTACATGTACTTGTACATGTACTGCACATGTACATGTACAATGTAGTAAATCATTTATATGCAGGTTGAAAGGGAACTGGTATCACATGGTAAAAAAAAGAAGACAAGAAGACACTTATGTTCACTTTTCCATTCCAACTGACGTCATTGCTAAACAGTTGAGCAAATTGCCTGTTAGCATAAACGGTACCATGCTAAAGAAAGTCTACAATGTATGTGTGTACAACATGTACGGTACAACATGTACGGTACATGCACCGGTACATGTACAGGTACCGGTACATCTGGCCATTTGCACACGACGCGAAAATAAATAAACCGTTAATTTTGAGACAAATATCTCGTGCTGCTATACAAAGTACGGTATCCGTGCTGCAACTGGCCAAATTCCTCTGGTTAAAAAAAAACCTGGTGGGGAAACAGTTTTCAATTCAACACTACTGGCATGACTGCCGGATTACTAATATTTTTTTTCAGACAATCTGTGTTTTCTTATGGTTTTTCCGAGCTGTGAAATTTTAAATTTATTGTAGAGATTGACCCATAAGCAGACTGACAAAATTTTGACCCACATTGTTTTATACCGGTGCATGTACATTGCACACTGTACCGTACTTATACATTGCAAGCATATCATGTATACTGTGTATCACTGACTTTAACCCTAACTCCCTCACCATTGTTATTGAACAATACAATTCCTTCAAAATCCTCCAACTTTCTTTGTTGTGTAAGGAGTTAGGGTTAATAAGCAAATCAGCAATTACATGAACATGGAAAACGTGAAATCTTTATCCCATTAAGGAGCTCGGACTGTTTCCTTGAAAAGCAATGTCAAGTACACGCAAGTGTCATTTAATAGGAAGTCATTTATCACTAGGACAAAACAACGACGATATGTGGATTAAATATTAGGCAGAGAATGCACTCCCATCTCCAACTCAAGCAGAGTTGCGAAAATCGCGTGATGCACAGAGTAAAGCTAGACGGAAGTGGACCGGGCGGCACGGTTCAGTCGGAAGCATGGGTATGAATAATTTATTATGAGGTATTCAGTCAGCGCGGGATGTTAACTGGTCTCCACGGACTGGTCCAGTGTGCGTGATGGTATCTGCTCAAGACGACATCGGAAGAGAGTCGTTTACATCGGTGTCCGTGGGGCACTTAGAGCAGGAAAAGCTTGGCGCTTGCAGTGTCCTGTCACCGAACCAACACCCACCCACTGTTTTTGTCAACAGGTTTATGTACAAAATGTACACAGTTACCAGTATGTACAATATATATACCAGTACCGGTACAAACAAATATACATTAAAGTATGTACAATGTACGCCGATTAAAAATGTTTTAGGACTCGATCCTAAATGTATCTGGGGAAAATGATTTACTGTACATGTACCGGTACATAAACACCAAAGAAATTAACTTAAAAAGGCACATTGTCCTCAAATCCCTTTGTTTTCACTTATCCTATTTCAAACATAATATGGTTGAAAGGAAACCAACCTAATGTGTTACCGTTACGAAAACAAAATCATGTTGTTTACGTTTGACGCGGTGGACATTTTGGGTTATCTGTAGATGCATTTCCGGCCGTCATGGCATAATGATGGGCTGTATCTCGTGTAATCTGACTGGTGCCACAAATAGTGCATTAGGAACACGACCGATATCACACTGGGAATTGAGGTTCTGTGCCACTGTAGCGTCTAAATAAAACCTAGAAATGGCATTCGTCGTTTTTAAAACTTGTCTGAATATTGATACGTGTATAGAATACGAGCGTGACGCGCGCATAAAATGACACACGCTCGCATTATTACGCGTAAAATAGAATTCAAACTGTGCTCTGAAAACACCAACGCGTGTATAGCTTGACACAATGGTCAAGGTTGACACAATGCATCCTCCAAAACTGAACCGGCACAATTCAGCTTCACCAATCCTCCCAAATCTTTCCCCCAAAAATTCGTATGACAAAGCCCGGTATTTGTATGACAATAAATGCGGCATTTGAATGACAAAGCCCGGCATTTGAATGACAAAGCCCGGCATTTAAATGACAAAGCATGCGGCATTTTAATGACAAAGCCCGGCATTTGTATGACAAAGCCCGGCGTTTGTATGACAAAGCACGGCGTTTGAATGACAAAGCCCGGCATAATGTATGACAAAGCCCGGCATTTGTACGACAAAGAGCCCGGCATTTGTACGACAAAGAGCCCGGCATTTGTACGACAAAGAGCCGGGCATTTGTACGACAAAGAGCCGGGCATTAGTACGACAAAGCCCGGCGTTTGTATGACAAAACGCGGCTTGTGTACTTTAGGATTTGTATGAAAGAGCCAGGATTTGTATGACAAAGCCAACAATTTGTTTGACAAAGCCATCATTTGTATGACAAAGTTCAGCATTTGTATGACAAAGCTCAGCATTTGTATGACAAAGCTCAGCATTTGTACACAATAGTCAATCAACAATAACTAGTCATTCCAAGGATAAACAACAGTAATATTAACTGTTCTGTATAATAAGCTGATCATGGAGGTGATAATCATCTGCTAATAATGTGACTGTTAGGTTGACATGACAAGCCTTTGATCAAATACAAGAACAATTTGTATGTGTCTAGGGGCAAAAAGCACAATCTCTTTACAAACACTGACAATTAACCAGTTCGTGCTGGAGGACAAGTACATGTACATGTATACCGGCAAAATTTTTCAGATATTCAAAACGGATAACGAATAAACACGTCCCGAGCAAGGCCTGCAAAAATGGTTTACTATCCACGGATGATGCATTAATCATGCGGTGGACGTAAATATACATGTACATCGACATTGCCAAGCATGCTTTGTTGACTAGGTGGGCGTGTGTATACGCTATATCGTGGTATCACGCTTCAGTGATTAGGCCTATTCAACACCCTTGTTCCATTAACTCCAGAAGTCTTGAACGAAAATGGCTTCGCACAAAACTTGAGGTTCATCGTCAGATTCATCGGGCAATGATGTATGGGTATAATACAATGCTTGATGATGCAAGGACTGATTTTCATCGGAAACGCATCCGAGCAGCGGACTCCCCGGAGTCATGAGGGCCATTAGTGATTTTAATGTGTTTAAGCAAAATTTGAAGACTTTTCTTTTTAAAAGGTATTATGTTTTTTAGTGTGTGGTAGCATATTTTTAATATTTTTAATTGTAAGTGACACTTTGTAAAGCGTTTTGAGATGTTTTAATGTAAAACGCTATATTAAAAATGAATTATTATTATTATTATTATTATTATTCATACTGCTGAGGATTATTAGCTGCGTCCAGTAATTTCTTGACATTCAAATTTCCCAACTATTGTTCCTTAGTCTCCTTTGAAATTATTGAAAGGATGCTTTTCAGCTGGGCTTGCAAATATTTGTACCGTGTACAATTGTCCCCAACTCTGTGTGTAGATTCTCGAATGACGTATATCACATCAGATTTTATGAAGGGTAGCGGTTGACATAGTATCACTCCCTGACTGCAGAGAGAAAAAATGCCCTAGGCGACAGAATGTTGGGAAAAACATGTAAATAACGGTGCTAATAAACCAAGGGTTGTAGTACCAGTAGTTGCATTATCAAAACAGGAATATTTTACTGAAAAAAAAACCCATGTTTTTCAATGAAAAAATAATCCTGGTAACTTGAAATAGACCCGGCGCAGACTTACACGATCAATCATCACAAACCCAAAAGAGCATCATTCCTCCCGGTACAGTACCCAACCTCATTCCCATGGTGTGCAGCAGTACACATGTACGTTCCACCATAACCTGTTCTTGACACCTGGTATCAAACCATAAATGTTTGAAAATCTTGCGTGTGTGTAGGCAAATAAGGAATAGTCTGGTGCCCGGAACAGAATCAATTTGTTGCAACGCGAGATACACAAATCGATTGTCTTTTAGGTCCAGCCAGTACTGCATTACAAATAATACCGGTATTTGTTAAATGTGGCACAACTTACAGACTTTAACAGCACCTGTTTCTTAACCCTAGCCCTGCTATAAACAGTTTTACATTTTGGGCACTGTTGGATTCAGCAGTTGTTACATCTGCTGGAATAACTGGATCACACCCCAGACGTATACATTTAAGAGTCCTAACATATATAACATTGTTTGCTACTTAAGCTTATTATTCTTGCAAGCTGTATATGTTTACGAGCCTGCATATGCAGAATGTTATATATAACATTCTTGCTATACTTGATGCAAGCTTATCAGTCTCGTGAGCTATACATTATATGTTTACGTAACATCCTTTTTGAGCTATACATTATATGTTTACGTAATACCTTTATCAATGTTCAGTTAATGTGACCAAGTGTCCCTTATAAGCCATGGGTGTGTCGCGATCACGCCAGAGCATGTTTTACTCCTCATGAGGGGCTGGGCATCGCTGCTGCTCTCCAGCCAGACACCCCGGGGCATCGTCGGTGTTGAACCACTTGAAGACACCAGTCAAGACCAGAGCCAAGACGCCAGTCAAGACCCGAGCCAAGACGCCAGTCAAGACCCGAGCCAAGACACCAGTCAAGACCCGAGCCAAGACACCAGTCAAGACCAGAGCCAAGACACCAGTCAAGACCAGAGCCAAGACACCAGTCAAGACCCGAGCCAAGACACCAGTCAAGACCCGGTCAAGACACCAGTCAAGACCAGAGCCAAGACGCCAGTCAAGACCCGAGCCAAGACACCAGTCAAGACCAGAGCCAAGACACCAGTCAAGACCCGAGCCAAGACACCAGTCAAGACCCGAGCCAAGACACCAGTCAAGACCAGAGCCAAGACACCAGTCAAGACCAGAGCCAAGACACCAGTCAAGACCCGAGCCAAGACACCAGTCAAGACCAGAGCCAAGACACCAGTCAAGACCCGAGCCAAGACACCAGTCAAGACCAGAGCCAAGACACCAGTCAAGACCCGAGCCAAGACACCAGTCCCAAGACCAGAGCCAAGACACCAGAGCCAAGACACCAGTCAAGACCAGAGCCAAGACACCAGTCAAGACCCGAGCCAAGACACCAGTCAAGACCCGAGCCAAGACACCAGTCAAGACCAGAGCCAAGACACCAGTCAAGACCAGAGCCAAGACACCAGTCAAGACCCGGTCAAGACACCAGTCAAGACCAGAGCCAAGACGCCAGTCAAGACCCGAGCCAAGACACCAGTCAAGACCAGAGCCAAGACACCAGTCAAGACCCGAGCCAAGACACCAGTCAAGACCCGAGCCAAGACACCAGTCAAGACCAGAGCCAAGACACCAGTCAAGACCAGAGCCAAGACACCAGTCAAGACCCGAGCCAAGACACCAGTCAAGACCAGAGCCAAGACACCAGTCAAGACCCGAGCCAAGACACCAGTCAAGACCAGAGCCAAGACACCAGTCAAGACCCGAGCCAAGACACCAGTCAAGACCCGAGCCAAGACACCAGTCAAGACCCGAGCCAAGACACCAGTCAAGACCAGAGCCAAGACACCAGTCAAGACCCGAGCCAAGACACCAGTCAAGATCCCAGCCACGTTGAGACGATGGGCCTAGCCAAGGATCACCCGACTCGCCGCTCAGACCCGCTCCCTCGTCGCACCCATCTTTTGTTAAAGATACAAGTATCTCCCCTTTAAGTTATGATATATTACATAGTATAGTTTTCATTTAAGGTAAATTGTTAATATCTTTGTATGTTTCTATTTTGAGAGGTTTCAATTTAATGTTCCTGAAACTTAATTTTTGCCTCTGCCGTCCTTTCTTTACGGGTTTTGTCTTGTTTCGTTTTGGAAATAATCACAATCAAATATCTGACATCGTAACAGCAGTAAACCCCTTGTACATGTACCGGTACACTGGCGTGCAAAAGTCTTCGCGCACCATCGAGGTGTATTTTTAACTTCTATAATTTTGTTGAAATACAAAGAATTATCAATAAACATGCATACCTGTGTTTAGTGTAATTATTTTAGTCAGTTTTAGTCATATTTCTAATTTTATACGACAGTTAATAAAGTGTGTAACGCGGCAAAACTCGCATCGAAGTTTTCGTCCGTCATGTTCGTGTTAAATCGCCATATTGGATGACCTCATTACGTATTCATGAGCTCATAAATGCATTAACCTGGGCATTTAAACCAATGGGCAAGAAAACCCTCTTTAATAAATATTTATGAGGGTTACTGGTGAACTAGAAGATGACACGTCAGGCTAGGTTTCCAAGAAGAATTTAGCATATGAATAGCGTTCACTTTGGCGCGAACTACGCAACAATGGCTGGGAAAACTCCCCTTATCAACCATGAAAAAGGAATGTTGCAAGCCTGGACGTGTTTACGTCGGGAAGGAGTTTAGCGAGGTCTGCACGGTTCACGGAGATCTGGCATCATGTTGTTTTTTCTGGTGAATGTCGGGTGTTTGGTGCGGGTCAAGGAGAATATTAACGCCGTGATTTGTGTTGATATTTTATTTGTGACCACTTGCTGCCGTCTGCCCATAATCTGGTCGGCCCTTAATTCATTTTTCCAGCATGACAATGCTCCACCTCATACATGTACATGTACCACTGAAATCACGAGAGAATTCTCGGCCAACCCGACCCGTGAATTAATTCATGAAATAGGGGGCAGTTGGTAGTTCGAGGCGATGGACCGGCCGGCCCAGAGCCCCGACCTGAATCCGCTTGAGAATCTATACAGCGGACTATGGGCGCCGCCATCTTGGATTTTAACGTTAATGATATGTCAATGTGAAAAATCGCCATAGACTTTACACTGTGACTCCGGTTTTCGTCGGAATTTTCAAGTTTACAAGGAACATTTGGTTCATATGACATGAATTTATTACAATAAGGATATCAACTAAGACACAGGTATGGGTCAAGTAATATATTTTTATTAATTTACAGTTGCAATGTCAAAATGAAAATATCACGCATGGCTGCGCGAAGACTTTTGCATGCCAGTATTTATTCCTGAAAGCATAAAATGAATTTTGTTGGGTACTGGTAAATAATGCCAAGTTGGATTGGATCTTAGTAACAAACGGGGAAAAAAAACAGGCAAATCATTTTATGTTCAGGTACTGTAACAACTTGGCATGTTGGACTGTGTTGGATTGAGCAGGAAACTCATATGATTTAGCAGGGTAGTCCTGGGGAACCATTAGGGGGTTACAGAATCTCGATAGTAATCTTGCACTAGAAACAATTTTGAGCAACAGGCCCTGTAAAAGTTTACATGAAATTTATACGGAAACCTTGTTCATCAATTGTATTTCAGAGGGAGGTACAGTACATGTACATATATATCGGTACATTGTGTATGTAAGATACAAAGTGTACATGTACCGGTAGCTGTTCTTTTATACATGTATACCGTACATGATGTACATCACTCCCTCTGCTTAGTTGTCAATTCTCATTTTTATCAGCCTGGATAAAAATCAATGCCAAAGCTGATTGAATTATAATCACTTCTGAGCAGCTGTCTATTAATTTGCATACCGGTATGACCTCTGACATTACTGAAGCAAATCGCATTTGTCTTCATCTTCATAGAGCAGTGTATATGTACATGTCCAAAGTACATCCAGACAGAATAGTGTAAATTAAATATACACACAAAGAGTGCATATGGTATGAATAAGGACCTCTCCTTGTAACTACCGTATCTACCGGTACACAAGTTCGGACAGCAAGAATTACCGTACATAGAACACTGGCAAAATAAATACGAATTATACACCTAAAATATGAATTATACCCTACCATACATACGTACATTAGTACCACTTCACTTTGAGAGAGAACTTTCTCCTTAAATCAGTACACTGTACTACATGTACGTGTACAGGTGTAGGAACATTTTGGGATATTGCAACTGTTCCCATGCATCTTCAAGACAAGAATTGGACCAAATTAAACTTGACCCTACATGTACCGTAGTTTGTCAGCTCAACGAGTCATGCACTAGGCAAGACATGTGGTTAACCACAAGTTGGTCTATTTGTGAGGTTTTGTCTAGTAAACTGTGACAGTCAATGTCCTTGTATGGATGATTGTAGGGAAATGGCCTCTGTTTTGAGGAATTCCCATAGACTATGATGTGTACATTGTATTAGAAGTTATTCTTGTTTTGTGTTTGAGTTTGGGCAGGAGTGATGACTGGGTTGGGGGAGTTTTCTTGGACTAAAGCCCTGTTCGCACTAGACTTTTTTTGATAAAACTTACCGAGACAATGGGTACTTTTCCCATTTTAAGTCCAGTGCGGACAGCCTAGGACGTTTTCCTCTCACTTACTTTTTCCGAGTCCAGTGGTTACTTTTACCGGCCAACTGCTGCCCAGGAAAACTTTCCAGGTAACTTTTTCCGAGACGATAAGTCCAGTGCGAACAGCGCGAGTTGGTAAAAGCGGCATAGGAGAACGTACAGTGTACATCCGGCCCCTAGTGCGAGGTCATGCTACACAAGACACAACCCCCCCACCTCCCAATCCACCCATGATAATTCAAGCAATTACCGATGGTGTTCTACAATGTAGCAAAAACAATTATTTGTTCACTTTTGGCATGACATAAGCAATTTGTATGTACCGGGTAGACATTATGTATACATTATCACAGAAAAAAATCACCAAATTTAATAACTGTGCATGCATACTATACCGTTAACACTTGTTCGGGGGGGGGGGGGGGGGATTTCTAAGGTAATACAACAGACCCCATGTGGAACACATGCATGTAAAAAGTAGTTTCAATTGTGCAAAGTAAAAAAAACAAGTCGCTTTGTGTGAGCTCAATAGGCACGCAGCACATTCAATGCAACTTGCATTCAGGCAAAGTGATTGTTCCCCTTTTGTGCAATCATAGTGGTCTCTAAAGTATAGGAAGCTATTACCTCCTAATGACCCTAGTGGCAGTTTACTATCAAATCAATGGGTTGGTTTCCCAACAGAAACCATCACTTGGTAAACAATCAGTGCACAATACCTGTACTTAGAAACGTAGAACAGATTTCCCGCTTTTAAATGATTAACTCTTCGTATAGCTTGATACTGTACAATTGACATGTTCGACACATTGTTGCACACCCATCCAGTTAAAACTTCTACACCAGTTTGTTACTAAACAAAAACTAATTGTATTTTAAACTGGATTAGGCATACTTGTATGGTACATTGAAACCAGTATGTGGAAAAGGGTGGGTAGTTCCAACTGTATACACTAGGGAGTTGTACCAGTATACATGTAAGGTTACGGTAGTTTGTACGCAGGCCTTCATTTTAAAGGAGCGCGATCGCGTTCGCGCTCCTCCGCGCTCCTTAAAAATTTTAAGGAGAGCAAAAAAAAGCGCTCCTAACAATTTTAACAAGAGCAACAAAAAAAACAAAAAAAAAAACCTGCAACTGACGAGTGTCATAACAGTAAAGACACGAAAGCATTGCTATTGCTAACACAAAAGAATTTGCGATTACAATTCTCTCCTCGCACCCCCAAATAAAATCACATCAGATTTATCTTATACCAACAACGGTCATCTAGTCTTTCGTATTCGCCTATTCCATTTATTTCGGACATTACGGGCCTAGACTAATTCGCGCTTAATTAATCCATACAAGTCACAGAGAGATAAATATAATGTCACTGGATGGGAAAGCGCCATTATTCTCTTAACCAAAAGTTGAACTACTGGTGAATGTTGTGTTCCTTTTCTTGAGTATGTGTTTATTAAAGGCATAGACACCTTTGGTTGTCATTTTGAGTAACTACAGATAGTGTCCAGGGCCTTTAACTTGCGTTTTGTTAGCGAGAGCAAATCACTCTCCTTAATTCATTGTTTTGATTTAAGGAGAGCGATTTCAAAATCACTCTCCTTAATTCACCTTTTGATTTAAGGAGAGCGATGCACAGCTCTCCTCAGATTTATTAAAATGAAGGCATGTTGTACGGTGTACCGTATGTACCGGTACATGTACTGTACATGTAAAAGTACCTGTACCGTAGTCCGTTCTTAGTCATGAATGCATTTTTCATTTCCAACAGATGGATACCGCGTGTATTCATGTCGTTTTCTGCTTGAGAAGTTGTGCCATTTTGTAATGGTATCGGGTACATTCACTGCTCTTGTGATAATTATAATTTTATTGTAGACAGAGATCCCCATAAAAGGACACGTGTTCACCAAGCCTTCTGCATTCTACAGCTTACACAGAGCAATATACATGTAGCATGGCCAGTTTATATGCAACGTACACTGTACATGTACATTGTACACCGTATGCACATGACAGTCCAAGTACACACTCTTTGAATGCTGCATATTCCGAGGACACAATATTCTGAGGATTTCATTTCAAAATTTGCTGAGTCACAACTTGAATTGTAACCACAATCTGCGTTCAGGGTGCATTCTTAGCCTGCGGATTGCAACTACCGGTACATGTACTGTACTCGCATGTCACGCACTGCACAGACCAATAAGTAGCGACAACGCGTGCGCAGTGCGTCGTTCGAACAATTGCACGCACTATTTGTGAACATTTCTAAAAGTGCGTCTGAGACGCATATGGCTTTCTTTTGTTATTTTCTTCAAAATGACAGCATGTTAGACGGAATAATTTCACAGGGAGTTTAAAATCATTAATATCTATATGTAACAAGTAAGCCTTTTACTAGTATTTTGTTTGGTTACTTTTTGGATACAGTACATGTACATGGGGCTCTACAAAAAGGTACTACTTTTACTTTCGGTAAATTTATACAAATGTTCATGTAACCTATTTTTATAAATAAACATTGAACATTTTGTAATATTCTACATTGTTGTACATTTACCTGAAAGTTTAACCCTAACGTCACCCAGTACATGTACTCGGTACTTGAGTATTAGTATGCAGTCTTAGTACATGTACTGGCCTATCGGTCCATGTATACATACATGTACCGTACATGTACCGGTACCTCATGTGTAGTATTTTGTAGTACAGTGTACTGTACCCTAAATGAATGCCTAGGACGTTAGGGTTAAACTAGCGGAGATTTACCCTAACGCCAATTAACAACTCTGTTGGGAAGACGTCTGTGGTTTTGAACAAAAACAGTGGATTTCGGAACCGCACATCTTCCCCACATGTCGTTAATGCAAAACTTCACTAGTTTCCGCTATCGCCAGGCAAAGGTTGAAATCTTAAAGCGCAGACATACGATACCATGTGTTTACTTTTCGGTTACATGTTGAATAATTTCAACCTAATGAGCTACATGTATACACATGTACTGTACATAGATCTGTGTTTCTTTGCCCTCTATTATTAACAATTAACTGCCCAGAGCAACAATGAACACTGTACTACATATGGTACATTATTCAGACAGTGTAATGTACATCAGATTGTACCATTCATGTACATAAGTATATTGTACAACACGGGTTTCCATGGTTTAACACACTGACTAAAGCTCAATAGTGAGTCAGATTGATGGGATCATCTCAACAGTTTGAGCCATGTATAAGGGACGGCCACAGACTATAATTCCTCGCAGCCTCACAATATCCTTAATTTCACTACCTTGTGGCTGAACAACTCACAATTTGGTAATTTACATTACATGCCCACGGATTCCGACCCCCCCCCCCCCCCCCCCCCCCCTGCACCCTGTAGCTGTGCAATTGGAAAAGGCACTTATGGTACGAGAAAGTTGTGTGTTACTGTGTACAGGGTTTAATTGCGGTTGATATGGATGTCTATGAGGAAAGCAATCGTCCACGTAATGGTTGCAGTTCCTGTATTTTAAGATCATAAAAAAGCAGTGAAAGACATGCAAATCTTTCTTTTTTTCAATTACAAAACCTAATTTTGTCTATAAGTCAGGTGGCTTAGTGATTGGATTACTGTTACCGGGCGGATAAAAGCACCATATTTGGCATGAAATCCCTTAGGACATAGAAATTAATGTTAGCCTAGGAGTCCGCCAGATAAAAAAACCAAAATGTATACCTGCCATGTAACATACCGGTATTTGTTCCCATATTTGGATATTTTTGTGTAATGTTTATTTTGGTGATTCTACTTGTAAACATCCAAATTTCAATAATAGATTCTAAAGCATAAAAGTGACTGAATAATTACGAGAACATACAGTAGTAACGATCCAAAAGGTGTTTGATGGACGATCATGGCGGTTTAACTTTAGCAGTGTTCGAAAGCTGTTTGAGCGTACCTTTCGCCAAATTTGTTTTATGACTTAATTTGTTTCATGTCTTAATTTTTTGCTGATTTTATTGCCATATTGCGGGGGGGGGGGGGGGGGGGGGGGAGTACTAGGGCTGCAACGGTTACACGGTTACACGGTTAACCGACCGTTTAAACGGTTACACGGTTACATTTTTCCAGTTCGGTTAACCCTTTTTGTTATTTATTTATTTATTTATTTTTGTTTAAATTTTTTTTTAATACAAAAAACCTACCAATTGTCAACTTTGTCCGAGTTTCGTTGGAGCTTTGGTTGGGAAAAGAGATGGTTTCGTTGGAGCAGGTCACAAATAGTACAACTGATTAAATTGTGTATGGACTGATATCTTACATATAGTCGGCCTACCTTACACAAATTGATGCAGACAATTAGCAATCGCAGAACTGCTCAAATCAGCAGCACTAATTAGATGCATTACAGGCCCGTGCATTTTTTTGTAATTTAATTTTTTTTTTTGTAATTTGTTTTTATATTGCTACGGTTACGGTTAACCTTACGGTTAACCGTAACCGTAAAACAAACAGTTACACGGATAATTTAATAACCGCAAACTGACAGGCTTAGGGAGTACGTATGCCGCAATGTGTTTGATGGACGATCATGGCAATATTTAAAGAAAGCTTTGGGGGTGTTTGAAAGCTGTTTGAGCGTACCTTTGTAAAAAATTTCCATGCCTTAATTTATTGCCGATTTTATCACCATATCAGCGATATCGCAAAGAACAAAATATCGCCAGCCCTATACCACGAGCATCGAGCCCAGGGTGGCAGTTTGTGGGTCAGCACACCAACATGCCAGCTGCGAGCTGGTCGCTGAGAGATATTTCTGGGCTCGCTGCGAGTTATTCGCGGCAACAATTGTTTACGTGTACACGTCCTCCGGCACGAACTTGTAAAAAAGTGTCAAATTTTGTGTACATAATTTGTAAATCGCGACTCCAAATAAGTTCTGGAATAAGTTCAGCCACAAGCCAGTCATTCAATTTTTTTGTTTGTCGGGATCGGGTTATTTTTGTCGGGTCGGGTCGGGTCGGGTCGGGTCGGGGAGTTTGGGTTCAGATCAGTTTGGGTTCAGATTGGGTTTATATTTGTAATGTTTTGGGTCGGTTTGGCCTAGTCAATCTAATTTGATGCTCATCATTACTGTGGAATCTTGCACAGATCCAACAGTGTAAAGGACATCAAGTTCCCACTAAAATCTTGACGAAGGAAGTGATTTTTTACATTTTAACAATGTGCTACCGGTACATGTACGGTAGGTTAGTTTTTTTACATTTATTTTTAATAGCCCTTTTAGTGAATTTCTTTCATGATGTGATGCCATGCCCTACAATCAATACTGTACACGTGTACGTGCATAATGTACATTGTACAGTACAATTGTGGACTCCAGGTATAATTCCAGTATTTAATTCCTGAACTGTACTGTGTCCATTGATTTGTCCTACAGGTACATGTACCAGTAATTCTCTTCCAGGCTAAACAAAAATGGTGGAGTTCCTAAATATTGTACACAGGTTCTCCATCAATTGGGGGAGAAAGAGATTAGGGATCCTGTGGCACACTGCTGCCATGCGCCTACGGTCAAGTGCACTCTTCTGAAAAGGTGTTACAGGTCTCTGCACTGGTTATGGTACATGTACCGTATGACCCTTAACCCACCTATGGTTTACCTTTCAAAACCTATCAAAATCTGCTTACTGGGCAAAATGGCTACAAATAAGTACATACATTATGAACCTTTTAAAACACTCCAGTATTTGTTGCTATTGCACTACCACACCTTTCAATACCTTTTGAAAGGAAGACAAATTGGGCTATGGTACCGGTATACCCCTATGATAAAGGTGTGGGAAGTCTACCAGAAAACAGCCAGACCCTCTAAAACCTTGCGAAAGAAAATGAAAGGTGGAGCTACAATGTATTGCTCAACCAAATATCAGTACAGTTGCTATGCATACAGTACATGGCTTGACCTTTCAAAACCTTTTGAAATGTTTTGAAAGGTAGAGTTACATTACCGTAATTTCCTGCGGTAAAGACGCGGCTTATCTGACTTTCTAGACCACAAAAACATCGCCGCGCCTTATCTTTCAGTGCGCCGTATATGATGTCGCTTGAGTTCAAAGTGATGGTCTTTGTGTGAAGAATTCTTTGAACGCCGCAATCTTACTCAATAATGCGGTCAACCAATTAGCCCAACTCTCCGGACATTGTGACCGTGTTTCCATTAACAATGAAGAAGAAGAAGAAGAATGCCGCGATGTGTTGATCCCCCTACGACCGTACATGTATGTGATTTAGCACTCGGCAGCGTGCGTAGTCTTGTTTGCAAGACGATCTTCGCGATGCGGGGCGCCCTCTAACGTACGCCGTAGACCACGCGCGAATTACCGCATCGGCGGCCTACGCGAGTGCTGCATATACCGCGATTAAGATTGTCTTGCAAACAAGACTACAGCGTGCGCTGCATGACGCGTACAACAGCGATAAAAAGCTGGCCCGTAGTACTAGCTATGTGGCCTTTTTAAAAACTTTTTTTCGTCTACGTTCCGGCTTCATGCAATTCACCATCCGAACTACACAGCGCGGAGCATTCACAACGACTGGAAAAAAGACTAGGGGTGTCGCAATTAGGGATACCATGCACGCGATCGCTGCATGTGGTGTACACGTGCGCATGTACATGCAAGCAAAGTAAACCTCGTGCGATATTGTGACTACTGGTTTGAAGTTTTCATACATTGTTTGCGTGCCAGATAAACTCAAGTACTCAGCAAATTCTTGCTTGAAATAAAGTAGTGGGATCGTTCTAAGGCGACAAAATGACCCCTTTGTGGCGATGTACCTACACCGGCGCCTGGTGTTCTTCTGGGTGCGTTCAAGCATGCGCCTTATTCGGCAGTGCGCTTTATCTATTGACGTTTGAAATTTTTTGGGGTGATTTTAGGGACCTGCGTCTTAACCGCCGTGCGGCCTTACTGCAGGAAATTACGGTATATACATTGTAGAGTATACAGTACCTCACAGAAAACAGCAAAACATTTCAAAACATTTCAAAACATTTCAACTTTTCAACAATTTCAACAAAACATTTCAACATCATTTTTTGTTTTTTCTCACACCAGTTTGTTTAGAGAGTTGTTTCACCTTTTCGAAATTGTTCATAGGTTCTTTTTGTCAGACAGTTTTCTCACCTTTCAAAACCCTTCAGTCCAGCAAATTTGAAAGGTTTTGAAAAGTCTGACAACTCTATGGCAACTGCACTGAATGTATACACGTAGGAGGGTTAAAGGGGCACTAAGCCTGTCATGTTTTTGACTGCTTACTTATCCTATTTCAAACATCTGCTTGAAACCTACATGTAATGTCATAATTACCGTTTCTAAAAAAAGAGAATTATTTTGCAGTGAGGCTCAACTAAAAAGTATTTAATAGCCATGGACAAATAACGCATTGCCCGTTTGTGTACACGTCTGTACACTGTACATGTACATGTACCGGTACATGTACACTATGTACACGTGTATATTGAAATTAAATGTAACAGTGTTTGTTGTTTGTGTGATTAGTCATATTGGTTGCCCAAACGCGCACATTGGGCCAAGATGCATTACACTGTGCACAAATGCCTACAGGTAATGTTATTGTTAATAAAAAACGGTCTGGAACCACAGAATCGTATAGAAATGCAGCCACAAGGAATACCAGGCCCATAGACTGGTGCCTTTTGATGTCTTCCATGTACTCGACATTTCCCAAGTCACGTACCGTATTAGGGTACCACTCCCGCAGCTAGACAATAATACACACAGGGGATCCTATCATCGAGTATAATATGCACTTTGGGATATCATCAGACAAATACCAGGTAGCATCATGTCTTCGCTCAGGTTATAAATGCCTACAGTTCTTGCCCGTCCAGAGGGATTTAATCTCATTTCCCTTGGAAAAAGAGAGAGAAAGACGAGACAAGACTAGTGACGAAGAGAACTGAGCAGCGGCAGCCATTAGAGAGACCGATGCCGTGGCAATCTCCTTGGGGCTGTGTGATCAGTTATGATGAGGCAACGCATCCACTGTCAGATGCCATTTAAAGAACTTGGGCCAAGGCACCACGCATATTCTGCTTCCATGCATGGCCAGGCCCTTAATTACCAAGACTTTATAGATAAACCAGACTGTAAGGACATCAGATTTTCTTCTCAATCAGACTGGGGTCTAGGGACTTGCATGTACCGGTATGGGTCACATGTTCATGGCAATATGTGTCACAATCACTTTGGAAGACATAGAAGAACCTATTAATTACAGTACCCATGTTCAGCTCCATACCGGTACATGTACCCGTACATATCATGTTCAAATCTATTTTCACACTAGACAAATCTCTGGGTTGATGCAGGATTGAAAATATGCGGGGTTTCACACTTTAACATTTTTAACCCTGCGTCAACTAGGAGATTGATTTCAACCCGGGTTGAACTGCACCCTGCCTCCAGACCAGGGTTGAGATTTTCAACCTGGGTTAAAACACTTCGCCCTGGATTCAAAATATGTAGTACTGATCAAGATAAGCTCAGTTTGCACGAAGCAAACGACCTAGGGTGGAACCCTGGTTTACCCAGGGTTGAGTTTAACCTGGAATGAGAGGCTGTAGTGTGAAAAGAGCTCAAGATAACCCAAAGTCTACAAATCAGGTACCAGTAAAATGTACTGTAACGTAGTTCTAGGGCTTTATGGCTTAAATGCTTAAAATAACAAGGAGAGTTCAAACGAGGTGATCTTTGTAAATCTCAAGATCTTCATACATTTAAGTTCTACCATTTTCTCAGTCCTCTGAAAGCTAAAAATAAATATTTCAGCAACTCCGCTCTTAAAAAAAAGTATTAGTCATGCACTTTACAACAGATCCAACCTGATTAAGGTCTATTATAAGACCTCAAAGATGAAAAGATTAGTCTGTGATTACAATCAAGATCTGTAAGATTCCTTACCTTTTGAAGACTACTTGGATTTAGTTGAGTTTTATCAATTATCTTTATTGCCACCTGCAAATGCAACAAAAAGAGAGACAAATTTATAAATAAAACATTTAAGCTAAAAATAACAACGACACTGCTCCACATACATGTACTGTACATGCACAAACTTGTATGAGAACATGTACTGGGTACCGTTATGCATGTGTAGTCAAGACATACATGTACCCAAAAACTTGTACCGGTACTTTAAAGGGAGAATACACCATTGGTAATTGCTTGAATTATCATGAATGGTTGGGGGGACGGTTTTTTGGGGGGAGTTGGATTGTATAGTTAATATCGTTTAACTGACCTGTCCGAAGTTTTACAATCATGGATGCTGTGAAAAGACATAAAAACGGCGTTCGTTTTCAACCGGAGGGGCAGTACCGGTGTTGTTCTTTTTTTTTCGATAAATTTTTTCGGAACAATTACAGGATATACATACATGTATACAATCATTTTGCTGGATGCCTATGCCTACAATCAATATTTACTTTCCAAAAATCCAGATATTTCTTAATAATTCAGTAGTACAATAATATCTGCAAATATTCTACCTTTAATGAAATTAGCAAAAAATAATTTTTTATTGTACATGTAGTTTTCTGTCTGCTAAAATGCAAGATTTCATTTCATTTTTTTTTAAATTGACTTTGTAACTTGTACACATTTAGTCTGAAGTGTACTGGTATTTGTTCATCTACTGGTACATGTATACGTGTATAAAGTGTAGATTTTAAAGTGATGTTAAAAACAAGTTTAAGCTGCCAAGCACAAAAATGTGGTCAGCATGAAAATTCTTCCTTAGCAAAAACAGGGTTACAAACAACATTTTCAGGTGATGTTTATATTGTTTGTGACTGATATTTAGCTGGTTTTTGCTAAGCATTATGGAATTTTGGCTGGGAAAATTGTTGTGCTTAGCAGCTTCGTGAAATTGGTCCTAAGTTGTTCCCCTTGTTTTCAATCTACATACTGAGGGTACGGTATGTACAATGTACCGGTACATGTACATGTACCAGTACAATATTAAATGTACCCGGTAATGGTACTGATAAATGTGGTGTAGTCTACAGGTTCTGACTTTTGCTAGAGTTTTAATTTGGAATACAAATTGAAACACTGTCATTGAAAATGTATTTTACAAAAACACAACAAAATATAACGGAATGCCACACGTTGTACATAGAATGTGTAACCAACATACATGTAGATAATGCATGTACGGTAGGAATGGTTTGTACACTTTTCCACTTTAAAACGAGACATCAAAGTCCAAATCTGATAATGTTTGACAAAGTTATGAGTAGTTTTGCCAGAGGCCAAATTAGGGACCAATTTTTTTGATTCTATTTACTATATACTCTGAAAGTGTAGACTTGAAATCAAGTCCTCTTTGTCCATGCTGGCGCCACTAAAATGAACCTGTGCTAAGCCACAATGCTTGCTGCCGTCAACGCTGGTTTATTTTGAAGATGACTGTGTTTAACTACCGGTACTTAATTTTCAAGTCCACACTTGCACAGTAGTTACCGTAGCATGCCATCTACATGTATTAACTAAATTATTTGAATTATTTATTTTGATGTTTGTCTTGTATGTTGGACAGATTTGGGCAAGTTAACCATTCAAACATCAGTTTCCTCAGAAATTTGATATTTAACCCTAATTCCCTACCCCATTTTTCTTACACATACAAGTGTACATGTAACCTGAATTCTGCAAAATCTGGCAATTCCAAAGTGTTAAAACTTCATGTAACTTGAATCCCGCAAAATCTTCAAATATCTATTACTGGTGATCAATGCCTAAATCCTGCAAAATACTGCAGTGGGTTTACCATTGAGCTAAGCAGCCAAACATGGAACAAACAGCTGCTACCGTACAATGCAAGTGCCCTACATGTACATGTATTACAACGAGGGTCTGTACACATAACCCTTGATACATCTATACATGCAAACGTTTCCTATCTGTGACACATACACTGTACTGTAACTTACACCTTGACTAAATCTCTATGGAGATTGTGCTATGGGCATGGGCAGTATGAAAGGAATAATAACCTCAATCTTCCAAAATCCTCCTTTGGATAAAAACCCAAGTACATGTACATGTACATGTACCCTCAATCCTGCAAAATCATTCATCCAGCATTAGTTTAGACCCTAACCCTTTCACAATCAACAAAGGGCAGCAAGTGGACCTGATGGATCTTACACCGAGTGGATCTTACACCAAGGTTGACACGTTGACAAATGATGCAATCTGATGGGTGTGGAAGGCAACTCAATAGGCCTTATGACCTGGATCATGCATTATCCTCCAGTGGCAAACAAAAAACGCCCTAATAAATAATGTTGGTCTCAGAAGTAACAGGGACACTGCGTCTATTTTACATCTTTTTTTGATGTTGCAAGAATTATTGTACAAACCTCTGCTGAAACCATTCATGTTTTTACAAGGTTAATGTAGATAAATTACATGTACCGGTACAAGGGATATGTTGAAAAGCATGTGCCAACATGTACGATACATGTACACAAATGTCACACTAGGGTACACGTACATTGTACATGTACACTAAAGGCATGTTCCCATTGGACTTAATTTTGTTAGAGTACCGCGACTTTTCTTTAGAATGACAAAATTAAATCCAATGGGGACGCACGGAAAACTGACCTCCCTGTCTATTTACCGCGACCGTGATGTAAAATTAACAGGCCGAAAGAGGTCGCGGAAGACTTCCGCGCAGCCACGGTAAATTATCAGGGCCGCTAAAAAGTCCAATGGGAACGCTCCGCGCTGTAAACCTACCGCGACCACGCTGTAAAACGCTATGCAAACAACAACACTTCCTGTATACGTCACAACTATACACAGAACTCGTGCGAAAATGGTAGTATGGTTCCCTGTCTCGTTTGCATTGATGGCGGTGTGGTATGTACCGTACGCAGCGTGTGTAGGAATTACCGTGTGCAGAATGCAATACAGTCAGCGCTTTTTTCAATTGCGTCGCGTCAGTGTTGTTGTATGTATGTTGTTTACGTGGCCAACGAATCTAGCGCGCGAAAAATACGTCACAGGCACGTCATATCCCGCATACCGGTAGGTCAAAGGTGACTGTGCACAGCGCCCGCAATGTGTGACATTCTGCCAGTCTTGAACAGCGAATGAACCGTTCCGTCGCGGAATATAAGTCCAGGTGGGAACGTGCGGTAGATTCACGCTAAGGAATGCCTCAACTCGGTGACGTTAAAACAATCCGGGCGCGAACTGGTAAAAACTTGCATTAGGTCCATTTTGTGTTTTACTTATTAAACATGCCTAATGCAGAAAAAATGTGTGGCGATAGTATGTAGAAGTACATGTACATTGTACATGTACCGGACGGTACAGTACTGACATGACCTCACAACAGGTTCTGGATGTAACCATGGGACACCGTGTTCCAACATGGAATGATCCAAGTACATGTATGTTCTGGGATTAATTATTACAGTTCTGTTTGTAATGTACATGGGATGTACAAAGTACTGGTATAGCATCAAAGCTAATACATGTTATTAGTTCTAAAATGTTATTTTAAAATCTAATTTCGAGATTTAGACATTCATGAACAATCTGACAATGGCCCTGTTTTTGCATTGCATTCTTGAAATTTTTTCTCACACAAATCCCAACCAATGATCACAACTACAAGAATTAATGAGAATACCAGGCAGCAAAACTTATTCAAGCGAGATACAAGAATGCTTAAATTGTGCATCTTCAGGGTCTTTCAGTGCATCACTGAAATTCCACGAAAATTAGTGATGTGTGATTGTGTGTAAAGCTGTTGGCGTTTCCTAGCGTTTAGTCATAGGACACACGATTTGTCTGTACATGTACATGTGTAGTGGGCCCGCACTGCCCTACAATATATGATCATGTGGCAAACCAATGACTTATGATCAATGTATATGTATGGCTAATTGAATAATTAACTCGAGGCGCCATCATGTTAAGATGAGGCTGTCGAGAGGGGAAGGCGAAGGGTTAGAAGGGAGTGGGGGTAGAGAAGTACAGTGTAGGGAGAGATATACAAGTAGGTGAAAGAAGTGCAGAGAGAATAGGGCTGTGCATCAGAGTTGGGTACTCGAGTACCCGGACCGTTGATGTCAGATAGCCAAAACACTTTACAAAAACTGAAAGTTCAAGGTTTTGAATGTCACTTGTTTTATTTTTTTTATTTTTTAATGAAACCAGGCTCACGGGACAAAATATATTTCAAATTGTTGACACTCGTGAATTTGAAGATTTAATCAAGAAAAGCTCACTGTAAACACTTCTACATGTATCTTACTAAACAGGTACTGTACAAGGTATTACCGTAACTCACTGATGTGGCAGAATTAACTAGCGGGCCTTTATGCGAAACAAGCTGGAAAAGAAACTTCCGAGATTAAAATTTTGGGGTTGGGTTTCTTAACCAGTTCGCCCGGGGACGTATACACGCAAAGTTTTTCCGAGATTCAAAACAGATTACTCATAAACAATGCGACGAAAAGGCCGGAAATGTCTGTCAGCGGTGAGCAAGGCCAGAAATGTTATAGATGTCCTTCCCGATACCATCAGCATGAACCCGAGACGGATCGAGTTTTGTTAAAAATAATCCTACGCCTCGGATCAGTGAATGTTACAATAATCCCGGCGCGAACTGGGGAACAGGTACCCATGTTTTTTTGTAATCAGGTACCCGGTTCCCAAACTAACCATAAATGCACAGCCCTGCGAGAGAAGGGGAGGGTACCAGTAAATGACAAGTGTGTCACACCATGGAGGTACATGTAGCAAGGTCACACAATATAAAATTCTGTTGTTGTGTTGCTTTATACTGCAGTAAAGTTGTAGTCTTGTCCAATATGTGGATTCTGATTTCATTCCCTTGACATCGCTGTTTATTTCTTCTCATCATACCCGCTTAGAATCTAATGACTGAAACAACCATTGTTTTTCTTTATGTATCACAATCTAAACGAAATTACAAAAGATGAACTTTATTTATTCAAGTGTACCTGTACAAATTACATACAATGTACAACAAATTGAACAAACCCAAAACACTTAAATTCATTCCACACACACAAAAGCAGATTTAGTACAACTGCACTGTGAATGCACACAACACAAAACAATTTAGAAATTTGTGTAGGCCTACTTTAAACCATTCATTTGGTCACACACATCTATTGCCAAATGTGGACAAAGTCTGCTCACACTGTGCAAACGCACATGACCCAAGTGAACCAAACTTGCGCTAGCCTGCTGTTAAACACCTTTTGTTTGATTCTGTACTTTTGTTTGATATGTGTACATGAACATATAATATACGTAGCGTTTTGTGAAGGAATCTTTTGAGACTTAGATTTACTGTACATGTACCGTACAGTGGTTTGTGTGTAATAAGACCTGGGCTGTTTTTAAATTCGGTACCCTGTATGCACTGATCAGATATGTGTGTATCTGGACAATTTTTAATGAGCCCAACAGTGCGTTTTGGTGGTCACACACAGTCATAACCAAGAACTGGTTCGGGAGGTTCATGTACATGTACTGTACACATGTGTATGTATTTGTTGGTAAATTTCTTTAAAAATTTCAAACTGGCAAGAATTACATAAAACTGTGCAATACTCAAGTCCACAAAACGATTAACCGAAGAGAAACGACAGAACCAGTTTTGGGTTATGAGCTCCAAAACGCACCACAAACATACATGTACAGTAGTGGTCGAATTTACAATATACATGTATGTACAATGTACATTTAATAAATACCTAGGAGAGTTGATGGCTTCTGATTGGTCGAGACTCGATCACGTGGAGTGGATTATCAAGTAGTAATATCATAGGCTTACAAGAAGAAGCAAATACATGTACCGGTACATGTCCCCTGAACCAGCATTGATCAAGCATCATGTAAGCCAATGATTGACCGAATGCAACAGTTCTACCGTAACTTGTAACAAGGACGCGTCAAATCTTGATACTGCGCGCTATAAATGTACACGTAGAACGCGCAGCATTTTTCAAAATGCGCGTGTCGTCTGTTAACGCTAGCACGTTGCTATGCACGGTGGGCACCAGTGGTCAGCTAGTCTGGTCTCAAAGTATGGGTTATAATAACAACACATATTGAAGAGACAGGGTACCATGCATTTATAAGCTAAAACATGGCCCCTAAATATGAACACAAAACGCTGGAAATATCGCCGAAAGGAAAGTCACGTAATTTTGAGCATTTTGACCATTTCCTCGTTAAAAGGTATTTATTAAAGGTAATAACAGTGCGAAGACCCGGTTATTACTGTGTGATAATTACTGTGTGATAATGACCTTCGGCTCGATCCATTACCAGCGGTCATCCCCCAACCCAGTCATTATCACGCAGTAATAACCGGGTCTTCGCACTGTTATTACCTTATTTGTATGTAACTTTTTAATATTTGTTTGAATTCATACACAATGTAACAAACACTTTTGCAATGTCCGAATGAGTTAATTGACGACAGTTGACAGTGACTGTATGTACATGCAGACTGATACTGTACATGTATTAGCATTTGGACATAAACCGTAAAGCAGCAGAATTTTGGTGGTTGCAGAGATTTACAGACAGCTTTGGGAAAACAAATTGTGTTATCTCACTGTGCAAATATTGAAGCTTTTGAAAGATTTTGTTTAATTACCAAAGTACTGTATGCTGATCAAATAAAAAGGTCTGTTTACACAGGCCTTCAAAAAATAATACGTTGACTGAAAAACAACTACAGTATTGGGGGCTGAACAATAAAATGACAGCATGATCAAAACGTGTGGCATGTGGATCCCACTGATTCAAATGAAGTCCAACATTCCCAACCTGGCCCAAATTCATGGCTTTGCTTTAACCCTAACTCCCTACTCCATTTGTCAAACAACCTGAATCCTGCAAAATCATGCAATTCCAAAATGTTAAAACTCCTATACGGTAATCTGAATCCTGTAAAATCCTACAATATTTATTACTGGTGACCACTGCCTGAATCCTGCAAAATCCTGCAGCGGGTTTAACATTGAGCTATGAAGCAGCCAAACATGGAACAAACAGCTGCTACATATGCATTAAAGTGTCCTATTACATTGTACAACAAGGGTCTGCAGAGTGCAGACATGACCCTCGGTAGGCAAATGTTTCCTATCCTTGACACAACTTACACCTTGACTGAAGCTCTATAGATGGAGAATGTGCATAGAGCATGAGCAGTGTGAAAGTACAAAGAAATAACCTCAATCCTCCAAAATCCAACCCAAGTAACCTTATTCCTGCAAATTCATCTACGTACATGTAGCAGTAGTTTAGGCCTTATGACCTGGATCCTGCATTATCCTCCAGTGTCAAAAACCCCAAATGCCATCAATCCTGCAAAATCTTGCATTTTGCAATGAGGAATTTGGGGGATTTGGGATGGTTAAGGTTGATGTTAACATTAACAAAAACTCTCTGCCTACTGTATGGTGGTTTGTATGTTTACTGTATTTTTTGTACATATGTACAAATGTGTGTACAGTACTAAATAGCAGAATATGTTGTGATTATGGTTAGCAATGAATTTTGATGTTTTTTTACCCATTCGTGCATCTTGTAACCAAGGGTTTCATGCTGACAGGGTTATGTATTCGTGTCTGTCTGGGTGTTGGGGTGTTTGTTATTGGCCGGATTTCCGGAATTTTTTACGAAACTTAGTGGGTAGATACGTGTACATGTAGCCGGATCCGGACTCTGGATCCCTTTGAATTATTTGTATAACATTGGAAGACATACATGTACATGTACCGTACATGTACATTGTACATGTTTAGTACGTGCACGGTACATTTTGGGTGTTTTTTTGCAATTGGGGCGGAGGTCTGCGCTCTACCAAGTGCCATTTATTTAGTTTATTTATTTATTTTTGCTATCAGGTAATCACCGAGTGGTGATTATAAGCATGGAATTATGTGGTTAGCATAGACATGAAGTGGGGCTCTTGTGGAAAATGCTGGATTTATCAAGGGTGTCAAACTGTTAGAACGCTGTGGTTCGTGGATTTGAAGTTTTGAACCCTTATTGGAAACATGTTGCATGTACTTGTGTTCTTGGGCAAGAAACATTACTACAATCGCCTCTTACCACCCATACATGTAAATGGGTTCCTGTGAAGGTAGAGTAGGTTGTGTTGATCTTAAGCTGATCTTAACCAGTTCGCGCCGGGATTATTTTAACATCGCCGAGCCCACGGGCGGGATTATTTTTAACGAAACTCGATCCGAAGCGGGTTCAGGCTGATAGTGCCGGGAAGCACACCCACGCATTTCCGGCCTTGCTCGCTGCTGACATACATTTCCGAACTTGAACTTGGCGTGTTTATGCGTCATCCGTTTTGAATTTGGGGAAATGTTTGCGTTTATATACGTCATCCGGCGCGAACTGGTTAAAGGTAGTATACACCATTTGCAGATATCGAAAAAATTTACTACCGATTTATTAAGAAATATCTTACTTAATTAAAAGTAAATAATGATTGTAGGCATCCAGCAAAATAGGGGCCCTAGATATCCTGTAATTGTTCCAAAAAATTGAATTGTATAAACCAAAATTCATTCTCGCCGTCCGGCAAGCGCGAAAAAACAAAGATAACATAAGAATAACTGCTCTACGCCGGTGGAAAACAAACGCTGTTTTTCATGCTTTTCTCGGCATCCATGAATGTAAAAATTCAGACAGGTCAGTTAAACGATATTTACTATAAAATACAACACCCCAAATCCACCCATTCCTGATAATTCAACAAATTACAAATGGTGTATAAAAACATACTACCTTTAAGCTGCTGTAGAAAACATAATGTTCTATTGGCCTGATGATCAGGGGTAATAATCGAATAACACTTAAGAGATGTTTGTATAAAGCGCTATAGGCCTAAGCACCATACTTTTCTCTCTTTTTTAGAAAAGGGGGAGTGAAATCAACATTCCAATGCTAAATTGATCAATAATGGACAATTTGTTTTTTTGTTTTTTTCTCTCTTACCTCTTTTCCTGTCGGTATATGCTTAGCAAGTTTCACCTTAGCAAAGTTGCCCTTGCCAATAGTTTTGATGAGACGATATCTACCAACGTGTGGTTGGTCGTCAGCCGTTCTCGTACTCCGACTTCTCGACGATGATGTGTTTGAATCATCTCCCTAGAAAAAATAATCAGAATAATTACTGGATTTTTTTTTTTAAATAAATTTATACTTTCAATATTTTGTAAGGCAATTGAACCTTAACCTTTTAAATAGCACTTTAAAAAAGTTTTTTGAGTTTTGAAATTTCTTTAAGGATTTTTTTAGTTTTGATAAAAGCACTACAGAACATGAGTATTGTAACGGAAAACAAACAAAATTTGAGAAAATTAAAAAGATCTATTTTTGGTGATCAACGAACTCGGATAACTCGACCGCGTAACAGCCTGACTGTCTGTTCCCGGGCGCATCACACGGTCATGCATTGTACATGCAATGCGACTCCATGTGTGACACGCAATACCAGACACTACGCCGTACATGCTAAAGTCAAGTTGTCCTGCAGTCAGAGTCATCCCACCAGCTGTACCAAATCGAGTTGTATTTACTGGTCGAGTTGTCTGACATTCGCACATTACTCTGCACGCACGATTCAATTCACCGCAATGCATAACAGTATATAATGCACATAACATACAAATGTACAGGTTATGTAAGAATGTGCTTCCTCTTGACATTTTGCAACGATACCGTATTGGAGAAGAAAAAAATACGAAGCAAACATCGTTTGGAATAAGATTGTTTCAAAATGTTTTTGCTAAAGTCAGCTAAGTTTATTTATTCTTCATTTTTATGTGATTTTTATGTGATTTTTACATAAATGTACATGATACCGTCGATGTACACACACAGATGTTGGTCAATCATAGGGTTTTAAAATAAAAGTCAGCTCACAAGGGTGTTGTTGATGAAATGGTTGTGTTGTTATTGCACTGGTATTGCTTGACACACACACAGCACTATAGTACATGTACATTGTATGTCATTGTACAGATTGTGCTCTGTAGAGATCTACATGTGTACATTTTGTACATATGCTTTTTGTACACATACACATAGTACATGTTTGTACTACATGTGTATGTACAACAAATGTACGCTGGAGGAGTTTTTTAATACACTTGCATGCCTTGCTTCTAATTTCATTAGGATGGTGCTAGTCTGGGAGATGTTGACCTAGCATGGGCCATTGGGAGTTGCATCAACAATCGTCTTTTGACAGATTTGCTTTGGTTTAGATGGCATGTAACTATTTTCTGAATCCCTTTTGTGATCAGCAATTTAGGGGAATATTTTATGCTAAAATTACACTGATACCGGTAGTGTGTGTCCAATTTGTGCGAGTACTGTAGCATTTGAATCAATTCTACATGCATGTACATGTACTTCGCCTTGTGGGATAGAACAATCCATCTGTCACCTCAAGAAATTATCATCGCACTCGCAATCATTAATTGTTGGTGTACTATTAAATGATTAGTTTTTTTTTCATAATTCTTTACAATTGCTTTAATTACTGTTACCAAAAACTAAAGTTTCTAATCTTAAAACAAAATGAACGAAAGTAAACAAAACTTGCCTTCATCGTTTGAACTTGGGCCACCTGGAAGGAGAAATTAAAATTGACTTCGTCAGAGCCTCGAAATTAACGCTTACCCACTTTAATACCGGCGGTAAGTGGATTTGTCCAGTGGCAAGTGAATTTTCAAAATGGATAAGTTGCTAGGTACATGTAAGTGACTTTAAAGTATGAATATCATGATAAAATACCTGTATGATAAATACATTATTTATAATAAAAAAAGTGAATTGTGTGAATGTTTTCTATTTTTACGCAGATAACTTGTACATGTACTGTAGCTATAATTGTGTCAAAGATACCCAGATTGAAATAGTGCTAGTCATAATGTCTGCACAGTTGCGGTGCCAGTTTATTTGTACAACAATCCGCAGAGCGAATAAGTACAAGTAGATCGAACTGCTAGTTGCACTCTACCTTGCTTCAGAATCATTATAGTGGCATTTGTCATGAACTATATGTCAAATAATATTGTGGCTGCAGATCAATGATGTCAACGTACTTGACTGTCTGCCAAATCTAGTGGGTGTTTCAAAATGTTTGTCTTAGTCAATAAAACAGCCCATTGTTTTAGCAGGCACTTGTCCATGTCCATGTTGGTACATGTATGTAAATACTGGAAGAGATGTTTTACAAGACCATTTTTTCAGGGTAGGGTTGTTGTTTTTATTATGAACATTTGTGTCTTTGGATCGTTGGTGATAGTGTCCCCGTGATGAACTGGGGCCAATTTCACGACACTGCTAAGCACACGATTTTCGGTTAACAGAAACGCCATCTATTTCACAGAGACTGTAGGCAGTAAGCAGTAGGCAGTGACAGAACAATAGAAATCCCATGCCCGCGCAAACGTTAGCATAAAAATGCTGTGAAAAGGTTAGCACATTTTTCTGCTATAGTTAGCCTAATTTTAACTAACTGTTAAGCAGCGAAGTGAAATTGGCCCCTGCTGAATCACTACAAAATAATAATGGTACATGTACATGTACAGGATTTTGTTTGCACATCGGATGTTTTTTTCCTCAATTTATTTTTCTTGGGGGGGGGGGGTTAATCTATAAAAGAATCCTGCTCCTAATATTAACTACATGTAGGTACAGGATACACCATTTGATATCAACAATATGTACTACATGTACTGTAGTACCGAATTACTAATAAATATCTTACTTATTTGAAAGTAAATAATGATTGTAGACATCCAGCAAAATGATGGCCGGACGGCGATCGCGAACAAACAATAATAACATAAGAATGACTGCCCGACGCCGGTTAAAAGCAAACGCTGTTTTTCGTGATTTTCTCGGCATCCATGATTGTAAAACTTTGGACAGGTCAGTTGAACGATATTTACTATAGAATACAACCCCCCAAATCCACCCTTTTATGATAATTCAAGCAATTACCAATGGTGTATCCTACCTTTTAGATGTGAAACCTGTGAAAATAAAGACTTAATAAATGAGACGAAAAGTACTTGCAGTTTCAACAAAATGCTTTCATGAGCCATTTGTATTTCATAAAGGGGCGGATTGACAGATTTTTGCCAAAGAATTTGTAAAACATAATTGCGTTTTCATCAAAGCAATAACAAATTCTAGACAAGACAGCGTGGATCAAGCCTTAGGTCATCTACATCCTGCGGACGAAAGTGAATAAGTGTTATTGTAGTTTTACATCAAACCATTTTCTAATTAAAACGAAATGGAAAATTATCTTGCCAAATAAGCTTGTCTTGTGTGTTTTTACCAAGAGGGTAAACTTTGTGATTCAAATGGTACGGTAATTCCATGGCAAGATCTCAGATAAATACTTTTATAGAAGATAAATCATACTTTTTTTGATAAGCCGGTTTGGGGTATTTCTTGAAAGTGGCGAGTGAAAAATCACAGGTGGGTAAGAGGTAGGTAGTACATTGAGAAAACAATTTAAATTTGAGGCTTGTTTTAATGAACATTTGTTGTCCGAACTATGGTTATGTTCTGATCCTGACAGACCTCAAAGATTGTACAGTACAAGTACACGTACATTTGTACATGTACATGTACGATGTACATGTACGATGTTTACGATGTAAACTGTACATACAGTAGCTGTATACCGGTAGTTCAATTCGACATTCCCTAGGAACAGTGACCCCTAGAAAAAATAAACTACATTCTGAAATATCACCTGCATGTAAATTTACAATCTGCGCGCACTGCACAAGATGGCAGTTATATTTAGAATCTGACAATTACTGATTAGTGATTACATGTACTGTATCTTTTGCGACTCCAATTCCAAACAAACACTGTCACCGTCATATTTCATGTTTGGGCAAGGCACTGGATCGGTGAAATATGTGGAATGTTATTAGCGTGTTTAACACCAACACAAAATTTAAAGTTCAACAAAAGACGAACGGCCAAGGACTGAAAGTATCTATTGTTCGCCTATTGTGCTTCTGTCCTCACTTGTACATACTGTACATGTACACATTTCTAGTGTCTAGGAAAAACTGCTAAAATGGTTGTCCTGATTGGGGGTTTGTAGGGATGTACAGATACGACAGAAACATGTTGAAATGGTGGTGCTAGGGGAGTTTGGGAGGTTCAGAAGTTAATTTACCGTGAACTTGTATGACTCTAAATACTCAATGTTTTGGATTTTAGTACATGTACAGTGTATCGTAGAAGTCAAATGAACACATTTAAATGTAGGGTACACCATTTGCAGAAATCAAAAATGTTTACTACCGAATTATTAAGAAATATTTTACTTATTTGAAAGTAAATAATGATTCTAGGCATCCAGCAAAATGATTGCAATAAATATCCTGTAATTGTTCCGAAAAATTGCATTTTATAAAAACCAATTCACGATCGCCTGCAGCGATTGCGAAAAAAACAAGAACAAAAACAATTTTTTCTCGGCATCCATGATTGTAAAACTTCGGACAAGTCAGTTAAAATCCACCCATTCCTGATAATTCAAGCAACTACATGTACCCGGTACCAATGGTGTATCCTATTTTAAACATGTAAAATTGTTACTCTAAATGCTAAGCTTATGTACACAATGATACAAATGTACACGATGTACATGTATGTACAAAAGTATGTGTAGTTTTGTACGATTTTTTTTTTTTTTTTAATTAACATTGTAGAACGGAAAGGGGGGGCGAGGCTCGCAGGGATGAACTTCACACATGCCTCAAACAAAAACCACATACGAATCAAATCACGACTCAAATCACAACGCAATAATGCTATAATCACACATCAACTCACATGGCCATGGTGTCTCCTGTCTTCGTGTACTGTAGACAGTACAGGGGTGCGTGATGACATGGCGGGGCACTGACAACCGTCGCAATGTCAACAACCTACATGTAGTTTGCTAAGGCTCCCAGTGTGCAAAACAGATTCTATCCAATAATGCAGAGGGGTTTGCTAGCTGCAAGATCTATAAGAAAAAGGGAAGAAAAAAAAGAAATACTAAGCAATTATACGACAACATGGACTGAATTTTTCTCATATTCTTTTGCCTCTGAAGTACATGTAGGATCGGTCGGATCAGTCAGTCAACGAAAAATATAAATCTGAAGAAAATAAAAATGACATTTAGTCAGTAATCACCAATATAGATGACTAAATTTACTGATGCCAAGTCCAAGTACGTATTGTCTAACGTTTTGAAATATGCAGCTCACTATTAAATCGATCTTCACATTTCACACAGAGCCTGACTGCTCGAATTGGGTACAGTACATGTACTGTACTGTACTTTTGTACATGTACTAATTTTTCACCCATTTATAATTTTACTTTTAGTCGGTGTTACTGCTCGGGGTAGGCGATAATTGGTAAAAGGTGTTTTTTGTGGGTTTTTTTACCTTACAAATCCAACCAAAGTTGGATCTGTCAAAAAATGAGAACCAAAGAAATAAAAAGAGACGCCCAAACATGTACTTAAGATGTAGGCCGTATTTCACACCAATTGTGTATTTTCAGCTCGAAAAATACATGTAATTTGCACTATACATCGTGTAGTCTATCAAAATAGCCCCTTTACAAAAATTCCACAAATCAGCTTGTTTATAATTAATGGGAAAATAAAATTAGGCCAATGATAGTAACAAAAAATGTTTTTAACTGAGAATTGTATTGTTCAACATTTTTTGTAAATTCAGTATCATTAAAATGATCAGTTGTCTTTCCCTTCCTTGAGTCGATACATGTACATGTACAGTATACACCGTTATGTATGCGTGTGTACATGTACAATGTACAGTATGTGGTTTGCTACTTGTACGGTATTTATTACTCTCTTGAAGGGATTAATACATTAACCCCAACTCCCTCTACTACATGTATGGCCCTGGGCAAATTTTGCTATATGTAGATGTACATGTACATTGTGTAGGATACACCTTCAATCCTTCAAGATCCTCCATCATTGCTGAAATTTGTTCAATATAGTGGTTGGCCACTGTCTCGATCCTACAAAATCCTCCAGCAGTGCTGTTTTTGGAGGCAGTGCTGATGAAATCCAGAAGCAGTACAGTGATTTTATATAATGTAGTACTACATGTACATTGTACGTCGTACACGGTACCTAGGTCTCAATTTGTTGATGCTTGACTGGTACAATGCCTAGCTGATGGCTGCAGTATGCATGCCAGCAGCCATGAAACAAAATTCTTGTTTTATAAGATAATCAAGCCAATATTTAACTCTAACCACCCTAATTTCTCTAAAATCCTCTTTGCAAATTGCAGGATTTTGCAGGATTGAGGTCACTTGGAAGTTGATGCATCAGAAGAATTTGCAGGATTGAGAGCATTTTGGGTTTTTGCCACTGGAGGATAATGCAGGATCTATGTCATAAGGCCTAAACTAATGCTGGATGATTTTGAAGGATTGATGTTACTTGGGTATTTATCCAAAGAAATATTTTGGAGGATTTAGGTTATTTGTTACTTTGTACATTGCTCTATGCACATTCTCCATAGAGCTTCAGTCAAGGTGTAAGAGATAGGAAACATTTGCATACCAATGGTCATGTGTGCAGACTCTTGTTGTAATAGGACAATTACAGCAGCAGCTGTTTGTTCCATATTTGGCTGCTTCATAGCTCAATGGTAAACCCACTGCAGGATTTTGCAGGATTCAGGCATTGATCACCAGTAATAAATATCGGAGGATTTCGCAGGATTCAAGTTACATGGAGTTTTAACACTTTGGAATTGCAGGATTTTGCAGCGTTCGGGTTATGTGTAAGAAAAATGAGGTAGGGAGTTTAGGGTTAGGCAACGTATGATTGTAAGCAAACGATTGTTTATGAGCTTCGGGTCAGGCATTAACACGTCCAGACCCATGAAAGATATGAGCCAGTATTGCTTGTTTAAACTAGCCAAACACATTTTTATTCCCTAATTTTAAGTCGGAAGGGGGTGTGCCCCACCCATCGGTCCGTGGCTGTGACATCATCTCGAGTACCCGGCCGCCAGCCACATTAATGGACGGTGGCCCGTAGGAAGGTCCGTTCCCATACAGTACACATGTACATGTAAGCTTGTTTTTGCTGGATCAGGAACTTGAAGTTTTAAGTGATAATTTGCGAATGTTTTTCATCAATAGTCCGTGCCATTGTGTTGCTGCTACACTGCTACTACTATTAGGATGATTCCGCCTTCATCTCTTTCCAGTAAAATCCAAATTAACTATAATGAGAATCACCACATGTTACTGCAAACAGGAAGATAAAGGAGGGTCCCAGACGTCCGACCACGAAAATGCAGGCTCTGTTATAATTAATTATTTCATTATGTTTATTTGAATCTAGTACATGTATTATTACTTTTTATTAGGCCTTACATTTAATCTGAACCCTAACTTCCTAGGGTGTGCGGTTTAGGAGAATTCAGGACTGTTGGTGTACTATATTATAATACACTTGTTGTAATGTTATTGTTAGGCCAAATACAGGTCAACTCGTACGCGAGCCAACTCGTACGTGACAATCTCGTACGCGAGACAACTCGTATGCGAACCAACTCGTATGCGAACCAACTCGTACGCGGTCCAACTCGTACGCGGTCCAACTCGTACGCGGTCCAACTCGTACGCGGTCCAACTCGTACGCGGTCCAACTCGTACGCGGTCCAACTCGTACGCGGTCCAACTCGTACTCGGTCCAACTCGTACGCGGTCCAACTCGTACGCGGTCCAACTCGTACGCGTGCCAACTCGTACGCGTGCCAAATACTTTTTTGTTATCTTAAAAATACTAATCAAAACATTAGTCTCAAAATATCTATTAAAAATTACTATTATTAAAATAAGTTATGTCAAACGATGATTACGAAATTATAACCAAGATGTATAATAAACAATAGTACAATTTTACACGAATGCCTTTGTAAAAAGAAAAGTCTTCTAGGCAATAATATTCTTAAAAACAGAAAGAGATGAGACTGAACAGACTGAATCTCATCTCATGCAACTTGTACATTGTTACAATTAATGGAAATAAAATTGTTGACGAAAATGTATACAAGGCTAAAGGTTAATAATTCCAAAAAGGTTAATAATGCCCAACATCGTACAGATTCGCCTTGGATGCCCAGATTATCAGCCTTTTTAATTGCTCAACGCCACCCGTACCCGTGAACCACATTTTTTTAAACCGCGTACGAGTTGGACCGCGTACGAGTTGGCTGGCGTACGAGTTGGTTGGCATACGAGTTGTCCCGCGTACGAGTTGACATATCTGCGTACGAGTTGTCCAGATACGAGTTGGTTCGCGTACGAGTTGACCTGTTTCCGTAGACCAGTCAGTACAAATGAAATAGTTAATAAAAAAAAACTAAGGTTTATTTTCATAATTCATATTCATGTTTAAATTTATTTATGTTAAAACACAAATGACCAAACCTATGAAAAAACGATCTATCCAAGTCCCAGCAAACGTGCCCCAAAATTCGCAAACGACATGGAGTGGACGATTCTTAATTTGATATTCACACACACACACGGAATTACCCACACACGTACGTACACAGCCGGTCCAACGTTGCGGTTCCATACAACGTTATCGAATGGGGGGAAAAAAGACTCGTTTGACGTGCCGACTAAAAATACTCACACAAGGACAACACACCCAGCCTCTGCGGTGAAAATCACCAACGCCACTCCTGTAATATTCCTGTGTCGGTGCACTAGGTCTGCTATGAGGTACATATCCTAATTTTCCTACAAATCCAGTCAAGAAGTGGGATACATTCCAAGCTCTGAAAATCAATATGGCCGACCATTCAACGAACATGCGCCGAAGCTGTGCCGAGTCGATTCCGAAGATTACTCGTCCCTTCGGGTCGATGCCGAACCAGACTCGGCAACGCGATGTGTGTGACGAGAGTACCCACCCGATGATTATTGCATGACATCATCGGCTTCGTTGGAATTATTGAAACAGCTGGCATGGTTATCGCTTCCCATAGTTTATCTGCGATATCAAAGGGGAATCCCTCATTAGTGTAGCGATATGGGCGTCGCGTCACTGCAGTACGGTAGCGATTTGGTTACCGTTACAAATGAATGGACGGAAAGGGGGTGTTATTTTGTTGTGACATATACTATAATTTCGATGTTTATTTTAATCATTCATAGAGCAAGGAACAGATGTAGAAACAAATGAGAATCCACTGAAAACCTGCACCAACCTCTGTACGTGTTACTCTATGATTTTTGAATTCACATACACCCCGACATTCCTTTTGTGGAAGAAATACGGAAACACTAACAAATGCCAAGTTTCTTTTTCTTTTCCCCTCTATAGTCGGATCGTAATGCCACCCATACGCGTGATAAACTGAATTATTATACGCCCTTGTGTAAAACATTGGTGGCGCTATTCACCCAGACAGCGGGTCAGAAATGCTCGTAATTGTATAGTGTCCGAGATTAGCTTCCAGAGCTTCCCTAGATAAGCGATTCGGACGGGGCCTAAACATTATAAGTAACTTGTTGGAATACAATCACATACTTTGTAAGAAGTGACCGAAAGAGAAGCTGTGACATAATACATCTGTAAAAAACAACAACACCGTGTTCCCACTGGGATTTTTGTTTTACCGCGACGGATTGTTTATTGGCCTTTAGGCCAAGAGCATTAGATCATAATAGGCCAAAACCTGGAAATAACTCATAACAAGCTGATTTTTTCAGGATACGTCCAGGAATATCTGTCCAATAACAAACTAAATGTCCCCGAAAATCCCCCTGGAGCTCTCTCAAAAATAAAGATGGCGTCAGAAATGGTCGTTACTTTTCTATTTTTAGCATAACTTTGCAACCAAACGAGTTAGAAATACAAATTAAGTGTCTAAACTTGTTTTAAAGCACAAGGAATCCAATAAAATCATTCTCCAAAGGATTAAAAACCTATAAGTATTTAAAACCAAGATGGTGTCCAAGATGGTCTCGAAAATGAAAGCCAATTGTCAATTGTTATCATGTTTGCAACCAAGCATGTAAGAAATACCAACAAAAAGTCTACACAAAGAATCCAATAAAATCATTATTTAAAATGTTCAAAACTCTGAATATCCATAATAAAGGTGTCCAAAATTACCGCAATTTTTCAATTTGTATTATAAGTACTGGGAAATCCTGCTTAGTTATATGCTTCAATCCAGCGGTTCTCTTGCCCGACCCGATGTCGATGTTTTGTCGTATTTGTTGGTTTTTATCTCTCGCTTTCTGGGTGTGTCTCTCTCTCGCCCGCACGTGTGCCCGTCCGCACCACCCCGCTCCACTTCCCGACCCGTCAGCGCGGGCGTCTTGCTCCTCACCGCGGGGGTCAAAACAAACCGTCTCTCTCGCCTCAAACCGACGCACTTGTCTCATACTATCGTCACGGTCGCGCGGCTTGGGGCGACTCGGACAATCGCGGTGGAGCCACGCCAAGCCGAGCCGGTGCCGCCCACGACTGGCGGGGAGAGAGCGGGACTGTGCCGCCTCGTTATCTGCCCACGGGTTAAAATATTTCGCTTTCCACCTGACACCTCTCTTTGTACTCCCCTTGTGCCGCCTGCAGCTAATGTCTTCGCCGGGCCCGCCCCCGCGGCTGCCGGCCGACGCTCTCGCGTCACGGACTAGTCTTGGTTCCAAGACCATGGTGTTTGGTGAGACCTGGGAAACAAAATTACAAAGCGCCCTCTATGAGACCCGGGGAACAAAATTACAAAGCGCCCTCTATGCGTGAGACCCGGGGAACAAAGTTACAACGCGTAATACTATCTGAACGTTGGTTGTTGTGTGTGCGCGCAAACACGGTCTTGGAACCAAGACTAGTCACGGACCGGTGTTGGGCCTCTCCACCATGGCGATTTCTAGTTCTCTCACAACCCTCAGGCCGAGTGATCCACTGCCAAGAATTGTCACTGTGTGGGTTTCGTCTGTCGATCCTCTAAATATGACCGTGCGGAGATCAGTAAAATAAAAGGTCTCACCAGGGCGGTAGCCCGGAGCATGCAACGGAGGATCGCTTCCCCTACCGCGATCCCCGCCCTCAATTCGCAACCAAGCCCCGGCTTCCCGGGGCCCCCGGTCGTCCGTACTGTCGATAACCGCCGCGACCGTACCGTCTCTCTGCAGGGCACATGGCACAAACTGGCAACGCCCCCCCCCCCCCCCCCCCCCCCCCCCCCCCCCCCCCCAGAGGCTCTATGCTTGGCAATGATCCTTCTGTAGGTTCACCTCCGGAAACCTTGTTGCGACTTTTACGTCCTCTAAATGATCTATTTCGATCGTCTTCCTGACACACGAGCGAGGCACCGGTAAAGAGACGGGACCTGCTGATGACCCCTTCAGTGTAGCACGCGTGCGGCCCCGGACATCTTTTAAGGGCTTCGTAGTCTTTTGCGCCACTTGTCTCTCTAAGAAGTCTGCGCACAGCGCTGCAATCGGCGCGAATATTTAGCAAGCCAGAGTCTCGTTCGTTATCGGAATTAACCAGACAAATCGCTCCACCAACTAAGAACGGCCATGCACCACCACCCACAGAATCAAAAAAGTCCTCTCAATATGTCAATCTTCACTGTGTCCGGGCCGCGAATTTTTTTTTCCCAAACAGGTTTGCACAATTTCATGAATTATTCAGTAGTTTGGATGAGAAGTTATGTTTATTCATCGGAATAAAACATGACGTCACAGCATTGTTGTTATTAGTTAACTAGTTACAATAAATCACTTTAAAGAACAGCTGTTGTCGAGCTGCTATACGTAGTGTAGTGGATAGTGGGATTGGCTATGGATCAAAGATCCCGGGTTCGAATCCTGCTGTAGTAGGTCACCTCGTTTTTCCCAATCAAATTGATATCTTTAGAGTATTTTTAATTTAAGGGGAAAAGGAGACCTAGAACCTAAGTGTTGTACAGCGATCAACGCAACTACTGAATAATTCATGAAATTGTGCAAACCTGTTTGGGAAAAAACAATTCGCGTCCGGGCCGGATGAGTTTCCCCGTGTTGAGTCAAATTAGGCCGCAGGATCCACTCTTGGTGGTGCCCTTCCGTCAATTCCTTTAAGTTTCAGCTTTGCAACCATACTTCCCCCGGAACCCAAAGACTTTGGTTTCTCGCAGACTGCCCGCGCGTCATTGAAGTAACGCCGGCGGATCGCCAGTCGGCATCGTTTATGGTTAGGGCAGTATCTGATTTGCAGATGATCGTCTTGCGGCGATCCAAGAATGTTACCTCTCACACCGCAGTGCGAATGCCACCCTCATGAAATCCCTCTTAATCGTTATCTCGAGTTCCGAAAACCGACGCAATGGAACCGAGGCCCTTTTTCATTATTTCATGAATGCTCTGCTGTCGAGGCAGAATACTCAATTTTTACAAAGTAAACGTTTCGGCCGCGCTTGGCGCTTAGTCAAGAGAACCGGACGGAAACTTAGAGGAAGGCCAGGCAGGCAGTGACGCGCATTGCTGTGAACCACCAGCCTGCACCCAAGATCAAACTATGAGATTTACAACTGCAGCAATTTTAATACGCTATTACTATTAGAGCTGGATTTATCTGCTGGCACCAGACTTAAGTTGCCCTCCAATAGATCATCGTTAAAGGATTTAAAGTTTACTTATTCTAATTATAGGCCTCAAAAGTGTCCTGTATTGCTATTTTTCATCACTACCTCCTCATGTCAGGAGTAGGTAATTTGCGCGCCGGCTGCCTTCCTTGGTAGCCGTTTCTCAAGCTCCCTTTCCGGAATCAGGCCCTGATTCTCCGTTACGACTTCGCTCAATGGTATCATGTTATTGCAAATCTGATGGTACAACAAGACCTATATAGTTGCAGGGGGGGTGGGGGGGGGGGGGGGGGGGCGGAGGGCGGAGGGGGGGGCCCAAGAAAGTGCGCCACCAACGTTGAAATGTATCTCATTCGTTCTTCCACGCTCATGAGCCACACATCTCACACAGTAAATACGTATAGATCGCTACCGCGAAGCGCACCATTGAAACACGTACAGATTTGCTCCGTGTATCGCTCTCCGCATTTAGTGATTCATACAACGTCCGCAAAGCCAGGTACGCAGGCACGATCTACACGGATTTTGTTTTGGGGCGATGTCATTTTCTGCCATTTTCGTTCGAAAACAACACGATAAAACGCAAGGGGGTCACAGGCAGATTTTTTTAAAAATTCAGTATATCACTGCTACATCCTTTTTTAACGTTTTAACGATTTTTACAATTTATCGATTATTATTGCCCTTTTTAGGGGAGGTATTTGTTAACGTCGTTTGAGTATTTGTGCACAATCTCCCACGCGCATCAACGGTACGTCAACGCTTAATTTTTTCGACTGCTTTTTTCATTTTCAATACAATTTTTGTCATTGGATGATAAACATTAAGGTAAATAACAACCTTGTACAACTACAAAAGACAAGATGTTAAGATTGGATGCCAAAAACTCTTTATTTTTCGAGTGAGAAAATTGTTCCCCCCTATTTTGAGAATGGACAGTACCACAGCGTTTCGCAATCACAGCCTCGAAGGGCCCCCCCTCCGCCCCCCCCCCCCCCCCCCCTGTATAGTTGTAAGTAACTTAGACTCTTTTGCACCTCAATGTGCAGTAAATGCAGCTGTTAAACATGCAACAACACTGCACCGAAATTGTGCTAACAACACTAGTGTTGAACATATACCACACCAGATAATGAAGATGCTGAGACTCCAAGCGGTCTTAAACAGAGTGATTAATACCGACCGAACACACATTTATTCCCATTCATAGGCTAAATACCATTTTTGTAAAATTCAGCCAAAAAAGCCCCGAAAATCCCGAAAAATTTTCGCAAGTAATTTTCGGTGATTCGCCATTCTGTGTGTGTCAAATGACATGTTTCCGCCTCTGTCGTTCTACACAATACATGCAATAAAGCGTATTTACTATGAACCAGACTATTACTGCCATTGGCAACCTCGTTCCCAGGGTGTCGAGTTGTACGCGCCCAACACTCCGTTCTTACTATTGGAGACGAGGTACGGTTGGAAATAAAGTGAGCCCTGGGGACAGTACGCCGTACACGCACGACGTACAGACACTTACTCACGACTGATTGGCAAATTACACTAATTTTTTTGACCAAATCATCGATAAATATTGGCAAATTATTGCTAAGTGTCATGTGTCAGTGTCTTAAGTTGACGACGGTCATGCTCGTGGGGCCATATTCACGACGACGTTGCCATTGAATGAGCAGTTAGAAAAGAGGGCATCGGCGTCATGTTGCCAGCTGGTTTTAAACACTTCCAGCCATGTCTTTATCGTCCGTTTAATACCGGCCACTTGACGGGCTCTCGACCAATAGGAATGCCTAAACTGTCCCAGGTATTTATAAATAGAGATGTCGAGCATGTTATTGTGACAGCATATCAGGGAAGAAAAGGTTTAAGCCATCTTGGTTCTGGCTAACTATTATGTTTATATACTTAATAATTCTAACTTGTCTGGTTGCAAAGTTATGATAACCATTAAAAATGACAGCCATTTTGGACGCCATTTTGGACGCCATCTTAATTTTGGATACTATAATAATGATTTTATTAGATTCCTTGTGCTTTAAAACATATATTTATACAATTAATTTGTATTTTTACCATCTGTGGTAGCAAAGTTATGATGAAAATGCAATGGCAAATGGCGGCCATTTTGAACGCCTTATTGGATTTTGGAAAGAGCTCCAGGGGGATTTCCGGGGACTTTTAATATGTTAATCTACACACACTTCTTTTTTTTAAATTGTTTTTATATATATATATTTTTTGGTTGCTTTTATGAGACTTGCAACTTCGCGATACTCCGACGGGTTTTCATAGATCGCATCACATTTATGCTGGCGTAATATAAACTTTCTGCTGCCGGCTCAGCGGAAACCTCCCGTGACCACTTTCGGCCTGGTATAGTTTGATATCACCGTTGCAGTGCGTTGACAGTGACATTATTCTACTGCGCGTTTCCATTAGATTTAAATTTGTCATTCTACAGAAAAGTCACGGTATATGCTGCGTTCCAATCGCGTCGTGTTTATCGTGTTCACAAGTTCACTCTCATTGTAACCACAGGCATATAAACACATAGACTGCCAGACTAAAATACCAACTATGGGCAAATTTAGCCCTCGGTACAGGGAATTTGTACACACCCGAACTGTTCCAGTCAAATAATTATATGAAAGCATTTATCGATTTAAAAGAAAATTACATAGGGCTATACCATATACCGTATAGATTAAGCATAACCAGTGTCAATCTTGATACCCTCAAATAAAGACTTTTAGGACCATTTTTTTGTTAAGCGCGTTGCCCGGTATGCGCACAGAACGTAAAAAGCGCGCGGTGCATTGCCCGTCGAACGAAAGATTGTACACACGACTGGCGGTGACCACCGTGCAGCCTACGCGTCGTTTTGCCCATACTTTGCAAATCACGGTTTTGTGCACACGACTGGCGGTCTATATGTTTATGTATGTGATACCCACAGACATAAACCTATACGAAGTCGTGTGCACAAAACCGTGATTTGCAAAGTATGGGCAAAACGACGCGTAGGCTGCACGGCATGCGCGTGTGTATGGAGCAGAATCAGTGTCAACAAGATCGGACGTGTTTTTACAACTCGGATGCTTTTCTAATTCGGATGCTTTTCTAATTCGGATGCTTTTTTCAAACTCGGATGCTTTTTTAATTCGGATGAATTCGTAATTCGGATGCTTTTTGTAAACTCGGATGCTTTTTTTATTCGGATGAATTCGTAATTCGGATGAATTCGTAATTCGGATGCTTTTTGTAAACTCGGATGCTTTTTTAATTCGGATGTTTTTTAAATTCGGATGCTTTTCTAGTTCGGATGCTTTTTTAATTCGAATGCTTTTCTAGCTCGGATGCTTTTGATAAACTCGGATGCTTTTTTAATTCGGATGCTTTTCTAGTTTGAATGCTTTTTGTAAACTCGGATGCTTTTTGCAAACCGAAAATATTCGCAAATCGGATACTTTCCCAATCCGGCACTAGGGTGGCCCTGAAAGGACATCACACATCGCAGATTCTGCGATTTCGCGCATTCTGCGCGAATTTGAACGATGACAAACATGTTATCATATATATCTAAGCATATATCTGAGATGTGGAAGATTTTATTGTAGATTTCTGCACAGATTTATGTGATAATGAATATTTTCTGGGCAGATTTTTGAAAAGTCGTATATTTTTATTTTAGATTTCAAGTTCTGCGCAGATTTCTTAGTACGCAAATTTGTGCGATGTCGCACGGATGGGCACTACATGTACATTTTCATTGCACATTTAATTATGCGCAGCTATATGTCGCACTCACGTACAGCAGATGTATATACAGATTTATGTGCACATTTCTGCCGCGATGTCAGCACATACGACGTTTTGAAAGTTGAACCACGACGTTTTGAAAGTTGAACCACGACGTTGCCTGTCCGTTTTAGAACATCATAACATTCAAAACGTCGTGGTTCAACTTTCAAAACGTCGTATGTGCTGACATCGCGGCAGAAATGTGCACATAAATCTGTATATAAATCTGCTGTACGTGAGTGCGACATAATAGCTGCGCATAATTAAATGTGCAATGAAAATGTACATGTAGTGCCCATCCGTGCGACATCGCACAAATTTGCGTACTAAGAAATCTGCGCAGAACTTGAAATCTAAAATAAAAATATACGACTTTTCAAAAATCTGCCCAGAAAATATTCATTATCACATAAATCTGTGCAGAAATCTACAATAAAATCTTCCACATCTCAGATATATGCTTAGATATATATGATAACATGTTTGTCATCGTTCAAATTCGCGCAGAATGCGCGAAATCGCAGAATCTGCGATGTGTGATGTCCTTTCAGGGCCACCCTAGTGCCGGATTGGGAAAGTATCCGATTTGCGAATATGTTCGGTTTGCAAAAAGCATCCGAGTTTACAAAAAGCATTCAAACTAGAAAAGCATCCGAATTAAAAAAGCATCCGAGTTTATAAAAAGCATCCGAGCTAGAAAAGCATTCGAATTAAAAAAGCATCCGAACTAGAAAAGCATCCGAATTTAAAAAACATCCGAATTAAAAAAGCATCCGAGTTTACAAAAAGCATCCGAATTACGAATTCATCCGAATTACGAATTCATCCGAATTAAAAAAGCATCCGAATTAGAAAAGCATCCGAATTAGAAAAGCATCCGAGTTGTAAAAACACGTCCGATCTTTTTGACACTGATTCTGCTCCATAGTGTGGCTATAAAAAGCCAAGCGCGTATAATTACGCGCCTATCGTGCAACGCACTTTGCACGCGCGTTCATATAATCGTGTACACTATTGATCACCGCGGACATACGTCACAGGTCAGCGCGCCGATGAAAACAATGCGCGCCGACACTGCACTGAAGCATACAAGACTGCACGCGCGATTATCGTTTTCATCGGCACGGTGTACGTATTATGACGCGTTATTGTGAAGGTTCCCTGATGTCCGCCCCGACCACTGATCTCTACAAACTGGATAGGTCGATCGTACATTGATGGGATAGCGAGCCGTGAAGTCACCGGCGGCCATGTTGCGATATTCAATACTGTAACGTAGATTTCTCTTGGGGTCGACACAACACACAAGAAGGACTCTTGACGCAAGTTCTCAGTATTTCCGGTGATTCTCTCTGGTTTATTGTGATCTCTTGCCAACCAAACATGGACTTCAGGCTCACACAAGCACGCGGCACCCGAACTGGTCAGAACCAGTTCGGCGCTTGCGCAATCCAAAGGCGGGTTTCCGGGGCGCACCAGCAGGAGCCACCAGGGCGATCCCACCACCGTGGAATCGCTCCAGCGCCCTCTACCGCCCAACCGGCACGGGCGTTACACAGCCCCCCACGAAGACCTTGTTTGCCCCCAAACAAGACCATGGGCGCTGCTGCCGCACCCCGGCCAACCGCCCTGGAAAACGCATAACGCCAACAATTACACAACAATTTACATTACAAAAAAATGAAAAGTTCAAAAGTTCCCGCCTAGTAGGTGGGAGGTGGCCTGAAGCTGCTCCCAGAATTCCGGTGGAATGTCTCTCCACGCCTGGGCCGTCTCCCCGAGGCGCGTGCGTGGTCCGACTCCGTCGCGCATGCACAGTCCGACTCCGTCGCGCATGCGTGGTCCAACTCCGAGGCGCATGCGTGGTCCGACTCCAAGGCGCATGCGTGGTCCGACTCTGTCGCGCACGCGTGGTCCGCCAGACGACCCCAAGCTCTGGCACCCCCAGCTCCGGAACACCCCCAGCTGTCAAGACTTGACTGGCTCCTGTGACTGGCTCCTGTGACTGGCTCCTGTGACTGGCTCCTGTGACTGGCTCCTGTGACTGGCTCCTGTGACTGGCTCCTGTGACTGGCTCCTGTGACTGGCTCCTGTGACTGGCTCCTGTGACTGGCTCCTGTGACTGGCTCTTGTGACTGATTCCTGTGACTGGCTCTTGTGACTGGCTCTTGTGACTGATGACTGGCTTAGAGAGCGTGGGCGTCCCGGCGCCGAGGCCCCGCCCCCGCTGCGCCGACGGGCACGGCTCGGGCTCGCTCCGAGTGTTGCGAGCCGTCTGCCGCGCCGCCGTCTACAGCATGGGCCGGGCCCCCCCGACTCGGTTTCATTCCTGCAGAAGATCCAGAGAATGTCTCGACGAGGCCCCGCCCCCCACTGCATCCACGGGCACAGCTTGGGATTGTTCCGCGTGGAACCATCCGTCTGCTGCGCCGCCGTCTACAGCATGGGGCGGCCCCCCGACAGACCTGGTAGCGGACCCGGACAAATATGGAGAAGGGCGCCCTCTCTCCAAATCGGAGTGGACGCACTGAAGCCCCCAGCCATTGGCGCATGTCCCGAAAATTACCGCTATCCTTCTCCAACTCCTCCCCCAGGAAACATCCAGACTCCCAAGTCCCCATAACCTCCCTAGAGTTCTCTGGTATATCCTTGAAAAAAGGCCTCTAACTCCTCTGGCGTAATGCACGGAGTGCCTGAAAGCTTCCTGGACTGGTCCCCGTTCCCTGGGCCCATGCCCTGGCCTGCCCTCTCGCCGTGGGGCGAGTTGGCTGCCGTGCTATCGTGGTTTTCTGAAAACATGAACACTTCACCTGGTCTTTTCCCGTCCTTCCGTATGCCGACCGCTGCCACCAATGTAACGTAGATTTCTCTTGGGGTCGACACAACACACAAGAAAGACTCTTGACGCAAGTTCTCAGTATTTCCGGTGATTCTCTCTGGTTTATTGTGATCTCTTGCCAACCAAACATGGACTTCAGGCTCACACAAGCACGCGGCACCCGAACTGGTCAGAACCAGTTCGGCGCTTGCGCAATCCAAAGGCGGGTTTCCGGGGCGCACCAGCAGGAGCCACCAGGGCGATCCCACCACCGTGGAATCGCTCCAGCGCCCTCTACCGCTCAACCGGCACGGGCGTTACAATACAATGCAGTGATTGCACGTGCGCGCACTGAAATTGTCTAATTTATTTTATTATAAAACTGGCACTTTTTTGCGACGTTAACGTCGTGACCCGGTAAATCTGTCCGGGGGGACACATTTACCTAGGTATTTTTGTCCCCCTCCAGGTAATTCTGTCTCCCTGCCCAACGTTAAACGTGTCCCCCTGGTAAAATTGTCCCGTGCAACGTCACAAGTCTAGCACCCACTAGACGCAACAACCAGTGTAGTACAGGTTCACCCCTTCATGGTGCATCATTTGTGGCAGACTGTAGGATGTGTAACGTACTACAAATTACAGGTGGTCAAAAGTGCTGCCACATTCGTGCTGGGTATACAGAATGTGTACGCGTGCAAGAAGTCTGAAAATACTGATTACTGCTATTTTCCCTTTCGCGCAGAAACGTAGATCGGTTGATTTAATTAATACGGTTATTTATATTTATATTTTTATTTTGATAAACCGATGAAGGGAAGAGAAGTCCAAATAATAAATACCATGTGGGCTTTTCATTGAAATAACATCAAAATAACCACTTATGTGTGGAACATTGGGGGACAAAATTACCTAGAGAGGGGACAGAATAAACTGGAGGGGGACGGAATTAACGGCTCTAGGGGGACACTTTTACCTAGGTAATTCTGTCCCCCCGAAAAATTTTACCGGGGGACAGAATTACCGTCCACACCGGGTTGCGATTTTTTTTCCCTAAACGACATCGCCATAGAACTGTTTTTTTAGCGCATCTGATTGGCTATCAGTTACGTCATGGTAGTAAATTTTACTCTCAACTTATTGACCCTAGAATTTTCAACTTATTGACCCGACTCTGGGTTTTATTGACTCTAAGACTCTCAACTTATTGACCCTAAATAAGTTTTGACCTCACACAAATTGCAATAGAATATTTTTTTACCACAGTGCACTTCTATAAGGTCCCTAGAATGACATACTAAAAATCTCAAAAAATCAAAGTGGTGGAAATATGCCTAATCTGCATAAATCGTTAATCCCTGCCGCGTAATATATTTATTCCTATATTTGGGTATATTGTTATTATTATTTTTTTGAAAAGTTTATTTTGGTGATTCTGCTTACATATCCTTACATGTAGTTCAATAACATTTTCTAAAGCATATAAGTGACTGAATAAATAATTATGTGAACATAGTAATTATCCAAAATGACAACTTCGTGAACCCATAAATGTGCGCACATTATACACTGTCTCCAGATATCCATACGTAGTCAGTATTGGTGAGCTTCAAATTCACCAAGTTGCTTACTGGCACAGTTATGATATTAAAACCTTATGAAAAATCATATGAACAATATTAACATTGTGATATTTAGCCCAGCAAACAAAAACTAGGGAAAAAAAGATGTGTCCATAAGTTGGGCTGATAGTATGGTTACTTGTGTTATTTAACTAAAATTTTCCTACACTAGAAATTTTTGATGTTTTTTTGTAGTTTTGACGCTCAGGAATCCAAATCAAATTGTTACCATTTTTTCCGATCAGCCGTTTGGCGGCCATCTTGAATTTCAAAATGGCTACCATTTTGAATATAGTTTACATTATATCTCAACTTGTGGGTGACATAGAGCTGTGAAATTGGTGGCAATACCCATGTTTATGATACCAAGCTTTCAGTATAAACCATAATTGAACTTGTATCAAGTTTCCGCCATCTTGAATTTCAAAATGGCCGCCATATTCAATTTAGTTTGTACTATATCTCAACTTGTGGGTGACATAGAGCTGTGAAATAAGTGGCACTACCCATGTTTACGATACCAAGGTTTCAGTTGAAGCCATTATTAAACTTGTATCAAGTGCCCGCCATCTTGAAATTTCAAAATGGCCGCCATTTCACTCTATTTTGAGATACGCTATTGGAGCTGGAATTACCGCGGCTGCTGGCACCAGACTTGCCCTCCAATAGATCCTCGTTAAAGGATTTAAAGTGTACTCATTCCAATTACAGGGCCTCGAAAAAGTCCTGTATTGCAATTTTTCGTCACTACCTCCCCGTGTCGGGAGTGGGTAATTTGCGCGCCTGCTGCCTTCCTTGGGTGTGGTAGCCGTTTCTCAAGCTCCCTCTCCGGAATCGAACCCTGATTCTCCGTTACCCGTTACGACCATGGTAGGCGCATAACTTACCATCGAAAGTTGATAGGGCAGACATTCGAAGGATCCGTCGCCGGTGCGAAGACCGTGCGATCGGCCAGGTTATCCAGAGTTCACCAACGGAGCCGGGACGAGCCCGGGTTGGTCTTGTTCCTAATAAAAGCACGCCTCCCGTAAGGTCGGCGCTTGCTGGCATGTATTAGCTCTAGAATTACCACAGTTATCCATGTAGCGGGATGCGCTCCAAGGAACCATAACTGATTTAATGAGCCATCCGCAGTTTCGCTTGTAAAAGCTTTTACTTAGACATGCATGGCTTAATCTTTGAGACAAGCATATGACTACTGGCAGGATCAACCAGGTAGCCCCCTCGGGGCCTGGGTGGGCGGGCTTACCCACGCGCGTGGGCCCGCCGCTCTCCGGCCGGACCCGCCGCGGCTGCCGGGCCGCGGCGCCGGTGTACTTCATCCGAACACTCACTCTCTCTCGGAGGCATCGTGACCGGGCTAAGGGACCCGGGAGCCTCCTCCGCCGCCTCCTCTCGTCTCAATCCGGCGGTCTGAGAGGGCCAGCCCTCAGAAGAGGGTGGGCCGCCTCGGTCCGCTCCGGGGCGGGCTGCGCCGCCCGTTCCGCCGCCTGGGCCGCGGCTCGGCGCCCCGCCTGGGGAACTTGCTACCGCCCGCCGCGATACTGCGGCGGGCGTTCGAAATAGGTGCCGCTCGGCTGGTGAGAGCGGGAGGGTCTTGGCTTCCCGCGTCTCGACGGCCCGCACGGCCGCTCTGATTGCCATGGGTTCCGGGAGCCCGGCGGGATGTCGTGGCGGGCCTGCCCCGTGCCGCCCCGCGCCGGTGCGGGCGGGCCGGCCACGGCGATCCCATCGCACTGTGCCGGGCCTGTCCGAGTGCCTCGAAAGGGCACGACAGGTTTGGCGGGCGGGGGAAAGAATCCCCCATCCCACTTGCTTCAACTCTCCGGGCACCGCAGCTGCGGGCGCGGTCGGTCGCTCGCTTCTCACCGCCCGGGTTGGGCGCGACAGGTCGGCGGAGACGCGGAGTTGGGCAGGGAAATCATCCCCCGCTCCGCCTCGCTCTCCAGAAGCCAGGGCACCGCAGCCACGGGCCAGCTCTCGGTTCTGTCGCCAACCCAGGGGAGCCAACCCAGAGTATCGAGAACCAATCCGGATGCATCCCACGCCGATCGGACGACGGGTGTGCGACGGGGGACAGTCCGAGTGGTGATCCGCTCCATAGGTCGTGTACAAACCTTCGCCTGACCACCTGCCCCCTTATATATAGCCACACCAACGCGATGGCCCCCATTTAGGCTCGTCCCATAGGGTTGTGTAGAAACCGGACACAAAAAGGGTCGACCAAATCGGAGCTGAGGGAGCTTTTGGGGCCATCGGCGCGATTTCTCCACGATCGGGACCCGGTGCCCGTTCCCGGACTCGACCCAATCCGAACAAATATCCCACTCTTCGTCCAGATGTGTACACAAAAAACCGGAGGCAATCGGAGGAACGCGGGATCGTCGGTCGGCTACCCGCGATTTTGGGCCGCGCACGCTCTCGTACTCGACCCAACCCGTCTAATTATCGCTTATCTCATAGGAACGTGTACAAATCGCCTCTCGGTCTTTTTCGCCTCGGATCGCCCGAACGGGGACTTTTTCGGCTACTCCTACGCAGCCTTCCTTCTCCGCCGACAGAAGTTTCGTCGCTTCCCCGGGCACCTGCTGTCAACGACCGGCGGCCTCCGCCTGCAGGTCCCGACGCACCTATCCGGCCTAATCGAGAGAACGTCTCTAAATCCGCCAAAAATCGTACCCCTCCAACAGGCCCCAGCTGGCCCGTCTCATCTCAAGAAATATATACAGGCAAACCTGATATATGACACTGTTATACTTGCATCAATACTAGATATATTCATGAGGATCTATTTAAAATGCATCATAATGGCAGCCATCTTCTTGGAATAGAAAATGAAAGTTGATACAACATGATAGAGTGTGATTATGATTCAAACTGAAAGATTAGCATAAAAAATGAGTATGCCTCTAATTTCCCCCACTCTATATTACCTGCACAAGTATATATAGTGCAAAAAGAGTGACGATGGCGGCCATTTTGAAATTAAAGATGGCGGGCACTTGATACAAGTTTGATTATGGCTTCAACTGAAAGCTTGGTATCATAAAGATGGGGGGTATTGCCACAAATTTCACAGCTCTATGTCACTCACAAGTTGAGATATAGTACAAACTAGATTGAAAATGGCAGCCATTTTGAAATTCAAGATGGCCGCCAAACGGCTGATCGGAAAAAATGGTAACAATTTGATTTGGATTCCTGAGCGTCAAAACTACAAAAAAACATCAAAAATTTATAGTGTAGGAAACTTTTTGTTCACTTATGCTATCATGACATAGGCAACCAGACTATGAGATAGGTGAAGGGTTTCCTGAGGTAAGAGACTTGAACAAGTTCAAGGAAACCCCCCAAATTAAAGATTGTTGTTGCTTACAATAATCATATCTACGTTAAAATGTATTTTAAGCTCTTATTCCTTCATGGTTGTTCTCAATAATGAAGATCAAACGCCCCCAACGTCAGAATGTTACAACATGAATGCTTTTCACTCGTGCCCACCCAATAACAGTACCGGGCGCTGGGAAACGCTGATGCGCTTTGAGCTCTGATTAAAAAAGAATTTATGTGAGGTTACCAATGAGCCTAAGTCGTAATGACGTCATGCCTTGTTTACATGTACGCTTTTTAATGATCGAGTCTGTCCACACGTCGTCTGGCGTCTCGACTTCGCTCCCATAAGAATGCGCATATACGTCTCAACAGTTGCCTGTTTTGGCCACTGACCTCTACACCTGATGGACGGATCATTGCCTCTTCAACTTGAAGTCGGCGCGAACTGGAAGTGCAACATGACGGAACCACGACATCACTCTGTGAGCCAATGAAATGTCCAGGTGTAAGGTTCAGTGGGTACGGTACGTATGACGTAATGTTTATAAATACAAAATGTATAGAGTAAATCCAATGACCTCTACACCTTGATATTTCATTGGCTCACAGAAGTGACGTCTTGGGTCCGCCATGTTGCACTTCCAGTTCGCGCCGACTTCAAGCGTTAGCACAGCAGAATATGGACAATGGTCCGTCCAGGTGTAGAGGTCAGTGGTTTTCGCGAATTAACACAACCAAACACTGTTTCGGTCGTCGGTCATTGGTTGAGCGTTTTGGCAACATTCTGTGGCATGATCACGTGACTGTTCCGACCGAAGTTGAACCGACGGTCGGGGTTGGTTGCCACTTGAAATTAATGATTGCGGAATAGTGAATATATTGAAAAAACTTTGTGAAAATTGTGTTTTCTTTAGTTTTTAGTGGTTGAGTTGGTAATTGAAAAATATGCAATTGAAAATACAATCGTGCGGAGCAAATAGTGAAAATAAGTCACTGTATATCACAACCAAACTCGCTAAATAAAAAAGAAAGAATTCTGCCAATTATGTCGTCTGCCACTCAAGTAGGTTGTAACCATGGAGATCAATGGTTGTAACGTTAGGCTAACGCGAACGACGAGACAGTTCTTGGTTTGAGAGCGCCAAAACACGAGTTTGTTTTCATAAATAATTTGTTTTTACGCTGTTGAAAGGTTAAACAATTTGTTTGAACATTTATATTTTTCATTTCAATTTAAAAAATGTTAACGATATATCAAATTAGAGAAAAGGAAAACGAAAAGGTATAGCTACGTCATACTTACGTCATTTCATTGTTCTCTCGTTCACGGGCTAGTCTTTCTGTAGCCTGTTTTTTTTAATATTTAACAATAAATTTTGAAAGTTATCATTCATATTTATGGCCGTTTCATGATTCAGATCTTAACAAAGTATTGTAGAAAACCCAACCAACCACACGTAAAAGTACTACTGCCGGCGACTCGGAGGTGCCCGGCAGTTGTGACCTTTATGCGCAGGACTCGTTTATTTATTTATTGTTTTCTTATTTACCCTAGGGAAGCTTTTCAATGGATCACCGTTTTTCTAAAGTGCCCAGCAATTACAAAAAACACGAAAGTATAATATAGGTTTTCCCGGACGATATCGCGGAATGTGCACATAAGTTTGTAACTGGTGCATTCGTTTTCGTGCGAAATAGTATGAATGTTCACATTCCCGTTTTCTATTTAGCAATTGATAATTCGTTTTTGCATAATGGTGCATCCAGTCGTAAGAAATCAGCAAACGATTTCCCGAAGGTGCACTGAATTTAGTATTTTGATAATTCATTTTAGCGCAAATTTGAATGCACACCCGCAATCATGTTTTCCTTTTAATTTATCAACAATTAATTTCGCTAAATGTGCAGCCGATTTTCTACGCATTAACGACTGGTCAAGCATTGGCATAAATTGTTATGTTTTATCAAAAGTAACATATGGAGAATTAAACCAGATGGTCTCAACTTCGAAACATACCAAATAAAAGCTATATAAACCCCTAAGTTGAATAACAAAAATCTTGATTTGCTCAGCATTTGCCACGATCGCACCATATAGCTAGATTTTACTTTATGCCCCCTAACATTTCCAATAATGGCTGCAAGAGGGAGATACAGACGAGTCTTTGACGTTGATCTAAATCGTCTTATCGATGCCTTTGAGGCTGACGACGCTGACTACTTAGATGTCGAAAATATACTGGACATCAACCACTAATGTCTTGGTGGATAGTTCATTGACGGATAGACAATTGAACTGATAAAATGATAGAGAAGTCATTTACAAAAACATAATAACCTCAATCCACCAAAATCCTCATTTGGATAAATTCCTAAGTAACCTCAATCCTGCAAATTCATCCAGCATTATAGGCCTTTATGACCTGGAGCCTCCATTATCCTCCAGTGGCAAAACCCTAAACGCCCTCAATCCTGCAAACTCATCGGATGCATCAACTTCCAAGTGACCTCATTCCTGCGAAATCCTGCAATTTGCAAAGAGGATTTTGAAGGATTTGGGATGTTTAGGGTTAAAAATATATTTAAGATAAAGAGCCAACATATTATTGATCAATTAGTCCCACAATACATTGATTTGTTAATGATTCAATCCAAGTTGTATCGTGAATTGTGTAGCCATATATACTTTTTAAAATTGAATGCAGAATATGCGAATTTAAATTATAAAAAATGAAAAAGAATATTCAATTCAGGCCGTGACACAATGATAAATCGATTTGCTGCGAAATAGATTGCACATTCTTAATAATCGGCCACGCATACGTCAAACCGAAAGCCCAATCACGTGTTTGTAATCGTTTAAATGAAACGCTAAGCACAATCATTTATTTGAATTAAACAAAATAAAATTGAATGCTCGTTTTTGCGAAAATGAAACTCGGACATACGTCGTTCTGAAAATCAGCGCGAAATTGAATGCATCTTTTACAAATGAATATGCACATTTTGCGATATCGTCCGGGAAAACCTATAGTAGAAATATTAAACAGTAAAAACATTAATTCAAACAAATATTTAAAACAGTAAATCAATTTCTTCTTTTCTCCCTTTCTCCCCTTCTCCTTTTCTTTCTTCTTTTTGCCAAATCTACATGTACTATAAAATATTAAAATATCAGGTTCTTATAATGGTGCTTAAAACTGGATAGAGTAAACAAATTAATGCTCATAAAAGAATGCAAGTGACGCGTGCCCTTTTTGACGAAGGTATTTTTTTATATTTTAAATAGGGGGCCTACATTTTTATGATATCCTTTGTGCATAATATGTGATAAGCTTTAGATATTATGTTATAGACATTGTATTGGTATATCATAGCCAAATTTGAACCAATTCGAATACAATATTATGTCATGTAATGTATAATTGGGTGCAATATAGTACATAACCTCAATATCCAATTTCTGTAACATGCTGTAATAATAAGATTTGCCTCATAGGATGACTTGTATCTTAACAAAAGAATAAAAAGACAACAATAAAAAAAAAAGAAAAAATTTTTTTTTTAATAGTTTGTAAAATCTATAACAAAATTGTATATATAAAATACACAAAAGGAAATTATATTAATAAAATGAACAAACAGTTTTTGACATTATTTATAATTACCGTAATATTAGAACTCCAAATACATGTAATGTCAAACACGATAAAAAAAGATGTTGCAAGTTGGTTTTTTGGGGTTGCGCATTCAATTGCTGACTTTACAGCCAATATGATAGCCAAGATGATAGCCAAGACATAATTATAACTTAGATCTAAAGCTTAGAATGATAGACAACTTCTTGAATAGATTATGGTCCTCATCACAAAGTGTTGCGGGTTTAAAAAAAAAAAACATTCTGTCGATTGTTTGCAATCAGCTTCGCTCCGGCCACCTGGCACTGGCGCTAGGAAGCGGATAAAGGTTTTCTGGTTACTTTACTATACGGAATTGGTTACCTCCAGTTCACAGGTCATAATCTATCCAATCAGAGCTCAAAGCTCATCAGCCGTTCCCAGAGTCTAGTATGGACAGTGGGCACGAGCGAATCATGTATTCAACCTCAATTTCAGATATGTTTTAGGTGAATTCAGTAACAATAAATCACCGCCGTTTCTTAAGCGACATACAGTTGTGCGCATGTGTCATTTTCAAATCTAGATTAAATAAAATGCATTATTCATGAGCGGTGACCCGCGACAGAGGGACGATCAAAAAACGAAAATTACCGATGAATACTGACATTAGGGGCTTTTTTTTTTTTGATGAGTTCATTCATAAGAATATCCGTGATTTAATAAACCCCCAAAACCAAACAAAATTGGAATGACAAGCGCAAAATTTAAACTTAAATACAGACGCTCCGTTTCGTTAGTCATTAAGGAAAGGATGGTTTTCAGGACAAATTTAACAGTGAAGATGAGTTTTTCCAAACTCAAAAAAATGGTTTGTATAAAAAAGCACGTAGTTGTAATGCAGGTCAAACACCAGTCGTGTAGGGCTATTATACAAGACGGATTAGGACACGGTCAACAACTCTCCAGGAATGACGGCAGGAAAGGTGCAAGCACAACAAAAACGCCTTTCACAAGAAAGATGTTTACTACCTTTACTTATCTGAAATTTAAAGATTGCAAACATGCAAAATGTAAAAACGTACTCTATTGCATAGGGGCTGTATTCCCCAAAATTGACGACGAATGGGATATTTCTCATTGTTAGTCAAATGTATCTCATTCTTAGTCAGATTACACCCCCCCTCCCCCATCCGACCCCCAAAAAATCTACGTTAGTGCTCTATTGTTAAAGGTGAAATCAAAGGGTTTTGTTTCTTCGTTTTTTTGTGTTTTTGTGGCAGAGTATAGATTAAATAATAACTAACACAACAAATGGGTAAATTAATTTAGAAATACGTTTTTAGAGGCATTTTTTGTCTGCGCCTGCACAGCCAGAAATCTGAAAAGCGCGACGTCAAATCTCCGTCATTCTGGGAGACGGTGGCACTGCATACATATGACGTCATTCTGGGAGACGGTGGCACTGCATACATAATGTATGCATGCCAACGTCTCCAGAATGACGTCATAATTATGTTTACATACAGACTTTTCAGATTTCAGATGCCTCTAAAAAACGTATTTCTTACCTAATTTACCCCATTTAGTTTTTATTTATTATTTAATCTATACTCTGCCACAAAACACAACAAATCGAAAACAAAAAAAACCTTTTAGTTCCCTTTAAAAGTGTGGATTCGTATCCACGAATCTTTAGTAAAGTGTGTATTCGATCGGAACTACGAATCCACACTTTTTAAACTGCCATGTAAACAACTTACTACCAAATTACTGGATGTTTGATCACAGGAAATGTTGCACAAATGTTTTAACTTTTTCACAGTGTGACATTGAAACACAATTTAAGATTTGTTTCCAGTATTTATTTCGTATCTAGTGAAGCTAGCTAGCCAGCCGGCCATACGCGCTTAAACAAAACAATTCCCGTCAGCAGAGGGCGCCAAACAAAATAACTCTCGAGCTTTTTTCCAGGCGGTGAAACAAAACTTGTGTAGCCCACGAAAATTTCACTTTTAAATGTTTTAGCATTATTATCATCTGTTTTAATTAACTAAGAGACGTGTTGTTAATAAACCATTAATGAATTAAAAAGTCCGCGGAGTTGTCTCACAGGCACGCCCTTATATCTTCGCAGTTTTTCTGCATTGTTGAAATTACGGTGGGAGGCAATTTTCTCGTCGTGTCGATGACTTCTGCTTCATAGGCCTTCGCATCACTGAGTACACGTAATTATATTTATTCCATAATTGTAATTTCTTGACTGATCGAAGCCACAACACCATTGTTGCCCCTGGCGTTAAGATCCATGCTCCTTGTTCTGCTCGTACTGCCGTGCATGCACCGCTCCGAGCCTGACCGTTTCCTTCGACGCAAACTCGGCTGGCTATTACCGTAGCTTCGAGTTTCCCTCAGCCGCAGCCCGGCCCGCTGGCGGCGCGTCGTGGCCCGCTGCTTGGTCTCCGTCATCACCACGTATAGCCGGTAGAACTGGAGTACCACCAGCAGAGCGTTCTTGCAGGTGAAGAAGATTAAGGACTGGTCAACCAGGCGGAGTACGAAGAGCAGATACAGCCTCATGATCAGGTAGGGCCCGTCTTGCAAGATGACGTCGGTCATAAGCGCCCACAGGGCGGTACCGCAGAATACCCCTGACAGGTCCCGCATGATCGACTTGGTCCACCGGTCTGTCTCCTCCTCGCTCATGACGAGCGTGCGCCGGCGCCGCTTGGTGGACGTCAATCCCAGGGTGAACTGCAACAGAGACCAGCTCCACACGGCTAGGATGGACACGTAGATGCGCCGACTGCAGGCGATCTGCTCCAGTTTCAACGTCTCCGAGGAGAATTCCAGCATGTCGGCCGCCATGCCGATGTAGACCAGAAGGAGCTGGGAGAGTTCGTCCCGCGTCAGTCCGCCTTTCGGTAGCAGCCAGCGACCCAGGATGAGGATGAGCATCAATGTCTGTTGGTAGATGGTGGATATGGACAGCTTCGTGGTGTAGGTGTTCTGTGGGCATGAGAATGCAGGCCAGAATTTTAGGTTTTAATAATACGTAAACCACAGGTTTACCACAAATGACCAGCGGACTAGACTCGGAGTTTTTGAGACTCAGATTTTTTGAAAAAGCGGTTGGGGTTAATAGACACTTGGGGGCGCTATCTATTGCAATTTTTATTAAAAAACAGGAAGCCATACCTTTTCTGATTCTGGGAAATTGAAACCGGTGTAGTTACACACACCTAGCTGCACACCGATAGCGAACTCGGAGGTAGGCCTGACGATACAGCTAGTCAGGTTTAGCCTTGACTGTAGCTCAATACGGAAGTCCAACAGAGAGACCTCCAGGATCCAGACCACGGGCAATACGGTTGCCAGGTAGACCACGACTAACGGGAAAAACCTGTTGGAATAACGTCCAGAGTCCAGACGGAATGCATTATACTGTAGCCACTCACATTAGAAACAATATGCACAATCATTTCCGTGCATATGGTGTAGGCTACACAGTGGGCAACGCCAAATATACACAGTGCCCCAAAAATCAAATAACATTTAACTAATGCCAACATTATAGATAATATAGGTATATATGGTTTGAAAAATACATATTTACACTATAAAATGAGACATCAAACGTCCAAATCTGATAATGTTTGAGAGAGTTATGAGTAATTTCCCAAGAGAGCTCAAATTAAACATGGGACCAAGTTTTTCGATTTTGTTGGAATCTGCAACCAGGGACGGACTGGGACATAGGACGTCCAGACGCACCGGCCCACACACTGCGCCACGCGTTCGAAATTTCATATAGCGTACACCCAACTCGGATGTCGTTTGGGAAAACAAATTTGGCGGCCCGATGTGTACAGGGCAGGGAGGGCCGGCCAATGCTCTGGGCCGTGGACGCTGCATCGCACGTTCATCTCACCGCCGCGCCGGCCCACTTCCAGATTAAGCGGACCGGCCATTTGGGACTAGTCTCAAACCTGATGGCCAGTTCGTTTCTATGTGCAACTGTTAGCAATGCGGATGAGCTATTAGTAATTAACGCACGATTCCAATGAGAGACGTTTGAGACGATAGCGGGCGCCCCACCAACCGGTTCTTTTCTATTGTTCTCGTCACTGGGAACAATAGAAAAGGACCGGTTGGTGGGGCGCCCGCTATCATGTCAAACGTCTCCCAGTCCTAAACATCAATGTTCGATGACTAAACAATCCTCATGCTAAACATGTTTAGCATGTAAACATGTTTACAATTATGAATTTGTTTTTGCAGTGTAGGCCAGGCAATTATCCAAACATACAGGCAAGTATAGACTATCGTTGTCCCAATGCATAACATTGTAAACATAGTCTTAGGAAATGAAATCTTAGGAAATGACTCATAACGCGCTCAAAAATTATTTGGACGTAATTTTAAAGTAGAAATGTGTATCTTTCAACCATACCTATTTTGGGTACACAATATACATGTATTATTTTGTTTTACTACACCTCATAAATATTCATGAACAAATTGGAGTGCGTTATTGGCCGATTCCGCTGCGCGTCCGGGAAATAAATATGATACGCTGTCATGTGACGTTAGGGAGCGTCTCAAAAGTCGGGAACGTTCCCGTCAAAACGGAACGTTCCCATTTGAACGTTCCTTTTTAAGTGGATCGCGTCCGCATGCCCGTTGGGACACGGCGGCATGATGTTTTGACCGGGCCCGTGGGAACGTTCCAACGGGAACGATCTGCCTGAACGTACAATTGGGAACATTCGCACATTGTCTGATTTGTGCCCGATTGCGTGCATGTTTGTGTTTGCGCTCCATTGCAGGAGGTACGTTGACTTTAAAGAGTAAACAAAGAACAACAGACGGCAAGGTAGGTTCATAAATAGATGTTTTTTTTAACCAGTCTGAAACAATTCGACTACTTTTAAATATGTTGTCAATTTTGTAAGAATAATAAAGTGTATAATGTTCCGTTACGTGACTCACAGCGTGATTCACCCTCGCCGCTAAATCCTCACATCAAGACTACCTTTAATGAACGTTATTTCATAGTACAATGGAGGATAATTATATTTTACGTAATTTCCACATTTCATAGATGTAGTGTCATTTTAAACTGCAGTAAAGTGGTGACCAATGACTGAGATTTGTTTTAAATTTTTTCATAAGTCTGGATAATCGTGCTTTTTAAGTCTGGGTAATCAACATTTTTAGTAGTTCCGGCAAATCGTTACCTTCCTACCGACGGTCGTACATCTGGGATACGTCGAAACACTTTTTTTTAAAACAATTTTATTCAAACTTTTAATTGAACACATTTCCATAGGTTGTCTTCATAATCACCAGCGACGTCCTAGGGTATCGAGACGCCATTTTGTTAGAAATTACAAGTTCGCATACAGGCCGAGTTCCCAAATGGGTAAAACCGTGCAGCCGTCCAAATGGGAATGCGTAGATTTCTTGCCTGGGAACATGCGGGAACAGCGCCCGCGGTGGAACGTCCAAATGGGGATATGCCCGCGATCCAGCGGGGACACGGAGTATGCCCGGCGGGACGGTGATGTGTTCTCATTTGGACGTTCCAAGCGTTCCGACTTTTGAGACGCTCCCTTACCCCGGTGAGTATCCAGCTCGCTGTCGTGCGGTATTCTTTTCTGGTAGCACTAACAATTTCCTCTGGAACCCGCCTCGTAAACATGTAGTATGTGGCATGTAATCTTTACGGAACCAGTCTCAGTAACGTTACTAGATTTCCGACATTGACTGACGAATAACTTGAATATCTTGGCTGAATAAAGATGCAAAATCTACGAAGGCCGTTATCGACAAGGCAGTGAATAATTATGAGGTGTAGTAAAACAAATACAGCATGGCTTATTTCTGGTAAAAAGTGGGAATTACTGGTCCCTCGGTGTAGGTCAGTTCGAGTATACCCCTCCGCTTCGCGTCGGGATGTAGTCGAGCTGACCTACACCTCGGGACCAGTAATTCCCACTACTTCCCCTTAAACCATTATTGTATAATATTTAGTTTGCATTATTTTTACACACTGTACATTGTCTTCTATTATACTGCTCCGCTCTCTTTGTTTAAGCCTTATAGCCAACAACCAGGCTAAGGTCAGTCATCGGGTCATTCAAAGAGGACTGTAGATTGGTTCTGTCTAGATATGACAATCAAAACATACTGAGCATCTTGAACGTGGAACTGGGCAGAAAAGGTTTGGCAGAGCGTCTAAGAAACCCAATTTTCTTAGAAATTGTCTTAATTGTATAGTCAATATGGTCAGTCCATGATGGATTTCAGCCCAGCATCATTCCTAAATACGCGTAGGCCTCTACTTTAACGAGTTCAATAGCCATTCCATTTAAGGAAATGTAAACATCAAAAGTCGATTCCATTTGTTTAATATTATTTTCATATTTTTAAACTAAGTTTCTAATTTAATGTTTTGTAAACTTGCAGCAGCAATATGGAAATAAATGTATGATGAATGAATGAATGACGTGTTCCAGAGTCAGTTTGTGGTCCATTAACCATTTCGATAATTTGCTAAAGGCCAATATCCATATCCCTTTTAATGTTTTCGGGTGACTTTTTAATATCGTGTCATCAGCATACATACTATTTTTTTGCACCCAGGAAGTGAGACACCTATCTGCATATCAACTGCCTACAGTCCTGGGCAGATTCTTCCCAATAGTTAGCCAATGTTTACCTGAACCAACAAACAATGCAATAAAATGATAATAATTTTGAGCAAATAACAGTACCCAATTATGTTTAACCCCCATTCTTTTTGTTTACAGTGTACCCACCTCCAGTCGACTGTAATTAAATTGAAAACAAAAACACAATTCCTAGAATAAAACTATCACACCTTCCCTTAACCAGGTGTGACAAGACGAGGCGAGGAGATATCGACCCACACTGCACCCAGCCCCTTAGCTTTCATTTTGTACGATGGGGCTCACACACAATACACCAACTTACCATTTCCATTCTCCATCCTCGTTGCAACTGTAGGTGACGTACATCTCGATCATATAGACAAGTAACAGAATGGCTATGAACCAGTACAGGCCGTTCTGCTCTAGGTAGACCGTAAGAAAAATCCCAATGGCCCCGTGCGCCAGGTAGCAGAAACGTACCACGGAGGCGTTCACTGCTTTCTTCATGTGCATGCTTACTGGCTGATCATGAATCGCGGATCGCTCAAATCACAACAAGACTGAAGCCCCGTCTTCATCACATTTTACTAGTAACTGACATTATCTTAAACTAATCCATCAATTCAAAGACACACTTTGCATTATCAGCAAATCAGCCTTTAGCTATCATTTTAAAGAAGCATGTTGAGGTTTTCTTCGCGTAAGCTACCGCCAGCCATCCTTCTTTAAATAATGCGAGAACAGGGAACACGAAAAGCTTTTTCTCTCGGAGCTTGGTTGCAATATACCGGGATGAATGCACTGTTTATTCAGTCTGGGCGGCCTTTAAAATTGACACAGATGATCAAAACGGCGAGTGCTGCGTATTTTATAGGTTTAATAGGTTGACCAAACATTCCATCGGCGAATGATAATGATATAGAACCTTCTCAGACAAAAGTCTGCCGCATGCTGTATTATGTGCTGTAGGCCCTAATTTTTCAACATTAAATTTCAAGGATATTATTGATAACCAAAGAACATAACAGTTACGTTAAACCAAATTTGATATGAGCAGGAGACATACGCGTTAGAAAATTGGAAATTATAGGATTAGATTTATTTATGTTAATGTATTCATCAACGCATAAAAAAAACACTTAACTTGGGATAATTTCTCATTTCTGCAGACCATTTACAAACGAACAAAATCAAAACAATTATGAAATACCTTACTTGACTGTAAGTGAATAACAGTCTCAAGCATCCTGTGAAATAACGGCACCCGGTGTGATGTGGTTTTTAAAGAAACTGGAATGTTGTATCAATCTACAATGATTGCCAACAAGCAAAATTTTGAAAAAGAAACTTGACTATTTTCAAACACTTCACCCAATTTATCAAATTTAGTTAGTCCACATTTCATTAAAAATGCGATTACACCTTTGTGAATGTATACCCAGCACGATACGGCAGAGTACCCCTCCCCTCTCCCCCTCGTGTCTCTATATTCTATACACACTCTACACTATTGTTACCTAACACACGTCCCCCCTAAAAAATATTTCTGAGATTCCGGAAAAACAATGGCCAACACAAAAAATGGGTGGGGGGGGGGGGGGGGGGGGGGGGGGGGGGGAGCCTCTGTCACATATCGTGCTTCATATTATGTGTGAATGGGTGCAAGCCAACCAGTCTGGTTTCCTAACCTGATATAAACAGGTCCAAAGAAATAAGTCCCCCCTGGGAAATTTGCATTTTTCTGGAAGACAGTTAGGCTCCTTAACCTGTTACAAAAATGTAAAATGTAGTCTGAAATGTTACACATTTATTGTGTAATAAAGTTTTACCCAACAGTTAACCTTCGCCTTGAAATACTGCCATTTATTAAATATATGTGATGATCACATTGGACACATGGAGAAAATATTTTTTTTACAGAATTTTTTAATATTCTTTCCTCAATTCAGTTTATTTTCCTAAAGTGTACAAATGTAAATATGCATTTAATGTTTTTGTTTTTAATTTTCTAAATTTACGAAGTACAGTAAATTAGAGTCACCCAAGCAAAACAAAAGCATAAAGGTTTTGTGGAAATGAAAAAAAAATTGTCCTTTTGTTCAGTAATGAGATTATAAACAAAACAAAAACATTAAATGCATGTTTACATTTGGACACTTTAGGTAAATTAAATGAAGTGAGAAAAGAATATAAAAAAATCTGTAAAAACATGATTTTCTCTAATTTTTCCAATCGCTATGCAAGAAAGTGTCATTTTTTTTATTGGTCATCACATTTAATAAATGGCAGCATTTACAGGCGAAGGTTAACTGTTGGGTGAAACTTTAGTGCACAATAAATGTGTAACATTTCAGACTACTTTTTACATTTTTGTAACAGGTTAAAAAGCCTAACTGTCTTCCTGAAAAATGCACATTTCCCAGGGGGGACTTATTTCTTTAGACCTGTTTAGTTCCCTGACGTCTATAAATGGCTCAGTTTCGTCTAAAAGGAGCCAAGGAACATAGGCTGACTACAAGAACAGCATTTCTATTGGTTTTTCCAGCACTATAAACATATATATCGGCATCACATTATTTACTATAATTATATATTATGTATATACCTTCAAATTATTATGCATACAAATAATTGTCCTTTATAAAAGAGAAAGGTAGATTTCAATGCAGTATTAGCATTGAACGTCGGTGTAATTGGAGTATATACAAATAACTATCAGTATTTAATTAGTTTACTCGGCAATTAATTGCTCAAGTAGTGGCGTCTAGTCTTGGTCCCTGACTGTACTTGGAATTTATAACCCTGATGATGACGCATGTTACGTGTATTTTTTTCCTATAGAAGGGTTAGGGGCAATTATCATAACTGGGCATATTCTTTGTGGACGACACTTAGGTTCTCAGAGACTTGCTTTCCTTTAAATTAAACTTATCCCAACAACAAACTTGAAGATACAATAGTCCACGAAAAATGTGCATAGACGTATCAGGTTGGCGTAGCTGTTCTTTCCTCGCCTTCCACTGCTATGACCCAGGTTCGAATCCGGCCTGGGCCACAATGTGGATTGGGTTTTCAGTCCCTGAGTGACTCTGTGGGTTTTCTCCAGGTTATTCTTCTGGGGTTTTCCACCCACCTCTGAAACTGTACCTTCTTCTCAATGTCTTTCCTTACAGGTTTCTTCAGGCTTACGAGCTACAGTGCCTTGGGCGCTTTTGAGGGATCCTTGGTTTCATTACCAGAATTAACAATAATAATAATAATAATAGATGGTTTCGAACCCGAGACCTTACGATCACGACCAACTGCATGTGACAGTTCGACAAAAGCCGTTTTTCAAAACAATTTAGTGTACAATAATACACTGTGAAATACTAAATCAGAATTAGTATTAATGTTTAGAATTCCTGTAATATCCTTGTATTTATAATATGTACTGTTATTTTATTTGATGATGTATGCAGGGCCCCAATGAAAACCAGTTTAAAACTGTTTGGGCACACCCTGGGTAAAGAAATGGAATAAATAAATAAACAAGTAACAATGGATTTAGTGCCAAGTACACTCTAAAAACTGAAGTGTTAAAACCTAGCACTATCCAAGTGCTACATAAATTCAGCACTTTAAGTTTTAAGATAGTGCTATAATAACACTTGGAGGCGTTCATTTCCAACACCATAATTGGTGCTATTCTAGCACTTCAAAGTGCTTTAATACACAAACATCTAAAACATCTAAAACATCTAAAACATAGGATATTTGTTTGGTTTTACCTCGATAAACGTATTGTTTTGTCTAAACTTTTGACATGGTTGTTGCTTCGAGGGATCAAGTAAAAAATAAAGGCTAATTTGAAGAGACATCCTTTTGAATTTGTCATTTCTCTGTTCAATAAAGTAAGTCTGCACAAGGACCTAACTATCTTAAATTTGTCCAAAAATTGGTCCTTGTGTCAACTAACTTCATGAAAAATCACTGCCCCCAACCACCCCGCCCTGCCCCCACTGCCCCGCCCATTTAAAAGTAACGCCTAGGAAGGACTTATATTAGCACTTCATTGGTGCTGTATCGATTAGGAAATTTACCTACAGCAACTGACCAATCAGAAGGGAGGAAATGTGTGTTCACAATAGTCGATGTTAAATTGTGGTATTTAGTCCAACAATTCACTTTTTTGACCATGATATGTAATTATTCAAACGATTCCTCGATTGAATTTTGATTTTTGGGCAAATAGTGAGAAAAAAATCGCATTACATTTTATTCGTATTCAAATGTTGACATTATTCATAAAAATTTGCTGTGACTTTTTCGTGGACAACAAAGCGAACTATAAAACTAACAACGGCAATAGCTAAGTTTGTAGTAAGTGTTCAGTAGGTAATATCTAATAGGAATAGGTTATTATTGTATGTATGTGTAATTGCAATGTGCAATAAGTTAATGTAGTATTACGTAATCTGTACACGCAGTGAATATGTACATGTACATAATTAGAGTGTTCAACAGTAGATTTTTGTATCTTGCCAATGTGCATTGAATGTTGTACGAATGTTATTTCACAACGTTTCTTTGTAACGTTCAAAGGACGTCAAGAGAACTCCACACATTTACGTTCCCGCAACGTTTTTTTCCAAACGTTCCGGAAACATTACCGTAACGTTGTAAGAACGTTCATGGAACGTTTTTTGGTTAGCTGGGATGCTGACACTACATCAAATGCTGTATGGATTGCACCTTGGGGTGCTGGATGTACACCAAGATGGTGCTACAAAGGACTTAAATCAACACTATATTAGTGCTGTATTGGTAGCACTTTCACAGCACTTAGATAGTGCTGCAATGCTGACACTTCATCAAGTGCTGAAATGGCACTTGAGGTGCAGTCCCTCAGGAAGCACCTGGATAGTGCTAAATCTAACACTTAGGGATTTATTTATAACACTTCAGTTTTTAGAGTGTAACAATTAATATTTCATTAGCGCACATTAACATTTTTTTGTTTATGTTCATAGTGATATTCCTACCTATATGTTTCCTGTTGGCGGCATTGTTACTTTCCCAGCAGAACTACTAAACTACTAAATATTCATGATACAGGGGGTTAATTACCCTAATTACAAACTCCAAACAACCTCGTTTCAATGGTGACGAGCAGTACGCTTCCACCACTGTATTGTTCTCTTACCGTTGTGTTGGATCCATAATGATCGTTATAATTTAAAGATGGACTACAACGGAATAATGATAAAGGCTGTGTTGCTGTTTTTGTTCGAGAAATGTATAATGATTACTAATATATCATTAGTATTCAATAAAAACTTGTTCCTTTATGCAAAAAAAAAAAAAAAATTGATCGGCGTTCTACGACCCAGAAAAACTCAGTTTCAGCAAAAGCCCTTAACTCATGAATAATTCATACTTTGTGTGTGACGTACTACCCATGACGATTTACTCGGGTCGATCGTGTGCGTGCATACATAATACACACGGAATAACATGGCGTCTTTTGTTTACTCTCGGTTGCTCATGGGTAGTACGTCATCACTTTTCGCTGGTTTACAAGTCCGCTGGTACTATATCGTGGATTTCATTGTGGTTTTCAGTGGATCTTTGCCGGGAACCAGTACAGGGCGGGAAATTTCGAAATCGAAGAATCGAGGTCTAATTTTGTCGGTCAAATTGCAACAAAATTATTTAGAGAAAAACATGACCGTAACAATAAAGTGTTACCAGTACATCTTTAAACAAATCCTACACGTCCAATGCAAATTATGAATAGTTGGGTGCCTGGCCGTGCTTCAGATTTTTTGTTTGTTTTTGTGTTGGTATTCAGTAAAAACAGGGTTTCTTATAGAAATAGTGCCTAATGCGCTCTTGAAATCAGACTACAAAGACCCAAATGACGTCACAGCATTGTTATACCTAAGCCCTAACTCCCTATGGTGTGTGTAAAATCATATTGATTTTTGAGAATTTGGGAGGGTTAGTGTTAATTAATAAACAAGTATACACGAGTTGGATTCCACCCCTACCATTTATCTTTTGGAACAAATTTAATTAAAGCAAAAAGACACCTAGAACATTAATACTGTGCAATCAGTACTTTGTATATATAAGTCTGCTTTCAAGAGAGGAAACGTCAGTGTATACTAGGAAACCATTCGCTGTGGTGTGTGCATGTGAGATCCAAAAGAGCAATTTAAAACTTAAAACTGTCAGACTCTTATCGATGTGTTATCACGTAAAATATAAGCTAAATTTAGTTTAGCCTGCATTCTACCATTATGTCGATTAACAATAAAGAATTGAACCAAATCGATGTACGTCTTTGGTTGATGATAGACTTGAACCAGTCATTTCTTGCATTATCAGAGCAGCAACATGCACTGGGTTGAATTCGTGCAGGAACCAACTCATCATTAAAATTAAATTAAATTAAATTAAAAAAATTAAATTCGTTGACGCCTTTAAAAATAGTGGCAGCAGAACGTTATGATTGAGGGCGCCTGTCTCCATTTTTCTTCCCGTAACCAAATAAAGAAACTGATTTTCAATCGTCAAAAGGGAGATTTTCCGCTTCCGCCATATTTGAAACAACAGGTTTGTTGTCACAAAAAGAACTGTATTTGACAAGTAAATAATTATTTAATACGAAATTGAATGACAAAATGTGAAAAAGAAATAAACAATAAAAGGTGGAAAATTGATGGTAAAATCATTATTAGTAGAATGGAATAACAACATCGCGATCGAATATATTTTCCAAAATAAACACACCTTCCTCTTACATTATATTTATATATTCATTTAATTGTATTATTGTAAAAAAAAATCATTATTGATATCATTATTATTATATTTTTTTTAGGGGGGGGGGGGGGGGTCGTTACGTTAAGTGGTCTACATAGAGTACATGGTTTGTTTTATAACGGCCGCTTCCACAATCCTTGGGAAGTGATCGTGCATGTCTTTTTACAGGAGGTGCGAAAGGTCTGGGGTATAGTAGCGTAGCGCCCATCCTTGGCCGTGATTCAAGGCGTTTGTTCAGCTGCAGCTCGGCGCCAACGCCCATGCCAACTTATTTTTTCCTCATACGATGATGATCGGCAGCCGAAACGCAAGGAACAAGTTATTGCATGCAAACCACACAGATGTCCGAATTAACATTTGTTTCAAATACCAGTTACATATAAATACGTATAACCCATGCACTTCAAACATTCTATTAACGAATTTCTGAATTGGGGCGTCTGCAACTCTCTGGAAAAAGAGGTTGAATTGAGTGCACAAATAACCCGCCCTGCGGGAATCGAAAGGACCTGAGATGCAATGACGTCATGGCTTTGTTTACATAAGTGGTTTCTTATGGGAGCGAAGTTGGGACGCCAGACGACGTAAAGCGCACATGTAAACAAAAAGTGACGTCATTATGTCTCAGGCATATTAATTGTCAGCCAACAATTCAAATTTTCTGAAGAAATAATTTCCGTCAGTTGAATTGTTGGGGGTTCAACATCTCATTCGAAAGTGAGTTCTAGAGATTTTCTTGTTTATTGTTTATTTACTTTATTAATCTATTTACGACTTCCATTTTTATATATAATTATAGTATGAATCACAACTCATACAATTGAATTAGTGGTCCAAAATTGGTGACATCTGTTATATGTTATAAGATAGTGTAAACCAAATAAGGCGGTGTCCCCAATTTGAAAATAATTCAATGTTATTTCCAACTTTGTTTTAGCAAAAAATCACGGAAAACCGTGATTCATGCCCGATAAATTCACGCCCGCCCACGAAACATAAATATCGCGTGGGTGGATGCTAACGAGAGACATCTGCATAACTTAAACAGGCTATTTGAAAAAAATATGCAATCACAAGATAATCTAAACATCACATAATGAATTTCACACCCCGTCTATTGATTGCAGCGAGGCGGTTATTGCTAGTTGCGCTGGCCGTGACGAGGCGTCATATTCCCCGAAGCTATTTTCTGAGTGAAGACTACACTGGTTGATACACGTTGGGCGATGAAGTCACTTACAACGCATGGCGCGGAGAAGTAAACATGATGCTTTTCTCCCAACAATCGAAGGTAAGGAAATTTAAAATTGTTTTCAAATTATATCATAATAAGGCTTTTTTCAAACTTCTCCTGAGACCTTTGTTTTTGAATATTTTAAAGCTCGTATGTGAAGAAAATAATATGTTTGGCGCTGCAAAATGTTTTTTTCATTAGATTAAAAAACACGAACACCATTCAACCATTGTTTTAGTAACTTTATTCCTTTGGTAACCTTTTTAAAGGTAGGATACACCATTTGCAGATATCAAAAATATTTACTACCGAATTATAAAGAAATATCTTACTCAATTGAAAGTAAATAATGATTCTAGGCACCCAGCAAAAGGATTGCGCTAGATATTATGTAATTATTCCAAAAAATAGAATTTTATAACGAAAAATTCGCGATCGCCGTCCGGCGATCGCGAAAAAACAAAGATAACATAAGAATAACTGCTCGACCCCGGTTAAAAACAAACGTTGTTTTTCGTGCTTTTCCCGGCATCCATGATTGTAAAACTTCGGAAAAGTCAGTTAAACGATATTTACTATGAAATACAACCCCCAAAATCTACCCATTCATGACAATTCAAGCAATTATACCAATGGTGTATACTACCTTTAAACGAGGGTGGTTGTTTTGCTAAAGTATTTTGGCATAATACAGGAATAGGCCTATCGCTTCCTGATTGATTTAATGATTGATTAACAACGAATTTCACGAAGACTAATTGATATATAAAGCTAAAACTGTACAGGGGATTTGGGTGTGATTTAATAGTCAATCTAGTCTAAGTATTTAGCGCAAACATGTTAATTTCGGCAATGTACATGTTGTATATGAATGTTAATCTTATGGCAATCTGATGGTACCCTTTTTACGCAAGTTGTAAATACGTCATGCATCGTACCATATATTAATATGCTAACGAAAACCCGTTCAACTAGAAAATAGTGAATTTACTAGTGAATTTCCTAAGTGTTTTCTGTGTATTTGTCGTAGAAAGCAGTGAATCAACTTGGCCGGCGGGGACAGCTCGGTTAATCGACGAGATTGGGAATACATAATGAAACTGGGTGGTAACATGAAACTGACATAAGACTGATGCGGCACTCAACGCAAGGAAACTAAGACGGAAAATACAACTGCATTGTCTTAAAGATTTAATGCTTATATCATTTAAGAAGATATGAGTTTTAAATCATTGAATAATTATCTCCACTCTCAGAAGATGTGATTTGCTGTTTAGATTTATTAAACTCGCTGCTGTGTGCACGGCTCCAGATAATAGCTGCTAAAACCTTTCGCTTCCTTGTTGTAATTAAAATCGACGGGCTGGTATGATACAGCCGTGACCAAAGCTGGTTGCTGGGACAACTTCTCGGCAAGGAATCATTACCAAATTGAACCCAAGGCTCGCTTCAGCAAAACCAACTAGGCAAGATGATGAATCGACGCAAGGCCATGATGGCCTCCATGGTCCGTCTGGCGTTCCTGGTACACGGGTTGCTCAGCGTCTTCGGCGCCATCTACACCACGCAGGTCTCGGAGTATTGGTTCATCGCAGTGGCTGCTGTGGTCTCTATGTTCGAGATGATCCTCACCTACAAACTCAACGAAAACGGCGAGTGGAAATGGTATACAGTTTCACAAAATCTTTTTAGTACGGCAATTAATTGATTAGATTGTGTCTTTGATGATACAAGCATGGAAATTGGCACACAGTCATAGTTTGCAATGAGAAAGATATTCGGCTATAGGGCTACGCAGATTTGTCCTTTGAACAAATATAATTGGATGACAAGCAATAATGTCCAAATTGTCAAAAATGACTGCCATTGCTTGCTATTCTACCTATATTTCTTCAAAAACAAATCTACGATGGCCCTTCATTCAGATATCTTTCTCTGACTGTGTGCCACATTGCATGCCACACGTAGAATGTGTAACAAACATAGGTAATAATAGTATGGTTTGAAAGATATATATTTCCAATTTAAAATGAGACATCAAACGACCAAGTCTGATAGTTTGACAGAGTTAATGAGTAATTTCCCAAGGGACCAAGTTTGTTGTTTGTTTGAATGTGCGAGTGTTGCAATGTGGATGAGCTGTCAGCAACTAAACGTATACGTGTCTAATTCCCAAACACACTAAAGCACTTTCTCCATTATTCAGAATTTAGTTTTTCCTTTTTTATATCTTCATCATGTGAGAGATGAATAAGAAAACACAATTTAGACAAATTTAGAGAACGAATGGTAGGAAGAGCCGCCTACCTCTCTGAGAACGCCACAAAAAGGCAAAGGTTAAACACTATGCTTGATTAGATAAATGCATTAAGTATGCAAACAGACCGCTAAACGGGCCACGGTATCGTTAAACACTACATCAACAATAAGAACATACTTCACTTAATGCTCGCAATTATAGACATCGGCCAAAATGGCCAGGTACACACAATAATACCTAATACATGTACATCGATACTACCGATTTTAGGGAGTTTTGCTATTAAAGGCACACCAACTTTTAAACGCAGTGCTATTTGTATCTTGTATCTTTTCTTTAGGTTTATACCATCGGCTTTCATCTATTTAACGATGGTTATACCAGTAATCTGGATCCTGGAGATTGCAATGTTGGATTTCAGGCTGAACTTACGTAACCAGCTGGGGACGGAGCGGTGTGTTACCAGACTTGAAGACTATGCCTGCTTCGACGAGGCCAATCTCACTCAGGAGCCAGCCTTGGTACTTAGCCAAAACGACGTGGTAGGTATTCACATGGACTGTTTTCCGGCCCTCTAAACAAATGTGGGGTGACAGTGACAAAAAATGACAGTGGGGTCAGGGAACCAGACTAGTATTTACACCATGGTGCTAAAATATGGCCGTGTCCGAAACGGGTGTCTAGAGCTACGGCTAGGTCTATTGTCTACGGCGGCCATTTTGTAGCGCTGTCTGAAATGCCGTCTACAGCTACAGCTACGGCTACAACGTCACACAAATCTAGCCGTAAAAGGAGTTGTCTAGCTCAGGCAAAACAAAATGGCGGCAGCACTAACGTTAATTTTCGTTTATTTTTCAATGATAGTGCATTGAATTGAAACTAACAGATCGACAAATACGTCAATATCATCAGGTATTTCGACCGGCTGTAAACAAACATTGCGTAACATCTAATTTTGCAAACACTAATTCAAGCATCGCTTGGGGGCGCAATAACTAGCCGTAGGCTCTACCATAGCCGCGTCCGAATTCCATTTGCCTTAGCGCCTGCGTAGACAGACGTAGCTGTAGCTGTAGACGTAGACCGTATAGCTCTAGACACTCGTTTCGGACACGGCCATATCCACCACTTAGTCGTCTGTTATTTGATCCCATTGCTATTGAGATTTTTAAAATGGGGTCCGGTAGTTAGCGGTGCAAAATGCAAAATTGCAAAATGCAATAGGCCGCTCCACGAGTGTAGAGGTGGTGGGCTTAGATTTGTGCTGAATTCGAAAGTGTTTTTGGCCAATATCAATAAAGCGATGCAAATTACTTTTCAATATTCAAAACTTATGCAGATATTATGCAAATATTTGATAGTTTCCTCAATAGAAACACTAATGATTTTGGCGTATTGTTTTGGTATAAGACAAGAGAGAGTTTGTTGATATTCGTGTGTTCAATCAAGTTAAACAGCGAAATTGTAAAATAAACAATCATGATGCGCGCGCAGAGGTGATCCAACCAATGGCTTTAAATTGGAGTTAGCTACCGGTGGCCATGTTTTTAGGGGAAACCACAGTCTACCAAACGTGATCAAAGGCTAGAAAACGTGATCCAATTATCCTCGAAGTAAGTTTTTTTCAACAACTTGTTGTTTACCAACTTCAGAAATGGATAGTTTTCGTTTTCCAAACTTAACGTGGATACTACAGTTTGATTCTGAAGGATTTTCTATGTTTCAAACAGCAAAAACGCCAACGGAAATTGAAACATGCGATCGATTTTTTTTTCGTGAGCGAGCTAGCAGCGATTGCACTATTTAATGTTCTGCCAATGAGCAATATACGCGTGCGTGCAGAAAATATGGTGCAAACTATCATACAAAATTCCTTAGGGTATTGTGATAATTTGATCTTTTTCTTTACAGGACGTTTACAACCTTCGCTCAAACTTTTCCACGACCATCCAGCAAACACTGATGCTTGTCTTAATCCTCGGCCGATGGCTGCTTCCTAAAGGTCAGTTGACACGTGACCAGTTATCGCAACTCCTACTGGTCTACATCGGCATGGCGGCTGACATGCTGGAATTCTCCTCGGAGACACTCCGACTAGAGAAGATCGCCTGTAGCTTGGACATCTTCTACGTCATCTTGGCCGTGTGGAGCTGGAGCCTGATGCAGTTTACCCTGGGACTGACGGCCACCAAGGCCCGTAAGCGGCGGGTGGTAGCCAAAGTCTACAAATCCGAAGAGGAAGAGTTAAACAAACGACGGTACAAACACTCCAGGAGGGTTTCGGTGTTCCTGTGTGGCACGGAGCTGTGGGCATTGGTGACTTCCGTACTCATTCAGGACGGACCGTATCTCGTCGTTCGCCTCTACCTCATCTTCGGGCTCAACATCTTCGATCAGTCCACGATTTTCTTCACGTGTAAGAACGGACTGTTGCTCTTCCTGCAGTTTTACCGCCTGTATGTTGTCATATCAGAGGCCAACAAGACGCACGAAAAGAGTTTGCGAATCCGAAAGCGGCGAGAGTCACTGGCTGCTGGCGCCGGGGACGAGAAGGATGGTGCACCGGAAGGCGACGAGTTGAACGCTATCGGTGACGTGGCGATGGCGGTCATTTCTGGTAACATTGTGCCCAATGGTGCCGTATTGTCCAATCACACCAGCATCGGTGATGATGTCACACCACTTCCACCAAATGGCGTAGTGATAACACGGGCGGAGTTGACAGATCCAGGATTAGACGGGTCCCCATTGGGAACGATGAGGAACCGCAAGATGAACGGGGGACCCAGACTGGACGAAAATGGTAAAGATGCGCATGCGCATCACACAGTGACATTTGCCCTTGATGATGACTGATTTTCACATGGGAGGCTCGATCCCTCGCACATGACGTCACCTTCTAGCAATCGCTACTGCTATGCCTATCCTTCGTATCTTTAAAAACAATCGCGCCTACATTGGTAATTGGTCATGTTGATTGGTGTTCACCAATGATACTTCACTTTATTCTCCGATTCACACAGCCACCTTTTATACACGGTGACATTTTACTACCGAACATAAATATAACAACAATGTAAATACCCAGCAAACACAAAAACATTGTATAAATATTGTTTTCGTAAATGTTATAGTAATGCTTTCATGTAATGTTATCTAACGTAATTTATTTTTTAAATGTTGAAACAACATTTTGAGAGAACACTACGAAAATGTTTTTAATTTTTTTTATTAGACATCCTAAAATCGTTTTAAAAATGTTTATCAAGCAGCGTTAAAGAATCGAATATCGTACACGCATACTACCAGTGTGTTTAAAATGTTTATGCGATTCCCAAACTTCGTGGGAAATCGTTTCTTCAATTAGTGAAGCGGTGTATGTTAGCAACAATGCTCCAGCAATGATACTCTATTAATTAATATAGGTTTTCCCGGACGATATCGGAAAATGTGCACATAAATTTGTAACTGGTGCATTCGTTTTCGTGCGAAATAGTATGAACGTTTACATTCCCGTTTTTTATTTAACAATTGATAATGGTGCATCCAGTCGTAAGAAATCGGCACACGATTTCCCGAATGTGCAGTGAATTTAGTATACTGATAATTCATTTTAGCGCGAATATGAATGCACACCCGCAATCATGTTGTCCTTTTAATTTATCATCAATCAATTTCCCTAATTGTGCAGCCGATTTTCAACGCATTTGTATGCCTTGCAAAGCATTGGATTTATGTGTTATAAAATATAACATAATGGGGAATTAAACCAGGTGGTCTCGTCGTTGAAACATACCAAATAAATGCTATATAAACCCCTAAGTTGAAGAAAAAAATCGTTATTTGCTCAGCATTTGCCACGATCGCATCATATAGCTAGATTGTACTTCATGCCTCCTAAAAATATCTATATAATAATGGCTGCAAGAGGGAGATACAGACGAGTCTCGGACGTTGATCGAAATCGTCTTATCGATGCCTTTGAGGCTGACGACGCGGACTACTTAGATGTAGCAAATAGACTGGACATCAACCACTCATGTCTTGGTGGACAGTTCATTGACGGATAGACAATTGAACTGATAAAATGATAGAGAAGTCATTAACAAAAACAAAATAACCTCAATTCTTCCAAATCTTTATTTGGATAAATTTCTAAGTAACCTCAATCCTGCAAATTCATCTGATGCATCAACTTCCAAGTGACCTCATTCCTGCAAAAACCTCCAATTTGCAAAGAGGATTTTAGAGGATTTGGGATAGTTAGGGTTAAAATAAATTAAATAAGAGCCAATACATAATTGATCAATTAGTCCCACGATACATTGATTTATTAATGATATAATCCATGTTGTATCGTGAATTATATAGCCATATATACTTTATTGAAATTGAATGCAGAATATGCGAATTTAAATTATAACAAATGAAAATGAATATTAAATTCAGGCCGTGACACAATGATAAATCGATTTGCTGCGAAATAGATTGCACACTCTTAATAATCGGCCACGCATACGTCAAACCGAAGGCCAATCACGTGTTTGTAATCGTTTAAATGAAACGCTAAGCACATTCATTTATTTGAATTAAACAAAATTAAATTGAATGCTCGTTTTTGCGAAAATGAAACTCGGACATTATACGTCGTTCTAAAATTTAGCGCGAATTGAATACATATTTTACAAATGAATGTGCACATTTTGCGATATCTTCCGGGAAAACCTATAGTATGAACGTTCACAATCCTATTTTCTATTTAACAATTGATAATTCTTTTACCATAAATGTGCATTCAGTGCAAAAAGAACCAGCGTACGATTTCCCGAATGTGCACTGAATTTAGTATACTGATAATTCATTTCAGCGCAAATTCAAGTGCACATTCACAATCCTTATTTGTTCCCTCTAGTTTATCAACAATCGATTTCGCAAAATGTGCAGCCGACTTTCTGCGCATTTTGTTTTAAATGTATGTTGTCTAGTATTGAACTTCATTTATGTGTCACCAAAGTAACATATGAGAAACTGAATCAGCGACCAATTTTATGTAGAGATCTGCTAAGCACAACCATTTGCTTAGCACAGTAAAATCAGGTTACTAGCCAAAACTTCATGTACTCTTTATGCTAAGCAAAAACCAGCTGAATCAGTCACTACCAATATAAATATCACCTGAAAGTTTGGTTCGTAACCCTTTTTTTTAAGGAAGAATTTTCCGTTAAGCAATATCTTTTGTGGTTAGCAGATCCGTGAAATTGGCCCCACGTGGTCTATTCTTTTCTAAACATTGGAGAGGTGACACCTGCGAAACGCACTGCATGCATAGTACAACCATTCTCAAACATACATCTCCGATGTCTGGAAAATGAGAGAGAAACGACATTAAAATACAAATCATAAATACATGAGACAGTGTCCAATTGGTCGACTATTTTGGAGACTATTCCCGTATTGTAAAACGGCCCAGCCAGTTTTAAACGCTTTTTAGGTGTCACATTAACTCCTATGAAGTCTGGTCCAGGACCAAGCCTCCTACAGCATGCGCACTACAACCAAATTGAACGCAGAATAAGCTAATTTAAATTATAACAAATGAAAAAAAGTGTTTAATTCAGTATTCAATCGATTTGCTGCGTAATAGATTTCACATTCTTAACAATCGGCCACCTATGCGTCAAACCCAAAGCCTAATCACTTAAAGCCATAATCGTTGAAATGAAACGTTATGCACATTCATTTATTTAAAAGAAACAAAGTGAAATCGAATGCTCGTTTTTGCAAAAAATGAAAGCAGGTATACGTTGTTATCAAAATCAGCGCTAAATTGAATGCATCTTTTACAAATGAATGTGCACATTTTCGTCCGGAAAAACCTATAATATTTGTATTTGTTATTATTTTGTTAGTGCTAATTACTAAATACTGCTACTCTTGTGAGCTTGCCACTCCCCCAAACTAAGCGGGTTTGTAAATAGTACGTAATGTGCCAATATCACCGCCGTCTGTCATCACAGTGTGCAATTATTATTATTATTATTTTGTGTGTGTGCTATTTAGGCATTTTTTCCTTTAAGACTTATAGAGTACTTAAACATTACACAATTTTATCTAAGAAAACACCCTAAAACATGTCCGTATTATTAAAAGAAACATAACGTTCATGTTAAAAAATGTTACCAAATGTGTCATCAAGGTTTACCACGCCCACTTGGGGTCAACATGTAAATTGAGTCAAAGTAACGCTAACACATGGCCTCAATCATTAAAACGAAGATACTCCATTTACAGATATCGAAAAATGAGTATATGAAAATTACTATCGAATTATGAGTATACAAATTATGTGACCCACTCAACAAAAAGGGGTATTATGTGACAAAACAGTGAAATTGAGTTACATACATGGTAGGGAAACCAACGGCGTAATCTGTCATTAGTTATGTAATAGAGCTCTATAGCCCCTCCCATTCTAGAGATATAACACGTTGGCATATTGACTACTTTCTTGGAGTTGAAATTGCACAGCTGAGAAAACAGGCTTAGAAATAGCTCGGAAAAAATACAAAAACAACACAAGAACCACTGTCTGACGCCGGTTAAAAACGAACGCCGTTTTCTTGCTTTTTCCAGCTTCCATGACTGTAAAACTTCTGACAGGTCAGTTAAACAATATATACTATAAACCCCCCCCCCCCCCAACAAAAAAAACCCACCAAATCCACTCGTTCATGATAATTTAAGCAATTACCAATGGTGTATCCTACCTTTAACACCATACAAATGTTGTCATGCAGAAAACACCATACAACATTTTTACAACGTTCACAACAATACCAAGGATTGAATAGAACATCAAAATACAACACAATCCCGATGTGAGATTATTTTAGCAATACATTGTCAACGAAATCATTGAATAACTTGTTATTAAAAAGCATTTACATCATAGTTCCTTGGACTCAAACATTTATGAAGTTTTAACCAGTTAAAACCACAGGCCTTGTTAACACACACTAGCTGGTTTTTTTTATACATGGGCATGCAGTGTTTTGTTTTGGCTATTTTATAAAAATGTTTTAAGCATTAATTTTCAAAAATTCCTGTAAAATGTTATCAAAATGCTGTCTTTTACCGGCATAATTAGGAGTCATTCAAACATTGTACATTATCAAAAAGTTATACACAAAAGGTTTTTAATTGCGATATTATGTAAACGTTTTGATAACAACATTTACGCTATTTAAAGTTGTTTGATTGTTACTTTTCAAAAATGTTATTACAACGACGTCTTTCATCAGCACATTTAGGTGTCATTTAAACATTTGTACAGCATTATTAACATGTTATACAAAAACATGTTAAAAATGTCCATGAAGTTAAACGTTTCGATAACATTATTCTACGCTTTAAAAAAAAATGTTTTGATTATTACTTTTCATTTAAAAAAAATATATATATTAAAATGATGTCTTTAACCAGCACAGTTAGGTGTCATTTAAACATTTTGTACATTATTAAAATGTTATACAAAAAATGTTTCAAATTATATTATTTTCACAATGTTTTGACTCTTACTTTTCAAAATTCTATGTGTTTGCTGGGTATTGTCTATAACGGTCTATGAAATTCTTACAGAACAGAGGTTCGATTCACCGATTGTGTCCTTTCATTTGATTTGGACGAATATTGCGATATTGCAGAACCCGCCTGCCTCCTGAAGAGGTTGTAACGGGAACTTTTCCCGAAGGGGGTCGAAATAATTCCCACAGAAAGAGAGACTAAGGTGTTATGTTTTGTTGTTGCAGAAAGAGAGACTAAGGTGTTATGTTTTGTTGTTGCTGTTTTCGAGACAAAGCCTGCTGGCAGAGCTATTTTCTTCAAGCTTTCTTTAAAAAAAAAAAAAAAATTTCTTGCCCTATCGGTGTTGGCTATAACTTAGAAAACCCTGCTTTATAGGTACTTGTATACGCAATTTACAAATTTTGTTTAACAAAATAGGAATAACATCTTGTGCAAACTATATAAGTTAACTTTTTCCGGTAAATTTCGGCAAATGAGTAGCCAATTTAATTTTGATTTGGGGCATTCAATTGAGTTTTGAGGCATTCAAATTCCTTTAGCAATGTGTCTAATTTAGCATCGTCGTTCTTTTTTGTGACGCATAATCATTTAATCTAGCAAAGCTATAGTTTGACTGAAGAGTTTTGCCGATTTATAATTTTGTATTAGAGGTAATCAATTTCGCAACATGAGAATAATGACGACATTGAAATGTGAATAAACAAACTGTTTCGTATCTTCACTCAGTCAAACCTTTAGATTTTCTGTATTCATTAATGTTTCCCGTAGATTTTATATGGAACATAATGTTTTTTGTTTGTTTGTTTGTTTGTGTGTGTTTTGTTGGGGTGTTTATTTGTTTGTTTCGTGTGTTCATTTCTCTAACATACTAAAAATATATCTTAATTGTTGGTTCATTAAATGCGATTTGTGCAATTAGTACCTCATTTTTACATTTTTACACTCATTTACTGTGGCTGACCGCATGGGCACGACAGTACTTAAAAAGACACTTCTTTTATTTTTTTAAAGTACATTACTGGCGCCCATGCTGGCAGTAAAGTACTTTTAAACTCTGCCTTTAGGGAAGGTATATGGGCTTATTTATAGGCCTGCTGGCCAGCAACCTATACTGCATCCATTTTGATGGCGATTTTCTCTGCGTTGTCCGTGATCCAGCGAGTTAGTTCCAAGACCTTCCAGGTCTTATCTTCCTTGTGGGCTGATGTTATGGTTACTGTGTCCGGGATGTTGCCACTTTCATCGCACTGCTTAAGAAACTCCTTCATTGCAAGAAACTGGTAGTTCTCCTTATCTGTGCACGGCTGGGCCTGTGGGAAAATAAACAGTCACTTCACTGTAAACAAACTTTCTATATACACCTAATATTTGTTTGTTATTAATATTTAATAATTAAAAAAACAACCACACTTTTTTTTTAATTATTACATTTTGGTAGAATGCACCATTTGCAGATTTCGAAATGTTTACTACCGCGTTATTAAGAATTATCTTCATTTTTAAAAAGTAAATAACGATACTACGGAATCCAGCAAAATGATTGAACTAAATATCACGATCGCCAGATGGCGATCGCGAAAAACCCCAACGAAAACAAGAACAACTGCCCGACACCGGCTGAAAACGAACGTCGTTTTTCTCGGCATCCATGATTGTAAAACTTCGGACATGTCAGTTAAACGATATTTACTGTGAAATACAACCACCTGATAATTAAAGCAATTACCAATTGTGTGTCATATCTTTTTAAAAAGGGGGGCCCGATCTCTCCGTCTCATATTTGGCTCAAAATCTATAGATCAAATTAATGGTCTTTGGTTGGAATCACTACTACTAGTGCCCGATTTTCTTAGTCAAATTGATCTTTGGAACAATTTTAATTAAAGGAAAAAGACACCGTGAACATTAAGTACAGACTGTGCAATAAGTACTTTGTATAGTCTACTTTCAAGAGCGGAAACGGCAAAACAAACAAAGAAAGCCTTCCCAACCAAGTATAATCAATGACCATAATGCGCATGCGTCAGTTAGTAAGGAAATGGTTCTTGATCTCAACTTTCCTTAAAAACAAATTACTCTAGATTTATAAATGAGTGGGAAAAGGTGACACATTTTTTGTATCGATCAAAAATAGAAATTAGAAAAGAAAATTCACTCTTAGGCAAAAGAAAATGAAAACGTAGATTGTCAGGGATTGGAACCCGCACCGCAACGAATTACAGCATGCGCAGCACGACACATTTATACCTGTGGCCGCTATCTGGCCGCTTTTCCACGGGCGTCACGCGAGAGATACCCAACGCCTTGATGTTATACACAGGGGACTGAGCACTCGTACCTTCAAGACTATGTCCATCAGTCTTTTGTCAACTCTTATCTTGCCGAGACTTCTTTCCAGCCGCTTCTTGACTGCCCCCTTCCAGTGGCCGGGTTCGTTTTGCTGGAGGCTGTCGTCATCAGGATACATGTCCAAAAAGGGGGAAGGGAGCGGCACTTCCTCTGGTAGTGATACATTCTGTGCTCGCCCAGATACCTTCGGTGATTTCGATTTGTTTAGGTTTGTTGTAGCTCCATACTGAAATATAAACAAATTTTAGCTTAGTACGAAGTACCATTCCTTTATTTTCTCGTGGCCCATATTTTTTAAGTCATCACTTAAGAATTAAAGCTCTTTGATTACTAATTTCAGTCTGGCTATAAGCCTGCCTGGCCTAGCAGGTTTATAGTAGGGTGCCCCTACAAAAATCAATCTAGTTACGCACTGTATCCATCTCTCTGTGTCTCGTACAATAACAAGCTATCTACAAAATAAGAGCACACGACAGTCGTACGGCCGGAACATTGCAATGGTGGGATTCAGAAAGCAGCCCCATCGTATACACTGGCAAGTATTAAAGCAAGTACACAGGCTGTGAACAGCGAAGAATGAGCGCAAAAGCTCTAATTCAATCCAAGTTTTCTTGTTTGGTGAAAACTAAAAGTTCTTTCGTAAAACATTCCCTACCTCAATCTTATATTTAGCTATTAAGACTGAATTCAGTAGTTCGACGGCCTCTTTGCATGTGTCTCTGCACTTCGTCCGAACCTCCTCAGAGGGAGAGTCAGTCTCCAACACCGCATCTTCAACTGCTTGGTGGCACTGACGGAGTTTTAGAGTCAGGGCGCAAGCTCCATTGGTCAGGTGCGACTCAAGCTTATCAGCCTTTGAATCACGTGATGAAGATAGCCTTCTACTGCGACGAATCAACGCTACCATCTGTGACATTGAAGCAAATAACCGATGTTAAGACAACAGGCCTTATACATTTCTGGAAAATTTGTTTCGATCACATTTCGTTGCCAGTCAAGACAACAGTGTGTGTGTCTTTGAGATTGTAGTTCCTAATAGGTGCTTCCTTGTAATTAGGAATTTTGGAGTTAATGTTTTGTTTAGTTATCGTGGCGTCAACTTTACCTGAAGCAATTTCCAAGTACTTTTTGACGTACGGATGAAGAAGTCTTCGTTGCTTGAGAGCACTTGGCGCAGCTCGTCAGCTTTCCTGTGCTTCTTGTCAAGTCTGATTTTCTCCACCTTTGCCCGCAGATCTTTGGCCTCCTTCATAGTGCTGAAGAAGAAGTTGCAGATCTCCTTGACTTTATCCGTGCACTGACGTGTCAAGTTGACCGGGTCCTCGGATGTTTTAAGTATGCCACCCAAATCAATGTCGCTGTGTTTCATCTTGTTAACCAGCGTGAAAAGGGTTTTCAAGAAGCCATTTTGGGGACTGAAAACTGGTTGTGTCTGAAAAGCGAATCGTATCAATGTTATTGAAAATTTCCCACATGGAGAGAACCAAAGTTACAATTATGTCTGCAATAGCCCTATGTATTGATGACATTTACGCAATGTTTACCACAGTGCATGATGGGGGAAAATGGGGTTCACCGCTGAGGCTTGTAAACGCATTTTACGTATCTGCACTAGCACTTTCCATGTTAATTTTTTCAGCTTTGTGGTTCACGAGGAAATCATCTTTTTCTGTCATCTGATGTGTAGTCTTTCACAAATGACAGGGTTTAAAATGCACATTTCACTTTCTTTCGGTCGAAAATTGATTGTATGTCGACATTTTGCACGTAAAAGTGCAGCGAGTGTCGAGCTACAACGTCATGCGGTAAATATGGTGGTGACGTCATCAATACATCAACATTCATTTTTAGCAAACCCTTTCTTAGCATCGTTTGTATATTCATAGATGTTGGCTCTCCACGTAATTACACTGTATGGGCCTTATTCACGAGGAAGCCATTTTGATTGTGTTCCCTGAACGTCTTTTTAAAACTGTGACCCGTGTTGAATGGGTTGGTACCAGACTATTTTGTATTCTAACCTCACTTCAATATATTGTTGAAACATTAGGTATATATTTAATCACACATTTTTAATTATTCACCAGAGAAGACTGGTATAGGTTTTCCCGGCTATTTGTAATTTTTTTTTTCATTTAAGTTCACCATTTCTCACATTCAATTTTTCTGCTAAGTAAATTAGTCTGATGTGTGCTTGACTCAAGCACTCGGTTGATATAAGACGAATTCGATATTTGAATGCCACTTTTCGGCAACATCTTAGACGATTTTGATCTGCAATGACGAATATTCTCAAGCCAATGTTTAAATACAGTGATCAAACTTAAACATTGGATGCTAAAACGAATAAAAATATGTGAAGGGAAAAGACATACCATCAGAAGATGCTCGTACAGCTTTGGATAATGTTTCTTCAGGTCGATCCCAAAGTATTTCATTACTTTTTTTTTTAACGCGTCTTCAGTTTTTGCCTTATTTTTCTCATCAAATATCAGAGGAAAATAATGATTTTTCCCTTCTTCAATGCAAAGCTCTTCTTTCTGTAGACAACGAAAATAAAAATTATTATTCTACTGGAAATAAGGACAATTTGAAACAATTGTTTTCGGAGTTGAAGGTTGTCTGTGGCAATTTGATATACAGATTATCACCCACTTTATATCAGCATTGATAATAGAAACCAGGAACTTGAACCAGTCTACTCAATGGGAGATTTCGGCTAGTAACCCATCATAAAAGCATTTTTCTGAGAGGTTGAAAGCTAAACAAATAGAACAAGTACTGCATTGGTAATAACAAATAATACTAGAAATCCGTCTACCGTACAGCTGTACAGCTACAAATGTTACTAATGTGCAAAGTTTTATGTGTTATCCCAAAGGTTTGCTCCTTTGTAGCAATTTTAAGTCTCTAACAAATTTATATTTGAAACCAGATCAAATTATGCGGCTGCGAATACCTACCCCAAACTTGTCCATAATACGGTCTAACAGAGAACGCAGTTTCTCACAGCAATCAGTAGCGGCGTAGACTACCAGTCTTTCATCCGAAAACGTTTCCTTCTCTTCCTCTTCTCTTCCATCCAGCTCCAGCTCCCCTTCGTTATTTTCAAACCTGTGTAGGAGTATTTGTCTCTCCATGTTGAAATGCTCACTCCAAGCCTGTCTGAAAAACGGGTCATGGTGCAAGATGACCATAACACTACGCTTGATGGTTTTACAGTTCAACGCCGATGCATCCTTGTCTCTATCGCAGCTGCCGAGACCCTCTCTGAAAGATAGGGGTTTTTCATCTTGATGTATAAGATCGCTACTGTGTTGCGAGCAACTCACGTCAATTTCCGCGAGAATCTATAGTATTGGGGAAAAGAATAGTAAAAAAGGATATTAACAGAATGGAAGGCAAAGCTTTTCATGGTAGATTGAGTTCGAGTTGAGCATTACATTACATGAATAGACTGTACATGTATATATAAACGTACAAATAGAAGAAGAAGAAACCAACTACCTACTTGGAGGAATATCCATCTTGGTTTAACTTGCAGCCTATCTTTTTGAATCAGTCTAAGTAACTCCAAGCTAGCAACAAGACTTCCACATCTGACAGCTTCCCTATAAGACTTAACGCACTGAGACTCTAGTGGTATAGCACGAGTGGGTTCTGGCTGCTGGGTGTCGCGGTAATTATTTTGGGTGTCCTGTGCCTGTCTCCCGTGGAAAGTCTTATGCGCCTTTTGGTCAACTGCCACGATACCCTGACTCTTTGCCCTTGGCAAACTTGGTGTGGATGGCATCTGCTGAGCTCATTGGTCAACTGCCGTGGTTTCCTGACTCTGTGCCCTTGGCATACTGGGTGTGGGTGGCATTTGTTGAGCTCCTTGGTCAACTGCCGTGGTGTCCTGACTCTTTGCCCTTGGCAGACTTGGTGTGGATGGCATCTGCCGAGCTCCTTGATCAACTGCCGTGGTGTCCTGACTCTGTGCCCTTGGCATACTGGATGTAGATGGCATTTGTTGAGCTCGTTGGTCAACTGCCGTGGTGTCATGACTCTGTGCCTTTGACAGACTGGATGTGGATGGCATCTGCTGAGCTCCTTCGTCAACTGCTGTGGTGTCCTGATTCTGTGCCCTTGACAAAGTGGATGTGGATGGTATCTCCTGACCCCGTGGGTTATCCAATTGAAACTCGTTATGTGCGATAGATAGGTTAATGTCCGCCAATAGCTTTCGACTATCCCTTTGGTTCAGGCCAGCTTCCATTGAACGCAGAACATTTTTGCGAGCCTTCTCATATGTCTCTTTTGCTTTTTGGGGTCTGAGATTTTGAGACAAAGCTCTTAGTCCTTCCTGAAGGCCGATCTTCTTGTATATCTGTGCCAAGTACCACAGAGCTTTGCAATCAGCCTCAGTATCAATTAGCTCAATTAATACTTTTTCAGCTTCATCAAACCTGAAGTTCTGAAAGTGTAGAACTCCGACTTTAAGGCACGAATTGTTCCGAGGTTGGCCTTTATAGTACTTTAACAGATGTTTGTAAGCTACCTCCTTCGGCTTCTTTGCCTTATTCTCAACTTGCCATGTACCGGACTTTTCGTCTTGATATTCAAATAATGCTGTGAGGTCCATCACTTTCTGCCACATATCCATTTTTGATTGTTCCGAAGCCGTTGAAGTATCACGATGAAGGAACTTGGCATATTCAACGTAAAGATCCAGCTGGTCTTCGGTTGTCTGGTGTTCAGACTGTTGCAATCTGGTTTCGAAGATCTTTTCAGCTTCTTCGTGGTTCCCAAGAGCACTTTGTACCTTGCACAAATGTGTTAATGCAACATTGTGCCCTTTGTTGAGTTCTAGGCATTTATGAAGCTCTTCGAGGGCTAGTTTGTTCCAATTGTTCTTTTTCTCCTGATCTGCTTTGTCTCTCTTAGAGCATATGATGTACAACAGCGCCAACTGAATATGACTTTCGGCACAGTCAGGACTGTGTTCAATTCCCTCTTTTAATACTCGTATGGCCTCTTCAAACTTTCTTATATCTTTCAAAAGTCGTGTCAAATTTCTCAATACCTCTTGAACTCCATGTGCTTTTTTGTAAGCTCCTTTTAAATACTGTCTTGCTTTGTTGCTTTCCTTTTCCCCTCGTCGACTCAGGTTTAATCCAAGCGATGACTTGGCCAGCTGGTATTCATCTTTGATTGCCATCATCTTTTCCCAGTACTCTATTTCACAGTCCATGAGCCTTTGACCTTCTTTATCCATATCTTTGAATTTAGAGCTGTCGACTCTTCTGTATCGTGCCATTCGGCCAGTCATCAGCCCAGCCCCATAGATGAAGCATACTTTTTCCGGGAAGTTCTTCAGCGCTACCTCGAAAAGTTGCAACGCAGTTTCCATTACACGGGGCCCTAGACGTGTCATGGCGGTTGCACGCACTGCGTCGATCACAGACTGGTCTTTATCCTCTATCCCCAAACTATCCAATTCCTTGAGTAGATCTGCCACCTTTTGCGCTTGTTGACATTTGTGTTCGATCCACATGCGATTCAGAAGTGCTACAACTTTGTAGCCTTTACGTAGTTGCGCATCCGTTTGCTCTATGCATTCGTCAGCTCTGTCGAGGAATTCTCTCGCCTTACGGACATCCCAACATTTTCGTTTATCCCATACCTCCAGGTAGGCTCTAAACAAAAGGCTTTCTATCCCCAATAAGTTTGGTGTCTCTTCTAAGTCGTGATCTATGTTACGTATAATTCGCTCGTAATCAGTAGTAACCGCAAACTGCAGATTCCAAGTAAAGTGACAAAGACGTCTTTCTTTCCAGTAGGGCAGTTTTATCTTGCTCACTTCATCTTTGTTCAAGTCATTTCTGTGAGTTTGAAAGAATAGACATTTCAGTAATATTTGTGTGTATGCGTTTGTTTTTGATTGAAATAGGGGACGTATGACAAAAGGAACAATGGGGTCCCCTATTCCGCAAAGGTCCCCGATTCAGACTCGTGTGCAAATCCTATGGAGATCATCCGAAAACGTTAGAGTACAAACAAAAGAGGGAAGACGGTCGGACAATGCCCCGTCCCATATTGACGGCATTTACCCACTTGTGTGTGTGTGTTTTCTAGGTTTTTCGTAGTAAAATAAAAAAGCTGTGAAAAAAAATCTACTGCTAAAAAGTAAAGCAATGTTATCTTAGTTAAAAGCACTACATAAGCTCCTTTTAGCACCTTCAGTTATTTTCGTCGGTAATGTTATTTATAAGGCCCTCTCGGCCTAAACTTAAATTCACGGGAAAAAAACACGAATATATAGGTTTTCCCAGACGATATCGAAAAATGACAACATTCAATTTTTGTAAAAGATCCATTCAATTTTGCTCTAATTTTGATGACGACGTATACCCGGCTTTCATTTGTGCAAAAACGAACATTCGATTTCATTTTGTTTCTTTTAAATAAATGAATGTGCATAACATTTCATTTCAACTATTACAAATGTATGGTATGGTGGACCTGAAGGGACAACGCAGATCGTGAATATTGACGGCAATATTCACGACAAATTTCACGACTTTCCCCAAAGTCGCGAATATTGACGTCAATATTGACGTCAATTTTCACGACTTTTTCCAAAAGTCGCGAATATTGACGTCAAATTTGACGTCGATATTCGCGTCAAATTTCACGACTTTCCCCGAAAGTCGCGAATATTGACGTCAATATTAAGCCACAAAATTCACGACTTTCCTCAAAGTCGGGATTGTGAACGTTCATACTATTTTGCACAAATTAATGTGCACATTTTCCGATATCCTCCGGGAAATGTTTTTGGAATTGTTAAAAGTGTGGATTCGTATCTACGAATCGACGCTTTGGACAACAAATAAAGTTAGTAATTCGCGGTTTTCATCTCAACACTAACCCAAAGCTTGATCACGTAAGATCCTCGAGAAACCCTTTGTGCGTCCAATACATGGCCACAATACCAGAATACATGCCTTCTCATGTCCACTCAACTGGATGACAGTTGACGCAATGGTTTAAGTCAGAGAATACACTCGCAAGTGTGGATTCGTAATTAAAAATCCACTCGGCGCTTTGCGCCTCGTGAATTCGTAATTACAAATTCACACTTTCTCGTGTATTCTCCTATACATAGGCATTCAAGACTACGTTTAAATATTTTTCAGTTTAATTTCTACTACCTATCTGCAATTGATGAAATTAAATTAAAACTCATCGAAGCGCACATGAATTTGTTTGTATAGTTTTTGTTTTCTTTTTCGTTTATGAAAAATAAATTTAGAATTACACCTGAGTTGTTGCACGTTTATTTCGAGGGAGCTGTGTATGGCAATAGCTCTTTTACTGGCACTTGAGTTTTCGTCTTTCTTGCTTCATTTACGTCATGTGCTTTGTCTTAAACTGTTCCTTGTGCTTTGTTACGCAACGATTAAAGTTAAAGCTTGTACACTGTATATCTAGAAGACTGTAAGTAAAGTTTGAAAAGTTACGGTGATAAGTTTTCAATGATTTTTTGTTGCTATAGCCGTCTGATCGTTTGCACTGGTCTTTATGTATTTCTGCTGATGTTTGGACCATGTCAAATAAAAAACAAATGTTTTTAAGCAACAAAAGCTTCAAATGATCAGGGGGGTCGTTATAAAATTAACCAAAACAAAATGTTGTCCTTTTCCTATATGTTTTTTAACAGGTTTCTTTTCTTTTTCTCTTATATATATTTATTTCTTCTAATCTTGTCTTTATAAATTCGTTTATTTGGCCTTCAATTTTCTGACGTGCCATTCACGTTTGGCTGTGGTTGCACCATCTCGCACACTTTTCGAGAGTTATTTGGCCGACGCTCTACTTATAGGTACATGTATATATAAGGCAGAATTAGTGTGAAAACAAATTTGAATGTGAACATGAAATTGAACGGTTAAGCAGCCTCTTGCTGCTGGCACTTACGAAAGTGAACGATCTTTGCGAACTCATGATTTTAAATGATCTTATTTGGCCAGTAAATGCTAACTGCTGAAATGAAATCAGGCCTACACCTTTTGACTGTTGAATGCTGATGCAACGGAACATTCAATTTCAAACGGAATTAAACGAGCCGGATATTGAATTTAATGGATGTATGTTTAAATTGGCCGGGAAACCTATATTAAAATTTGGTTGGTTAAAATAGTTGGTTAAAATGTTAACCAACAATGTGATTTTTTTTTCTTCAAATTTGACTAATGTTGGGTACATTTTACCTAACTTTGGGCTATTTTTTTACAATTTTTTAAAAACCAACTGTGATCACCCGGTAACCAACGGTTGATTAAAATGAGTATATTGACCCAACATTGGTTAAATTTGGGGGAATTTAATCAACGTTCACGGGTAAAATGAATACCAGATGAACCACAAAACAGTTGTTTAAAAGGAAACTCCACCCGTAGTTTATAATTGCATAATGTTAAAGAGTGTCAATTGCTATTGTGACTTGATTTTTATTTCAGTTTTATCGGTTTCGGTAATCATATAAAACAGAGATTTTCTCGCACTGCGGTTACTGTCATGCGGGCCGCCATTTTGTTCTGGTTTATCGGCACATCCGAGATATTGTGACGTAGTGTCTGCACCATCATTATTCGAAGCCCGATCGATAACGGCCCTGCACGCGCAAGGAATGCAAGTGAACCCTTTTGTGTACGGCATAGTGTTACTAGTGTTCCTTCGTTTTGAACGTACGTGCGACCGTACACCGTCAAGACCTCGCCGTTGCCCAATGAGAAGCTCTGCACAACAGGCTCCGCCCAATTCAGACCGTTGTATTGATTGAACATCATAAATATTCATGTTATACAAAAGAGCTTTTTTTCAAGAAAGGCAGTGCACACAGAAAATCCCGTATTGTACCTGTACAGTAATGTACAAAGTACAAAGTTCACATGTAAGCGTGTACATGTAGCTACAGCAATGTGCACCTGTTAGCAGTTTATTTTCCCTGTACCGCACGTTGCTATGTGGACTGTTGGTCCTAATATACTAGCACCGTACGGTACGAGCAATAACAAAACAAAAGCCACCTATTAGGCGCGTAAAAGCATGCCATTTGAATGTAGGTTTTGTTGCGTGGCTCTTAACACGACATTGTTTTTATTTGCATGATAGAATAATAAACATGTATAAATAAAGTTTCACCTAATAAATAATAATTTAAATAACACTTTGTGTTACATTAATTCAACCATCTTTTATGAACCAAATAGTAAAAATGCCTTATTTTGTAGATGCATTGAAATGATATTAATTACAGGGGACCCCGTTATTTATTTGTATACCTAGAATGTTTTAATCCTGGTATTTGTCACGTTTTTAAATTTTAAAATTAAGAAAAATGTCCATGTCTCAAACAAGCACATTACTTATCGCATTACTCAGCTTTTCCATCAAGGTGTTGTCGAACTTTAATGTAAATACATACACTGGTAATGACATCCGAAATAAAACAATTCTCAGAGTATTTATTTTAAATTCATCATAATGAATTTATTAAAAACAAGAGGGTTTAAAATAACATAGCAGAAGAGTATCTTGTGACACCTTTAAAATTAAATAAAAATAACTTATAGGCTATATAATAAGCAAACTTAAATATTAGGAAATGGACAGCCTATTCCTGTTGGTCGTCATCTTGCCGTGGTGGAGCCGGGTGCATCTCTCCTTGCAACAATCGCATGTATGCTGTAAACTCTTGCATTGACTGTCGGAATCCTCGCGTTACCTCTGGCAGAATATTGCTCACGTAGTTGTGAAAAGCAACGTGGCTTTGTCGTATGATTGTGTGTAAAGGCTGCCTCCCAACTTCGCCAACAGGGAGGGGGATGTCTTGGCCCATTGGTGGTTGGCGTTCTGGCTGATATAGATGCTGTTCTGGATGATATAGATGCTGTTCTGGCTGATAGGGTTGGCGTGGTGGGGGCTGGGGTGCCGCTGGTAGATACTGGGGTGCCGCTGGTAGATACTGGGGTGCCGCTGGTAGATACTGGGGTGCCGCTGGTAGATACTGGGGTGCCGCTGGTAGATACTGGGGTGCCGCTGGTAGATACTGGGGTGCCGCTGGTAGATACTGGGGTGCCGCTGGTAGATACTGGGGTGCCGCTGGTAGATACTGGGGTGCCGCTGGTAGATACTGGGGTGCCGCTGGTAGATACTGGGGTGCCGCTGGTAGATACTGGGGTGCCGCTGGTAGATACTGGGGTGCCGCTGGTAGATACTGGGGTGCCGCTGGTAGATACTGGGGTGCCGCTGGTAGATATTGGGGTGCCGCTGGTAGATATTGGGGTGCCGCTGGTAGATGCTGGGGTGCCGGTGGTGGTGGGAGCTGGGGTGCCGGTGGTGGTGGGAGCTGGGGTGCCGGTGGTGGTGGGAGCTGGGGTGCCGGTGGTGGTGGGAGCTGGGGTGCCGGTGGTGGTGGGAGCTGGGGTGCCTGCTGGAGAGGCTGGAGTGGTTGCTGAAGAGGTTGGGGTGGTTGCTGAAGATGGGCCCAGCTAACAATCGGACGTTTTCTGAACGTTTTTTTAACGTTTTAAATTGGTTTTTTAAACGTTCAAAAAAAACGTTTTGTAAACGTTTTTTTGTGGTAGGTTTTGGACGTTTAAAAAACGTTTTTATTGAACGTTTAAAAAACCAATTTAAAACGTTTAAAAAACCAATTTAAAACCTTGTCTCGTATTCGTTTTCCAGACCAGCTCTCCAGAAAACATTTAGACGTTTAGAAAACCTTTTAAGAACGTTTAGAAAACCTTTAAGAACGTCTAGAAAACCTTTTAAGAACGTTTAGAAAACCCTTTAAGAACGTCTACACTGCAAAAAATTTGGGTGTTGAATAACACCAGTTTGAGGATCATACCGTTTTAACACTATAATTTTGTACATATTAACTGCATGGACAAATTACGTAATGAAATATTACAAAGAACTGACTTATTACACATTACACATCCATATACAATAATAATCTATTCCTACTGAATACGTACTACACACATAGCCATTGCCGTTGTTAGTTTTATACTACGCTTTTTTGTCCACGACGAAGTCGCAGCTAGTTTTTATGAATAATGTCAAAATTTGAAAACGAATAAAATGTAACGCGAATTTTTAACTATGTTTGCACAAAAATCAAAATTTAATCATGGAATCGTTTAAATAATTACATATTATGGTAAAATAAATGGGTTTTTGGACTAAATACAACAATTTAACATCGACTATTGTTAACATATACCATAATTCCTTATCGACCAATCAGAGGGCTTTATTTCACACACGCATGCGCACTAGGTCAAATTTAACACCAAAAGTACGTAACACCAGTACTTGATTTGAAACTAATACTTCAAGAATCATTTTACTTCATTTTAACACCAATGTTCATTCCAAAAGATTAACAAAACATTGGTGTTAACATTTTAACACCACAGTTTTTGCAGTGCCTTTTTAGGACGTCTAGAAAACCTTTAGACGTTTAAAAAACCTTTTAAGAACGTCTAGAAAACCTTTTAAAAACGTTCAAAAAACCTTTTAAGAACGTTCAGAAAACCTTTTAAGAACGTCTAGAAAACCTTTTAAGAACGTTCAGAAAACCTATTCAGAACGTTCAGAAAACCTTTCAAGAACATCCAACATAGCGTTTGAATATAAACGATGGCATGCACGCTGTACGTAGGCGGCCAGCCAGGCCGCGCCGGCGCACCGCATGATATCGATGTCACAAAATATAACAATTACGTACATCAACGACGTCGACGACGACCATATGGGCCACACGATGAGGATGACGATCATGATCATCATCATCATCATAATCATAATCATCATCGATCATCATAATCATAATCATCATCATAATCACCATCATTATGCTACTCAATTTAATCATCAAAATAATAATCATATTAAATCATAATATTAAAAAACAATAATTAATTACAATTAGTTTTTATTTGACTTGGACGTAAAGAAAACGTTTTTTAAACGTCCAGAAAAAAAATCGTCTTTTTCAAACGTTTCGTAAACGTTTTGTAAACGTTTTAAAAAAACCTTTGCTTTGGGGCAAATATTAGGTCAAAATTAGATGTTCTCCAAACGTTTTTTAAACGTTTGTTAAAAATCAAGACGTAGCGGACGTTTAAAAAACGTTTTTTAAACGTTTATTTAGGACGAAGACCTAGCGGGCCTAATTAAACGTTTAAATAACGTTTTTTAAACGTTTATTTAGGACGAAAACCTAGCGGACCTACTTAAACGTTTAAAAAACGTTTTTTAAACGTTTTGTGTTTGCTGGGGGGTGGTTGCTGAAGAGGCTGGGGTGGTTGCTGAAGAGGCTGGGGTGGTTGCTGCAGAGGCTGGGGTGCAAATTGCTGTCTTGCCCTTCGCTGTGCGGGATTTCCCCTAGCTGCGTACCTCATTTCTCTAAATCTTTGGTCTTGTAGTCTAAGAGGAAAAAGATAACAGCGTTGTTATTACCTCACAATAATGTTCACGTGAAAATGATTTATGGACACTAATATTTGCCTTTACGGGCTGGCTTACGTGCTCAAAATTCGATTTAAATATTCCGAAGGGATGGGGCAATATTTTGTTGTTTAAACCATGCTTCTTGTAAATTGCTTTGTTTTCTTGTTTGATTTTAGTGCTTGATACTTTTGTTAAAATAATTACATGTACTGTCGAGTCATACCTCGCAACATCTCGTGCCATAGCTTCCCCCACCCTCCTCCTTAGCTGTGCATTATTCCTTTGCTGATACAATTCGGCCATTTGCCCTCCTCGGGCAGCATGTTGTTGCACATAATTAACAACAAGGCCCCAATGAGGACCATGAATGTTGTACCCTGCAAGAATCAAATGTCTTTCTTCTCTGCTTATTTGCACCCGGGCAACTTGAGGGTCCATTTTGAAATTAGAGCTTCAAGACAAAATGTAGTTGTGATTGCGTGGGGCTAGTTGTTAACAGTAAGATAAAGAAAACGCGCGTTCGGCTCCACCCACAATGTCGAAAGAGACTACTGATTGGTGTATAGAAGAGCACAGCTTCAAACCAGCTTTGGTTTAATATTAGAAAGCATGCACCGTATGCCTACTAATGCTTTTCAGGTGTGCTGTTCACATTCAAATGAGATTTCGTTTGGCCGTAATGCTATTCAGGTGTGCTGTTCACATTCAAATGAGATTTCGTTTGGCCGTAATGCTATTGAGGTGTGCTGTTCACATTCAAATGAGATTTCGTTCGGTCGTAATGCTATTGAGGTGTGCTGTTCACATTTAAATGAGATTTCGTTTGGCCGTAATGCTATTGAGGTGTGCTGTTCACATTCAAATGAGATTTCGTTTAGTCGTAATGCTATTCAGGTGTGATGCTGTTCACATTTAAATGAGATTTCGTTCGTTCGTAATGCTATTGAGGTGTGCTGTTCACAGTCAAATAAAATTTCGTTCGTTCGTAATGCTATTGAGGTGTGCTGTTCACAGTCAAATGAGATTTCGTTTGGTCGTAATGCTTTTCGATCAGGTGTGCTGTTCACATTTAAATGAGATTTCGTTCGTTCGTAATGCTATTCAGGTGTGCTGTTCACAGTCAAATGAGATTTCGTTCGGTCGTAATGCTATTCAGGTGTGCAGTTCACATTTAAATGAGATTTCGTTCGTTTGTAATGATATTCAGGTGTGCTGTTCACAGTCAAGTGAGATTTCGTTCGTTCGTAATGCTATTGAGGTGTGCTGTTCACATTTAAATGAGATTTCGTTCGTTCGTAATGCTATTGAGGTGTGTTGTTCACAGTCAAATGAGATTTCGTTCGTTCGCAATGATATTCAAGTGTGCTGTTCACAGTCAAATGAGATTTCGTTCGGTCTTAATGCTGTTCATAGTCAAATGAGATCATTTGGTTTGATCATAGACCACACTGCTGCCTGTTACATTGTCGGACAACCGTGAGTTACAGCAGCAAACAAAAAGCGACCACCCTCGAAATGGGTATACAAAATGTTTAAAAACACAAAAATCAAAGGGAACACAACAAATCGATATGCCCCGTCCAACTCCCAGGTAAATACACAAATTTATTTTGAAGTACTCGTAAAGACGGAAAATTAATTTTCTCTTACAAAGTAGTTTTTTTTATATTAAAGTTAGGTCCTGACGTTTCAATCCTCGCAGAATCTTTCTTTTAAGATGAAAGTATATGAAAAACTTCTCGAAAGTGCCGGTGTGAACAATAACAAAAAGGCAACCATATTTAGTTTTAATGTCCCCAAACTTGAAACACGAATTGGAGAATGAAAATAAAAATATTTCTGTCTGAAATACACTCAAAGTTGAGAAAATAGCATTTTAAGACCAAAATCCAATTTTGATTGTAACAATCGAAATTAAAGACAATATATCAGCGTTTACACGCTGAAGAGTTGCACGGATTTTCAATATGTGACCTGCTCACATAAGAGATATTCCTATTTCCATTTAGTACACATAGTCAGCTTTCATTTGGTTCCTAATAAAGCCACCTTTATACCATACATACTTCAACGTTTATGAGGATTTTATTTCGATGTTTTTTGGAAATAAATTACCACTTTTAAGACAGTTTGCTTCAATAAATGCCAGATTGTACTTTTTCATCAATAAAGTTGATTTTGTTTAACCTAACTGAGGGTTAAAGTATACATACTAAAGAATAAAAAAATAAAAAAAAACTACAATCGATGTCCGCTAGATTTGTTACCCCATTTCAACTTTGACGAGCTGTATCTCGAAATAGCCTGTGCGACTTATGTCGGGTTTCGTAGGAGCGGGTCACATATTTTCTCATGACTCAGATGACGGATTTAGCCTAAATTTTTACAGGTTTGTTTTATCATGTATATATTGAATCACACAAAGTAAAAACACTGTACTGTCAGCTTTACTAATTCTATATTTAACCTTAACAACGGTATGCCTTTAATTTAAATCAATGAATATTTTCTGTTAATCTCAAATGTCGCTGGGCTAGGCAGGCGCATAGTTCCGCGACAATGGGCATCAGCCATCTCGGATGTCGGTACACACCCTTCACTGCTCGGTATGTCTTGAAGAATCCTATAACGTGCTCAATGTAGATTCTACATCTCGAATGTTCCTCATTAAACACACCCATGGCCATACGTTCATCAGCATCTGCCACATTTCGGATCTGATCCCGTCTGTATCTTGTCATTACTGGATACCTGTTGGCGTAGCCGTTATCTCCAAGAAGACAACTGTCATCTGGAAAGTTCAAATCCAGGTCAGAGCCAATGGATGGCATCAGGTGGTACTGGCCAGCATCGTTCTGATGTCCAAGAAAGCCACTCTGAACATAGCGGATGTTCTTCCTGTTGTCGATGATTATCTGTGAAGAAAACAAATCTATGATTTTATTGTGATGTTTTTCAAGGGATGATTGTGGTGTAATTAAAGAAATATGACAATTGAGAGACGTTAGCGAAAATGGAAGACCCTGAGAGAAAAATAATTAGAGTCGATCGTAAAATATGACGATGGGGATGATGAGATCCTAATGATAGGAGATCATGATATGAGACGATGATGAGGGATCAGGTAATATCCTTCTTTTTATTTCTTTTCAAAAAAATTATATCATCAGTTTGAGACTTTACACAGAATTATGTTATAGAGATATATACAGAGTATAACCAAATAAATAAAACTTGAGGCTTTGCATGGTTGGAGATACAAACTGAGGCAAATATAACTGTACTAGTGATCTTTTACTGTAAAGTTCATTTCATGGCCCTGAGAGCACTTATTGATTTATGACACCCCTTGTTAAGAATAAAAAAATGTCATTTCCATTGCATTGTCACGCGAAGGCGTTTTACAATAAAACTTACAAACATTGCTTTAGTAATGATAGTAACCGGAGTGTGGTAACCTAGACAACAGTGATAGATAGTGCTTGGTAAGAAAAGAGTTAAACGTAAACTTGAGTGAAACAAATGGCAATTGCAAAACTCTTACCTGTGTGCTCATACAGTGATATCGAGAATATCCGCTGTAAAAGTCCTCTTGGTTCTCTGACTGTGGTCTTTGTATTTCATGTAGGGTGCCATCGATGGCCCCCACTGCAGTAGGAAATACATCCCATTTCCCTCTAATGGCGATCCATTCCTCCCTACTTGGCCAAGAAATGTTTGATTGGAAATAATACCAAAGTAAAGTTATGATAGAATAAATGTCTCTCGTGACAGCAGCTTCATTCATATTAAACAATGCAGCGAGTCCATCATAAGTTGGGTACTGTCGAAGCCATATCAAAGCCATCAAGATTCTATTAATGGGGCGATGGAGATGTCTTCTTCCGGGTCCCTGGTTAGTGATGAAAGGCTGCAGATCACGGGTGATCATCAGCATCGACTCTGGTGTTTCTCCTGTGAGACGAAACAACCTTGGCGGGTCCCTCACCAGATCATCAAAGAGGTTTCTTGGATTGAGGTGAATGTCACCGATTAAATCAGGAAACAAAATAGTGTGTAGTCTTGGGTTGGGTGCAGGTAAATCAAATATGCTTGAACACAGGAATCCATGAAACAAACCGGCAAACGCATTCCATACAGAGGCTAGCTCCTCGTCTATTATGCTGTCAAATGGTGGAACACATATCAACATCAAAAAATGATACGACAGATAAATAAATGCCATCGAAACCGAGTGTACGTTAGGCCTATCCATGATAAAAGTGCTATGAGATCAGGGGACACCTCGAACAAGACATTTAAAAGCTACGGCAAACGGAAATAACTATTTCATTACTTTATATAATTTCTTCGAATTTGTTAAAATGTTTACACATTTTAATTTCTTTTGAACATAGCATTTTTGTATTTATTATTTAATAGCGAAAACTGTTTGTATATTATTTTATCTTGCAATAGAAACAGGATCGTGTCAAGAGCCACGCAACATAACCTACATTCAAATGACATTTTTTTACGCGCTCAATTCCTATTAACAGGTGGCATTCTTTTTGTTGTTCCTACTTTACAGGTACATGTACAATACGGGATTTTCTGTGCGCGCTGCCTTTCTTTAAAACATCCTTATGTATAACATGAATATTTATGATTTTCAATCAATACAACGGTCTGAATTGGGCGGAGCCTGTTGTGCAGAGCTTCTCATTGGGCAACGGCGAGGTCTTGACGGTGTACGGTCGCACGTACGTTCAAAACGAAGGAACACTAGTGTAACTGTACATGTGAAAGTGCGCTCAAAATCATACGGAGAAGGACCCGATGCATTAATTACTAGCCCACAGATTTTCTATTCTTCTCAGAAAATACAAAAATAAACGATAGTTTGTGGCGCGTCAAGTCGATATTCTGCACAGAAATGCAATACATGTACTCGCAATAGTCGGGCGCCGTACAACATACGTCTGCATAATGTAGTTGGCCGTGTCAAGGTGGGAAACCAGTGCGAACAAAAGACAATAAAGCGATGTGAAAAGAGGTGCAGACACTACGTCATAATTTCCCGGGCGAGGCGGGAAATTTGAACAATATGGCCGCGCCCTTGTACTCCTAAATGGCAAGAAATCGTGAATATAATAAGCGCGTGTGTCGTTCTCGATAACAAATCAAAACAAATTCTCTGCGGAGTTGGTATGTTACCATATATTCTTTTAGACTAGGTAAAATATTATTGAGCCTGGAATTTCGCTTTAACATATTTGCCCAACGTTGGGTAAAATGTATCCAACATTGGTCAAACTGAAAAAAGACTGTTAACCATTTTTTTTTAACAACCAAATATTAACCAGTTCGCACTGGATGACGTATATAAACGCAAATCATATGAATTCCCTTTAATGAAAAATGTTCAGTCAGTGGAGCGGTTTAAATCGCCGCTTTGTGTCAATTGCATGCATTGAGATAGTGACCCCCCCCCCCCCCCCCCCCACCCACCCCACACACACACACACATGTATCCTATGCAAATAGAGCCTTAATATAAACATAGGTAAAAAGAGTATCGAATACAAATGATTCAAATTTAAACAACTTTGTTAGAATTGAAAGAATAAACTTCTATTTGATATATAGGCTAAACACATGGATGAATTATGAATAGAAAATGTGTGGGCAGCTAGTAAGTGACGTCTTGCACGTGTTCGTGTACCCCTCCGTGAACAATGGTACGATCTATTTCCACGCACACGACCATAAACATCGTCGCAACATTTTTAAAGCGTTTTTCTAGGTTCAATTTTTAAATGTTGTGTACCTCAAGGTCCCCCTCAAGTTTCAGATGCTGTTAGTTATTTATTCATCTTAACTGTCTTCAAATTTTACGGGGATAGTTTACATGCAAGTATATAAAACTTGCCGAAAACTGCAGAAGGTCGATTATCAACTGTACAGCTCAAAACGTGTGTATTTCAATGGCAACTCCTCGGCTCGGTCACTGGTTTCGTTGAATAAGTCGCGAGCTCTCGCTAGTATTTTTTTCTTTTACAAATAGACGGTGGATTTTTTTATACCCAGCACGATATGTGGCAGAGGGGTACCCCCCTCTTATCCCTATACTTTATACGCACTCAACACTATTGTTACCTAACCCATCCCCCCCTTGAAACCTAAAAGGAATTCCTGAGATTCCGGGAACACAATGGTCAACACAAAAGAGGGGGAATTTTCTCTGCCACATATCGTGCTTCATATGGATTTTTTAGTTCAATCAAAATACATTTTATATCATTGTAAAGAGGAAGCTCTCTACTGTGTGGTGGTGCTTTCGCTGGAATTTTGCGGTCATTTTCTGTCAAGAGGGCTGTCACTCATAAATGGAAAATAGTCCCGGTGACTCGCGCACCACGGTAAAACTGGTAAAACTTCGGAAAAAGAATAAATAAATGACGGTACTTTTATTTAACTTAAAATTATAAAATAAACACTTGAAGAGAGAGGATAAAGTAGGCTTTATTATAATAGTTTCGCCCGTAAAATTGATAAATGCATTTCTGAGTTACGAGCAAAAATATGCCGAAAATGCATGTTTTTCAAGCCTCCCACACAGTTCAAGCGTGCGATTTGATCGTTCTGTGAAAGACTGAGCTTTAGTGAACAAGATGAATTCATATGTTTTCCCCAGATTCAAATCGGATGACGCATTAACACGCCACGAGCAATGCCGGAAATGTCTGTCAGCAGCAAGCAAGGCCGGAAATGCGTGGGTGTGCTTCCCGGCACTATCGGCCTGAAACCGCCTCTGATCGAGTTTCGTTAAAAATAATCCCGCGCCTCGGCTCTATGATGTTAAAATAATCCCGGCGCGAACTGGTTGTTTTGAGAGTGTGGGGAAGTCCCGAGTCGAGCAATGCCACTTCGCTCAAGATTGCGTGCCATACTCACGGGGAAGTCCCGAGTAGAGTCGTGCAAAACGGCTGTTTCTTGTAAGCAATTTGCTGCTTGTCTAGTTTTAGATAATTATACATGTACTTTTTTTGTAGATACCGCTTACAACATTTATATATCGCCATTCTTACAGTTCTTAGTACATTCTTACAACCCAAAAAGAATTATTTCAAATGTAGGAATTATTGGCGGCATGCTACGAGCAGACAACATTCCGTAATTCTATTAGTATTAGGCCTATTCACCACTATTTCGGAAACAAATAGCGAACCTAAACTATTTCGCTAATAGCGAAATAAATTGATGATAAATTAAAAGGAACACATGAGGATTGTAGATGTGCATTCCAATTCGCGCTACTGAATTATCAATAGGCATATATACTAAATTCAGTGCACTTTCGGGAAATCGTGCGATGATGTTTTACGACTGAATGCCGCGGCACCTCAGTATGCTTTTTTATGGAGACAACAAAAACCACGATAGACAATGAACTAGTCAGGCACTTACCCTGCCACGCCGCCAATATCATCAGGTTTGGATGCCATTGATTTTTGTTTCTTTTCCCGATTCTTTCTCGTGTTTTTCTTGCTATATACCGCCGGTTTTTTCTCTCTGCTGGTTTTCCACTGTATCTGGCTCCTTGGCATCGGGTCCTTTGCTGTTCTGCTGATCTGTAATCTTTCTGTTATCTATGTAGTCAAGGAGCCTGAACATTTCTGTGGGATTTTTTGTATGAAAGCAAGCCACCCATCCAAATGTCTCAAGGGCATCCCAAAGAACAATAACAAATATGTTGGCAGTCTGAAATCCCTGGCAGATGAAAATTGTGAAGGAAAAACGGAAAACAACAACATGTTACTTGGTAGACCTTTTTTTTAATTTTTAAGAGTAGGTCAATGTTAGGATAGAGGGCACTTCCAAAAATAATAGTTGTGTGAGGTGATGAACAACTAAGTGAAGAATCCAGAACAAACATGTAATGTTTATTATAGAAATGTGTTTCTTTTCGGTCTTTTGTTAGAACAGAAACACTTTCCTTTCGCTTCGTAAGCAATTAGAATGGGGTATAACCTGCCTGGGAAACCAAGCGTTGCTCAGGCAGGTTATATGTTGTATTCTTGCGGTTTGTTATTCCGCTTCTTGACACATATACATGGCGAACACGCCGAGTTTACTTTACGTTATTTTTCACAGGTTACATGTGTAGTAGGATTGCAATAGTTTGAGTGACCTTGGCAGTTTGAGTCACGCCTACTCCCAGACTAGACACGTCCTCTCCAGTTTGTTTTCCCCCCACAGGGTTGTTTTATCTGGGCAAGCGTAGGGGTTTCGTGCGTGCTGACTTTTTACAACTTGATACACAGGCCCGCTACGGGATTGGTAGCGGATGTGTCCGGTATTGGACCGATTGCATGCGTGTTATGTTGTATAATTATTAATAATGAAAAATAGTTGGTCTTACCGTATCAATCAGAATGACTTACGGATTTCTGTATTGGAGAAATGTTTAAAAATAAAAATAAAAGGAGTGACAAGTGTGCTGTCAGGAACTGCCACTCCAAACATAATATATTGTTTGTTGCTAATTGCGGGATATCAGAAAGAAACAAACTTTATGTTTATGTGCTACTTTTCTAGGAACCATGCTAAGGCCGAAATGCCATATATGATGGTCTCGAAGAGTTCCTCTGCAAGGCTAGGTAAAATATGTCAACATATCCTGTATCTGTATGTTATTGGGGCGCCCTTGAGATATTTGAAGGTATTTGAAATATACCTAAAGTCCCACGGGACTTTTCAAAGATATTGTTAATTGACTCGTCTACAAATATATGATTTTATTTGTAACCAAGTCGCTTTGCTTTATAAACCCGGGCAATTCCAGATATTATCATTACTGGTACCATACAACTACACCATTTTGCAACAAAACATAGCACATAAACATACCCAGGTTTCAACGGAGGTGTTTTAGCTTCATTCACTGGCCGGTAGTTTGTGTGTGTTTGAATACCTATAACAAGTAATTGTTTGCCAAAAGAGGGTGTCAAACACCCCCCCCCCCCCCTTCCCCCCTCTGTACACTTTTGGCATCACATACTTATTATTTTAGTTATCTACTATCTTGCAAATATTAACAAGGTAATAATTATTTAAAGTTGGATTGGTTGGTTTGCTATTATATGATTACATTATTATAGCTGAAATATGTTAAAATATCCTCTGTATATAATTATGTATCTACAAATGGTTTATCGTTAAAGCGATAGTTTATAGTTTGGGTCAAATAATTTTAGGAACTAAAACTTATCAGTTATCGTTAAAACGAACAGTTATAATTCAATTATGTTTGAATGGTAGAAAATTATACAAACGGCTAAGAAACAGGGCGGTTTTAATTAAAAAGCAGTTGTTAACATAAGAAGGCGCCCTTAAGACACCTCAATCGTCAACCATATTTTGATCAAAAGATTGAATCATAGTGAATGTGATGTTTGGTAAATATTATTTGACCTAAAAATTGTATGGTTAATTTCCCAATTTGTTTTTAGGATTTATTCATATTTTCTTATATTATGAACCGATTTCGACCAAATAAAGTTTGGTCTATAATAAACATTACATGCTTGTTCTTGGTTCTTCACTCAGTTGTTCATCACCTCAACAATATTATTTTTTGAAGTGCCCTCTATACCAACATGGACCTACCCCTAAAAATAAAAAAGGTCTACCAAGTAAAATGTTGTTGTTTTCCGTTTTTTCTTCACAATTTTTATCTGCTAGGGATTTCAGACTGCCAACATATTTGTTATTGTTCTTTGGGATGCCCTTGAGACATTTAGATGGGTGGCTTGCTTTCATACAAAAAAATCCCACGGTACTTTTTTTCTGTGGAGATGCTCCCGGACTATGTTGCAATGTGGACGAGCTGTCAGCAGCTAAACGTATACGTGTCCAATTCCCAAACATACACTAAAGCACTTTCTCCATTATTCCGAAAAATATTTGTTTCTTGTTTATATCTTCATCATGTGAGAGATAAATAAGAAAACACAATTTGGACAAATTTGGAAAACGAATGGTAGGAAGAGCCGCCTACCTCTCTAAGAACGCCACAAAAGGGGCAAAGGTTAAACACTATGCTTGATTAGATAAATGCATTAAGTATGCAAACAGACCACGGTATCGTTAAACACTACGTCAACAATAAGAACATACTTCACTTGATGCTCGCAATTATAGACATCGGCCAAAATGACCAGGTACACACAATATCATAGAATGACAAAATCAGTTTTAATGCGTTTACAGATTGGCACTACTGCTAAGCCTTTATTTTCCAGCATGTATCTTTAAAAAACAATCGCGCCTACATTGGTAATTGGTCATGTTGATTGGTGTTCACCAATGATACTTCACTTTATTCTCAATTCACACAGCCACTTTTTATACACGGTGACATTTTACTACCGAACATAAATATAAAAACAATGTAAATACCCAGCAAACACAAAAACATTGTACAAATATTGTTTTCGTAAATGTTACAGTAATGCTTTCATGTAATGTTTTTTTACGTAAAATGTTTTTACAATTTTGTAACAACATTTTGAGAGAACACCACGAAAATGTTTTTAAAACGTTTTATTAGACATCCTAAAACCGTTTTAAAAATGTTTATCAAGCAGCGCTAAAGAATCGAATATCGTACACGCATACTACCAGTGAGTTTAAAATGTTTATGCGATTCCCAAACTTCGTGGGAAATCGTTTCTGCAATTAGTGAAGCGGTATATGTTAGCAACAATGCTCCAGTAATGATACTCTATTAATTAATATAGGTATTCCTGGACGATATCAGAACATGTGCACATTATTTTGTAAAAGATGCATTCGTTTTCGTGCGAAATAGTATGAACGTTCACAATCTCATTTTCTATTTAACAATTGATCATTCTTTTACCATAAATGTGCATTCAGTCCAAAAAGAACCAGCGTACGATTTCCCGAATGTGCACTGAATTTAGTATACTGATAATTCATTTCAGCGCAAATTCAAGTGCACATTCACAATCCTTTGTTCCTTCTAGTTTATCAACAATCGATTTCGCAAAATGTGCAGCCGATTTCCTGCTCATTTAAAAAAAATGTTTGTCTGTCATGCATTGACAAATCATTTACGTGTCAGCAAAGTAACATATGGGAAACTGAACCAGGGACCAATTTTATGGAGAGCTCTGCTAAGCACAACAATTTGCTTAGCACAAACAAGTCCTGCTCAGTAAAATCAGGTTGCTAGCCAAAACTTCATGTACTTTTTATGCTAAGCAAAAACCAGCTGATTCAGTCAATATAAATATCACCTGAAAGTTTGGTTCGTAATCCTTTTTTTAAGGAAGAACTTTCCCATTAAGCAATATCTTTTGTGGTTAGCAGATCCATAAAATTGGCCCCACGTGGTCTAGTATTTTCTAAACATTGGAGAGGTGACACCTGCGAAACGCACTGCATGCATAGTACAACCATTCTCAAACATACATCTCCGATGTCTTGAAAATGAGAGAGAAACGACATTAAAATAAAAATCAGAAATACATGAGACAGTGTCCAGTTGGTCGACTATTTTGGAGACTATTTCCCTATTGTAAAACTCCTATGAAGTCTGGTCCAGGACCAAGCCTCCCACAGCATGCGCCATACAACCAAATTAAACGCAGAATAAGCGAATTTAAATTATAACAAATGAAAAACAGTATTTAATTCAGTATTCAATCGATTTGCTGCGTAATAGATTGAACATTCTTAACAATCGGCCACCTATGCGTCAAACCCAAAGCCATAATCGTTGAAATGAAACGTTATGCACATTCATTTATTTAAAAGAAACAAAGTGAAATCGAATGCTCGTTTTTGAAAAAAATTTAATCCGGGTATACGTTGTTATCAAAATCAGCGCTAAATTGAATGCATCTTTTACAAATGAATGTGCACATTTTCGTCCGGAAAAACCTATAATATTTGTATTCGTTAATTGTTAGTGCTAATTACTAAATACTGCACTACTACAATGACTCTTGTGAGCTTGCCAATCCCCCAAACCAAGCGGGTTTGTAAATAGTACATAATGTGCCAATATCACTGCCGTCTGTCATCACAGTGTGCAATTATTATTATTATTATTTTGTGTGTGTGCTATTTAGGCATTTTTTTCTTTAAGACTTATAGAGTACTTAAACATTACACAATTATATCTACGAAAACACCCTAAAACATGTCCGTATTATTAAAAAACATAACGTTCATGTTAAAAAACCACTTGGGGTCAACAAAGTAACGCTAACATGTGGCATCAATCGTTACCACGTTTACAACGTTTTACAATCAATTACATGCATTTAAAGGTAGGATACACCATTTGCAGATATCGAAAAAAAAATTACTATCGAATTATGAGTAGGGGCCTATATATCTTACACATTTAAAAGTAAATAATGATTGTAGGCATCCAGCAAAAGGATTGCGCTAGATATCCTGTAATTGCTCCAAAAAATTAAATATTATAAAAACAAAAAACGCCGGACGGCGATCGCAAAAAATACAAAAACAGCATAAGAACCACTGTCTGACGCCGGTTAAAAACGAACGCCGTTTTCTTGCTTTTCTCAGCTTCCATGGCTGTAAAACTTCTGACTGGTCAGTTAAACAATATATATACTATAAAAAACAACCCTCAAATCCACTAATTCATGATAATTCAAGCATTTACCAATGGTGTATCCTACCTAACATTATACAAATGTTGTCATGCAGAAAACACCATACAACATTGTCACAATGTTTACAACAATACCAAGGAATGAATAGAACATCAAAATACAACACGATCCCGATGTAAGATTTTTAGCAATACATTGTCAACAAAATCATTGAATAACTTGTTTATTAAATAAAGTTTTGATAACATTATTCTACGCTTTAAAAAAAAAATGTTTTGATTATTACTTTTCATTTAAAAAAAAAATATATATTAAAATGATGTCTTTAACCAGCACAGTTAGGTGTCATTTAAACATTTTGTACATTATTAAAATGTTATACAAAAAATGTTTCAAGTTGTATTATTTTCACAATGTTTTGACTATAACTTTTCAAAAATGTTTTAAAATGTTATGTGTTTGCTGGGTATTGTCTATAACGGTCTCTATGAAATTCGTACAGAACAGAGGTTCGATTCACCGATTGTGTCCTTTCATTTGATTTGGACGAATATTGCGATATTGCAGAACCCGCCTGCCTCCTGAAGAGGTTGTAACGGGAACTTTTCCCGAAGAGGGTCGAAATAATTTCCACAGAAAGAGAGACTAAGGTGTTATGTTTTGGTGTTGCTGTTTTCGAGACAAAGCCTGCTGGCAGAGCTATTTCTTTAATTGTTTTAAAATTACAATTTCTGGCCCTATCGGTGTTGGCTACAACTTAGACAACCCTGCTTTGTAGGTACAGGTATACGCAATTTAAAATTTTTTGTAGATACGTGTTTGACAAAATAAGAACAACATCTTGTGCAAACTGTATAGGTTAACCTTTCCCGGTAAATTTCGGCAGATGAGTAGCAAATTTAATTTTCGTGCGTTCGAATTTTTACCGTGTTTTAAATTCAGAATTGGGGCATTCAATTGAGTTTTGAGGCATTCAAATTCCTTTAGCAATGTGTCAAATTTAGCATCGTCGTTCTTTTTTGTGACGCATAATCATTCAATCTAGCAAAGCTATAGTTCGACTGAAGAGTTTTGCTGATTTATAATTTTGTATTAGAGGTAATCAATTTCGCAACATGAGAATAATGACGTCAATGAAATGTGAATAAACAAACTGTTTCGTAATTTCACTCAGTCAAACTTTTAGATTTTCTGTATTCATTTATGTTTCCCGTAGATTTTATATGGAACATAATGTTTTTTGTTCGTTTGTTTGTTTGTGTGTGTTTTGTTGGGGTGTTTATTTGTTTGTTTCATGTTTTCATTTCTCTAACATACTAAAAATACATCTTAATTTTTGGTTCATTAAATGCGATTTGTGCAATTAGATACCTTTTTTACACTCATTTACTGTGGCTGACCGCATGGGCACGACAGTACCTAAAAAGACACTTATTTTTTTATTTGTTAAGTACATTACTGGCGCCCGTGCTTTTAAACTCTGCCTTTAGGTAAGGTCTATTTTGGGCTTATTTATAGGCCAGCTGGTCAGCAACCTATACTGCATCCATTTTGATGGCAATTTTCTCTGCGTTGTCCGTGATCCAGCGAGTTAGTTCCAAGACCTTCCAGGTCTTATCTTCCTTGTGGGCTAGTGTTATTGTTACTGTGTCCGGGATGTTGCCACTTTCATCGCACTGCTTAAGAAACTCCTCCATTGCAAGAAACTGGTAGTTCTCCTCATCTGTGCACGGCTGGGCCTGTGGGGAAATACATAGTCACTTCACTGTAAACAAACTTTCTACTTACACCCAATATTTGTTTGTTATTAATATTTAATAATTTAAAAAACAATCACACTTTTCTTTAAATTATGAGGTAAATTCCATTTAGGTAGAATACACCATTTGCAGATATCGAAATTTTTACTACCGCGTTATTAAGAAATATCGAATTTTTTTTAAAGTAAATAACGATACTACGGAATCCAGCAAAATGATTGAACTAAATATCACGATCGCCAGATGGCGATCGCGAAAAACCCCAACGAAAACAAGAACAACTGCCCGAAACCGGTTGAAAACGAACGTCGTTTTTCTCGGCATCCATGATTGTAAAACTTCGGACATGTCAGTTAAACGATATTTACTGTGAAATACAACCACCTGATAATTAAAGCAATTACCAATTGTGTGTCATATCTTTTAAAAAAGGGGGGCCCGATCCCTCCGTCTCATATTTGGCTCAAAATCTATAGATCAAATTAATGGTCTTTGGTTGGAATCACTACTACTAGTGCCCGATTTTCTTAGTCAAATTGATCTTTGGAACAATTTTAATTAAAGGAAAAAGACACCGTGAACATTAAGTACAGACTGTGCAATAAGTACTTTGTATAGTCTACTTTCAAGAGCGGAAACGGCAAAACAAACAAAGAAAGCCTTCCCAACCAAGTATAATCAATGACCATAATGCGCATGCGTCAGTTAGTAAGGAAATGGTTCTTGATCTCAACTTTCCTTAAAAACAACTCTAGATTTATAAATGAGTGGAAAAAGGTGACAAATATTTTTTATCGATCAAAAATAGAAATTAGAAAAGAAAATTCACTCTTAGGCAAAAGAAAATGAAAACGTAGATTGTCAGGGATTGGAACCCGCGCCGCAACGAATTACAGCATGCGCAGTACGACACATTTATATCTGTGGCCGCTATCTGGCCGCTTTTCCACGGGCGTCACGCGAGAGATACCCAACGCCTTGATGTTATACACAGGGGACTGAGCACTCGTACCTTCAAGACTATGTCCATCAGTCTTTTGTCAACTCTTATCTTGCCGAGACTTCTTTCCAGCCGCTTGTTGACTGCCCCCTTCCAGTGGCCGGGTTCGTTTTGCTGGAGGCTGTCGTCATCAGGATACATGTCCAAAAAGGGGGAAGGGAGCGGCACTTCCTCTGGTAGTGATACATTCTGTGCTCGCCCAGATACCTTCGGTGATTTCGATTTGTTTAGGTTTGTTGTAGCTCCATACTGAAATATAAACAAATTTTAGCTTAGTACGAAGTACCATTCCTTTATTTTCTCGTGGCCCATATTTTTAAAGTCATTACTTAAGAATTAAAGCTCTTTGATTACTAATTTCAGCCTGGCTATAAGCCTGCCTGGCCTAGCAGGTTTATAGTAGGGTGCCCCTACAAAAATCAATCTAGTTACGCACTGTATCCATCTCTCTGTGTCTCGTACAATAACAAGCTATCTACAAAATAAGAGCACACGACAGTCGTACGGCCGGAACATTGCAATGGTGGGATTCAGAAAGCAGCCCCATCGTATACACTGGCAAGTATTAAAGCAAGTACACAGGCTGTGAACAGCGAAGAATGAGCGCAAAAGCTCTAATCCAATCCAAGTTTTCTTGTTTGGTGAAAACTAAAAGTTATTTCGTAAAACATTCCCTACCTCAATCTTATATTTAGCTATTAAAACTGAATTCAGTAGTTCGACGGCCTCTTTGCATGTGTCTCTGCACTTCGTCCGAACCTCCTCAGAGGGAGAGTCAGTCTCCAACACCGCATCTTCAACTGCTTGGTGGCACTGACGGAGTTTTAGAGTCAGGGCGCAAGCTCCATTGGTCAGGTGCAACTCAAGCTTATCAGCCTCCGAATCACGTGATGAAGATAGCCTTCTACTGCGACGAATCAACGCTACCATCTGTGACATTGAAGCAAATAACCGATGTTAAGACAACAGGCCTTATACATTTCTGGAAAATTTGTTTCGATCACATTTCGTTGCCAGTCAAGACAACAGTGTGTGTGTCTTTGAGATTGTAGTTCCTAATAGGTGCTTCCTTGTAATTAGGAATTTTGGAGTTAATGTTTTGTTTAGTTATCGTGGCGTCAACTTTACCTGAAGCAATTTCCAAGTACTTTTTGACGTACGGATGAAGAAGTCTTCGTTGCTTGAGAGCACTTGGCGCAGCTCGTCAGCTTTCCTGTGCTTCTTGTCAAGTCTGATTTTCTCCACCTTTGCCCGCAAATCTTTGGCCTCCTTCATGGTGCTGAAGAAAAAGTTGCAGATCTCCTCGACTTTATCCGTGCACTGACGTGTCAAGTTGACCGGGTCCTCGGCTGTTTTAAGTATGCCACCCAAATCAATGTCGCTGTGTTTCATCTTGTTAACCAGCGTGAAAAAGGTTTTCAAGAAGCCATTTTGGGGACTGCAAACTGGTTGTGTCTGAAAAGCGAATCGTATCAATGTTATTGAACATTTCCCACATGGAGAGAACCAAAGTTACAATTATGTCTGCAATAGCCCTATGTATTGATGACATTTACGCACTGTTTACCACAGTGCATGATGGGGGAAAATGGGGTTCACCGCTGAGGCTTGTAAACGCATTTTACGTATCTGCACTAGCACTTTCCATGTTAATTTTTTCAGCTTTGTGGTTCACGAGGAAATCATCTTTTTCTGTCATCTGATGTGTAGTCTTTCACAAATGACAGGGTTTAAAATGCACATTTCACTTTCTTTCGGTCGAAAATTGATTGTATGTCGACATTTTGCACGTAAAAGTGCAGCGAGTGTCGAGCTACAACGTAACGTACGGTGGTAAATATGGTGGTGACGTCATCAATACATCAACATTCATTTTTAGCAAACCCTTTCTTAGCATCGTTTGTATATTCATAAATGTTGGCTCTCCACGTAATTACACTGTATGGGCCTTATTCACGAGGAAGCCATTTTGATTGTGTTCCCTGAACGTCTTTTTAAAACTGTGACCCGTGTTGAATGGGTTGGTACCAGACTATTTTGTATTCTAACCTCACTTCAATATATTGTTGAAACATTAGGTATATATTTAATCACACATTTTTTATTATTCACCAGAGAAGACTGGTATAGGTTTTCCCGGCTATTTTTAATTTTTTTTTTCATTTAAGTTCACCATTTCTCACATTCAATTTTTCTGCTAAGTAAATTAGTCTGATGTGTGCTTGACTCAAGCACTCGGTTGATATAAGACGAATTCGATATTTGAATGCCACTTTTCGGCAACATCTTAGACGATTTTGATCTGCAATGACGAATATTCTCAAGCCAATGTTTAAATACAGTGACCAAACTTAAACATTGAATGCTAAAACGAATAAATTGAATTGCTTGTTGTCCTAGGGTTGCCCCTTGACATGATGATGTACAATTAATCAATTCCCGGTGGGAGGAAAGACAACAATAACGTTCTATTCAAAATATGTGAAGGGAAAAGACATACCATCAGAAGATGCTCGTACAGCTTTGGATAATGTTTCTTCAGGTCGAGCCCAAAGTATTTCATTACTTTTTTTTTTAATGCGTCTTCAGTTTTTGCCTTATTTTTCTCATCAAATATCAGAGGAAAATAATGATTTTTCCCTTCTTCAATGCAAAGCTCTTCTTTCTGTATACAACGAAAATAAAAATTATTATTCTACTGGAAATAAGGACAATTTGAAACAATTGTTTTCAGAGTTGAAGGTTGTCTGTAGCAATTTGATATGCAGATTATCACCCACTTTCTATCAACATTGATTAAAGAAACCAGGAACTTGAACCAATCTACTCAATGGGAGATTTCGGCTAGTAACCCATCATAAAAGCCTTTTTCTGAGAGATTGAAAGCTAAACAAATAGAACAAGTACTGCATTGGTAATAAAAAAGAATACTAGAAATCCGTCTACCTTACAGCTGTACAGTTGCAAATGTTACTAATATGCAAACGTTTTATGTGTCATCCCCAAGGTTTGCTCCTTTGTAGCAATTTTAAGTCTCTAACAAATTTACATTTGAAACCAGATCAAATTATGCGGCTGCTGTTGTTTGTTATTGTTATATATACATACAGAATACCTACCCCAAACTTGACAACAATACGATCCAACAGAGGACGCAGTTTCTCACAGCAATCAGTAGCGGCGTAGACTACCAGTATTTCATCTGAAAACGTTTCCTTCTCCCCCTCTTCTCTTCCATCCAGCTCCAGCTCCCCTTCGTTATTTTCAAACCTGTGTAGGAGTATTTGTCTCTCCATGTTGAAATGCTCCATCCAAGCTTGTCTGAAAAACGGGTTCTGGTGCAAGATGGCCATAACACCACGCTTGATGGCTTTACAGTTCAACGCCGATGCATCCTTGTCTCTATCGCGGCTACCGAGACCCTCTCTAAAAGATAGGGGTTTTTCCTCTTGATGTATAAGATCGCTACTTTGTTGCGAGCAACTCACGTCAATTTCCGCGAGAATCTATAGTATTGGGGAAAAGATTAGTAAAAAAAGATATTAACAGAATTGAAGGCAAAGCTTTTCATGGTAGATTGAGTTCGAGTTGAGCATTACATTACATGAATAGCCTGTACATGTACAGTATATATAAACGTACAAATATATAGAAGAAGAAGAAACAAACTACCTACTTGGAGGAATATCCATCTTGGTGTAACTTGCAGCCTATCTTTTTGAATCAGTCTAAGTAACTCCAAGCTAGCAACAAGACTTCCACATCTGACAGCTTCCCTATAAGACTTGACGCACTGAGACTCTAGTGGTATGGTAGCACGAGTGGGTTCTGGCTGCTGGTTGTCGCGGTAAATTTCTTTGGTGCCCTGTGCCTGTCTCCCGTGGAAAGTGGATACGTCGTACGCAATCTTATGCGCCTTAATTAGGTCAACTGCCATGATACCCTGACTCTTTGCCCTTGGCAGACTGGGTGTTGATGGCATCTGCTGAGCTCCTTGGTCAACTGCCGTAGTGTCCTGACTCTCTGCCCTTGGCATACTGGATGTGGATGGCATTTGTTGAGCTCCTTGGTCAACTGTCGTGGTGTCCTGACTCTGTGCCCTTGGCATACTGGATGTGGATGGCATTTGTTGAGCTCGTTGGTCAACTGCCGTGGTGTCATGACTCTGTGCCTTTGACAGACTGGATGTGGATGGCATCTGCTGAGCTCCTTGGTCAACTGCCGTGATGTCCTGACTCTGTGCCATCGACAAAGTGGATGTGGATGGTATCTCCTGACCCAGTGGGTTATCCAATTGAAACTCTTTATGTGCGATAGATAGGTTAATGTCCGCCAATAGCTTTCGACTATCCCTTTGGTTCAGGCCAGCTTTCATTGAACGCAGAACACTTTGGCGAGCCTTCTCATATTTCTTGTTTGCTTCTTCGGGTCTGAGATTTTGAGACAAAGCCTGTAGTTCTTCCTCAAGGCCCATCTTCATATATATCTGTGCCAAGTACCATAGAACTGTGCAACTAGCCTCAGTATCAATTAGCTTAATTAATACTTGTTCAGCTTGAATAAACCTGAAGTTCTGAAAGTGTAGAATTCCGAAGTCAAGGCACGTATGGTTCCGAGGTTGGCCTTTATAGTACTTTAACAGATGTTTGTAAGCTACCTCCTTCGGCTTCTTTGCCTTATTCTCAACTTGCCATGTACCGGACTTTTCGTCTTGATATTCAAATAATGCTGTGAGGTCCATCACTTTCTGCCACATATCCATTTTTGATTGTTCCGAAGCCGTTGAAGTATCACGATGAAGGAACTTGGCATATTCAACGTAAAGATCCAGCTGGTCTTCGGTTGTCTGGTGTTCAGACTGTTGCAATCTGGTTTCGAAGATCTTTTCAGCTTCTTCGTGGTTCCCAAGAGCACTTTGTACCTTGCACAAATGTGTTAATGCAACATTGTGCCCTTTGTTGAGTTCTAGGCATTTATGAAGCTCTTCGAGGGCTAGTTTGTTCCAATTGTTCTTTTTCTCCTGATCTGCTTTGTCTCTCTTAGAGCATATGATGTACAACAGCGCCAACTGAATATGACTTTCGGCACAGTCTGGACTGTGTTCAATTCCCTTTTTTAATATTCGTATGGCCTCTTCAAACTTTCTTATATCTTTCAAAAGTCGTGTCAAATTTCTCAATACCTCTTGAACTCCAGGTGCTTTTTTGTAAGCTTCTTTTAAATACTGTCTTGCTTTGTTGCTTTCCTTTTCCCCTCGTCGACTCAGGTTTAATCCAAGCGATGACTTGGCCAGCTGGTATTCATCTTTGATTGCCATCATCTTTTCACAGTACTCTATTTCACAGTCCATGAGCCTTTGACCTTCTTTATCCATATCTTTGAATTTAGAGCTGTCGACTCTTCTGTATCGTGCCATTCGGCCAGTCATCAGCCCAGCCCCATAGATGAAGCATACTTTTTCCGGGAAGTTCTTCAGCGCTACCTCGAAAAGTTGCAACGCAGTTTCCATTACACGGGGCCCTAGACGTGTCATGGCGGTTGCACGCACTGCGTCGATCACAGACTGGTCTTTATCCTCTATCCCCAAACTATCCAATTCCTTGAGTAGATCTGCCACCTTTTGCGCTTGTTGACATTTGTGTTCGATCCACATGCGATTCAGGAGTGCTACAACTTTGTAGCCTTTACGTAGTTGCGCATCCATTTGCTCTATGCATTCGTCAGCTCTGTCGAGGAATTCTCTCGCCTTACGGACATCCCAACATTTTCGTTTATCCCATACCTCCAGGTAGGCTCTAAACAAAAGGCTTTCTATCCCCAATAAGTTTGGTGTCTCTTCTATTTCGTGATCTATGTTACGTATAATTCGCTCGTAATCAGTAGTAACCGCAAACTGCAGATTCCAAGTAAAGTGACAAAGACGTCTTTCTTTCCAGGGCAGTTTTATCTTGCTCACTTCATCTTTGTTCAAGTCATTTCTGTGAGTTTGAAAGAATAGACATTTCAGTAATATTTGTGTGTATGCGTTTGTTTTTGATTGAAATAGGGGACGTATGACAAAAGGAACAATGGGGTCCCCTATTCCGCAAAGGTCCCCGATTCAGACTCGTGTGCAAATCCTATGGAGATCATCCGAAAACGTTAGAGTACAAACAAAAGAGGGAAGACGGTCGGACAATGCCCCGTCCCCTATTGACGGCATTTACCCACTTGTGTGTGTGTGTTTTCTAGGTTTTTCGTAGTAAAATAAAAAAGCTGTGAAAAAAAATCTACTGCTAAAAAGTAAAGCAATGTTATCTTAGTTAAAAGCACTACATAAGCTCCTTTTAGCACCTTCAGTTATTTTCGTCGGTAATGTTATTTATAAGGCCCTCTCGGCCTAAACTTAAATTCACGGGAAAAAAACACGAATATATAGGTTTTCCCAGACGATATCGAAAAATGACAACATTCAATTTTTGTAAAAGATCCATTCAATTTTGCTCTAATTTTGATGACGACGTATACCCGGCTTTCATTTGTGCAAAAACGAACATTCGATTTCATTTTGTTTCTTTTAAATAAATGAATGTGCATAACATTTCATTTCAACTATTACAAATGTATGGTATGGTGGACCTGAAGGGACAACGCAGATCGTGAATATTGACGGCAATATTCACGACAAATTTCACGACTTTCCCCAAAGTCGCGAATATTGACGTCAATATTGACGTCAATTTTCACGACTTTTTCCAAAAGTCGCGAATATTGACGTCAAATTTGACGTCGATATTCGCGTCAAATTTCACGACTTTCCCCGAAAGTCGCGAATATTGACGTCAATATTAGCCACAAAATTCACGACTTTCCTCAAAGTCGGGATTGTGAACGTTCATACTATTTTGCACAAATTAATGTGCACATTTTCCGATATCCTCCGGGAAATGTTTTTGGAATTGTTAAAAGTGTGGATTCGTATCTACGAATCGACGCTTTGGACAACAAATAAAGTTAGTAATTCGCGGTTTTCATCTCAACACTAACCCAAAGCTTGATCACGTAAGATCCTCGAGAAACCCTTTGTGCGTCCAATACATGGCCACAATACCAGAATACATGCCTTCTCATGTCCACTCAACTGGATGACAGTTGACGCAATGGTTTAAGTCAGAGAATACACTCGCAAGTGTGGATTCGTAATTAAAAATTCACTCGGCGCTTTGCGCCTCGTGAATTCGTAATTACAAATTCACACTTTCTCGTGTATTCTCCTATACATAGGCATTCAAGACTACGTTTAAATATTTTTCAGTTTAATTTCTACTACCTATCTGCAATTGATGAAATTAAATTAAAACTCATCGAAGCGCACATGAATTTGTTTGTATAGTTTTTGTTTTCTTTTTCGTTTATGAAAAATAAATTTAGAATTACACCTGAGTTGTTGCACGTTTATTTCGAGGAAGCTGTGTATGGCAATAGCTCTTTTACTGGCACTTGAGTTTTCGTCTTTCTTGCTTCATTTACGTCATGTGCTTTGTCTTAAACTGTTCCTTGTGCTTTGTTACGCAACGATTAAAGTTAAAGCTTGTACACTGTATATCTAGAAGACTGTAAGTAAAGTTTGAAAAGTTACGGTGATAAGTTTTCAATGATTTTTTGTTGCTATAGCCGTCTGATCGTTTGCACTGGTCTTTATGTATTTCTGCTGATGTTTGGACCATGTCAAATAAAAAACAAATGTTTTTAAGCAACAAAAGCTTCAAATGATCAGGGGGGTCGTTAACCAAAACAAAATGTTGTCCTTTTCCTATATGTTTTTTAACAGGTTTCTTTTCTTTTTCTCTTATATATATTTATTTCTTCTAATCTTGTCTTTATAAATTCGTTTATTTGGCCTTCAATTTTCTGACGTGCCATTCACGTTTGGCTGTGGTTGCACCATCTCGCACACTTTTCGAGAGTTATTTGGCCGACGCTCTACTTATAGGTACATGTATATATAAGGCAGAATTAGTGTGAAAACAAATTTGAATGTGAACATGAAATTGAACGGTTAAGCAGCCTCTTGCTGCTGGCACTTACGAAAGTGAACGATCTTTGCGAACTCATGATTTTAAATGATCTTATTTGGCCAGTAAATGCTAACTGCTGAAATGAAATCAGGCCTACACCTTTTGACTGTTGAATGCTGATGCAACGGAACATTCAATTTCAAACGGAATTAAACGAGCCGGATATTGAATTTAATGGATGTATGTTTAAATTGGCCGGGAAACCTATATTAAAATTTGGTTGGTTAAAATAGTTGGTTAAAATGTTAACCAACAATGTGATTTTTTTTTCTTCAAATTTGACTAATGTTGGGTACATTTTACCTAACTTTGGGCTATTTTTTTACAATTTTTTAAAAACCAACTGTGATCACCCGGTAACCAACGGTTGATTAAAATGAGTATATTGACCCAACATTGGTTAAATTTGGGGGAATTTAATCAACGTTCACGGGTAAAATGAATACCAGATGAACCACAAAACAGTTGTTTAAAAGGAAACTCCACCCGTAGTTTATAATTGCATAATGTTAAAGAGTGTCAGTTGCTATTGTGACTTGATTTTTATTTCAGTTTTATCGGTTTCGGTAATCATATAAAACAGAGATTTTCTCGCACTGCGGTTACTGTCATGCGGGCCGCCATTTTGTTCTGGTTTATCGGCACATCCGAGATATTGTGACGTAGTGTCTGCACCATCATTATTCGAAGCCCGATCGATAACGGCCCTGCACGCGCAAGGAATGCAAGTGAACCCTTTTGTGTACGGCATAGTGTTACTAGTGTTCCTTCGTTTTGAACGTACGTGCGACCGTACACCGTCAAGACCTCGCCGTTGCCCAATGAGAAGCTCTGCACAACAGGCTCCGCCCAATTCAGACCGTTGTATTGATTGAACATCATAAATATTCATGTTATACAAAAGAGCTTTTTTTCAAGAAAGGCAGTGCACACATAAAATCCCGTATTGTACCTGTACAGTAATGTACAAAGTACAAAGTTCACATGTAAGCGTGTACATGTAGCTACAGCAATGTGCACCTGTTAGCAGTTTATTTTCCCTGTACCGCACGTTGCTATGTGGACTGTTGGTCCTAATATACTAGCACCGTACGGTACGAGCAATAACAAAACAAAAGCCACCTATTAGGCGCGTAAAAGCATGCCATTTGAATGTAGGTTTTGTTGCGTGGCTCTTAACACGACATTGTTTTTATTTGCATGATAGAATAATAAACATGTATAAATAAAGTTTCACCTAATAAATAATAATTTAAATAACACTTTGTGTTACATTAATTCAACCATCTTTTATGAACCAAATAGTAAAAATGCCTTATTTTGTAGATGCATTGAAATGATATTAATTACAGGGGACCCCGTTATTTATTTGTATACCTAGAATGTTTTAATCCTGGTATTTGTCACGTATTTAAATTTTAAAATTAAGAAAAATGTCCATGTCTCAAACAAGCACATTACTTATCGCATTACTCAGCTTTTCCATCAAGGTGTTGTCGAACTTTAATGTAAATACATACACTGGTAATGACATCCAAAATAAAACAATTCTCAGAGTATTTATTTTAAATTCATCATAATGAATTTATTAAAAACAAGAGGGTTTAAAATAACATAGCAGAAGAGTATCTTGTGACACCTTTAAAATTAAATAAAAATAACTTATAGGCTATATAATAAGCAAACTTAAATATTAGGAAATGGACAGCCTATTCCTGTTGGTCGTCATCTTGCCGTGGTGGAGCTAGTCTAGTCCTAGACCCTTGTGTTATTTCGGCGCCCACGCGCGCAGATTCGTTAACGCTGTCTCTTTTTCAAATCCCGACTTCGTGTGCGTTGGTGTCTCACGCATGCGTAGTTTACATAATGCAGCTGGATCCATACTCGCACTGGAGCCGACGTTTGACAAACGTACATGATTTTGGATTCCCCAATGGGTCTAGCACTAGTTGGCAATCAATTGTTAACTTTAACCTTAGTTTTCGACGAATCTCCCTCGCTTTTCCGAGGGATCCAATCAGCGACCGAGTTTGAGCCTCATCATGAATTATTCATTATACACAAATATAAGATACTGTGTGTGTGTATACATGTACATGTATGTGATGGTGACTGTATGCACGTGCATTGCGCGAAATGTGCAGACTTTTAATGTACGTGTGTCCGATCTTCCGGGGCATGGCAGTGCAAGCTAGCTACAGCCACCGGTACCGTACCGCGGGTCTGCCCGCTGCAGCATCGCTATGTTATGGTGCTTCAGCGCGGTGCGTTTTTTTGTATTCCAGTGTATCGAACGTACAGTACGTCAGTATTACTAGCCTCAAATCTAGTGAGGTCGTGCTTCTTTTTGGCAAACAGTTAATTACCTGCAAAAACTACCTTTCCCTGAAATAAAAGGGGAAATTTATGGTGGCTCTGCATGGAGGGACATAAAAGTCGTGAATTTGTTTGCGAGTAGTTGTGAAACTATTTGCGACTTGTCGTGAATTTCTTCGCGACTGGTTGTTAATATTTTTGCGACTGTTCGTGAATATTTTTGTGACTAGTCGTATAATTCGTGATTATTAGTGAATTTGTTCGCTACTAGTCGCGAATTTTTTTCGCGACTATTGAAAATATTGACAACTATTCGCGAAAAAATATTTACGACTAGTCGCAAAAAACAAGTCGTAAAAAATTCAGGACTCAAATTTGCGACTTGTCGTTAATTTATTTGCGACTGGTCGTAAATATTTTTGCAACTAGTCGCAAATAATTTCACAACTAGTCGTGACAAAATTCGCGACTAGTCGCAAATTTTGTCACGACTACTTGTGAAATTATTTGCGACTAGTTGCAAAAATATTTACGACCAGTCGCAAATAAATTAACGACAAGTCGCAAATTTGTCGCGAAAATGTTCACGACTTTTGATATCCCTCAGGGCCACCATATAAATTAGTAGCCCCAGTCCCACTGAAGCCGGATATGCTACGGATCGCCCCGGATCGCCCCGGATGACCCCGGATGAAACTACGTTTGATCCGGGGTGGTCCGGGAAGGCAATCAAAAACAAATTGACATGTTCCCCGATCCTACTACGGTTCTACTACGGTTTGACTACGGTTCTGCCACGAATGGGCCCGGATCACCCCGGTTCAACCCTGTTTTTCCCCCATGACCCCGGATGGTCACGGATTCACTACGGTTCCGCCACGGTTTCACTACGGATGCGCCACGGTTCATCCCGGATGTGCCACGGTTCACCCCGGATGACCCCAGATACACTACGGTTCATCCCGGTTCATCCGGGAAATACCGTGGTGACACCGTAGTGAATCCGTGGTTATCCGTAGTGGAACCGTAGTGGAACCAACTCCCGTTTCATCCCGGATAAACACGGTTACACTACGGTTACGCTACGGTTTATCCCGGATACACTAGGGATCATCACGATCGCACTACGGTTTCACTACGGTTCTTCGCCGCCCCCCTCTCCCTTCCCGGATGGCCCCGGATCACTCCGGATGCTAGATGCTGATCCAGGGTGACGCTCGACTTCCCGGACTCACTACGGATGTCCCCGGATGGTCCCGGATGCATGGCCCCGGATAGTCCTGGATAGTCCCGGATTATCACGGTTTGACTAATGCGGTGGTCACATCTTACGGTCATGAACGTAGTTGAACGTAGTACGGTGTGACCGTAGTTGACCGTAGTAGACCCTAGTAGTCGTAGTTAAACGTAGTTAAACGTAGTTAAACGTAGTGGACCGTAGTTCTGAACGTACTTAGACCTTGAGGAAAGCCATGATTTGGCCGTAGTTAGCCCAAAGGTTTTCAACATGTTGAAAATATTTATACGGTCACCTTGAATACCTATACCGTACTGTGAGCCTAGTATATACGTAGTTAACCCTAGTTGACCCTAGTTGACCCTAGTTGACCCTACTTGACCGTAGTGTGGACCGTAGTTGACCGTAGTTGACCGTAGTAACCACGACACTACGGTCGAAGTACGGTCAACTACGGTCGAACTGCGTTTGAAGTACGTTCACAGTACGGTCACACTACGGTTAAGTACGACAAGCAGGGTTAACTAGGGTGAAGTAGGGTGAAGTAAGGTTGAATTTAGGAGTTCCTGGACGATATAAAAGGGGGCCAGCATGCCACATGGTCCCTGCAGTCTGTCTAACCTTTTCTGGAGGACATACGTCTTGTCTGCTCATGCTTCAATTCTACTTCTTCAACTCCATACAAACACAATGGGTGACAGAGTCAGGATGGCCAAGTACTTGGGTCAGGTCGACATGGAACTTGCTGGTCTGGCAAGAGACCTTGTGGAGTTGGAGGAGCTAGAGGAACAGGAAAGGAGGGAGGAAATAAGACAAAGAAGATGGTGGACCAGGGACTGGCTGCTGCGTAGACCCCTCCACGGCCAGTATGAGGCTCTGATGACAGAGCTTCAACTGGAGGACCCACATGCCTTCCATCAGTTCATGCGTGTACATGTGGCCACCTTCCATGACATCCTGTCCAGGATAGAGAGGAGGATCACCAAACAGACCACCTATTTCAGGCGACCCGTCTCTCCTGGGCTAAAGCTGGCGCTCACACTCAGGTACCTGGCCACTGGGAACTACTACCGAGACATGAGGTTCGGCTTCAGGGTGGCCCACAACACCATATCAGGCCTCATTGTTGATGTGTGTCAGGCTCTGGTTGAGGTCCTGGAACCAGAGTTTGTCAAACTTCCCACAGAAGCTGAAGAGTGGCAGCAGGTGGCTCGGGCCTTTCAGCAGAAGTGGCAGTTCCCGCACACCCTTGGTGCTCTGGATGGGAAGCACATCCGGATCAAGAAGCCACCCCACTCAGGGTCTACCTACCACAACTACAAGGGGTTTGACTCCATTGTACTGATGGCCTTGGTGGATGCCCAATACCGCTTTATGTGGACACAGATTGGAGACGTGGGTTCCAGCTCGGATGGCCAGATCTGGAACCATTGCGACCTCCACCAAGCTCTGCAGGATGGTGTCCTTGGTGTCCCAGATGCAGACCCGCTACCAGGGGATGATCTGAACACCCCGTACTACATCATAGGGGATGACGCGTTCGCCATGAGGACCTGGCTGATGAAACCCTTCCCTCGGCGCGGTTTGGACCACGGCCAGCAGGTCTTCAACTACCGGCTGTCCAGAGCCCGTCGTGTGGTGGAGAATGTCTTTGGCATCCTTGCCAACCGTTTCCGCTGTCTCCTCTCCACCCTCCAGGTCCATGTGGATACTGCAGCACTCGTAGTGAGATCGTGTGTCGTCCTGCACAACTACCTGAGGGTGAGGAACCCTTCTGCAGACCAGCATCTTGTGGACCAGGAGGATGCTCAGCACAACCTCGTCGATGGTGCCTGGCGGGCCAATGCCAACCTGTTGGACCTCACCCAACCACAGTGTGGGAACCGCGACAGCAGGGAAGCAAAGAGGCAGAGGCTGTACCTCAAGCACTACCTGACGTCACCAGCTGGCTCGGTTCCATGGCAGGACCAGCGTCTCCAATAATGAGCAGGGTCACCCAAACTCAGGTCTCCCAAAATCAGTTGGTTGAGCCCCCCAACCCCCCCCCCCCCCCACCAAACCCACCAAATTACCAGGGGCACACAAACTCATGTCATGATTTTAACCCCCCCCCCCCCTGCCCTACTTAAAATCAGGAGACCCCCACCCATTTATGAACCCGTTCATGTCTCTTTCATTTAATGATTATAATTTAACAGTTATAATTTGTTATGATCTTATTTATTATCTATTTCTCATTTGTTTTGATAATTTTACACACTTTTAATCCTTTAAATTGTTCGGTTTTTGTTTTATTAATTTATAATTTTATGTTCACGGCCCCGTGGAAGACCACATTATATGTGAACGAGCTACCCTGATAAAAGATCAGATAATAAATAAATAAATAAATAAACTCATTCTTTGGATTGAGTTTGGGTGCCCTGGGCCAATTTATTAAACATTACAATTTGTTTTATTTCAAAATTAAACATTAAATGTTTAAGACAAATAAAGGACAAACAAACATTTCACATTTATAGCATCATAGAGTTGCTTTATTCTTTTGGGAGGATGTGGTGGGCCTAGGGCCGGGCGTAAAGCCGGGTGAATGTCGTATCCTTAAAAGGACCGTTCCCCACTTCCCCACCACCTTACTCATGTAAAGTGGCGAAGAAGTCAATCCCACCAGCGGGTGCACTGCTGGGACGCTGCTGGTCTGCCTGCTGCTGGTCTGGCTGCTGTTGGTGCTGCTGCTGCGACTGGTACTGGCGCTGCCAGTTAGCGATGAAGCCCCCTGGGCACTGCTGCTGCTGTTGTGTGGCTGCGGCTGATGCAATCCCAAAGTCGCCAATGGTGTGGTGGATGGTGGCACCGGGCGGCATCTGCGGCAGTGGCGGCGGGCGTGGTGCGGCCTGGGCGACTGCTGCGACCTGAGTCCTGGCACGGGACTCTCGCTTGTACTTCACAAGTAGAGCGGTCACCTCCACCTGCAGGCCCTCAAAAGCCTCCTCATCCATCTCGGCTGCCGAGAGGCCTACCATGCGGCCAAAAGCCGCTCGAGGACTGTCCTCCTTAAATGACACATAAAGGAAAAACATATTAAAATATATAACAATTTGAATTTAAATGAAATTGCAACTGGTGTGACAAAAACAATTTGGAACAAGTTTTGGACAAACACCATTTGCATCTGCAACCGCATTGCGGCTGGTGTGACAAAAACTATTGTATAATAAAATATTATATGTTTGTCCACAAAAGTCTTTTGGATACAATTAGTGGAGAAGCATGTTATGTTTCATCAAAATAGTTTTTTTACCTGTTGGGCAATCTGGGCCGTCTGCTGCTGATTGGCCGCCAACCTCTTCTCTATCTTCTCAAGAAGGATGTCAGAAGGCTTCCTCTTCCTATAGGCGGAGCTGGTGGTCCTCTGGCTGGCAGTAGAGGCAGGCTCCTCAATCTGCGTGCCCGTGGGGGAGGTGGTCTGCTCCTGGTCGGAGTCTGACTCCGTCTCCCGTGGCGGTGTGCCCTCAGCTGCAGGTAGGTCGAATCTCTCAGGATGCTTCCTGCGAAGCTGCCCCAAGAGCTGAAAGTAGAAAAGAGCAGAAATATTCATGCATTAATACATTTTCAACATTCAACATTACCATTCAACATTAACAATTTTCTTTGTGATTAAGTTATTTAGTCAATCATTAATTCAGTGTGTCAGTCAGTCAGTCAGTCAGTCGGTCAGAAATAAGTCGGTCGGTCGGTCGGTCGGTCACTCACTCACTCACTCACTCACTCACTCACTCACTCACTCACTCACTCACTCACTCACTCACTCACTCACTCACTCACTCACTCACTCACTCACTCACTCACTCACTCACTCATTATACTTACATCAACACCGCCCCTGCTGGGCACCCTGTAGACATGGGCGCCCAGGAACGCCAGGCGTTCCTTCAAACGCTGTTCACGAGCGGTCAACCGCTTGACCCCCTGGCCAGAGACGCTACGGGTCACCTTTCCATAGGCCGACCTTTGGCTCGTCCACCATGTCATCACACGGGCCCCCTTAGCAATGGAACCTAACAAATATGAAACAAGAAATATGTGTTAATACATGTTTTCACAATATATAAACGAGTGCAGCACCTGAAAATACAGTTTGGTATTATGTTTGTGAATTTCAGTAATTTTATCTTGCTAATAGCAATATAAATTAACCACATTTGCTACTCACCATCATACTCAGTGGCCTTCAGTGACTCTGCCAAAGACTCCCAAAGAGCCAACTTCTGCCCTGTTTTGAGGAAATCAGGGTGGCCTTTGTTGTAAAGCTCCTGGTGAGCCTCAACATAGTCAAACACAGTTGACTCCTGCTCAATGGTCAGCTTCAAAGCAGGTGTCTTTTTCTTGGGTAGAACAGGGACAAGACCCCGCTTCTCCCGTTGAGGTGCATCAAGCCTCAGGGGTTCAGGGTCCTGAGCCCTCTCTGGCACCCTCTCTGGCTCCTCAACCGTCTCCTGGACAGTAGTAACAGCAGCAGCAGCAGCACTCTTACGTGGTGCTCTCTTCTTCCTCGTTGCAGGCATGTCAGTAGTATAGAAAAGGAGAAAACAAAAAGAGACAAGTTCAGATAAAAAAACAGCAGTCTTGTCTCTCTGACTTTTCAAAGCGCAATGGCTGTCCCCACGCCGTGGCCGACCCGCACTACGCAGACACGGTCGCGAGCTTTTATCGTAGTACAACGTAGTTGACCCTAGTTGACCATAGTTGCACGCAGTTCACACGTAGCTCGACCGCAGTTCAACGTAGTTGACCGTATTAAGACGTAGTTCAACCCTAGTTAACCGTAGCCGATTTGACCGCAGTTCAACGTAGTTCAACGTAGTTGACAGTAGTTGCACGTACTTCACCCTACTTAACCGTTCTTTATATTTGCTCTTTTGCCAATTTTGAACCTACTTCGACCCTACTTCACCCTACTTCACCCTAGTTGACCGTAGTTGCACTACGGTCTACTACGGTCAAATGAACTACGTTCAACTACGTTCATGACCGTAAGATGTGACCACCGCATAAGGTTCCACTCCGGATGACCCCGGATATGAACCGTAGTGCATCCGGGTTGATCCGTAGCGTATCCGGCTTTCGGTGGGACTGGGGCTTTGGAGGTTTTCACCATAGAGCAAAGTTGTTTCAATCAACAAATTCACCCGCAGTCACAAATAAACGCCGGGGCAGCTATGATTTGCTGTGTCAATGTACATGTAAAGTACATGTACATGTACATATGTACATGTACTGTATGGTGCGAAATACGGTACCTCTGGAGACGTGAACACAATGGGGACAATGGGAGTAAAAAGGTCTCCAAAGGGTGATTTATATTTAGGTCTCCATTAGGAATTTCACGAATTAGATTTTTCGATTGTACTTAAATTACTCAAAAGCTAGGGTTAGGATGTGGGTTAGGGTATAATATAGGGTATATTGGTTGGAAATTTCAACCCAGGAAAATAATTGTGGTTAAAATGGGAGCATTTTGAAAAAAGTGCTCGACTTTCTAACCATTTTGTACACGAGAACATGTCATGTTCGGTAAGGGAAGCCATGGGTGCGTTCCGCTCAAGCGAACGTTGCCAACGTTGGCCAACGTTAGCGTTGTTCGCGTGAGTGGAACGCAATGTGCGCCAATTATGTTGGCCAACGTTAGCGAAAACGGCGAACGACATTCCGAGCTGTTCGCTGTTGGCCAATGACGTATTTTAATGATGGCGAAGCGGTTAGCAGACGGCAGTGTTCTTTTCACGGTTTTTATTTACGTTTTATACTTTTCGTTATAAACGGTGGATTGTTTTGAGCATTCACAGGGATCTTTTAAAGAAAAATAATGAGTTGGACAAAAAGCAGCGAACCAAACGATGTCACTTTCACTGGGCGCCGCCATTTTGAAAACGTAGTTTTTAAAATATCGTTCCACTTCAACTAACGCCAACTCAAAACGTTGGCGAACGTTTGCGCAAACAGTTCGCGTAAGTGGAACGCACCCCATGTCTCCGTCCACAGTGATACAAAAATGCGAATACATGTACAGTATAGTACATGCACATCACGGCCGGGTCAATCGCGGCGTGTAACGTTTTGCGTAACCCTTGCACGAATTTGCCTATAACCGTCCATCATTATCACGTGATATGAATAATGCATATATTACAATAGTCTGACCACGCCCCCTGTGTGCCAACTTGTCCAAGACCTTCGAGTGAGTCCACCGTGAGTTCGCGGGTGCGATTCGTCTGTAGAGGGCGCCCTCTATAACATCGGTGGTTTGTGTCAGTGATCGCGGAATAAACAACACGAAGGTCTTGGAACCAAGACTATGGTGGAGCCGGGTGCATCTCTCCTTGCAACAATCGCATGTATGCTGTAAACTCTTGCATTGACTGTCGGAATCCTCGCGTTACCTCTGGCAGAATATTGCTCACGTAGTTGTGAAAAGCAACGTGGCTTTGTCGTATGATTGTGTGTAAAGGCTGCCTCCCAACTTCGCCAACAGGGAGGGGGATGTCTTGGCCCATTGGTGGTTGGCGTTCTGGCTGATATAGATGCTGTTCTGGATGATATAGATGCTGTTCTGGCTGATAGGGTTGGCGTGGTGGGGGCTGGGGTGCCGCTGGTAGATACTGGGGTACCGCTGGTAGATACTGGGGTGCCGCTGGTAGATACTGGGGTGCCGCTGGTAGATACTGGGGTGCCGCTGGTAGATACTGGGGTGCCGCTGGTAGATACTGGGGTGCCGCTGGTAGATACTGGGGTGCCGCTGGTAGATACTGGGGTGCCGCTGGTAGATACTGGGGTGCCGCTGGTAGATACTGGGGTGCCGCTGGTAGATACTGGGGTGCCGCTGGTAGATACTGGGGTGCCGCTGGTAGATACTGGGGTGCCGCTGGTAGATACTGGGGTGCCGCTGGTAGATATTGGGGTGCCGCTGGTAGATATTGGGGTGCCGCTGGTAGATATTGGGGTGCCGGTGGTGGTGGGAGCTGGGGTGCCGGTGGTGGTGGGAGCTGGGGTGCCGGTGGTGGTGGGAGCTGGGGTGCCGGTGGTGGTGGGAGCTGGGGTGCCGGTGGTGGTGGGAGCTGGGGTGCCGGTGGTGGTGGGAGCTGGGGTGCCGGTGGTGGTGGGAGCTGGGGTGCCGGTGGTGGTGGGAGCTGGGGTGCCGGTGGTGGTGGGAGCTGGGGTGCCGGTGGTGGTGGGAGCTGGGGTGCCTGCTGGAGAGGCTGGAGTGGTTGCTGAAGAGGTTGGGGTGGTTGCTGAAGATGGGGTGGTTGCTGAAGAGGCTGGGGTGGTTGCTGAAGAGGCTGGGGTGGTTGCTGCAGAGGCTGGGGTGCAAATTGCTGTCTTGCCCTTCGCTGTGCGGGATTTCCCCTAGCTGCGTACCTCATTTCTCTAAATCTTTGGTCTTGTAGTCTAAGAGGAAAAAGATAACAGCGTTGTTATTACCTCACAATAATGTTCACGTGAAAATGATTTATGGACACTAATATTTGCCTTTACGGGCTGGCTTACGTGCTCAAAATTCGATTTAAATATTCCGAAGGGATGGGGCAATATTTTGTTGTTTAAACCATGCTTCTTGTAAATTGCTTTGTTTTCTTGTTTGATTTTAGTGCTTGATACTTTTGTTAAAATAATTACATGTACTGTCGAGTCATACCTCGCAACATCTCGTGCCATAGCTTCCCTCACCCTCCTCCTTAGCTGTGCATTATTCCTTTGCTGATACAATTCGGCCATTTGCCCTCCTCGGGCAGCATGTTGTTGCACATAATTAACAACAAGGCCCCAATGAGGACCATGAATGTTGTACCCTGCAAGAATCAAATGTCTTTCTTCTCTGCTTATTTGCACCCGGGCAACTTGAGGGTCCATTTTGAAATTAGAGCTTCAAGACAAAATGTAGTTGTGATTGCGTGGGGCTAGTTGTTAACAGTAAGATAAAGAAAACGCGCGTTCGGCTCCACCCACAATGTCGAAAGAGACTACTGATTGGTGTATAGAAGAGCACAGCTTCAAACCAGCTTTGGTTTAATATTAGAAAGCATGCACCGTAGGCCTACTAATGCTTTTCAGGTGTGCTGTTCACATTCAAATGAGATTTCGTTTGGCCGTAATGCTATTCAGGTGTGCTGTTCACATTCAAATGAGATTTCGTTTGGCCGTAATGCTATTGAGGTGTGCTGTTCACATTCAAATGAGATTTCGTTCGGTCGTAATGCTATTGAGGTGTGCTGTTCACATTTAAATGAGATTTCGTTTGGCCGTAATGCTATTGAGGTGTGCTGTTCACATTCAAATGAGATTTCGTTTAGTCGTAATGCTATTCAGGTGTGATGCTGTTCACATTTAAATGAGATTTCGTTCGTTCGTAATGCTATTGAGGTGTGCTGTTCACAGTCAAATAAAATTTCGTTCGTTCGTAATGCTATTGAGGTGTGCTGTTCACAGTCAAATGAGATTTCGTTTGGTCGTAATGCTTTTCGATCAGGTGTGCTGTTCACATTTAAATGAGATTGTGTTCGTTCGTAATGCTATTCAGGTGTGCTGTTCACAGTCAAATGAGATTTCGTTCGGTCGTAATGCTATTCAGGTGTGCAGTTCACATTTAAATGAGATTTCGTTCGTTTGTAATGATATTCAGGTGTGCTGTTCACAGTCAAATGAGATTTCGTTCGTTCGTAATGCTATTGAGGTGTGCTGTTCACATTTAAATGAGATTTCGTTCGTTCGTAATGCTATTGAGGTGTGTTGTTCACAGTCAAATGAGATTTCGTTCGTTCGCAATGATATTCAAGTGTGCTGTTCACAGTCAAATGAGATTTCGTTCGGTCTTAATGCTGTTCATAGTCAAATGAGATCATTTGGTTTGATCATAGACCACACTGCTGCCTGTTACATTGTCGGACAACCGTGAGTTACAGCAGCAAACAAAAAGCGACCACCCTCGAAATGGGTATACAAAATGTTTAAAAACACAAAAATCAAAGGGAACACAACAAATCGATATGCCCCGTCCAACTCCCAGGTAAATACACAAATTTATTTTGAAGTACTCGTAAAGACGGAAAATTTATTTTCTCTTACAAAGTAGTTTTTTTTATATTAAAGTTAGGTCCTGACGTTTCAATCCTCGCAGAATCTTTCTTTTAAGATGAAAGTATATGAAAAACTTCTCGAAAGTGCCGGTGTGAACAATAACAAAAAGGCAACCATATTTAGTTTTAATGTCCCCAAACTTGAAACACGAATTGGAGAATGAAAATAAAAATATTTCTGTCTGAAATACACTCAAAGTTGAGAAAATAGCATTTTAAGACCAAAATCCAATTTTGATTGTAACAATCGAAATTAAAGACAATATATCAGCGTTTACACGCTGAAGAGTTGCACGGATTTTCAATATGTGACCTGCTCACATAAGAGATATTCCTATTTCCATTTAGTACACATAGTCAGCTTTCATTTGGTTCCTAATAAAGCCACCTTTATACCATACATACTTCAACGTTTATGAGGATTTTATTTCGATGTTTTTTGGAAATAAATTACCACTTTTAAGACAGTTTGCTTCAATAAATGCCAGATTGTACTTTTTCATCAATAAAGTTGATTTTGTTTAACCTAACTGAGGGTTAAAGTATACATACTAAAGAATATAAAAAAAAAAAAAAACTACAATCGATGTCCGCTAGATTTGTTACCCCATTTCAACTTTGACGAGCTGTATCTCGAAATAGCCTGTGCGACTTATGTCGGGTTTCGTAGGAGCGGGTCACATATTTTCTCATGACTCAGATGACGGATTTAGCCTAAATTTTTACAGGTTTGTTTTATCATGTATATATTGAATCACACAAAGTAAAAACACTGTACTGTCAGCTTTACTAATTCTATATTTAACCTTAACAACGGTATGCCTTTAATTTAAATCAATGAATATTTTCTGTTAATCTCAAATGTCGCTGGGCTAGGCAGGCGCATAGTTCCGCGACAATGGGCATCAGCCATCTCGGATGTCGGTACACACCCTTCACTGCTCGGTATGTCTTGAAGAATCCTATAACGTGCTCAATGTAGATTCTACATCTCGAATGTTCCTCATTAAACACACCCATGGCCATACGTTCATCAGCATCTGCCACATTTCGGATCTGATCCCGTCTGTATCTTGTCATTACTGGATACCTGTTGGCGTAGCCGTTATCTCCAAGAAGACAACTGTCATCTGGAAAGTTCAAATCCAGGTCAGGGCCAATGGATGGCATCAGGTGGTACTGGCCAGCATCGTTCTGATGTCCAAGAAAGCCACTCTGAACATAGCGGATGTTCTTCCTGTTGTCGATGATTATCTGTGAAGAAAACAAATCTATGATTTTATTGTGATGTTTTTCAAGGGATGATTGTGGTGTAATTAAAGAAATATGACAATTGAGAGACGTTAGCGAAAATGGAAGACCCTGAGAGAAAAATAATTAGAGTCGATCGTAAAAAATGACGATGGGGATGATGAGATCCTAATGATAGGAGATCATGATATGAGACGATGATGAGGGATCAGGTAATATCCTTCTTTTTATTTCTTTTCAAAAAAATTATATCATCAGTTTGAGACTTTACACAGAATTATGTTATAGAGATATATACAGAGTATAACCAAATAAATAAAACTTGAGGCTTTGCATGGTTGGAGATACAAACTGAGGCAAATATGATCTTTTACTGTAAAGTTCATTTCATGGCCCTGAGAGCACTTATTGATTTATGACACCCCTTGTTAAGAATAAAAAAATGTCATTTCCATTGCATTGTCACGCGAAGGCGTTTTACAATAAAACTTACAAACATTGCTTTAGTAATGATAGTAACCGGAGTGTGGTAACCTAGACAACAGTGATAGATAGTGCTTGGTAAGAAAAGAGTTAAACGTAAACTTGAGTGAAACAAATGGCAATTGCAAAACTCTTACCTGTGTGCTCATACAGTGATATCGAGAATATCCGCTGTAAAAGTCCTCTTGGTTCTCTGACTGTGGTCTTTGTATTTCATGTAGGGTGCCATCGATGGCCCCCACTGCAGTAGGAAATACATCCCATTTCCCTCTAATGGCGATCCATTCCTCCCTACTTGGCCAAGAAATGTTTGATTGGAAATAATACCAAAGTAAAGTTATGATAGAATAAATGTCTCTCGTGACAGCAGCTTCATTCATATTAAACAATGCAGCGAGTCCATCATAAGTTGGGTACTGTCGAAGCCATATCAAAGCCATCAAGATTCTATTAATGGGGCGATGGAGATGTCTTCTTCCGGGTCCCTGGTTAGTGATGAAAGGCTGCAGATCACGGGTGATCATCAGCATCGACTCTGGTGTTTCTCCTGTGAGACGAAACAACCTTGGCGGGTCCCTCACCAGATCATCAAAGAGGTTTCTTGGATTGAGGTGAATGTCACCGATTAAATCAGGAAACAAAATAGTGTGTAGTCTTGGGTTGGGTGCAGGTAAATCAAATATGCTTGAACACAGGAATCCATGAAACAAACCGGCAAACGCATTCCATACAGAGGCTAGCTCCTCGTCTATTATGCTGTCAAATGGTGGAACACATATCAACATCAAAAAATGATACGACAGATAAATAAATGCCATCGAAACCGAGTGTACGTTAGGCCTATCCATGATAAAAGTGCTATGAGATCAGGGGACACCTCGAACAAGACATTTAAAAGCTACGGCAAACGGAAATAACTATTTCATTACTTTATATAATTTCTTCGAATTTGTTAAAATGTTTACACATTTTAATTTCTTTTGAACATAGCATTTTTGTATTTATTATTTAATAGCGAAAACTGTTTGTATATTATTTTATCTTGCAATAGAAACAGGATCGTGTCAAGAGCCACGCAACATAACCTACATTCAAATGACATTCTTTTACGCGCTCAATTCCTATTAACAGGTGGCATTCTTTTTGTTGTTCCTACTTTACAGGTACATGTACAATACGGGATTTTCTGTGCGCGCTGCCTTTCTTTAAAACATCCTTATGTATAACATGAATATTTATGATTTTCTAGTGTAACTGTACATGTGAAAGTGCGCTCAAAATCATACGGAGAAGGACCCGATGCATTAATTACTAGCTCACAGATTTTCTATTCTTCTCAGAAAATACAAAAATAAACGATAGTTTGTGGCGCGTCAAGTCGATATTCTGCACAGAAATGCAATACATGTACTCGCAATAGTCGGGCGCCGTACAACATACGTCTGCATAATGTAGTTGGCCGTGTCAAGGTGGGAAACCAGTGCGAACAAAAGACAATAAAGCGATGTGCAAAGAGGTGCAGACACTACGTCATAATTTCCCGGGCGAGGCGGGAAATTTGAACAATATGGCCGCGCCCTTGTACTCCTAAATGGCAAGAAATCGTGAATATAATAAGCGCGTGTGTGTCGTTCTCGATAACAAATCAAAACAAATTCTCTGCGGAGTTGGTATGTTACCATATATTCTTTTAGACTAGGTAAAATATTATTGAGCCTGGAATTTCGCTTTAACATATTTGCCCAACGTTGGGTAAAATGTATCCAACATTGGTCAAACTGAAAAAAGACTGTTAACCATTTTTTTTTAACAACCAAAATAATTAACCAGTTCGCACTGGATGACGTATATAAACGCAAATCATATGAATTCCCTTTAATGAAAAATGTTCAGTCAGTGGAGCGGTTTAAATCGCCGCTTTGTGTCAATTGCATGCATTGAGATAGTGACCCCCCCCCCCCCCCCCACCCACCCCACACACACGCACACACTCATCCTATGCAAATAGAGCCTTAATATAAACATAGGTAAAAAGAGTATCGAATACAAATGATTCAAATTTAAACAACTTTGTTAGAATTGAAAGAATAAACTTCTATTTGATATATGGGCTAAACACATGGATGAATTATGAATAGAAAATGTGTGGGCAGCTAGTAAGTGACGTCTTGCACGTGTTCGTGTACCCCTCCGTGAACAATGGTACGATCTATTTCCACGCACACGACCATAAACATCGTCGCAACATTTTTAAAGCGTTTTTCTAGGTTCAATTTTTAAATGTTGTGTACCTCAAGGTCCCCCTCAAGTTTCAGATGCTGTTAGTTATTTATTCATCTTTACTGTCTTCAATTTTTACGGGGATAGTTTACATGCAAGTATATCAAACTTGCCAAAAACTGCAGAAGGTCGATTATCAACTGTACAGCTCAAAACGTGTGTATTTCAATAGCAACACCTCAGCTCGGTCACTGATTTCGTTGAATAAGTCGCGAGCTCTCGCTAGTCATTGTTCTTTTACAAATAGACGGTGGATTTTTTGTATACCCAGCACGATATGTGGCAGAGGGGTACCCCCCTCTTATCCCTATACTTTATACGCACTCAACACTATTGTTACCTAACCCACCCCCCCCCCCCCTTGAAACCTAAAAGGAATTCCTGAGATTCCGGGAACACAATGGTCAACACAAAAGAGGGGGGGTTTTCTCTGCCACATATCGTGCTTCATATGTATTTTTTAGTTTAATCAAAATACATTTTATATCATAAGAGGAAGCTCTCTACTGTGTGGTGGTGCTTTCGCTGGAATTTTGCGGTCATTTTCTGTCAAGAGGGCTGTCACTCATGAATGGAAAACAGTCCCGGTGACTCGCGCACCACGGTAAAACTGGTAAAACTTCGGGAAAAGAAGAAATAAATGACGGTACTTTTATTTAACTTAAAATTATAAAATAAACACTTGAAGGGAGAGGATAAAGTAGGCTTTATTATGATAGTTTCGCCCGTAAAATTGATAGATTCATTTCTGAGTTACGAGCAAAAATATGCCGAAAATGCGTGTTTTTCAAGCCTCCCACACAGTTCAAGCGTGCGATTTGATTGTTCTGTGAAAGACTGAGCTTTAGTGAACAAGATGAATTCATATGTTTTCCCCAGATTCAAATCGGATGACGCATTAACACGCCAAGAGCAATGCCGGAAATGTCTGTCAGCAGCAAGCAAGGCCGGAAATGCGTGGGTGTGCTTCCCGGCACTATCGGCCTGAAACCGCCTCTGATCGAGTTTCATTAAAAATAATCCCGCGCCTCGGCTCTATGATGTTAAAATAATCCCGGCGCGAACTGGTTGTTTTGAGAGTGTGGGGAAGTCCAGAGTCGAGCAATGCCACTTCGCTCAAGATTGCGTGCCGTACTCACGGGGAAGTCCCGAATAGAGTCGTGCAAAACGGCTGTTTCTTGTAAGCAATTTGCTGCTTGTCTGGTTTTAGATAATTATACATGTACTTTTTGTGTAGATACCGCTTACAACATTTATATATCGCCATTCTTACAGTTCTTAGTACATTCTTACAACCCAAAAAGAATTATTTCAAATGTAGGAATTATTGGCGGCATGCTACGAGCAGACAACATTCCGTAATTCTATTAGTATTAGGCCTAGCCTATTCACCACTATTTCGGAAACAAATAGCGAACCTAAACTATTTCGCTAATAGCGAAATAAATTGATGATAAATTAAAAGGAACACATGAGGATTGTAGATGTGCATTCCAATTCGCGCTACTGAATTATCAATAGGCATATATACTAAATTCAGTGCACTTTCGGGAAATCGTGCGATGATGTTTTACGACTGAATGCCGCGGCACCTCAGTATGCTTTTTTATGGAGACAAAAAAAACCACGATAGACAATGAACTAGTCAGGCACTTACCCTGCCACGCCGCCAATATCATCAGGTTTGGATGCCATTGATTTTTGTTTCTTTTCCCGATTCTTTCTCGTGTTTTTCTTGCTATATACCGCCGGTTTTTTCTCTCTGCTGGTTTTCCACTGTATCTGGCTCCTTGGCATCGGGTCCTTTGCTGTTCTGCTGATCTGTAATCTTTCTGTTATCTATGTAGTCAAGGAGCCTGAACATTTCTGTGGGATTTTTTGTATGAAAGCAAGCCACCCATCCAAATGTCTCAAGGGCATCCCAAAGAACAATAACAAATATGTTGGCAGTCTGAAATCCCTGGCAGATGAAAATTGTGAAGGAAAAACGGAAAACAACAACATGTTACTTGGTAGACCTTTTTTTTTATTTTTAAGAGTAGGTCAATGTTAGGATAGAGGGCACTTCCAAAAATAATATTTGTGTGAGGTGATGAACAACTAAGTGAAGAATCCAGAACAAACATGTAATGTTTATTATAGAAATGTGTTTCTTTTCGGTCTTTTGTTAGAACAGAAACACTTTCCTTTCGCTTCTTAAGCAATTAGAATGGGGTATAACCTGCCTGGGAAACCAAGCGTTGCTCAGGCAGGTTATATAAGTGTTGTATTCTTGCGGTTTGTTATCCCGCTTCCTGACACACATACATGGCGAACACGCCGAGTTTACTTTACGTTATTTTTCACAGGTTACATGTGTAGTAGGATTGCAATAGTTTGAGTGACCTTGGCAGTTTGAGTCACGCCTACTCACAGACTAGACACGTCCTCTCTAGTTTGTTTTTCCCCCACAGGGTTGTTTTATTTGGGCAAGCGTAGGGGTTTCGTGCGTGCTGACTTTTTACAACTTGATACACAGGCCCGCTACGGGATTGGTAGCGGATGTGTCCGGTATTGGACCGATTGCATGCGTGTTATGTTGTATAATTATTAATAATGAAAAATGGTTGGTCTTACCGTATCAATCAGAATGACTTACGGATTTCTGTATTGGAGAAATGTTTAAAAAGACAAATAAAAGGAGTGACAAGTGTGCTGTCAGGAACTGCCACTCCAAACATAATATATTGTTTGTTGCTAATTGCGGGATATCAGAAAGAAACAAACTTTATGTTTATGTGCTACTTTTCTAGGAACCATGCTAAGGCCGAAATGCCATATATGATGGTCTCGAAGAGTTCCTCTGCAAGGCTAGGTAAAATATGTCAACATATCCTGTATCTGTATGTTATTGGGGTGCCCTTGAGATATTTGAAGGTATTTGAAATATACCTAAAGTCCCACGGGACTTTTCAAAGATATTGTTAATTGACTCGTCTACAAATATATGATTTTATTTGTAACCAAGTCGCTTTGCTTTATAAACCCGGGCAATTCCAGATATTATCATTACTGGTACCATACAACTACACCATTTTGCAACAAAACATAGCACATAAACATACCCAGGTTTCAACGGAGGTGTTTTAGCTTCATTCACTGGCCGGTAGTTTGTGTGTGTTTGAATACCTATAACAAGTAATTGTTTGCCAAAAGAGGGTGTCAAACACCCCCCCCCCCCCCCCCCCCCCCCTTCCCCCCTCTGTACACCTTTGGCATCACATACTTATTATTTTAGTTATCTACTATCTTGCAAATATTAACAAGGTAATAATTATTTAAAGTTGCATTGGTTGGTTTGCTATTATATGATTACATTATTATAGCTGAAATATGTTAAAATATCCTCTGTATATAATTATGTATCTACAAATGGTTTATCGTTAAAGCGATAGTTTATAGTTTGGGTCAAATAATTTTAGGAACTAAAAATTATCAGTTATCGTTAAAACGAACAGTTATAATTCAATTATGTTTGAATGGTAGAAAATTATACAAACGGCTAAGAAACAGGGCGGTTTTAATTAAAAAGCAGTTGTTAACATAAGAAGGCGCCCTCAAGACACCTCAATCGTCAACCATATTTTGATCAAAAGATTGAATCATAGTGAATGTGATGTTTGGTAAATATTATTTGACCTAAAAATTGTATGGTTAATTTCCCATTTTTTTTTAGGATTTATTCATATTTTCTTATATTATGAACCGATTTCGACCAAATAAAGTTTGGTCTATAATAAACATTACATGCTTGTTCTTGGTTCTTCACTCAGTTGTTCATCACCTCAACAATATTATTTTTTGAAGTGCCCTCTATACCAACATGGACCTACCCCTAAAAATACAAAAGGTCTACCAAGTAAAATGTTGTTGTTTTCCGTTTTTCCTTCACAATTTTTATCTGCTAGGGATTTCAGACTGCCAACATATTTGTTATTGTTCTTTGGGATGCCCTTGAGACATTTAGATGGGTGGCTTGCTTTCATACAAAAAAATCCCACGGTACTTTTTTTCTGTGGAGATGCTCCCGGACTAATGGTTTCAATGTTAAAGTTCCCAAAATGTTTCAGTCTGGAGCAATATCACCAGCGTGTATAATTATTATGCACTGTCATATATCGCGAATATACGTACTCAAGGGAATTTCCACTTGCGCACCAACATGATCGATTTCATGTAATTGAAAGAATAGAACCCATAACTGATAATAATCGATTATTTGTATATGTAATATGGGAAATCCAGTTAGTTTCACACAAGTTGCAACTCAGTTATAAGACCTTAAAATAACTCTGTTTTTAACGTTTAAGAAGGAGACGTTTTTAAAGAATAGGTTTTTGAAGTTATACAAAATATACAAAATGACGCCAGTAACTGTAGCCTATTATCGATACCGAGTTTACTGTACCGAGTATTCTTATTCTTACACATGCCTGGTGATGTCATACACTTAAAATATAATTATGACCGTGAACCTGGACTTCAAACGAGAAAATTTCTATTGGAGGTTACCAGACAGCATAAGTAAACATTAATCAAATGGAATTAGGAATATTTCTTTGTAAACCAATTTACAGATCGGCGTTGAGGTTTGTTGTTGTTTTGTTCGTTATTTTGTCTTGTTCATTAGCACACAGTAGTGCTCAAGGTCTGACCAGAACATTTTGCCCGTTTTGACGCAATATTTGCCCCCGTGTGACCCTTATTAGCATAAAACGAGGAATGGGAATCTACAATTTACCGCAGGGGTGTAACGAGTGTGAGGGGCTCGCGTAAATGGAAATAATAAAAGAGCGTATCATTTTGTATGTATGTTTTTTTAAATTTTGTATTTGATGTATAATTAAGTATACACATAGAGTACGCGGTATTGTATGTAATAGAACTAACGAATGAAAAAAAAAGGGCCGGATGTATTTTGTATATTTTAAAATTGTATGTACATAAGTTGCATGTATTGTATACCAATATATAATACGGGGTGTGTTTTAATAAATAAATAATGGAAAGTATATGGAATAGATAATATCATAATAATTAAAAAATACAATGAGAGAAAAATTCCAAATACATACAGTTTTATAGGAAGGCCATTTACTAAACTACGCAAGATCCAACCTACAGTATAAGAATGGTACAACCCAATCTGAATTATTCCGTTGAGCGCTCCGCACAATAGCCTTTGTCAAAGGTTTGTGATGAGTCATCGAAGGACGGCAGTTCGCGGTGCTTCGCGGTGCTTTTAAATACATGAATGTGCGCAACGCTTGATTTTAGCGGTTACAAATACGTCGGTTTGACGGATGCGTGGCCGATTATTAAAAATGTGCCATCTATTTCGCAGCAAATCAAATTGTCATTGTGTCACAGCCTGAATTAAATATTCTGTTAACTTGTTATAATTTAAATTCGCACATCCTGCATACAATTTGGTTGTATAGTGCATGCTGTGTGGGAGGTTTCAACCAATGAAATGGTCATGCTGGTCCATAAGTTTCGCAGTTTGTTTGTCATACAATCCCATGTTTTCAGGAGGTCAACAAAGTTACGACTCCACCCAGCAAGCGGGTGCCGCGCAACGCGCGGCATTCCGCTAGTTTACCATAGGTTTTTCCGGACGATATCGCAAAATGTGCACATAAATTTGTAACTGGTGCATTATCTTTCGTGCGAAATAGTATGAACTTTCACATTGCCGTTTTCTATTTAACAATTGATAATTCGTTTTTGCATAATGGTGCATCCAGTCGTAAGAAATCAGCACAATTTCCCGAATGTGCACTGAATTTAGTATATTGATAATTCATTTTAGCGCGAATTTGAATGCACACCCGCAATCATGTTTTCCTTTTAATTTATCAACAATCAATTTCGCTAAATGTGCAGCCGATTTTCTACGCATTTGTATGACTGGTTAAGCATTGGAATTCATTTAAGTGTTATCAAAAGTAACATATTTAAACCAGGTTGTCTCGTCTTTGAAACATACCAAATAACTTTATAAACCCCTAAGTTGAAGAGAAATTATTTATTTGCTCAGCATTTGCCACGATCGGATCATATAGCTATGGTATGGTGGCCCTGAAGGGACTACGCATATCGTGAATATTGACGTCAATATTCGCGTTAAATTTCACGACTTTTCCCGAAAGCCGCGAATTTTGACGTCAAAATTCGCTATATACGTAGTCCCTTCATGGCCACCATATAGCTATATTTTACTTCATACCCCCTAAAATTATCAAATGATGGCTGTAAGACGGAGATACAGACGAGTCTCGGACGTTGATCGAAATCGTCTTATCGATGCCTTTGAGGCTGACGACGCGGACTACTTAGATGTAGCAAATAGACTGGACATCAACCACTCGTGTCTTGGTGGACAGTTCATTGACGGGTAGACAATTAAACTGATAAAACGATAGAGAGGTCATTAACAAAAACAAAAAACCTCAATCCTCCAAAATCCTCATTTGGATAAATTCCTAAGTAACCTCAATCCTGCAAATTCATCCAGCATTAGGCCTTATGACCTGGAGCCTGCATTATCCTCCAGTGGCAAATCCCCAAACGCCCTCATTCCTGCAAATTCATTTGATGCATCAACTTCCAAGTGACCTCATTCCTGCAAAATCCTGCAATTTGCAAAGAGGATTTTGAAGGATTTGGGATGGTTAGAGTTAAAATATATTTAGGATAAAGAGCCAACACATTAATGATTAATTAGTCCAACAATTAATTCATTTATTAATGATTTAATCTAAGTTGTATCGTGAATTGTATAGCCATATATACTTTTTGAAATTGAATGCAGAATATGCGAATTTAAATTATAACAAATAAAAAAGAATATTCAATTCAGGCCGTGACACAATGATAAATCGATTTGCTGTGAAATAGATTGCACATTCTTAATAATCGGCCACGCATACGTCAAACCGAAAGCCCAATCGTTTGTAATCGTTTAAATAAAACGCTAAGAACATTCATTTATTTGAATTAAACAAAATAAAATTGAATGCTCGTTTTTGCGAAAATGAAACTCGGAAATTTTGCGCGAAATTGAATACATATTTTACAAATGAATGTGCACATTTTGCGATATCGTCCGGGAAAACCTATAGTATGAACGTTCACAATCCTATTTTCTATTTAACAATTGATAATTATTTTACCATAAATGTGCATTCAGTCAAAAAAGAAGCAGCGTACGATTTCCCGAATGTGCACTGAATTTAGTATACTGATAATTCATTTCAGCGCAAATTCAAGTGCACATTCACAATCCTTTGTTCCTTCTAGTTTATCAACAATCGATTTCGCAAAATGTGCAGCCGACTTTCTGCGCATTTTGTTTTAAATGTATGTCGTCTAGTATTGAACTTCATTTATGTGTCACCAAAGTAACATATGGGAAACTGAATCAGCGACCAATTTTATGTAGAGATCTGCTAAGCACAACCATTTGCTTAGCACAAACAAGTCTTGTTCAGTAAAATTAGGTTACTAGCCAAAACTTCATGTACTTTTTATGCTAAGCAAAAACCAGCTGAATCAGTCCCTACCAAAATAAATATCACCTGAAAGTTTGGTTCGTAACCCTTTTTTAAGGGAAGAATTTTCCCGTTAAGCAATATCTTTTGTGGTTAGCAGATCCATGAAATTGGCCCCACGTGGTCTATTTTTTTCTAAATATTGGATAGGTGACACCTGCGAAACGCACTGCATGCATAGTACAACCATTCTCAAACATACATCTCTGATGTCTTGAAAATGAGACAGAAACGACATTAAAATAAAAATCATAAATACATGAGACAGTGTCCAATTGGTCGACTATTTTGGAGACTATTTCCGTATTGTAAAGCGGCCCAGCCAGTTTTAAACGCTTTTTGGTTGTCACATTAACTCCCATGTAGTCTGGTCCAGGACCAAGCCTCCCACAGCATGCATTAAATAAACGAATTTAAATTATAACAAATGAAAAACAGTATTTAATTCAGTATTCAATCGATTTGCTGCTTAATAGATTTCACATTCTTAACAATCGGCACATATGCGTCAAACCCAAAGCCTAATCACTTAAAGCCATAATCGTTGAAATGAAACGTTATGCACATTCATTTATTTAAAAGAAACAAAATGAAATCGAATGCTCGTTTTTGCAAAAGATGAAAGCCAGGTATACGTTGTTATCAAAATCAGTGCTAAATTGAATGCATCTTTTACAAATGAATGTGCACACTTTCGTTTGGTAAAAACCTATAATATTTGTATTTGTTATTTGTTAGTGCTAATTACTAAACACTGCACTACTACAATGACTCTTGTGAGCTTGCCACTCCTCCAAACTAAGCGGGTTTGTAAATAGTACGTAATGTGCCAATATCGCTGCCATCTGTCATCACAGTGTGCAATTATTATTATTATTATTATTTTGTGTGTGTGCTTTTTAGGCATTTTTTCCTTTAAGACTTATAGACTACTTAAACATTACACAATTATATCTACGAAAACACCCTAAAACATGTCCGTATTATTAAAAGAAACATAACGTTCATGTTAAAAAATGTAACCAAATTTGTCACCAAGGTTTACCACGCCCACTTGAGGTCAACATGTAAATTGACTCAAAGTAACACGTGGCCTCAATCATTAAAACGAGGATACTCCATTTGCAGATATCGAAAAGAATTACTATCGAATTATGAGTATATGTGACCCACTCCACAAAAAAGGGGTAATATGTGACATAACAGTGAAATTGAGTTACATACATGGTAGGAAAACCAACGGCGTAAGCTTTCATTAGGTATATAATAACCTCGTTTAGTTGCTGAAAAGGCTTTGACGAGTATCTGCATAGAAGTAGAATAGAGCTCTATAGCCCCTCCCATTCTGGAGATATGACACGTTGGCATATTGACTACTTTTTGGAGTTGAAATTGCACAACTGAGAAAACAGGCTTAGAAATAGCTCGCAAAAAATACAAAAACAACATAAGAACCACTGTCTGACGCCGGTTAAAAACGAACGCCGGTTAAAAACGAACGCCGTTTTCTTGCTTTTTCCAGCTTCCATGACTGTAAAACTTCTGACAGGTCAGTTAAACAATATATACTATAACCCCCCCCCCCCCCCCAAACAAAAAAAATCCACTCGTTCATGATAGGCCTAATTCATACATCATACAAATGTTGTCATGCAGAAAACACCATACAACATTGTCACAACGTTCACAACAATACCAAGGATTGAATAGAACATCAAAATACAACACGATCCCAATGTAAGATTATTTTAGCAATACATTGTCAACAAAATCATTGAATAACTTGTTATTAAAAAGCATTTACAACATTGTTCCTTGGACTCAAACATTTAGTACGTTTCAACCAGTTAGAACCGTAGGCCTTGTTAACACTGGCTGTTTTTTATACACAGGCATGCAGTGTATTATTTTGGCTATTTTATAAAAAAATTTAAGCATTAATTTTTAAAAATTCCTTTAAAATGTTATCAAAATGCTGTCTTTCACCGGCATAATTAGGAGTCATTCAAACATTGTACATTATTAAAAAGTTACACAAAAAATGTTTTTAATTGCGATATATGTAAACGTTTTGATAACAACATTTAAGCTATTTAAACTTGTTTGATTGTTACTTTTCAAAAATGTTATTACAATGACGTCTTTCACCAGCACAGTTAGGTGTCATTTAAACATTTGTACAACATTATTAACATGTTATACAAAAACATGTTAAAAATGTCCATGAAGTTTAACGTTTTGATAACATTATTCTACGCTTTTTTTTAAAATATTTTGATTATTACTTTTCATTTAAACAAAAAAAATATTAAAATGATGTTTTTCACCAGCACAGTTAGGTGTCATTTAAACATTTTGTACATTAGTAAAATGTTATACAAAAAAATGTTTCAAATGATCACGAAGTTGAACGTTTCGATAACTTTATCTTATTTTCATACCGTTTTGATTATAACTTTTCAAAAATGTTTTTTAAATGCTATGTGTTTGCTGGGTATTGTTTATAACGGTCTCTCTGAAATTCGTACAGAAGAGAGGTTTAATTCACCGACTGTGTCCTTTCATTTGATTTGGACAAATATTGCAATATTGCAGAACCCGTCTGCCTCCTGAAGAGGTTGTAACGGGAACTTTTCCCGAAGAGGGACGAAATAATTTCCACAGAAAGAGAGACTATGTTTTGTTGTTGCTGTTTTCGAGACAAAGCCTGCTGGCAGAGCTATTTTCTTCAAGCTTTCTTTAATTGTTTTAAAATAAAAATTTCTGGCCCTATCGGTGTTGGCTACAACTTATAGACAACCCTGCTTTATAGGTACAGGTATACGCAATTTACAAATATTGTAGATACGTGTTTGACAAAATAGGAATAACATCTCGTGCAAACTGTATAGGTTAACCTTTCCCGGTAAATTTCGGCAGATGAGTAGCCAATTTAATTTTCGTGCGTTCAAATTTTAACCGTGTTTCAAAATCAGAATTGGGGCATTCATATGAGTTTTGAGGCTTTCAAATTCCTTTAGCAATGTGTCTAATTTAGCATCGTCGTTCTTTTTTGTGTGACGCATAATCATTCAATTTAGCAAAGCTATAGTTTGACTGAAGAGTTTTGCTGATTTATAATTTTGTATTAGAGGTAATCAATTTCGCAACATGAGAATAATGACGACAATGAAATGTGAATAAACAAACTGTTTAGTATCTTCACTCAGTCAAACTTTGAAATTTTCTGTATTCATTTATGTTTCCCGTAGATTTTATATGGAACATAATGTTTGTTTGTGTGTGTTTTGTTTGTTTGTTTATTTGTTTGTTTCATGTGTTCATTTCTCTAACATACTACAAATATATCTTAATTGTTGGTTCATTAAATGCGATTTGTACAATTAGGTACTTTTTTACACTCATTTACTGTCCCTGACCGCATGGGCACGACAGTACCTAAAAAGACACTTATTTTTTATTTGTTAAGTACATTACTGGCGCCCGTGCTGACAGTAAAGTACTTTTAAACTCCGCTTTAGGGAAGGTCTATGGGCTTATTTATAGGCCTGCTGGCCAGCAACCTTTACTGCATCCATTTTGATGGCGATTTTCTCTGCGTTGTCCGTGATCCAGCGAGTTAGTTCCAAGACCTTCCAGGTCTTATCTTCCTTGTGGGCTGTTGTTATGGTTACTGTGTCCGGGATGTTGCCACTTTCATCGCACTGCTTAAGAAACTCCACCATTGCAAGAAACTGGTAGTTCTCCTCATCTGTGCACGGCTGGGCCTGTGAGAAAATACACAGTCACTTCACTGTAAACAAACTTTCTATTTACACCTAATATTTGTTTGTTATTAATATTTAATAATTTAAAAAACAACCACACATTTCTCTAAATTATGAGGTAAATTACATTTAGGTAGAATACACCATTTGCAGATATCGAAATTTTTACTACCGCGTTATTAAGAAATATCTTCATTTTTTAAAAGTAAATAACGATACTACGGAATCCAGCAAAATGATTTAACTAAAATAATATCACGATCGCCAGATGGCGATCGCGAAAAACCCCAACGAAAAACAAGAACAACTGCCCGACACCGGTTGAAAACGAACGTCGTTTTTATCGGCATTCATGATTGTAAAACTTCGGACAGGTCAGTTAAACGATATTTACTGTGAAATACAACCACCTGATAATTAAAGCAATTACCAATTGTGTGTCATATCTTTTAAAAAAAAGGGGCCCGATCCCTCCGTCTCATATTTGGCTCAAAATCTATAGATCAAATTAATGGTCCTTGGTTGAATCACTACTAGTGCCCATTTTTCTTAGTCAAATTAATCTTTGGAACAATTTTAATTAAAGGAAAAAGACACCGTGAACATTAAGTACAGACTGTGCAATAAGTACTTTGTATAGTCTACTTTCAAGAGCGGAAACGGCAAAACAAACAAAGAAAGCCTTCCCAACCAAGTATAATCAATTACCATAATGCGCATGCGTCAGTTAGTAAGGAAATGGTTCTTGATCTCAACTTTCCTTAAAAACAACTCGAGATTTATGAATGAGAGGGAAAAAGTGACAAATTTATTTTATCGATCAAAAATATAAATTAGAAAAGAAAATTCACTCTTGGGCAAAAGAAAATGAAAACGTAGATTGTCAGGGATTGGAACCCGCGCCGCAACGAATTACAGCATGCGCAGCACGACACATTTATATCTGTGGCCGCTATCTGGCTGTTTTCCACGGGCGTCACACAAGATATACCCAACACCTTGATGTTAAGGCCCAGTCCCATTGCCAATGACGCATAAATCACGCATAAATCACGCATAAAATTGGTTTGTGCGTGATTGTTCGTGGAGAAATTGGTCATTTTCTGGGGTTGTGCGTGGTCAGAATCACCGATGAATCGCGTATAAACTGCGCATGTATCACTTACAATCACTGACAAAGAACATTCCACGCACAAGCCCAAACCCGATACAATTTCTGACGTTTTGGTAAGTGATTGTAAGTGGAACATACGTGGATTGTGCGTGTTTTGTAAGTGATATGTGCGTGTTCTGTAAGTGATTCGTCAGTGATGTGCGTGCTAGGAGCCAGTTCCTGACGCACAAACACTGACGGAACACTGACAGAACACGGACATATCACGCACCTTCCACGTCCAAACTACGTACAAACTGCGCATAAACTGCGTATAATCGCGCACGTTGTGCGTGGAAATTTTTTTGAACCGTTCAAAACCGGCGATCGCGCACAAACCCGTCTCCGCGTACAATCACTTACAAAAACTGATGCTCCACGTGTGAAACACGTGGGATTTACGCACATCACTGACGAATCACGCACGAAGAAAATTTTATGCGCAATTCATGAGTAATTCGTGCGCAAGTGCAGTGGGACTGGGCCTTAATACACAGGGGACTGAGCACTCGTACCTTCAAGACTATGTCCATCAGTTTGCTGTCAAATCTTATCTTGCTTGGACTTTTTCCCAGCTGCTTCTTGACTATCCCCTTCCAGTGGCCGGGTTCGTTTTGCTGGAGGCTGTCGTCATCAGGATACATGTCCAGAAAGGGAAAAGAAGGCGGCACTTCTTCCGGTAGGGATACATTCTGGGCTTGCCGAGATTTCGATTTGTTTAGGTTTGTTGTAGCTCCATACTGAAATATAAACAAATTTTTGCTCAGTACGAAGTAACATTCCTTTATTTTTTCTTGTGGCCCACATTTACTTAACAATTAAAGCTCTTTGATTACTATTTTTAGCCTGGCTATATATGTCTGCCTGGCCTAGCAGGTTTATAGTAGGATGCCCCTATACAATCTAGTTGCGCACTGTATCCATCCCTCTCTGTCTCTTATAACAAGCTATCTACAAAACAAGAGCACACGACAGTCGTACGGCCAGAACATTGCAATGGTGGGATTCAGAAAGCGCAGCCACATCGTGTACACTGGCAAGTATTAAAGCCAGTACTTTTGGTGAAAACTAAAAGTTCTTCCGTAAAACATTCCCTACCTCAATCTTATATTTAGCTATTAAGACTGAATTCAGTAGTTCGATGGCCTCTTTGCACGTGTCTCTGCACTTCATCCGAACCTCCTCAGAGCGAGAGTCAGTCTCCAACACCGCATCTTCAACTGCTTGGTGGCACTGACGGAGTTTTTGAGTCAGGACGCAAGCTCCATTGGTCAGTTGCGACTCAAGCTTATCAGCCTCCGAATCACGTGATGAAGATAGCCTTCTACTGCGACGAATCAACGCTATCATCTGTGACATTGAAGCAAATAACCAATGTTAAGACAGCAGGCCTGGCCTTATACATTTCTGAAAAAAATTGTTTTATTCACATTGTTGTTGTCAGTCCAGACAACAGTGTCTGTCTTTGAGATTGTAGTTCCTAATAGGAGTTAATGTTTAGTTTAGTTATTATGGCGTCAAGTTTACCTGGAGCAATTCCCAAGTACTTCCAATCCGGATGACGAAGTCTTCGTTGCTTGACAGCACTTGAAGCAGCTCGTGGGATTTCTCGTGCTTGTCAAGTCTGATTTCATCTTCAAGTTGCTCCACCTTTGCCCGCAAATCTTTGGTCTCCTTCATGGTGCTGAAGAAGAAGTTGCAGATCTCCTCGACTTTATCCGTGCACTGACGTGTCAAGTTGACCGGGTCCTCGGATGTTTCAAGTATGCCACCCAAATCAATGTCGCTGTGTTTGATCTTGTTAACCAGCGTCGACAAGGTTTTCAAGAAGCCATTTTGGGGACTGCAAACTGGTTGTGTCTGAAAAGCGAATTGTATCAATTTTATTGAAAACGTAACGTGGTAAATATGGGGGTGACGTCATCAATACATCTACATTCATTTTTAGCAAACCCGTTCTTAGCATCGTTTGTATATTCATAGATGTTGGCTCTCCACGTAATTACACTGTATGGGCCTTATTCACGAGGAAGCCATTTTGATTGTGTTCCCTGAACGTCTTTTTAAAACTGTGACCCGTGTTGAATGGGTTGGTACCAGACTATTTTGTATTCTAACCTCACTTCAATATATTGTTGAAACATTAGGTATATTTTAATCACAAATGTTTAATTATTCACCAGAGAAAACTGGTATAGGTTTTCCCGGCTATTTTTTATTTTTTTTTCATTTAAGTTCACCATTTCTCACATTCAATTTTTCTGCTAAGTAAATTAGTCTGATGTGTGCTTGACTCAAGCACTCGGTTGATATAAGACGAATTCGACATTTGAATGCCACTTTTCGGCAACATCTTAGACGATTTTGATCTGCAATGACGAATATTCTCAAGCCAATGTTTAAATACAGTGACCAAACTTAAACATTGGATGCTAAAACGAATAAATTGAATTGCTTTTTGCCCTAGGGTTGACAGACCACGCAGTGGTTTATTGTCCCTTGACATGATGATGTACAATTAATCAATTCCCGGTAGAAGGAAAGACAACAATAACGTTCTATTCAAAATATGTGAAGGGAAAAGACATACCATCAGAAGATGCTCGTACAGCTTTGGATAATGTTTCTTCAGGTCGATCCCGAAGAATTTCATGAATTCTTTTTTTAATGCGTCTTCAGTTTTTGCCACATTTTCCTCATCCGATATTAGAGGAAAATAATGATTTTTCCCTTCTTTAATGCAAAGCTCTTCTTTCTGTATACAACGAAAATAAAAATTATTATTCTACTGGAAATAAGGAAAATTTGAAACAATTGTTTTCGGAGTTGAAGGTTGTCTGTGGCAATTTGATATACAGATTATCACCCACTTTATATCAGCATTGATAATAGAAACCAGGAACTTGAACCAGTCTACTCAATGGGAGATTTCGGCTAGTAACCCATCATAAAAGCATTTTTCTGAGGGGTTGAAAGCTAAACAAATAGAACAAGTACTGCATTGGTAATAGCAGAGAATACTAGAAATCCGTCTACCGTACAGCTGTACAGTTGCAAATGTTACTAATGTGCAAACGTTTTATAAGTTATCCCCAAGGTTTGCTCCTTTGTAGCAATTTTAAGTCTCTAACAAATTTACATTTGAATCCAGATCAAATTGTGCGGCTGCTGTTGTTTGTTTTTGTTATATATACATACAGAATACCTACTTCAAACTTGTCAATAATACGGTCTAACAGAGGACGCAGTTTCTCACAGCAATCAGTAGCGGCGTAGACTACCAGTATTTCATCCGAAAACGTTTCCTTCTCCCCCTCCTCTCTTCCATCAAGCTCCAGCTCCCCTTCGTTATTTTCAAACCTGTGTAGGAGTATTTGTCTCTCCATGTTGAAATGCTCACTCCAAGCCTGTCTGAAAAACGGGCCATGGTGCAAGATGTCCATAACACTACGCTTGATGGCTTTACAGTTCAACGCCGATGCATCCTTGTCTCTATCGCGGCTGCCGAGCCCCTCTCTAAAAGATAGGGGTTTTTCCTCTTGATGTATAAGATTGCTACTGTGTAGCGAGCAACTCACGTCAATTTCCGCGAGAATCTATAATATTGGGAAAAAGAATAGTAAATAACGATATTAACAGAATTGAATCCAAAGCATTTCATGGTAGCTTGAGCACTACATGTATGTATATATAAACGTTCAAATGTAAAAAAAGAAAAAAACAACTACCTACTTGGAGGAATACCCATCTTGATGTAACTTGCAGCTTTTTTTTTTGAATCAGTCGAAGTAACTCCAAGCTGGCAACAAGACTTCCACATCTAACGGCCTCCCTATAAGACCTAACGCATCGAGACTCTAGTGGTATGGTAGCACGAGTGGGTTCCTGCTGCTGGGTGTATTGTGCCTGTCTCCTGGAGAAAGTGGATACATTCGCCATCTTGTGCGTCTTTTGGTCAACTGCCGTGGTGTCCTGACTCTGTGCCCTTGACAGAGTTGGTGTAGATGGCATCTGTTGAGCTCCTTGGTCAACTGCCGTGGTGTTCTGACTCTGTGCCCTTGACAGAGTGGGCGTGGATGGCATCTGTTGAGCTCCTCGGTCAACTGCCGTGGTGTCCTGACTCTGTGCCCTTGGCAGACTGGATGTGGATGGCATTTGTTGAGCTCCTTGGTCAACTGCTGTGGTGGCATGGCTCTGTGCCCTTGACAGAGTGGATGTGGATGGCATCTGCTGAGCTCCTTGGTCAACTGCCGTGGTGTCCTGACTCTGTGCCCCTGGCAGACTGGATGTGGATGGCATTTGTTGAGCTCCTTGGTCAACTGCCGTGGTGTCCTGACTCTGTGCCCTTGACAAAGTGGATGTGGATGGTATCTCCTGACCCCGTGGGTTATCCAATTGAAGCTCGTTATGTGCGATAAATAGGGTAATGTCCGCCAATAGCTTTCGACTTTCCCTTTGGTTCAGGCCAGCTTCCATTGAACGCAGAACACTTTGGCGAGCCTTCTCATATGTCTTTTTTGCTTTTTGGGGTCTGAGATTTTGAGACGAAGCCTGTGCTTCTTCCTCAAGGCCCATCTTCAGGTATATCTGTGCCAAGTACCATAGAACTTTGCAACCAGCTTCGGTATCAATTAGATCAATCAATACTTTTTTCAGCTTCATCAAACATGAAGTTCTGAAAGTGTAGAATTCCGACGTCAAGGCACGGATTATTCCGAGGTTGGCATTTATAGTACTTTAACAGATGTGTGTAAGCTACTTTTTTCCGTTTCTTTGCCTCATTGTTCACTTTCCATGTTCCGGACTTCTCGTCTTGATATTCAAATGAAGCTGTGATGTCCATCACTTTGTGCCACATATCCATTCTTGATTTGTGTCTCGAAGCCGTTGTAGTAGAATGAAGGAAATTGGCAAATTCAAAGTAAAGCTCCAGCTTGTCTTTGGTTGTCCAGTGTTCAGACTGTTGCAAACTGGTTTCGAAGATCTTTTCAGCTTCTTTGTGGTTCCCAAGAGCCTTTTGTACTTTGCACAACATCGTTAATGCTGAAGTGTGCCCTTTGTTGAGCTTCAGGCATTTACGAAGCTCTTCAAGGGCTAGTTTATTCCAGTTGTTCTTTTGCTGCTGAACTGCTTTGTCTCTGTTAGAGCATTCGATGTAACACAGCGCCAACTGAAAGTGACTTTGGTGACAGTCTGGACTGTGTTCAATTCCCTCTTTTAATATTCGTATGGCCTTTTCAAACTCACTTGTACGTCTCAAACTTCGTGTCCAATTTCTCAATACCTCTTGAACTCCGGGTGCTTTTTTGTAAGCTTCTTTCAAATACCGAGATGCATTTTCATTTTCCCCGGTCCCTCGTCGACTCAGGTTTAATCCAAGCGATGACTTGGCCAGCTGGTATTCATCTTTGATTGCCATCATCTTTTCCCAGTACCCTTTTTCACAGTCCGTGAGCCTTTGACCTTCTTTATCCATATCTTTGTATACAATGTTGCCGGCTCCTCTGTTTCGTGCCTTACGTCCAGTCATCAGCCCAGCCCCATAGATGAAGCATACGTTTTCCGGGAAGTTCTTCAGCGCTACCTCGAAAAGTTGCAAAGCAGTTTCCACAACACGAGGCCCTAGACGTGTCATGGCGGTTGCACGCACTGCGTCGATCACAGACTGGTCTTCATCCTCTATCTTCAAACTATTAAATTCCTCGAGTAGATATGGCACCTTTTGCGCATCATGACATTTGTGTTCGATCCACATGCGATTCAGGAGTGCTACAACTTTGTAGCCTTTACGTAGTTGCGATTCCGTTCGCTCTATGCATTCGTCAGCTTTGTCGAGGAATTCTCTCGCCTTACGGACATCCCAATTTTTCCCGTTATCCCATACCTCCAGGTAGGCTCTGAACAAAAGGCTTTCTATCCTCAACAAATTTGGTGTCTCTTCTAAGTCGTGATCTATGTTACGTATAATTCGATCGTAATCGGTAGTAACCGCAAACTGCAGATTCCAAGTGAAGTGACAAAGACGTCTTTCTTTCCAAGGCAGTCTTCTCTGGCTCACTTCATCTTTTTTCAAGTCATTTCTGTGAGTTTAAAAGGATAGACATTTTCAGTAATATTTGTGTTTTCTTTGTTTTTCTTAGTAGAATAAAAAGCTGTGGGAAAAAAAGCTAAGCTACAATGTAAAGCAATGTTATCTTAGTTAAAAGCACTACATAAGCTCCTTTTAGCATCTTCAGTTATTTTCGTCGGTAATGTTATTTTTAAGGCCCTCCTCTGGCCGCGGATTCAGCCATGCATTCACCAAAAGCCGAAAAATATATAATACATGCTGCAAAAGGTGATGCATTTTCCAAAAGGTTTATGTCATTTTATTTAAATAATTTTTCAACATAAACGGTAAATAATAATACTTTTTTCAAACCATTTCAAATCATACAACATAAGCTAAACTTGTTTAACGTTTCCTGTAATTCTGATGACAAATTACAGTTAAATTAGCTGCTTAATGGAAGTAATTCTACTTCGAGTTATTTGTCAAACCTTTTATAGAAATTTCAAACAATACGGCAACAGTGTGGTTTTACAAATTCAAGACCTGCTTTTATCATTGCTGTACTGTCTTGTACTGTACTGCCTTTTGCCACATGAATTACAATTGTACATTTCTATAAAGCACACCTGCAAGGACAATCTTTCCGTGCCCCACTCTTTCTATCTGGCAAGTGTTCTTTCAAGCACGAGTGGCAGTACGTAGTTTCCAAGATTCTTTTATATGCTAATGTTGACATATAACCTTTGTTCTTTGTTTACATTTTATGTAGTTTTGATAATATCTGCTTATTTGCACTCGACCTTAGAAACTTACATTTGACCCAAGTGTGCTATATATCGCAACGAATTATGGGGCGATATTAAGTGGAAATAAAAACAAATTATGGACACGGTCTGAAACCGTCTTTTACCTAACGATCTAAGCTGACAAACTACTAGGATCCATCTAATAATGCAGAACGTAGTTGAAGGGCTGTTGTGTTATTAAATAAAGTAACAGTTATCGTTCTCATAAAATCTGGAGTGGTGAAATTAATTGTTGAAATTGTTGATATTGTTGTTGACGAAACTCATTCACCGAGAACATCGCGAATGAGCCCAACCAAGTGCGAGTGCACTAATTACTGTTCGGCTGAAGCCTATACCAAAATTGAGTGTGCCCAGAAACCTGATCTCGTAGATCATGAAATATAAATATGAGGTTTGAATAACAAGTGATGTACACTTTGTTTTAAAGAGGCAGATATACTCAAATCCGAAAAACGCATTACAATGCTGCTTTGAAAAGGGGATTTATTTAACGGGCTAATTAGGCCCTAATTAGTGTTCGACTAAAGCCTATACCCACATTAAGTTTGCCCAGTAACATTATCTTGTAGATTATGAAATAAAATTCATAAATACCTGGGACAGTTTAGGCATTCCTATTGGTCGAGAGCCCGTCACGTGGCCGGTATTAAACGGACGATAAAGACATGGCTGGAAGTGTTTAAACATAGCTGGAAACAACATTCCGTCCCCAGGGCTCACTTTATTTCCCCCCCTTGAACCGTACCTCGTCTACGAAAATAAGAGCGGGTAGTGTTGGGCGCGTACAGCTCGACACCTTGGGAACGAGTTTGCCAATGGCAGTAATAGTCTGGTTCACAGTAAATACGCTTTATTGCATGTATTGTGTATAGAGCGACAGAGGCGGAAACATGTCATTTGACACGGACAGAATGGCGAAACACCGAAATTTACTTGCGACAATTTTCCGGGATTTTCGGGGCTTTTGGGGCTGAATTTTACAAAAAAGGTATTTAAGAATGGGAATAAATGTGTGTTCGGTCGGTATTAATCACTCTGTTTAATACCGCTTGGAGTCTGGGTGCTGATAATTACCCTCGCCTTCGGCTCGGGTAATTATCAGCACCCAGACTCCAAGCGGTATTAAACAGAGTGATTAAAACCTCTCGAACACACATTTATTCCCTTAGTATGAGTTTTTGATAGCGTGTGAGGTATATTTTGTTTTAAATGTTTCATTCTCATTTCCAAATCTATAAAAATAACTCGAAGTAGGATTACTGAGTTCATTAGGCAGCTAATTTAACTGTAATTTGTCATCAGAATTACAGGAAAGGTTAAACATGTGTGGCTAATATGCTGCATGATTTGAAAGGGTTTGAAAAAGTATTGTTATATTTAAGGTTTATTTCGAAAAATTCTTTAAATAAATTGATATAAACCTTTTTAGAAAATGCATCACCTTTTGCAGCATGTGTTAAATATTTGTCGCCTTTTGGTGAATGCGGACTGAATCCGCGCGAAGAGATCCGGCCGAATACGCGGCTACCTTGAGCCAGGTAAAAGCGCACGACGTTTTGAAAGTTGAAGTACGACGTTTTGAAAGTTGAACCACGACGTTTGAAAGTTGAACCACGACGTTTGCCTGTGCGTTTTAGAATGGTGCGACCATCCGTGAGACACCGCACAAATCTGCGTATTGAGAAATCTTCGCAGAACTTGAAATCTAATATAAAAAGGGGGCCTTTTCAAAAATCTGCGCAGAAAATATTCACCATCACATAAATCCGTGCAGAAATCTACAATAAAATCTTCCACATCTGAGATATATACTTAGATATATATTATACGATAACATGTTTGTCATCGTTCAAATTCGCGCAGAATGCGCGATATCGCAGAATCTGCGATGTGTAATGTCCTTTCAGGGCCACCCTAGTGCCGGATTGTGAAAGCATCCGTTTTGCGAATATGTTCGGTTTGCAAAAAGCATCCGAGTTTAAAACTAGAAAAGCATCCGAATTAAAAAAGCATCCGAGTTTATACAAAGCATCCGAGCTAGAAAAGCATTCGAAGTAAAAAAGCATTCGAGATTACAAAAAGCATCCGAACTAGAAAAGCATCCGAATTAAAAAAGCATCCGAATTAAAAAAGCATCCGAGTTTACAAAAAGCATCCGAATTACGAATTTATCCGAATTAAAAAAGCATCCGAGTTTGCAAAAAGCATCCGAATTAGGAATACATCCGAATTAGGAAAGCATCCGAGTTGTAAAAACACGTCCGATCTTTTTGACACTGATTCTGCTTCATATTTGGACAACAAGTGTGGATTCGTATCTAGAAAAGCTAGAAAGGCATCCGAATTAAAAAAGCATCCGAGTTTATACAAAGCATCCGAGCTAAAAAAGCATTCGAAGTAAAAAAGCATTCGAGATTACAAAAAGCATCCGAACTAGAAAAGCATCCGAATTAAAAAAGCATCCGAATTAAAAAAGCATCCGAGTTTACGAAAAACATCCGAATTACGAATTCATCCGAATTAAAAAAACATCCAAGTTTGCAAAAAGCATCCGAATTAGGAATACATCCGAATTAGGAAAGCATCCGAGCTGTATCTTTTTGACACTGATTCTGCTTCATATTTGGACAACAAGTGTGGATTCGTATCTACGAATCGACGCTTTGGACAACAAATAAAGTTAGTAATTCGCGGTTTTCATCTCAACAGTAACCCAAAGCTTGATCACGTAAGATCCTCGAGAAACCCTTTGTATTGTGCAAAATAGGCGTCCATTACATGGCCACAATACCAGAATACATGCCTTCTCATGTCCACTCAATTGGATGACAGTTGACGCAATGGTTTAAGTCAGAGAATACACTCGCAAGTGTAGATTCGTAATTAAGAATCCACTCGGCGCTTTGCGCCTCGTGAATTCGTAATTACGAATTCACACTTTCTCGTGTATTCTCCTATACATAGGCATTCAAGACTACGTTTAAATATTGTTCTACTACCTAAAAGTTTAATTTCTACTACCTATTTGCAATTGATGAAATTAAATTAAAACTCATTGAAGCGCACATGAATTTGTTTCTATAGTTGTTGTTTTCTTTTTCGTTTATGGAAAATAAATTTCGAATTACAAATGAGTTGTTTCACGTTTATTTCGAGGAAGCTGTGTATATATGGCAATAGCTCTTTTACTGGCACTTGAGTTTTCGTCTTTCTTGTTTCATTTACGTCATGTGTTTTGTCTTAAACTGTTCCTTGTGCTTTGTTACCAAACGATTACAGTTAAAGCTTGTACACTGTGTATCAAGAAGACTGTTAAGTAAAGTTAAAAAAGTTACGGTGATAAGTTTGCAATGATTTTTTGTTGCTATAGCCGTCTGATCGTTTGCACTGGTCTTTATGTGTTTCTGCTGATGTTTGGACCATGTAAAATAAAAAACAAATGTTTTTAAGCAACAAAAGCTTCAAATTATCAGGGGGGTCGTTATAAAATTAACAAAAACAAAATGTTGTCCTTTTCCTATATGTTTTTTAACAGGTTTCTTTTTCTTTTTCTCTTATATATATTTATTTCTTCTAATCTTGTCTTTATAAATTTGTTTATTTAGCCTTCAATGTTCTGACGTGCCATTCACGTTTGGCTGTGGTTGCACCATCTCGCACACTTTTCGAGAGTTATTTGGCCGACGCTCTACTTATAGGTACATGTATATATAAGGCAGAATTAGTGTAAAAACAAATTTGAATGTGAACATGAAATTGAACGGTTAAGCAGCCTCTTGCTGCTGGCTCTTACGAAAGTGAACGATCTTTGCGAACTCATGATTTTAAATTGATCTTATTTGGCCAGTAAATGCTAACTGCTGAAATGAAATCAGGCCTAAACCTTTTGACTGTTGAATGCTGATGCAACGGAACATTCAATTTCAAATGGAATTAAACGAGCCGGATATTGAATTTAATGGATGTATGTTTAAATTGGCCGGGAAACCTATATTTAAATTTGGTTGGTTAAAATAGTTGGTTAAAATGTTAACCAACAATGTGATTTTTTTTCTTCAAATTTGACTAATGTTGGGTACATTTTACCTAACTTTTGGCTATTTTTAAACATTTTTTAAAAAACCAACTGTTGTGTTGTTTACCCGGTAACCAACAGTTGATTAAAATGAGTAAATTGACCCAACGTTGGTTAAATTTGGGGAAATTTAATCAACGTTCACGGGTAACATGAATACATCTTACCAACCGGTTACCAGATAAACCACAAAACAGTTGGTTAAAGGGAATTTCCACCGTAGTTTATAATTGCATAAAGTTAAAGAGTGTCAATTGCCATTGTGACTTGATTTTTATTTTAGTTTTATCGGTTTCGGTAATCATATAAAACAGAGATTTTCTCGCACTGCGGTTACCGTCATGCGGGCCGCCATTTTGTTCTGGTTTATCGGCACATTAGAGATATTGTGACGTAGTGTCTGCACCATCATTATTCGAAGCCCGATCGATAACGTGAACCCTTTTGTGTACGGCATAGTGTATATACAGTGTGTACTGTACATGTGGAAGTGGGCTCAAAATCATACGGAGAAGGACCTGATGCATTAATTACTAGCTCACAGATTTTCTATTCTTCTCAGAAAATACAAAAATAAACGATAGTTTGTGGCGCGTCAAGTCGATATTCTGCACAGAAATGCAATACATGTACTCGCAATAGTCGGGCGCCGTACAACATACGTCTGCATAATGTAGTTGGCCGCGTCAAGGTGGGAAACCAGTGCGAACAACAGACAATAAAGCGATGTGCAAAGAGGTGCAACCACTACGTCATAATTTCCCGGGCGAGGCGGAAAATTTGAACAATATGGCCGCGCCCTTGTACTCCTAAATGGCAAGAAATCGTGAATATAATAAGCGCGTGTGTCGTTCTCGATAACAAATCAAAACAAATTATCTGCGGAGTTAGTATGTTACCATATATTCTTTTAGACTAGGTAACATATTATTGAGCCTGGAATTTCCCTTTAACAAATTTGCCCAACGTTGGGTAAAATGTATCCAACATTGGTCAAATTGAAAAAAAATGTTAACAATTTTTTTTTAACAACCAAATATTAACCAGTTCGCACCGGATGACGTATATAAACGCAAATCATATTAATTCCCTTCAATAAAAAATGTTCAGTCAGTGGAGCGGTTTAATTTGCCGCTTTGTGTCGATTGCATGCATTGAGATAGTGACCCCACACACACAAGTGTGTAAAGGCCTTCGATCGTGGACGGGGTATTGTCCGACCGTCTTCCCTCTTTTGTTTATACTCTAACGTTTTTTGATGATCGCCATAGGATTTGTACACGGGAAAAGATCGTGGACGTTTTGTCAATCGTGGACCCATTGTTTGACTCCCAATTCTTTTGTCCGACGACCACGATTGCCGGTCAATACAAACGCACACACACACATACACCACGTGTGTCAAGGCCGTGTATCCACCTGCAACACTCCATTGTTGAAATAGGTACGATCCTATGCAAATAGAGCCTTAATATAAACATAGATAAAAAGAGTATCGAATACAAAGGATTCAAATTTAAACAACTTTGTCAGAATTGAAAGAATAAACTTCCATTTGATATATGGGCTAAACACATGGATGAATTATGGATAGAAATGTACGTGTGGGTAGCTACTAAGTGACGTCTTGCACGTGTTCGTGTACCCCTCTGTGAACAATGGTACGATCTATTTCCACGCACACGATCATAAACATCGTCGCAACATTTTTAACGCGTTTTTCTAGGTTCAATTTTGAAAAGTTGTGTACCTCAAGGTCCCCCTCAAGTTTCAGATGTTGAGTTCAATTTTTACGGGGATAAAATACATACAAGTATATAAAACTTGCCAAAAACTGCAGAAGGTCGATTATCAACTGTACAGCTCAAAACGTGTGTATTTCAATGGCAACACCTCAGCTCGGTCACTGATTTCGTTGAATAAGTCGCGAGCTCTCGCTAGTCATTTTTTCTTTTACAAATAGACAGTGGTTTTTTAGTTCAATCAAAATACATTGTATACAAGTCAAAGGTAAAATGCTCTGAGAGTATAATAAAAGGGCCAACGGGTTTCCAGTTAAAGTAAAATGCTGTGTGAGCATTCCAGCTAAAGTAAAATGCTGTCTCAGCACTGCACTCGCGTCAAAAAGGAAGTGGACAAGAGAATGCCAACGAGTTTTACCTCTTACCCCCCCAACAAGCGCAGACCGAGCGAAAGGTCAGCATGTGTGGGCCACTAGTTCGGTGTGGGCGGGTCGAAACCGTTGCCCTCCCACCGAGCCCCCTCCTCCCATAGCAGCATGGACTCACAATCGGGTAGTCTAAAGCACCGACTCAATGAGCCAATGAGAGAGAGACACACGCATTGGAGGGGAAAGCGCTGCACTCTCTGCGAGAGAGAGAAGGCCGCAATAAGAGTGGGAAGGCGATCACCGGCTATGTAACGCGGTCGGTGGTCACGTAGCTGAATAACTGGCACGAAATGGGCGGCGCGTAAACAATAACTCGTGCTCGCGCGATAGGGCGGATGAGCACGAGCTTATAAATAAGCTTATAATGGGCTTATTAACGGATAATCTCGACGCGCGCTGTGGGCCCACGGTGAAGTTCACTTCTTACCCGCTCTGTGCGCGCTGTGTATCAAGTAGTAAGTATGCTGCTGTTGGCGCTCACATGTTTCCGTGCAAAAGTTGTTGAGTATTGAAGCAAGGTGACATCGTTTTTTTTTGAATCCGGCACACGTGTCGGATGAATGAGAGAAAGCGTGCGTTCGCTGTGTATTTGCGAGCGTTTGTGAGACAAATGCGCGCAAGGCACAGCTACGTACGGTGGTACGGTCTAAAGGCGGAGAAAGAAGGCGGTGCTAAATAGAATTGTCATTGTCAACTGACGTGATGACCTGTTGCAGTGTATGAAGTGCAACCATATGCAGGCACAGGCGCTCATGCATTAGGTGTAGCTGACAGATGCTGAAAGTACGCCGGCGCAGATGTGCATGCAAAGCGGAGCGAAGGCTGTCAAGTGTCTTGGGCTAGCTGGAGGGTGTAGGTTAGAATTATGGGCGTAGCTAGTATGCGCCAGAGTAGAAGAGCGTATATAGCGGCACCTAGGACCTCTCAGACAGTGTCGTCAGTGCAGGAGAGCGCGCAGCGTATATCGAACATTGGTGATAGTACTCTTTATAGCAACGCAAAACCAAAATTGAACTCCATCCAAGCCGTAATGGCTATCTTACGATGACCCACCAGCATTAGTGTATGCAAATAAATGCAGTGATTACGGTACGGTGCTAACCAGTTAACATCTACTGCTCGGTGGGAGGGCAACGGTTTCGACCCGCCCACACCGAACTAGTGGCCCACACCTGCTGACCTTTCGCTCGGTCTGTGCTTGTTGGGGGGGGTAAGAGGTAAAACTCGTTGGCATTCTCTTGTCCACTTCCTTTTTGACGCGAGTGCAGTGCTGAGACAGCATTTTACTTTAGCTGGAATGCTCGCACAGCATTTTACTTTAACTGGAACCCCGTTGGCCCTTTTATTATGCTCTGACGTCGCCTGCATTTTACCTTTGACTTGTCCACTTCCTTTTATTTAGTAGCTTGTGTTTGAACAGTAAGAAGTTTGCATGCGCGCTTTTGGCTCGGGATCATCGGGTGCAGTCCCTCACCCAATCGCTCGACTAACTCCACATCTGGCGTCCGGTTTTTTTTGTTTATAGTCGAGCGAGCGCCTTCCCCCGGCCGATTGCCCAGATGTGGAGTTTTTTGTGTACTCGCCGGCAGCAGCGCTTTGACGCCCGTGTGCGCCCACCACTGCGCATCCTCTTTGAAGAGGCGGGCGATACGCCGCTTGTGCGTGCGCAGTCGGCGCATTTTCTCGTATGCCGCGTAGAGGCGCGCGCAAATGTACTCGGAGGGTAGACTTGACCCAAGTCGGACTTACCATGGAGTTAAGACTACCAATTTGCTTTCGTCAATCCGGCCGAATAGTTATGTGCTTTGTTGGCCTTAGAAAAAAGGCTCCGTCATCTGGTTGTCGTTCCGCTATCGGCATCAACGCGATGTCATCATGTCAGTGCAGTAAATCCGACTTGACGGATCGGCCAAACAAACCCCCCGCGGTGATATGTAGTTATTCATAAATTATTTGCATACGCATCACACGGTTATCGATGCATGCCAAATAAGTCCGCCAATCGGTACGGACTCGCTAGACCGCTAACGGACTATGGAGGAATGGTAGGCAGTACTGTCACTAGATGCCTTTTTCAAATTAAATAACTGCGTCCATACTTCGTTTATTTAGTTAGAGTATGGTATAGTGCAAACTTAACGGCCGGACAATGTACACGATAGCAAGACTATTAAACCGTTTGTACATTTACACATAATGTACACTATGCACATGTGTATGTACATTGTACATCACAATGTCCACGTATGTCCGTCACACAACTGGGTCAAAGTTCATATTATTACAGATATATGCTAATTTATACAATTCTGCAATTTGATTGGCCGCTACCGTTTTCGGTAGATGAGCCCATAGGTTGTGTAAAAACGTGTGGCACATCCGTCAAGTCGGGATTTCTGAACCACACATGAGCATGGGTGGCGCATGAGGGCGCGCTACTGATAAGCGTGGACGTGACGCGAGGCGCACAGTGTGGATGACCATGAGCAATGTTACCACATAATCCCGACTTGGATCAAGTCTACTCGGAGGGCAGCTGGCTGCACTTGCCGGCACACTTCTGTTTGTGCGGCAGTGAGGTGCCCTTGTACTGCGGCGGGCTGTTGTTGCAGAGTGTCAGCTCACTCTCTCGCTTGGTGATGGTGAGCGGCGCCGGCGCGCGAATTTTTTTTTCCCAAACAGGTTTGCAAAATTTCATGAATTATTCAGTAGTTTGGATGAGAAGTTATGTTTATTCATCGGAATAAAACATGACGTCACAGCATTGTTGTTATTAGTTACCTATTTACAATAAATCACTTTAAAGAACAGCTGTTGTCGAGCTGCTATACGTAGTGAAGTGGATAGTGGGATTGGCTATGGATCAAAGATCCCGGGTTCGAATCCTGGTGTAGTAGGTCACCTCGTTTTTCCTAGTCAAATTGATATCTTTAGAGTATTTTTAATTTAAGGGGAAAAGGAGACCTAGAACCTAAGTGTTGTACAGCGATCAACGCAACTACTGAATAATTCATGAAATTGTGCAAACCTGTTTGGGAAAAAAAAATTCGCCGCCGGCGCATGGAACTTGGGGCGTCGCTTTCGACGCGGAATGCGCGCCATGCGGTCGCGACGCGCGTCCAGCCATATGTGCATGAACTGCGTGTAGAGCAGCTGCACGTGCTGGGCCGGACGCGTGTCGTCGCGTGGCTGCGCGGAGTGACTGCGCAGACGCCGATTGATCTTATGCGCCCTATCGCGCGAGCACGAGTGCGCCCGCGCGCGATGCGCCGCCTGCGGCCCGGTGTTGTCGCCGCAGGGCGACTTGGGCATGTGCGCTTGTATCTCGTGCGCGTCGCTAGTGTACTGCGACTGGCTGCTGTCGACGAGTGGCAGCTCACTCTCCCGCGCCCCGTAGGGTTTGCGACGCAGTCGGCGACGCGGCGACGCCTTGGGCGGCCGTCGCTTGTCGGCCGCACTGCGCGCCATTATTTTTTTTAGTTTTGTGTTTTGTTTTTGTTTGAAGGGTTTTTTACGTTTTTTTCTCTTACCTCTTACAAGCAATCGTCTATCGCTTGTTGTGCCCGGAAATCGATGCGTAGATTCCGAGCGAAGGAAACATGCAAAAAAACACAATGTAAGTTTGCCGATGTGCGAACAAACAGCAAACGGTTGTTGAGTATAGTTGCAAGTTGACACCTCGGTACACGTTGTTCCCACACAGAACAGAACCACCCGTTACAGTTAGTCGAGCCCATCTACTAACCTACCCGACTCTAAATAAACCAATCAGCCTACTTTGCCGTCAGACCTACGGTGTTGCGTCTTGCCACAGACCTACGGGCTACTAGTATGTATATACTATATAGTACTGTACACCATTATTACATTGTTCTCCGTATACCCATTAGCTCCTACCCTGTGAGGAGATAGCACTAGTCAATAGCAGCTGCTACTTCGTTGTTTCTGTCTTAATTGTCTAAATTGGTCACTTTTGAAGCCAAAATACGTTTTAGCTTCGTTATTTCGGGTGTTTTGTTACTTTTTTTAACCTCCCCCCCCCTCCTGCGAGTCGGCGTCGTCGTTGTCATCGGCGAACGTCTGCGATTGTGATGATATTGTCCAGCGTCAAGTTGCCGTTGTGCTTCACTACAAAGGGCACACTGTGACTGCTGCAAAAAAGCGAAATAGTTTGACAATTTTCAGCAGGAAATGAAACAAAATTGCGGCAGAAGCAAGAAAGTTAGACAGAAACACAGAATTGACCGAAATTGCCGATAATTTGAAGCGATTCAGACAGCGAAAATTATTACCAGAGCTGAAATTTGTGGTTGTGTGCGCAAGCGTTTTGGCGGCATTTGCGCAGCGCACACTTGCAAACAACGCCGCACAATTGCGCAGTACATGCGCACTGACACTAGCAAATGCTAAAACGCCCGAACTTCACAAAAACGCAAGAAATATCACACATTCTTGCACCGAGTTTCACTTAGGAATGCATTCATTCACAGATGCTTTTAGTGCCGTTTTCGTCGAACTGAGGAAATTCACATGTCAGATGGTCAGATTCGTATGACAACCCCCTCTGAGAAGTCGAAAATCAAAATTCTGTCCCAATAGAACTCATGCCCTTGATCTCCTGATCATTTTCGTTATTGGGTTCTTTTCGATTCCGTGGAGCGATCGCGAGTTATTCCAGTCGGACTGAAGAAAGAAGAATAAAATTAACGCAAAATCGGTGCACTGGCAAAGTAAGTGTGCCGCGGCGCTGCCACTCCCAGCCGGGCGAACCCGTTGGGCGTGACGCTCCCGCGTCACCCTAGATCATTGTAAAGAGGAAGCTCTCTACTGTGTGGTGGTGCTACCGCTGGAATTTTGCGGTCATTTTCTGTCAAGAGGGCTGTGACTCATGAATGGAAAACAGTCCCGGTGACTTGCGCGCCACAGTAAAAATGGTAAAACTGCGGTTAAAATAAATAAATAAATGACGGTACTTTTATTTTAACTTAAAATTATAAAATAAACACTTGAAGAGAGAGGATAAAGTAGGCTTTATTATGATAGTTTCGCCCGTAAAATTGATAGATGCATTTCTGAGTTACGAGCAAAAATATGCAGAAAATGCGTGTTTTTCAAGCCTCCCACACACACTGTTAAAAAAATATCTGTTAATTAACAGTACATTCTATTGTCAATTGGCATTACAGTAGTTACTGTTTTTTAGCAGTACATTATACTGTTGTTTTTATCTCTGTTTATTAACAGAGATTCTACTGTATTGGGTACTGTACACCTACATGGATTTCCCTGTTTTGCAACAGTGATTAACCCGTTGTTGTTTGGTTAATATAACAGCAAGTTTTATGTCGAAGTTTTGTCCAAAAACAAACGCTCCTGTTGAAGTACAGTTTTCTGTTACGCGTATTGCGGCAATTTACATCGATGAATGAAGTGAGAATGGGAACCAGACCTATTATAAGTAATTACGCATAACACAATACTACAGGTATTACGTATACAGTTATATAGTACAAATGCTACGATAACCTACTAAACACTTTAACCATTGTCGTGAGTTACTTTTATATTCAGCTTTTCCCGCAATGATGAAGTCACGCTTTCAAATGAATAATTTCAATATTTAAATGCGGAGGGAGATGAGATGCAATTCTTCAGATTTATTTGCTAAAAATCAAAATTGTATCAGGGAATTGCTTTAATAATTACACAAAGTGGTAAAAAAAGTGTGTTTTGTGGTAAAACAACACAGTTTAACATGACTTTTGTGAACACTAATTTCCTCACTTTTGATTGGTCAGTTGCTGCGTAATGAGATTCGTGTAGGAGAACAGTAGATTCTCTGTTAATAAATACTTCGTTGGCGTTGCTGTATATTTACAGCAAAATGTGTTGTTATAAAACAGTAATGTTGATGTGTCTTAACATAACGGAAGAAAATGCTTGTTCAAAAGATGATGTTTCTTGTTCCAGTACAAAACTTTAATTTAACAGCGAACATTCTGTAACCAAACAGAGAAATTCAGAAAAATGTACATAGACAGTACTAGTTTTGTTTATATGCAAAGAAATCCCAAAACAGTAATATCTACTGTTATATATTGACATTTTCAACAGAAAAACAACTGTGAAGTTACACAATTTTTAACAGTGCAGTTCAAGCGTGCGATTTGATCGTTCTGTGGAAGACTAAACTTTAGTGAACCAGAGGAATTCATATGTTTTCCCCAGATTCAAAACGGATGACGCATTAACACACCACGAGCAATGCCGGTGTGAAAGGTAATTCTGTCCCCCTGGTAAATGTGTCCCACCGGACAGACTTACCAGGCCGTGACCCGGTAAATCTGCCCGGGGGGACACATTTACCTAGGTATTTCTGTCCCCCTCCAGGTAACGTTAAACGTGTCCCCCTGGTAAAATTGTCCCGTGCAACGTTACAAGTCTAGCACCAACTAGACGCAACAACCAGTGTAGTACAGGTTCACCCCTTCATGGTGCATCATTTGTGGCAGACTGTAGGATGTGTAGCGTACTACAAATTACAGTTGGTTAAAAGTGCTGCCACAGTTCGTGCTGAGTATATATAATTTGTACGCGTGCCAGAAGTCTGAAAATACTGATTACCGCTAATTTCCCTTTCCAGATCGGTTGATTTAATTATTACAGTTATTTATATTTTTATTTTTATTTTGATGAATCGATGAAGGGAAGAGAAGTCCAAATAATAAATACCATGTGGGCTTTTCATTGAAATAACATCAAAATAACCACTTATGTGTGGAACATTGGGGGACAAAATTACCTAGAGAGGGGACAGAATAAACTGGAGGGGGACGGAATTAACGGCTCTAGGGGGACACTTTTACCTAGGTAATTCTGTCCCCCCGGACAATTTTACCGGGAGACAGAATTACCGTCCACACCGGAAATGTCTGTCAGCATCAACCAAGGCCGGAAATGCGTGGGTGTGCTTCCCGGCACTATCGGCCTGAAACCGCCTCGGATCGAGTTTCGTTAAAAATAATCCCGCGCCTCGGCTATATGATGTTAAAATAATCCCGGCGCGAACTAGAAATACCTAGGTAAATGTGTCTCCCCGGACAGATTTACCGGGTCACGGCCTGGTAAGTCAGTCCGCAGCGCACGTGTTAATGAGGTCATATCCCGAACTTTATTTGCAGGGCCAGTGTGGACGGTAATTCTGTCCCTCGGTAAAATTGTCCGGCGGGACAGAATTACCTAGGTAAAAGTGTCCCCCTAGAGCCGTTAATTCCGTCCCCCTCCAGTTTATTCTGTCCCCTTTCTAGGTAATTTTGTCCCCCAATGTTCCACACATAAGTGGTTATTTTATGAAAAGTCCACATGGTATTTATTATTTGGACTTCTCTTCCCTTCATCGATTTATCAAAATAAAAATAAAAATATAAATAACTGTATATACATGTAATTAAATCAAGCGATCTACGTTTCTGCGCGAAAGGGAAAATAGCAGTAATCAGTATTTTCAGACTTCTTGCACGCTACAAATTCTGTATACCCAGCACAACTGTGGCAGCACTTTTGACCACCTGTAATTTGTAGTACCCTACACATCCTACAGTCTGCCACAAATGATGCACCATGAAGGGGTGAACCTGTTCTACACTGGTTGTTGCGTCTAGTGGGTGCTAGACTTGTGACGTTGCACGGGACAATTTTACCAGGGGGACACGTTTATAACGTTGGGCAAGGAGACAGAATTACCTGGAGGGGGACAGAAATACCTAGGTAAATGTGTCTCCCCGGACAGATTTACCGGGTCACGGCCTGGTAAGTCTGTCCGGGGGGCACATTTACCAGGGGGGACAGAATTACCTTTCACACCGGCGGCGAATTTTTTTCCCCACTATGGGAAAGGGTAAATGGGCGTTTCTACACCCCTCGCGTCATGATTATTCAGTAGTTTCAACAATTATACTAAAATATATTGTTATTGCTCAGTCAACTAGTTACACGTAGGCCAGAGGTACATTAAAGCACTTTGAAAAACGGCTTCTGTCGACCTCTCCCAGTAGCCAAGTAGATAATGGGTTAGGTTATAGATCGTAAGATTGGGGTTCGAGTTCGGATGGTGCTCATTTTACATTGACTATTTTTGGATTGTAAGTTTATTGTGGGATGAGTTTAATTTGAGGGGAAGCAAGGTTCTAAGAACCTAAGTATCTTCCATTCAGTGGGGTCTAGACACGCCCAGTTATGATAATTGGCCTTTACCATGCTGGGAAAAAAATTCACGCGGGCCGGCGTCGCAAATCGGCCACGAGATTTACGCGAGTAATTGCGAGAGTTCGACCGCTTTGTTTTCACGAGCTACACGTTGCAAACGAAGCAGTGAATCTTCAAAATAGCATGGTAAGTGGAAAGCGAACGATTTTCTTAATCGAATGATATAAAATATGACGAGATTCAGTATGTTTTTGGCAGAATTTTGTTCACTCGAAGTTAGGGTATGATTTTAAGGAAATTTGTTGTCGTGTGGTTAGTTTCTGCGTCCTAACTGGACTAACAAATATTGACAAAAATTATCAATACACATCGATAAAGGAAGCAATGATCTTTCGTTTGATATACAATTTAGCCTGTGGTGATATTTTTTTCATGTATTTTGCGACGATTTTCGTGCGCGCGATTTCAACTTTTTCGGCCATGTCTTTCGGCTTGTACATACGCAGAGCGTGTATTTCATTATGCACAAAAGCACATACATGCACATGTACATGTACATGTGCTGGATATGCACTAGATGGAAATTGCACAGTAGCCATTATTAGTATATTATTAGTATATTACAGTAGCCACAGTAGCCGTTATTACGAAGCCTTTTTCAATGACGTCATTTTCGACCAATGAGGGCGCAGGAAGACTATAGACTGTCATGGCGGGGTGTTCCGTTCGTTACTTTCTTGTGAAAGTTAGGATTTTCTGCGCCCTGACTGGACTAAGTTAAAATCAACCCCAAATCTACATTCTTTTGATAGATTATGAAATTTTCTTTAACATCAGTGTAAAATTGGGTTGTGGCCACCGCCAGAAAATGGGAAAATCTCGTCATTTTTTAAAGGTCAATTTGTTGGTTCGGAAGCTTTTTTACGTGTTATATTTCACCCTCTAAATGTCATATAATTTCGAATATGATTTTATAATATACCAGAGTGTTTCCTTATCCAAAAGAAAATATACATAATATTGACAGTCGGTGAATAAAACGGATGTTTCAGACCAAATTCCAGGCGTCGTCGCCAGCTCATTAAGTATTCAAAAACGAGGTCACGCACAAAGTGCTATGCATAAAGCGCACATAAAATGAACGGCTTTTCAGTGCGCTGCGGACTGACTGAACACATGAGGATTGTAGATGTGCATTCGAATTCGCGCTAAAATGAATGATCAATATATGCTAAAATTCAGTGCACATTCGGAAAATCGTACGATGATGTTTTACGACTGAATGCCGCGACACATCAGTATGCCTTTTTATGGAGACAAAAAAACAACAACGATAGACAATAGACTAGTCAGGCACTTACCCTGCCACGCCGCCAATATCATCAGGTTTGGATGCCATGGATTTTTGTTTCTTTTCCCGATTCTTTCTCGTGTTTTTCTTGCTACCGCGGGTCTTTTTTCTCTGTTGGCTTTTCACTGTATCTGGCTCCTTGACATCGGGTCCTTTGCTGTTCTGCTGATCTGTAATCTTTCTGTTATCTATGGTTTCAGTCTGGAGCAATCACTAGCGTGTATAATTATTATGCACTATCATCTATCGCGAATATACGTACTCAAGGGAATAAGCCACTTCGACATTCCAACTGCGCATGTGCACAACAATTTTTTCTCTTGAGATAAATACGGCAGACAAATGCACACAAGGCTATGGGGGACGTGGTAACCGAATCCGGATGTTTTACATTTTCTTGTGAAATCGGGGGAAAAAAAAATTTGTTCGAACAAAAGTTTGGCCACACAAAACACCTGAAAACACCAAAACGTAAAAAAAAATGTTACTTAGGAACTTTAGAACACGACGATCTCTTTAAATTCGCTGGTACCCCGCTATGCTTTTGCACGCAATCGCTGAAATGTTTATCTCAAAGAAAAAATCGTCAAATCTCCATGAGCACACGCGCAGCGGGAATATCGAACTGGCTTATACCACTTGCCCACCAACATGATCGATTTCATGTAATTGAAAGAATAGAACCCATAACTGATAATAATCGATTATTTGTACATGTAATCGGGGAAATCCAGTTAGTTTCACACAAGTTGCAACTCAGTTATCAGACCTTAAAATAACTCTTAGCGTTTGAGAAGGAGACGTTTTTAAAGAATATGTTTTTGAAGTTATACAAAATATACAAAATGACGCCAGTAACTTTAGCCTTTATCGATACTGAGTTTACTGTACCGAGTATTCTTTTTACACATGCCTGATGATGTCATACCGTGAACCTGGACTTCAAACGAGAAAATTTCTATTAGAGGTTACCAGACAGCATAAGTAAAACATTAATCAAATGCAATTAGAAATATTTCCTTGTAAACCAATTTACAGATCGGCGTTGAGGTTTGTTGTTGTTTTGTTCGTTTTTTCTTTAGCACACGGTAGTGCTCAAGGTCTGACCAGAACATTCTGCCCGTTTTGACGCAATATTTGCCCCCGTGTGACCATTATTAGCATAACACAAAGAATAGGAATCTACAATTTACCGCGGGGTGTTACGAGTGTGAGGGGCTCGCGTAAATGGAAATAATAAAAGAGCGTATCATTTTGTATGTACGTTTGTTTAAATTTTGTATTTGATGTATAATTAAGTATACACATAGAGTACGCGGTATTGTATGTAATAGAACTAACGAATGAAAAAAAAGGGCCGGATGTATTTTGTATATTTTAAAATTGTATGTACATAAGTTGCATGTATTGTATACCAATATATAATACGGGGTGTGTTTTAATGAATAAATAATAGAAAGTATATGGAATAGATAATATCATAATAATAAAAAAATACAATGAGAGAAAAAATTCCAAATACATACAGTTTTATAGGAAGGCCATTTACTAAACTACGCAAGATCCAACCTACAGTATAAGAATGGTACAACCCAATCTGAATTATTCCGTTGAGCGCTCCGCACAATAGCCTTTGTCAAAGGTTTGTGATGAGTCATCGAAGGACGGCAGTTCGCGGTGCTTCGCGGTGCTTTTAAATACATGAATGTGCGCAACGCTTGATTTTAGCGGTTACAAATACGTCGGTTTGACCATGGAGGAAGGAAAACAGTTTTCCTTCCTCCATGGTTTGACGGATGTGTGGCCGATTATTGAAAATGTGCAATCTATTTTGCAGCAAATCAAATTGTCATTGTGTCACAGCCTGAATTAAATATTCTTTTAACTTGTTATAATTTAAATTCGCACATTCTGCATACAATTTGGTTGTTTAGTGTATGCTGTGTGGGAGGTTTCAACCAATGAAAGGGTAATGCTGGTCCATACATAACAAAAGGTTTGGGTCACTGAAGCAGCGCTTGTTTTGTAGCAAAAAAGATTTATGAAGAATGACGTGAAAAACCCGTCTTTTTTACATCCATCTCCACGCTGCTAAAAGTACTGCATATTATTGCCTAGTTTGACTAGTATAGTACGACTCAGACTATGTTCTTTCTAATAAAGCAAACAAATTACAATTTCATTATGATTTACCCACGCATTTGATTGCTTAAAGTAGCCAATTTACTGTTAGTTTTAGCTCGTTTTCTGTGTAAAATCAACGGTTGGGGCGACAGAGCTGTTTTAGATTTGCACAATTTGGCAGAGCGCCCTCTTCAGTTTCTTAGTTTGAGAAAGTGTTTTTTCTCTGTAGTTTTTTCTTTCTAACCATATATCCCTCGTGAATAAGATTAAAACTGCTGCAAACTGCTTACTGGCTGGAATGACCTGAAATATACAAATCAAATAAGTTAAGAGGGCCTAATATTTCGATCTTAAGAAGATCTTTTTAAGATCGAAATATTAGGCCCTCTTAACATATATGACTCGTTTTGATTGGTCAATGTTATCCCCCGCGTAGCTAAGATATAAAACCATCACACGCCGAAATTTTGTGCCGAGTGAAAATGTTGGTGCGGGGAACTGTATCGCGTAGTCTGGTCACGGTCCCCGTACATAGTACAATACACAGTGGTGGAACTAGACTTGCTGCACAGACTGCTCGGAATGTGCTACACACAGTAGCGTTTTGCCAAGGTCGTTTGTGTAGTGCCAGGGTATCGGAGCATTATTATGCTATTTTAATAGGGTCCTTATACCACTAAACATTTTGATATGAGTTTCGCGGTTTGTTGGTCATACAATCCCATTATGTTTTCAGGAGGTCAACAAAGTTACGACTCCACCCAGCTAGCCGGTGCCGCGCAACGCGCGGCATTCCGCTAGTTTACTATAGGTTTTTCCGGACGATATCGCAAAATGTGCACATAAATTTGTAACTGGTGCATTCGTTTTTGTGCGAAATAAGATGAACGTTTGCATTGCCGTTTTCTATTTAACACTTGATAATTCGTTTTTGCATAATGGTGCATCCAGTCGTAAGAAATCAGCACACAATTTCCCGAATGTGCACTGAATTTAGTATTGATAATTCATTTTAGCGCGAATTTGAATGCACACCCGCAATCATGTTTTCCTTTTAATTTATCAACAATCAATTTCGCTAGATGTGCCGCCGATTTTCTACGCATTTGTATACCTGGTCAAGCATTGGAATTCATTTATGTGTTATCAAAAGTAACATACAAAGAATTAAACCAGGTTGTCTCGTCTTTGAAACTACCAAATAAATGTTATATGAACCACTAAGTTGAAGAACAAAATCTTTCTTTGCTCAGCATTTGCCACGATCGCATCATATAGCTAGATTTTACTTTATGCCCCCTAAAATTTTCCAATAATGGCTGCAAGAGGGAGATACAGACGAGTCTCGGACGTTGATCGAAAACGTCTTATCGAGGCCTTTGAGGCTGACGACGCGGACTACTTAGATGTAGCAAATAGACTGGACATCAACCACTCATGTCTTGGTGGACAGTTCATTGACGGATAGACAATTGAACTGATAAAATGATAGAGAAGTCATTAACAAAAACAAAATAACCTCAATTCTTCAAAATCTTTATTTGGATAAATCCTAAGTAACCTCAATCCTGCAAATTCATCTGATGCATCAACTTCCAATTGACCTCATTCCTGCAAAAACCTTCAATTTGCAAAGAGGATTTTGGAGGATTTGGGACGGTTAGGGTTAAAATAAATTTAAGAGCCAACACATAAATGATCAATTAGTCCCACGATACATTGATTTATTAATGAATTAATCCAAGTTGTATCGTGAATGATATAGCCATATGTACTTCATTGAAATTGAATGCAGAATATGCGAATTTAAATTATAACAAATGAAAAAGAATATTCAATTCAGGCCGTGACACAATGATAAATCGATTTGCCGCGAAATAGATTGCACATTCTTAATAATCGGCCACGCATACGTCAAACCGAAAGCCCAATCACGTCTATGTAATCGTTTAAATGAAACGCTAAGCACATTCATTTATTTGAATTAAACAAAATAAAATTGAATGCTCGTTTTTGCGAAAATGAAACTCGGACATATACGTCGTTCTGAAATTTTGCGCGAAATTGAATACATATTTTACAAATGAATGTGCACATTTTGCGATATCGTCCGGGAAAACCTATAGTATGAACGTTCACAATCCTATTTTCTATTTAACAATTGATAATTCTTTTACCATAAATGTGCATTCAGTCCAAAAAGAAACGATTTCCCGAATGTGCACTGAATTTAGTATACTGATAATTCATTTCAGCGCAAATTCAAGTGCACATTCACAATCCTTTGTTCCTTCTAGTTTATCAACAATCGATTTCGCAAAATGTGCAGCCGACTTTCTGCGCATTTTGTTTTAAATGTATGTCTGTCAAGTATTGAACTTCATTTATGTGTCACCAAAGCAACATATGGGAAACTGAACCAGCGACCAGTTTTATGTAGAGATCTGCTAAGCACAACCATTTGCTTAGCACAAACAAGTCTTGTTCAGTAAAATCAGGTTACTAGCCAAAACTTCAAGTACTTTTTATGCTAAGCAAAAACCAGCTGAATCAGTCCCTACCAATATAAATATCACCTGAAAGTTTGGTTCGTAACCCTTTTTTTTAAAGGAAGAATTTTCCCGTTAAGTAATATCTTTTGTGGTTAGCAGATCCATGAAATTGGCCGCACGTGGTCTAGTCTTTTCTAAACATTGGAGAGGTGACACCTGCGAAACGCACTGCATGCATAGTACAACCATTCTCAAACATACATCTCCGATGCCTTGAAAATGAGAGAGAAACGACATTAAAATACAAATTGTAAATCGGCCCAGCAAGTTTTAAACGCTTTTTGGTTGTCACATTAACTCCTATAAAGTCTGGTCCAGGACCAAGCCTCCCACAGCATGCGAAATACAACCAAATTGAACGCAGAATAAGCGAATTTAAATTAAAAACAAATACAAAAAAGTACTTAATTCATTATTCAATCGATTTGCTGCGTAATAGATTTCAAATTCTTAACAATCGGCCACCTATGCGTCAAACCCAAAGCCTAATCACTTAAAGCCATAATCGTTGAAATGGAACGTTATGCACATTCATTTATTTAAAAGAAACAAAGTGAAATCGAATGCTCGTTTTTGCAAAAAATGAAAGCCGGGTATACGTTGTTATCAAAATCAGTGCTAAATTGAATGAATCTTTTACAAATGAATGTGCACATTTTCGTCCGGAAAAACTTATAATATTTGTATTTGTTAGTACTAAATTACTAAATAAAGCACTACTACAATGACTCTTGTGAGCTTGCCACTCCCCCAAACCAAGCGGGTTTGTAAATAGTACGTAATGTGCCAATATCACTGCCGTCTGTCATCACAGTGTGCAATTATTATTATTATTATTTTTTGTGTGTGCTATTTAGGCATTTTTTCCTTTAAGACTTATAGAGTACTTAAACATTACACAATTATATCTACGAAAACACCCTAAAACATGTCCGTATTATTAAAAAAAACATAACGTTCATGTTGAAAAATGTAACCACTTGGGGTCAACAAAGTAACGCTAACACGTGGCCTCAATCATTACCACGTTTACAACGTTTTACAATCAATTACATGCATTTACAGGTAGGATACACCATTTGCAGATATCGAAAAAAATTACTATCGAATTATGAGTATATATCTTAGACATTTAAAAGTAAATAATGATTGTAGGCATCCAGCAAAAGGATTGCGCTAGATATCCTGTAATTGTTCCGAAAAATTGAATATTATAAAAACAAAAAACGCCGGACGGCGATCGCAAAAAATACAAAAACAGCATAAGAACCACTGTCTGACGCCGGTTAAAAACGAACGCAGTTTTCTTGCTTTTCTCAGCTTCCATGACTGTAAAACTTCTGACTGGTCAGTTAAACAATACATACTATAAAAAACAACCCCCCAAATCCACTAATTCATGATAATTCAAGTAATTACCAATGGTGTATCCTACCTTTAACATCATACAAATGTTGTCATGCAGAAAACACCATACAACATTGTCACAATGTTTACAACAATACCAAGGAATGAATAGAACATCAAAATACAACACGATCCCGATGTAAGATTATTTTAGCAATACATTGTCAACAAAATCATTGAATAACTTGTTATTAAAAAGCATTTACAACATAGTTCCTTGGACTCAAACATTTAGGAAGTTTTAACCAGTTAAACCGTAGGCCTTGTTTACATACACGAGCTGTTTTTTATACACGGGCATACAGTGTATTATTTTGACTATTTTATAAAAATGTTTTAGGCATTAAATTAAAAAAATGTTACCAAAATGATGTCTTTCAGAAGTCATTCAACCATTGTACATTATCAAGTGTTATACAATTTGTGTTTTTATTACGATATATGTAAACGTTTTTTACTTTTTTTTTTTTTTTTACTTTACTTTATTTCACCTCATGGTACATATCCATTCACAAATATTCATGTGTACATACAATTATGTTAAATACTTTTATAACGAAAAAAATGATTAATAGTAAATAGTTAATTTACCAAGAGATGCAGGGGACCCGCAAAAAGCAGAGCTTGTCGAGTGCGAGTCCCCTGAACAAAAACAAACAAACAAACAAAAACATAAACAGCAAGGTACATATACCCAAAACAACAATAAACAGAAGGTATTTCTACAAAGATATGTAAACAAGGACGACGAGCGTGGATTAATGTAAAGGTAAAGGCAGGCCCTAAGTGTTTACAGAATTTAGTATAGAGATGGAGGCTCATATAATGTACATGCAACGGCGCTATTAAAGGAAATTGGAAACAAACATAGGCCTACTCAAGGCAATATTAAAGGCCGAGTATTTAAGGATTGTAAAACAGTATTAAACTACATGTAGATTTGTTTGTACAGGGCTCATGTAGACAATAATACGATTAAAGAAAAAAAGGCATTCAAGAAAAAAGTCAATAAAGAAAAATGGCATGCTTAAAACAGTTGAACAGACAAAAAATAAGTAAACTGAAAATTAACTGACAACAAAAACAATGAATTTAACAAATGGCATGCTTAAAACAGTTGCAAAAGTAAACTGAAGTCGAATGACAAAGAGCAATGATTTTAACAAAATGAAGTAAAAATAATATTAAAAATAATTTTAAACTGCGATACATGGTTGTACAAGGCTCATAATTAAAAACAGGGAGACAATATGAAGAAAAAGAAAGACATACATAAACTATGACTTAAATAAAACAATTCTTCAACAGGATACAATGGAACTCATAAACATTAATATTTGTTGAAAATGTATTGTTTGATCTTAGTTTTGAATGTAGCAATAGATGGAGACTTTTTGATAGAGTTTGCAAGGGAATTCCAAAATTTAGGGCCCTTAAATTTAACGCTTTTCTTCGCAAAGGAAGTCCTTACTGATGGCAAATGGAAGTCATTGGCCTGTCTAGTTGAATGGGTATGTAAAGTTCTGTTTGTGTAAAACATCGATGAAATGGATTCTGGAAGATCATTTTTAGTTAGCTGGAACATAAAAATACCAAGTTGATAATAATATATATCATTGATCTTCATTTTCTTATCTTGTACAAAAAGTGGGTCTGTATGAGCAAGGTAGCTAGTATGGTTAATGATTCGTAACGCTTTTTTTTGTAATAATAATAGTCGATTAATCGATTTTTGAGAAGAATTTCCCCAAGCTAAAATTCCATAGTTAATGTAAGACAAAATTAAGGTGCTGTACAGAGATAGGAGAATATATTTAGGGGCAACAAACTTAATTCTATTGAGTACGCCGATATTTCTTGAAACAATTTTACACAGGTAATCAATATGAGTGTTCCATGATAATTTGTTGTCAATATATAAACCAAGAAATTTGGTACATTCTGTCACAATAATCTTGTTTTTATCAATAAGAATATCCATTGGTAATGATTGTAAAGATTTACTAAACAACATACAATTTGTCTTTTTTATATTTAGCGAAAGTTTGTTGGCTTTTACCCAGTCTGATACCAATACAAGCTCAGAATTTACGGTATCGATCAATTCATTAATGTTTTTACTGCTATAGAACAAATTGGAGTCATCAGCAAATAAAATACACGATAAACGCTGGGAGACATTGACAAAGTCATTTATATATATGAGAAATAACAGTGGTCCAAGAATAGATCCTTGAGGGACTCCACAGGATAGGGTTTGTATATTTGAGGGGGAACCATTAACTGATACATATTGATTTCTATTTGAGAGGTAACTTTGAAACCAAGCTAGAGGGGTTCCTCGGATGCCATAATAATTTAGTTTATCTAGCAATATATTATGATTTAAAGTGTCAAATGCTTTTGAGAAATCAAGGAAGATACCAAGGGTGTGTTCTGAATTTTCAAATCCTGTTACAACCTTATTTTTGAGAAGCAGGGTAAGATTGAAATAGGCCTATAGTTGCCCACTTGGTCGGTGTCCGAAGCCTTGTGGATAGGGATAACCTTAGCTATCTTTAGGTTATCTGGTACTATACCGGTTTGTAAAGAAATATTTATAACATACGTAAGAGGTTTTATGATAGCGGATACAGTCTTTTTGAGAACAGAGGATGTGATTGAATCAAAACCACTACTAACTTTATTTGGTAATTTTTTGATAATATCAGTAACTTCATCTATTGTAGCTGGGTAAAAATAAAAAGAATGTGGGTTTGGGTTAGTGAGATAATCAGTGAATTTTTGTTTGCATTGAGGAATATTTCTACTCAGATTTGGTCCTATGTTTACAAAATAATTATTGAATTGGTCGGCCATAACTTGAGGATCATTGGTTGTGTTTCCGTTTACTATAATATTTGAGATTTTTGTGGTAGGTGCGTTTTTATTGATGATTTGGTTTATAATTTTCCAAGTATTTTTGATGTTGTTTTTTTCTTTTTCAAACTGAGAACAATAATAAGTCTTCTTAGCAGTGCGTAAAACAGTAGTTAGAATATTTCTGTATTTAGTATAATTTGCGTGGTTTGTTTCATTGCGTTTAGAAATAAATTTATGGTAGAGCTTATTTTTTAGTTTGATTGATTTCAACAAGGATGGTGTTATCCAAGGTAATTTGGGATTGGCTTTATTCTTATTTTTACTTCGACACGGAACATTTATATCATGATGATAATTAAATTTATCTGTAAAGTTAGTAAAAGCTACGTTTGGATCTTGAGAGTTAAGTACAGAAGACCAGTCCGCTAAAATCAAATCATGTGTTAGTTTATCTAAATTATCTTTGGTATAATAGCGAGAGTTGGCTTTTGTATTGACTTTTGGGGAAGTTTTGGTTATTGGTATTGAGGTAAAGATAGGAAAATGATCAGTAATATCCGAAGTTAAAATAACAGAATCTGGTATCGGTAAAACGTTGGTAAATATATTGTCAATTAGAGTAGCTGAATTTCGGGTTACTCTTGTGGGTTTATCTATGAGTGGAATAAATGAGTGTGAAAACAAGATGTCAATAAAATTTTGAACTGAATTATTATCCTCATAATGTAAAAGATTAATATTTAAGTCTCCAGCCAGAATACTGTGTTTATTTTCAGTAGAGATACAGGTGATTATATTATCAAAACAGTTCATGAAGTCATAATATAAAACTTGTGGAGGTTTATATAAAACACCAATAATCATATTTTTTGATGTTTGCCTCAATTCAAAAAACAATGATTCCACTGAGTTATTAGAATAATTTAGGTCATGACGTATATTATACTGAATATCATTTTGAACATATAGGGCAACGCCACCACCATTTTTAACTGCTCTATTATTGGTAACTAATTCATACCCTGGTAACAACATTTACGCTATTTAAAGTTGTTTGATTGTTATTTTTCAAAAATGTTATTACAATGACGTCTTTCATCAGCACAGTTAGGTGTCATTTAAACATTTGTACAGCATTATTAAAATGTTATACAAAAACATGTTAAAAATGTCCATGAAGTTTCTAAAGTTTTGATAACAATATTCTACGCTTTAAAAAAAAAAATGTTTTGATGATTACTTTACATTTAACAAAAAAAAATATTAAAATGATGTTTTTCACCAGCACAGTTAGGTGTGATTTAAACATTTTGTACATTATTAAAATGTTATGCAAAAAAATGTTTCAAATTATCACGAAGTTGAACGTTTCGATAACTTTATCTTATTTTCATAATGTTTTGATTATAACTTTTCAAAAATGTTTTTAAAATGCTACGTGTTTGCTGGGTATTGTTTATAACGGTCTCTATGAAATTCGTACAGAACAGAGGTTTAATTCACCGACTGTGTCTTTTCATTTGATTTGGACAAATATTGCGATATTGCAGAACCCGCCTGCTGGCAGAGCTATTTTCTTCAAGCTTTCTTTAATTGTTTTAAAATTAAAATTTCTGGCCCTATCGGTGTTGGCTACAACTTAGACAACCCTGCTTTGTAGGTACAGGTATATATAATTTACAAGTTTTGTAGATATGTGTTTGACAAAATAGGAATAACATCTTGTGCAAACTGTATAGGTTAACCTTTCCCGGTAAATTTAGGCAGATGAGTAGCCAATTTAATTTTCGTGCGTTTGAATTTTAACCGTGTTTCAAATTCAGAATTGGGGCATTCAATTGAGTTTTGAGGCATTCAAATTCCTTTAGCAATGTGTCCAATTTAGCATCGTCGTTCTTTTTGTGACGCATAATCATTCAATCTAGCAAAGCTGTAGTTCGACTGAAGAGTTTTGCTGATTTATAATTTTGTATTAGAGGTAATCAATTTCGCAACATGAGAATAACGACATTGAAATGTGAATAAACAAACTGATTCGTATCTTCACTCAGTCAAACTTTGAGATTTTCTGTATTCATTTATGTTTCCCGTAGATTTTATATGGAACATAATGTTTTTTGTTTGTTTGTTTGTTTGTGTGTGTTTTGTTTGTTTGTTTCATGTGTTCATTCCTCTAACATACTACAAATATATCTTAATTGTTGGTTCATTAAATGCGATTTGTGCAATTAGTACCTTTTTTACACTCATTTACTGTGGCTGACCGCATGGGCACGACAGTACTTAAAAAGACATTACTGGCGCCCGTGCTGACAGTAAAGTACTTTTAAACTCCGCTTTAGGGAAGGTCTATGGGCTTATTTATAGGCCTGCTGGCCAGCAACCTTTACTGCATCCATTTTGGTGGCAATTTTCTCGGCGTTGTCCGTGATCCAGCGAGTTAGTTCCAAGACCTCCCAGGTCTTATCTTCCTTGTGGGTTGGTGTTATTGTTACTGTGTCCGGGATGTTGCCACTTTCATCACACTGCTTAAGAAACTCCTCCATTGCAAGAAACTGGTAGTTCTTCTCATCTGTGCACGGCTGGGCCTGAGGGAAAAATACAAAGTCACTTCACTGTTTTTAATATTTCATTATTTAAAATACAACCACACATTTTTGTTCAATGATGACGTATATTACATTTTAAAGGTAGGATACACCATTTGAAGGTATTGAAATGTTTACTACCGAATTAATAAGAAATATCATGCTTATTTGAAAATAAATAACGATTCTAGGCATCCAGCAAAATGATTGAACTAAATATTCTGTAATTGCACCGAAAAATTGTAATTTATTTAAAAAAATCACGATCGCCAGACGGCGATCGCGAAACCCCCCCAACAACAAGAACAACTGCCCGACCCCGGTTGAAAACAAACGCCGTTTTCTCGTCATCCATGATTGTAAAACTTTGGACAGGTCAGTTAAACGATATTTACTATGAAATACAACCACCTGATAATTCAATCAATTACCAATCGTGTATCCGACCTTTAACATAGAAACACCGCCAAAAACATAACTAACGTATATACTGCAAGATTTTTGTGTGGTAATTTTACAGAAAAAGGGCTAGCAACAGAGTTGCCAGCACTTTCAGTTATTTCATTTTACTGTTAGATTTCTAAAATTAATCACAGACCTTTTGTTATAATAAAAAAGAACCACAGACCAATTTGTTTGGGCAAAAAACAGACAAACCCTAAAATGTTATTTTTATGTTTACAATCGGCAACAATAATTATTAAAGTTTACAGAAATGTTGTTTATTTAAACTGTTACAGAAATATGCAAAAATCTATGAAGCAGAATCTGCAAAATTACTTATTTTGGTATATTTACATATCCCCACTATATCATCGTTCACAAGTTAGGACCACCTCATACAGAATGTGCAAAGTAGACGCATGCGCAAAGGAAAAAACAAAGCGACGATTTCTCCTCAAAACATACAAAGCCGTGAAAAGTACGATGCTACAACCTACCCTGTTCCACAACAGAGAATAGGAAACGAAATTAGACATTACATTACAACGCCATAGCTGTTGACAGGAACGGATTCTCCTGTACGTGCTTTGCAGGAAGGCAGGTCCTCCTCGCTCTGCCACCGACCTGCTTCGCAGAAGCAGAGGTGTGGTGAGTCTTTTCCAGCGTTGTGGTAAGAGGTGTTAAACGTCGCGGTGAGAGTTGCTCAGCATCGGGGTAAGAGTTGTTGAACGCTGAACAACTCCTACCACGACGCTGAACAACTCTTACCAAAAATAAAATAAAAACGTACAATGTCAGGAATTGGAACCCGCGTCGCAACGAATTACAGCATGCGCAGCACGACACATTTATATCTGTGGCCGCTATCTGGCCGCTTTTCCACGGGCGTCACGCGAGAGATACACAACACCTTGATGTTATACACAGGGGACTGAGCACTCGTACCTTCAAGACTATGTCCATCAGTCTTTTGTCAACTCTTATCTTGCCGACACTTCTTGACTATCCCCTTCCAGTGGCCGGGTTCGTTTTGCTGGAGGCTGTCGTCATCAGGATACATGTCCAGAAAAGGGAAAAAAGGCGACACTTCCTCCGGTAGGGATACATTCTGGGCTCGCCGAGATACCTTCGGCGATTTCGATTTGTTTAGGTTTGTTGTAGCTCCATACTGAAATATAAACAAATTTTAGCTTAGTACGAAGTACCATTCCTTTATTTTTTCGTGGCCCATATTTTTAAAGTCATTACTTAATAATTAAAGCTCTTTGATTACTAATTTCAGCCTGGCTATAAGCCTGCCTGGCCTAGCAGGTTTATAGTAGGGTGCCCCTACAAAAATCAATCTAGTTACGCACTGTATCCATCTCTCTGTGTCTCGTACAATAACAAGCTATCTACAAAATAAGAGCACACGACAGTCGTACGGCCGGAACATTGCAATGGTGGGATTCAGAAAGCAGCCCCATCGTATACACGGGCAAGTATTAAAGCAAGTACACAGGCTGTGAACAGCGAAGAATGAGCGCAAAAGCTCTAATTCAATCCAAGTTTTATTATTTGGTGAAAACTAAAAGTTCTTTCGTAAAACAATCCCTACCTCAATCTTGTACTTAGCTATTAAGACTGAATTCAGTAGTTCGACGGCCTCTTTGCATGTGTCTCTGCACTTCGTCCGAACCTCCTCAGAGGGAGAGTCAGTCTCCAACACCGCATCTTCAACTGCTTGTGGCACTGACGGAGTTTTGGAGTCAGGGCGCAAGCTCCATTGGTCAGGTGCGACTCAAGCTTATCAGCCTTTGAATCACGTGATGAAGATAGCCTTCTACTGCGACGAATCAACGCTACCATCTGTGACATTGAAGCAAACAACCAATGTTACGACAGCAGGCCTGGCCTTATACATTTCTGGAAAATTTGTTTTATTCACATTTTTGTTGTCAGTCCAGACAACAGTGTCTGTCTTTGAGATTGTAGTTCCTAATAGGAGTTAATGTTTCGTTCAGTTATCATGGCGTCAAGTTTACCTGGAGCAATTTCCAAGTACTTCCAATCCGGATGACGAAGTCTTCGTTGCTTGACAGCACTTGGAGCAGCTCGTCAGCTTTCTCGTGCTTGTCAAGTCTAATTTCATCTTCAAGTTGCTCCACCTTTTTCCGCAGATCTTTGGCCTCCTTCATGGTGATGAAGAAAAAGTTGCAGATCTCCTCGACTTTATCCGTGCACTGACGTGCCAAAGTGACCGGGTCCTCGGATGTTTCAAGTATGCCACCCAAATCAATGTCGCTGTGTTTCATCTTGTTAACCAGCGTGCAAAAGGTTTTCAAGAAGCCATTTTGGGGACTGCAACCTGGTTGTGTCTGAAATGCGAATTGTATCAAGTTTATTGACAATTTACCACACGGAGGCAACCAAAGTTAGAAATAGGTCTGCAATAGCCCTATGTATTGATTACATTATACGCACTGTTTACCACAATGCATGATGGGAGGAAGTGGGGTTCACCGCTGCGGCTTGTACACACATTTTACGTACATGCACTAGCACTTTCCATGTTCATTTTTCGACTTTGTAGTTCACGAGAAAATAATCTTTTCCTGTCATCTGATGTGTAGTCTTTCACGAATGACAGGGTTGAAAATGCACATTTTACTTTCTTTCGGTCGAAAAGTGATTGTATGTCGCCATTTTGCACGTACAAATACAGCGAGCGTCTATCTATCTATCTTCTATACTATAAAAGATGAAAAATGCGCCATCTTGTCCCTGGGCGCCGCCATCTTGGAACACAGGGCCGCGCCATCTTGGCGCGTGGTTGGCGCCATGTTGGAGAGGCGCGGCGCTTTTGGTCGGGCTACTCGTCGCCGTGCGTGTGTGCCGCCGGCGTCGGTGCGGTGGGGTGCCGGATCGTTCGCGACGGCGAATTGAAGATTAAAAAACAAACTCGTATTCGTCCGTGGTGAGATTTAGGAGAAACGGACGTTACTGATAAACGTGTAGTCGCTTTTCGATTGCCTGTTGATGTGTGTGGGCCTTTTTGCGTAAACTATTGCGTTTTTTTTGCATTGTCCTTGCCGGAGTTCGGGCCGCAGCCTTCCCGAAATCGTATACCGTAACTCGGTTGCCGAATTGTTGGCTGTTCGCGATTAAGCGGCAGCTACTGCGTTACGCGAAGCCTTCGCAAATTAATTGTATCCGTCTTGCACGCGCGGTGGCCGAGTTGTTGCCGAGTTTGTTGTTCGCGATTGGGCGGCGCATTCGCGCACTCAAAATAACTTATTTCGTGAGCTCGAAATGTTTTCGTGGCCACGAAATGACTTCGTGCGCTCGAAAAAAATCTGTTCGTGAGCTCGAAATAATTTCGTGCGCTCGAAATACTTTCTAGCTGGTACTCTACTCGCTAAGTTTCGCGGTTTGTTTGTCATCGCTATTGCCTCAATGTTACCTTTGATCGTGCAAAAATGTCGCGAAATTGTATGGCAATCGTGGATATTGTGGCGTGGTGGGGTGGGCCGACGCCAGTCTAATTCCCTTATTTGGTCATGTTTACTTGCAATTTCCAAGATACGGGGTCAGGTCGTATCGGCGGACAATGCCTGGTGGATTGGCGGGAATGGCCGCCAATCGGAGCGCGCTCGCTGCCGCTGGGCGGAGCGAGGTAGGCCGTGACCGCGTGGAACTGTATGCGTGCTTGGGATTACTGGGCAGAGGTAGGGGGTGGCGGCCAATCACGGCGTGGTTGGGCGTGGCCCCGCTGCCTAGCTAGCTCGGGACGGCCGTACGTGGTACGAACATAGATATATGCGCGCGGTTGAGCCTAGGGCGGGCAGTCGTGTAGTTGCTTCGGAGTCGTGTAGTTGCTTCGGAGTCGTGTAGTTGCTTCGAAGTCGTGAAGTTGTTTCGGAGTTGTAGAGTGCTACGGACTCGTGAAATTGTTGCTGCCGAGACAAGGGCTATTCTAGCGGAACGAGCGGAGTAGCTAGCGGGTGCTTCGGTGAGTGCCATGTGCGGTGCCGTGTACCGGTGTTACGCTGTTCCGACCTGACTTCGTGTGCCGTGATTGAGCAACAGGATACGGGGCATAGAGTCCCGCGGTTTGGGGTGACCCAGTTCGTGGTGGTGCCAGTGGTGCGTACGTGCGTAGGACCGAATTATTTCAGTGAGTAATTTGGTGCATATTTGATTGTTGCAGTTGAGAGTTTGACTTGCATAGTAGAGTGACTAAGGACAGGCATTAGGATTGTTGTTGTGGGTTCAGAGACTCGCGATAACAAAGAGGGTTGACCTAGAGGTTGACACAGAGGCCTGAAGAAATAGTCACATGTATAATTATAGTCAACAACTGTACACAGTCTAGTTAACTGGCACCGTCACGCGGGTTGTTGCAAAGCCTGGATTGGAGGGTGGTCTCAGACTATTTATTAGGAGTACTTCAACTATGAATAAAGAATAAATAACAGGGTTCCCAAATAAAGTCAGAATTGCCATGAGTCAATAAAACAATCACTTCCTTTCCACAAAAAGAATTGTGTCGCTGTGTTTGTATTTCTGCAGTCTATTTGTCAAGTCGATCTGTTCTGTAATAGAGTAAGAGGGCCCATAGTCATCAGTATCCAACTGGGCGGTAGATTTCCACCAAAACAAGCTCGCATCCCCGGGCCTAGAGGCTGCTCGAAAACTCCCTCAGGTCCGAGGCAGAGAACCGAAGTTTGGGGCTAGGGGAACTTTCACCATAGTCGGTGATTACCTCCCCTGACCTCTGGTTTAAATTGACCTCGGGAGAGTCCCGCCACAAATGGTGTCAGAAGTGGGATATTTGGTGCTGACTGCTAGAGTTGGCCGGTAGAGAAAATTCTGTGGTTGAAGAGCAATCATAGAAAGAGAACAACATGAGTAACGAGAACACTTCGAGTGTTGAGAGTGAGCTGCAGCAGCTAAGGTTAGATGCTCATTTTTTGCAATGGGAGAGAGACCTGATTGCTAAGAAATTGGAATTAGAAAAAATGAGATCCACTTATGAGAACCCTTTCCAAGAGGGAAGTGTAGACAAAAGGAGCCCAACACGAGGGCCAGTGCGGGTCGATTCTGAGACCGAGTTCCGGAGGCCAGTAGAAACCTCTGGCTATTTTTCCCTGGGAGAAGCGAGTTTTTCGGTGACCGCACGGTCGCCTGAAGTCGCAAGTGGACCAAGGATGGGGAAAGGAGTGAGGTTTGGGGAAAGTACACCCCCTTAAGAGTAGTGGTGTAGGGAAAACCCCACAAGAGATGCTAACGGGTTACAGTGCAATGGATGAGCTCCAGTCTTTTCTGTTGAGCACAAATAACACTGTAGAGGACTCGGGTAGGGGGGGAACAGTTTCTCCCGAAAGAGTGAGAAGAGATTTGCTGAGTTTCGCCCCGAGTTCAGAGGGTACAGGCGCCAACACTTTGGCGGGTAGTTTAAAGGCCTCAGCAGGGCCCTCGATGCCGACAAAGGAGCCCAAAGAAGTAGGAGAGAGAGAGAAAGAGAGGAGTGTTGATCGGCCAAGTAGACGGCCAATTATTACTCCCGATAGATACAATGGCAAGGTGCTATGGAAAGAGTATTTCAGGCATTTCGAGTCTTGCCGGGTTGTAAATCAGTGGAACAAAGAGCAAGCGGCTAGGTATTTGGCGGCCAGTTTGCAGGGAAATGCCCTGAGATTGTTGGGGGACGTTCCTACTGAAAAGACACAGTCCTACAGTGGGCTGGTAAAGTTGCTAGAACAAAGGTTTGGCTCAGGCAGCAAGAGTGAAAATTACCTGGTCGAGTTGAGGCATCGCCGACAAGGCCCAAAAGAGTCGTTGCAAGAGTTAGGTCAGGCCATACAAGAATTAACGGTTAAAGCGTACCCTGAAATACAGGAAGAGTCACGTGACCGTTTGGCCAAGAACCATTTTCTAGATGCGGTCGAAAGTAGGTCAATTCAGGAGGGCATAAATAGGGCTCGCCCTAAAAATTTAGATGAGGCCATTCGAGCTGCACTAGAAACAGAGAGTTTCGAAAAGGTCGAGCAACAGAGAGTGTTCGATGGAAAGCCTCCAAAATTGGCTAGAGTGTTAGATACCGGGGTGGAACAGAGGATCAACGAACTAGAGAATGGAATGAAGAGTTTGACTGGACTGTTAACACAGTTAACCAGACAAATTCAGGTAAAGAGCGAGATAGTGGGAAAACCTGCGGAACGGAGATCACAAAAAAGTGAGCAAGGTGTCAGAAAATGCTTCAATTGTGGGGAGCAAGGCCACTTTGCGCGGGAGTGCAAAAAACCTAAGAAGAGTAGCCCAAAGCATGACGGCTAGAAGTGTTTCAATTGCGGAGAACACGGACATATTGCCAGAGACTGTAAGAGACCCCCAGGAGTAGGGCCTGAGGCAAGAGAAATCGAGCCAGCTGCTCGGTAGGCAAGGGCCCGTAGGCATTACGGAAGTGCTAGAGGGGCGAAGAGACGATGGAGAGATTGCAATGGAATCAGGGGAGAAAACCGGCGAAAGTATGAGGGGGGAAAGGTAATTACGCTGCCGAACCCAAATAGGGGTGCCCGTTTTGGTTTGTTTGTAGAGGGCGTGGTGAGGAAAACCAAGTGCCAATTTCTGGTTGACACTGGTGCCACAGATACACTAATTAGTAGTACGGTGTATTATGAGATACCCAAGGAACAGAGGCCAGTCTTAGAGTCGGACAATCTGAAAGTGAGGCAGGTGGACGGAAGTCCCCTGTCGGTGTTAGGAGTCGCCTGGGTCGAAGTTCAGGTAGGACGGACAACGCACCCAGTCAGGGCGATATTTACAGATATGAAGTATGCCGGAATTCTGGGGATGGACTTCTTGTTGCCCACAGGGGGTAATTTGGATTTCCAGACCAAAGAGTGGAGAATAAATGGCAAGAAAATTAAATGCAGTAGTGCAGGAGAGCCATTTGTTGGAAGAGTAGTAATTGCCGAAGCAACCGTGATTCCATCGGGTCACGAGGCAGTAGTGCCTGGCATTATTGTTAAACGGGGAAAAGAGTGGGCTGGCCCCGCCATAGTGGAACCGCTAGAGGGGGGCGAAGACTTGGCCCAGAAGGGCTTGGTGTTAGCCAGGTCACTAGTGGCGTCAGGGGACCAAATTGTTCCATTGCGACTGTTCAACCCAGGAAAAGAAAAGAGGGTGGCGCGAAAGGGGACAACGGTGGGATTGATTTCCGCCGTGGACCCTGAAACAATAAGAGGCGAGGCCCATGGGTCTGAAGAGGCAAAGAAGGGCTTGCCCTTATACTTGCAAGATCTGTATGCAAGGAGTGGAAATCATGTAGGGATCGAGTATCATAGTCAAGTCAGGGAGTGCTTGATAGAGTTTCAAGATGTTTTCTCTAGCGGTGAGCAGGATATCGGTAGAACTGATTCCGTGAGGCATCACATAGATACTGGGGATGCAAGACCAATAAAAGAGAGACCAAGACGACACCCCGATTGCGTACAGAGAGAGATACAGAGACAGGTCATTGACCTGGAGGAAAGAGGCGTAATAGAACCCTCGGACAGTCCGTGGGCAGCAAATGTAGTGTTGGTCAACAAGAAAGATGGCAGGCACCAAGCGTTTCTGTATAGACTACAGAAAGTTAAACTCGGTCACCATCAAAGACGCATATCCGGTCCCTCGCATCGACGAGACTCTCGATGCGTTGGGAGGTGCCAAGTGGTTTTCAACACTTGATTTGGCCTCAGGATACTGGCAGGTCGCCTTGGATGACGACGCTAGCCAGAAGTCATCATTTGTTGTTAGGAATGGTCTGTACAGATGGAAATGTATGCCATTTGGGCTTTGTAATGCCCCGGCTACATTTGAGAGACTAATGGAAAAAGTGATGGCCGGGCTGTAATGGGAAATCCTGTTGATCTACCTCGACGATATCATTGTCTATGGTAGAACCATCACAGAGATGATAGAGAGGCTCAGACTTGTGTTCAATAGATTGAGGAATGCAGGACTGAAGTTAAAGCCAAGTAAATGTCATTTGTTTGAAGAGTCGGTGGGCTATTTGGGGCATATAGTGTCATCCGAAGGCGTGGCCACGGATCCAAAGAAAGTAGAGGCTGTGTCTGAGTGGCCTGTTCCCAAGAGCGTGAAGGATGTAAGGAGCTTTCTTGGACTTGCGTCCTATTACAGGAAGTTCATTCAAGGTTTTGCAGAAATAGCTAGTCCTTTGCATGCCTTGACAGAGAAGTCAAGGGAGTTTGGGTGGAGCGAATCATGCCAGCGTGCGTTTGATGAGCTCAAGAGTAGACTCCAAAGAGCCCCAATTTTGTCCTACCCCATGCCAGAGGGAGACTTCATCCTCGATACTGATGCAAGTGGCGACGGTATCGGAGCGGTGTTGTCCCAAGTACAAGAGGGAGAAGAGAAAGTGTTGGCGTACGCCAGTCGTAAATTAACCAAACCAGAGCGAAACTACTGCGTCACCCGCAGGGAGTTATTGGCGGTAGTGGTGTACTTAAAGCGCTTTAAACAGTTCTTGTACGGTCGGAAGGTCGTGGTCAGAACCGATCATAGTGCGCTGAAATGGATCCTTAATTTTAAGAATCCGGAAGGACAAATGGCGAGATGGCTTGAGGTGATTTCAGAGTATGACATGGAAGTACAGCATAGAGCTGGGAAGAAACACGGCAACGCAGACGGGTTGTCTAGGCAACCCTGTAGGCAATGTGGCCGAGAGGAAGTGACGTCACAAGAGGACAAGCGATTGGTTAGGGGCTTAGAGGCCATACCAAGTATTACACTTGAGGCTTTGAGGAAAGCCCAGTTAGAGGATGAGACGATACGTTGGGCCTTAGAGGCCAAAGAAGGGAAGAAAGCTCGTCCGGAGTGGGTGGAGATTTCACACTTGACGGCGGCACATAAGACGTATTGGTCCTACTGGGACCAGTTAAGTGTGAGAGAGAAGTTGTTGCGTAAAAAGTGGGAATCTGATGACGGTAAAGTCGTCAGATGGTTATTAGTGTTGCCACATAGTTTGAGAAAAGAGACTCTGGAAGAAGTGCACGGTGGACTGCTTAGTGGTCATTTGGGCATAACGAAAACCCTTGCCAAAGTAAAGAGTAGATATTTTTGGCCGGGCGTGTCCGCAGATGTTCGCTCCTTCATAAGGGGTTGTGACCTCTGTGCAAGACGGAAGTCCCCTGCAAAGAAAGGGATTGCACACTTGCAACAATATAGAGTGGGAGTGCCTGTGGAGAGAGTGGCCATAGATTTGCTCGGGCCACTGCCCAAAACAGAGAGCGGGAACCAGTGGGTACTTGTAGTGGGAGATTACTGTACGAAATGGATGGAGGCCTATCCATTACCCGACGCGACAGCGGGTACAGTAGCGCTCAAGCTGGTGCAAGAGTTCGTGTGTAGATTCGGAGTACCACAAGAACTCCATTCTGATCAAGGCACCAATTTTGAGTCAGAAGTCTTCACAGAAATGTGTAAGGTCTTAGGAATCACAAAGACAAGAACAACCGCATACAATCCTAAGTCAGATGGTATGATAGAACGGTTTAACAAAACACTGGTAAACATGGTAGCGGTGCTAATTGACCCACAAGGGAGGCAGAGGGACTGGGATAAATTCCTCCCTTACGCAACCTTTGCGTATAGATGCACCCCACAAGACTCCACAGGGGAGTCACCCAATATAATGATGTTGGGGCGAGAAGTTAGTATACCAGTTGACCTGGTCACAGGTACACCGGAGACAGAGTTTGACACTCGGACAGACTTTGCAGAAGAGTTGCGAAGAAATTTGCAGAGTGCCCATCAGAGAGCTCGAGACTGTCTGGGGAAGAGCTCCCATAGGCAGAAGAGAAACTACGACAGAAAATCCACCCGCAAAGGTTTGAAGGAAGGGGAGTTTGCCTGGCTACATAACCCGGCTAAAAAGAAACAAATGTCCCCCAAATTGCAGTTGAGGTGGGAAGGACCGTGGCTGATAGTTATGAGGTTGTCAGATGTGACCTTCCGAATACAGTTACGAAGAGGGGGGAAGGTGAAAGTGGTGCATTCTGACAGGCTTAAGCGATACCAGGGTGAGGAACTGGTACCCTGGAGCTACCCTCCACAAGCATGTGGGGTAATGCCTCAGAATGCTCGAGTAGGAGAAAATCCTCGAGTCGAAATAATAGGAGAGATCCCTCAGGTGGAGGAAACAGAGGAAATAGAGCGGGTAGAAGAGGAAGTACCGGAGGTAGACGCTCTTGTAGAAAGTGAGGATGTTCAGGTAGAAACTGACCCCATCAGAGTGCCGGAGGGTACCAGTATGTCTCGGAAGTATCCGAGGAGAGAGCACCGCCTGCCTGTAAGATACAGATAGAGTCAGCAGACATTGTTAAGATATTGAGGTGGTATATATATATAGTAACTGTTTTTTTTTATATTTTTTTTATTGGTTACAGAGCCAAGATGATGTCAAGCAGAAAGAGAAAAGCCAAAGAGTTCAAGTGCAGAGAATGTAGAGAGGTGTTCCCGCGGGGGGATGCTCTTTGGGACCACATCCGAGGTGCACATGGGCCTATAGAGTACCTCCATTGTCAACAGTGTCGGTACCGAGCCACCGCCAAGCATACGCTCCAGAAGCACTATGACAAGTTTCATAGTAAAAACAGAGAAGAGGCGGCAGGAATAGTGCCCGAGTTGGAAAGGCCAGCTGAAAATCTGCAAGTGTTCAGATTCGAAACCAGCGAGGAAGGGTCCGCAGAGGATCGAGTAGAGAATCCAGATGGAGGAGTGGCAGTGCTGTCGCTGTATCCCTGCCCCCTTTCTGCCTTGTTGGCACTGACAGAGCCGGAGGAAGCATCAGCTCCGGTCAGAGTGGTCCCACCTCTCAGAGGGAAACCTCGAGGAATGATGGCAATGCAACCGCCAACACCCCCCTCTCCAACCTCGACATCCTCATCAATGCCACCCCTGGAAATGATGACCCCACCCGCATCCCGAACTGATCATGCCCCATCTCCTGCGAAGATCAGGAGACTCGTCACTATCCGAGTGAAGACGACCACCGAAGTCATCTACCGGGACAAGGTCGTTAAGAGGAACGACGAGGTCTCCCAACATCTTGAAGAGGCGGAGCTAGACGCTGCGCTGGATGACCCTCGGGAGGAAGAAACCAGACTCGCCGGTCTCTAGGTCACGTTTTTCGGTTATAAGTTTTAGTTAGTTGTGTTGAGTTTTAACAAGTAAAAAAAAAAAAAAGTGTTGAGTGTTATTTAGTGTAGAAAAGAAAAGTTATTTAAATTTTACAGGTTTAAACTCAGTGATTCTTGCCTTTAACGTGTATAAAAGAAATCCGTCCATTGATTAAAAGTGATTCCCAGTGATTTTGGATAATTATTTAAAGTACGAGTCCAAATGTGACCTAAAATTATGATCCCTAAAATTATGTGTATAAATTGTGATTGTTTGGTACAAAACCATGGCCAACAAATATTATTGTATAAAGAAAAAGAGATGCGATTATTTCTCTTGCCGGAGATTCAGGGTTTTCAAACATTTATGTCAGTGAAATAAAGAAGAAGTTTACCATGTATAAGTTAAATTGTTGTAAAGAAAAACATAAGAGTGAATTTTACGTGAAGTTTCAAAAGTTGTGCATATTTAATGAGCTAGACTGGTGCCGGGCCATCCATGACTGGGTTCAAGCTGGTTTGGACTGGGACAGTCCAAGCTTTGCTCGGGCCTGTGTGGCGTGGTGGGGTGGGCCGACGCCAGTCTAATTCCCTTATTTGGTCATGTTTACTTGCAATTTCCAAGATACGGGGTCAGGTCGTATCGGCGGACAATGCCTGGTGGATTGGCGGGAATGGCCGCCAATCGGAGCGCGCTCGCTGCCGCTGGGCGGAGCGAGGTAGGCCGTGACCGCGTGGAACTGTATGCGTGCTTGGGGTTACTGGGCAGAGGTAGGGGGTGGCGGCCAATCACGGCGTGGTTGGGCGTGGCCCCGCTGCCTAGCGGGCAGTCGTGTAGTTGCTTCGGAGTCGTGTAGTTGCTTCGGAGTCGTGTAGTTGCTTCGAAGTCGTGAAGTTGTTTCGGAGTTGTAGAGTGCTACGGACTCGTGAAATTGTTGCTGCCGAGACAAGGGCTATTCTAGCGGAACGAGCGGAGTAGCTAGCGGGTGCTTCGGTGAGTGCCATGTGCGGTGCCGTGTACCGGTGTTACGCTGTTCCGACCTGACTTCGTGTGCCGTGATTGAACAACAGGATACGGGGCATAGAGTCCCGCGGTTTGGGGTGACCTAGTTCGTGGTGGTGCCAGTGGTGCGTACGTGCGTAGGACCGAATTAGTTCAGTGAGTAATTTGGTGCATATTTGATTGTTGCAGTTGAGAGTTTGACTTGCATAGTAGAGTGACTAAGGACAGGCATTAGGATTGTTGTCGTGGGTTCAGAGACTCGCGATAACAAAGAGGGTTGACCTAGAGGTTGACACAGAGGCCTGAAGAAATAGTCACATGTATAATTATAGTCAACAACTGTACACAGTCTAGTTAACTGGCACCGTCACGCGGGTTGTTGCAAAGCCTGGATTGGAGGGTGGTCTCAGACTATTTATTAGGAGTACTTCAACTATGAATAAAGAATAAATAACAGGGTTCCCAAATAAAGTCAGAATTGCCATGAGTCAATAAAACAATCACTTCCTTTCCACAAAAAGAATTGTGTCGCTGTGTTTGTATTTCTGCAGTCTATTTGTCAAGTCGATCTGTTCTGTAATAGAGTAAGAGGGCCCATAGTCATCAGTATCCAACTGGGCGGTAGATTTCCACCAAAACGAGCTCGCATCCCCGGGCCTAGAGGCTGCTCGAAAACTCCCTCAGGTCCGAGGCAGAGAACCGAAGTTTGGGGCTAGGGGAACTTTCACCATAGTCGGTGATTACCTCCCCTGACCTCTGGTTTAAATTGACCTCGGGAGAGTCCCGCCACAATATGAATATTCAATTTAGAAACGTGACTGCGTTTCGGCTTTGGCTTTGCCTCCGATTTTCTGCGCGTCGAACATTTTATCAGTCACAGTTTTGGAACATAAAAACAATGATTTATTCCTTTCGTGTTGCCATTTGGGCACATTTCTTCCTTTCACATTGTCAATACTTAAATATTACAACATTATCTCTCTAAAAACCATCGCTATTGCCTTAATGTTAACTTTGATCGTGCAAAAATGTCGCGAAATTGTATGGCGATCGTGGATATGAATATTCAATTTAGAAACGTGACTGCATTACGCAGATTGTTTTTATTCAGAGTCAATGGTATCCTACGGAGCCCCTAAAGGGACATATGACGAATACAGATCACCGTGACAAAATCATTGGATTATTTCATTTCGTGCCCACTAAATGATTTCGTGAGCTCGAAATTTTCTCGGTTTGTTTGTCATACAATCCATTATGATTTTAGGACGTCAACAAGGTGTATCTATAAGTTACGATTCCACCCAGCTAGCGGGTGCCGCGCGAAGCGCGGCAACCCGCTAGTCTATACTATAAAAGATGAAAAATGCGCCATCTTGTCCCTGGGCGCCGCCATCTTGGAACACAGGGTTGCACAATCTTGGCGCATGGTTGGCGCCATGTTGGAAAGACGCGGCGCTTTTGGTCGGGCGACTCGTCGCCTTGCGTGTGTGCCGCCGGCGTCGGTGCGGCAGGGTGCCAGATCGTTCGCGACGACGAATCCCCCGGGGAATAAGATTTAAAAAAAAACTCATATTCGTCCGTGGTGAGATTTGGGAGAAACAGACGTTACGGATAAACGTGTAGTCGCTTTTCGATTGCCTGTTGATGTCTGTGGGCCTTTTTGCGTTCGGGTCGAAGCCTTTCCGAAATCGTATACCGTAACTCGGTTGCCGAATTGTTGGCTGTTCGCGATTAAGCGGCAGCTACTGCGTTACACGAAGCCTTCGCAAATTAATTGTATCCGCCTTGCTCGCTCGGTGGCAGAGTTGTTGCCGAGTTTGTTGTTCGCGATTGGGCGGCGCATCCCTTCTCATTTGAGCTGGTGCCCCGCTTTATACTCCCTTGGCTATTGCGGTGGAAACATAGTAGCAGTTGAGCGCTAGCTTCGTTTTCGGCTTCGAATTCGTGCGCGTCGACCACTTCTCAGTCACAGGTTCTGAACGTAAAAAAAATTATTTATTCCTTTCGTGTTGCCTTTTGGGCAAATTTCTTTGCTTCACATTGTCGATACTTAAATATTACAACATTATCTCTCTAAAAACACTCCGACACCTATCGCTATTGCGCAAAATGTAACGTGTCGCGAAATTGTCTGTCGATCGTGGAAATGAATATGCAATTTAGAAACTTGACTGCATTACGTCAGTTGAGGGCGCACTGTCAGATGGCCGGCCTGTTGGTTTTTTTAATCATGATTTTCACGATGATGTAAATCAGAAATCCCGAAGTGGTTCGTATTGTTTCCCGTACATTTCCTGTTAAAAATCACGAGACGCAGGCAGCATGCAAGCGAAGATGGACTGCCTATTGAGTATTATTAGTTCGGAAGTCGGGGAGTATTTTTACAAAGATTGTTTTTATTCAGAGTCGATGGTATTCTACGGAGCCCCTAAAGGGACATGACGAATAAAAATCACCGTTACGAAATAATTTGAGTTTTTTTCGTACACTCAAAATAACTAGTCGAGCTACAACGTCAGGTGGTAAATATGGGGGTGACGTCATCAATACATAATGGCTATTAACGGCTGGACGGTGTAGGCTACAATAATAAAATGGGTCACCCCAGTCCAACTTTCATCATTTTTAGCAAACCTGTTCTTAGCATCGTTTGTATATATTCATAGATTTTGGCCCTTCACCGACGTAATTACACTGTAAAAGGGCCTTATTTACGAGGAAGCCATTTTGGTTGTGTTCCCTGAACGTATTTTATAAATTGTGAACCGTGTTGAATGGGATGGTACCAGACTATTTTGCATTCTTCTCTCACTTTCAATATATTGTTGAAACATTAAGTATATGTTTAATCACAAATTTTAAAATACTCATCAGAGAAGACTGGTAAAGGTTTTTCCCGGCTATTTCAAAACATTTTTGTTCATTCAAGTTATACATTCCATTTTCTGCTAAGTAAATTAGTCTGATGTGTGCTTGACTCTATAGCACACATCAGACTAATTTGTTTAACATAAGTTTGAAATTGATTGATATAATACGAATTCGATCTTTGAATGCCACCTTTCGGCAACAGCTTAGACGAATTTGATCATCAAGCCAATATTTAAATACAGTGACCAAACTTTAAAATTGAATGATACAATTACTGAATTGGTTTAGTAAAAGCGTGTAAAAAAAAATCGGACGAAATTGAATGTAAAAAATGGTGAATATAATTAAATATGTTTTAAAATATCCGGGAAAACCTATATTAATTAGAAATTAACTTTAGGTAATTTCTATCCACAAAATCCAAAAATAAAGATTTTTCCTCACTTTAAATTCAATATGACCGACTTGTGAATAAAGGCCATACTCATTGTCTTAAATTATTCTGTTTTGCCCTCGGGTTGACAGACGACGCAGTGCTTGATTCCTTTTGACATGATTATGTACAATTAATCAATTCCTGGTTGGAGGAAAGACAACAATAACGTCCTCTTCAAAATCTGTGTATGTGTTAATTAAAAGACATACCTTCAGAAGATGCTCGTGAAGCTTTGGATAATGTTTCTTCACGTCGATCCCGAAGATTTCCATGACGATTTTTTGAAATTTGTCTTCAGTTGTCGCCACATTTTCCTCATCAAGTATCAGAGGAAAATAATGACCTTTCACTTCTTCAATGCAAAGCTCTTCTTTCTGTAACAAAGAAAATTAAAATTATGATTCTACTGGAAATAAGGACTATTTGAAACAATTATTTTTGGAGTTGAAGGTTGTCTGTGGCAATTTGATATACAGATTATCACCCACTTTATATCAGCATTGATAATAGGAACCAGGAACTTGAACCAGTCTACTCAATGGGAGATTTCGGCTAGTAACCCATCAAAAAAGCCTTTTCCTGAGAGGTTGAAAGCTGAATAAATAGAAAAAATACTGCATTGATAATAACAGAGAATAGTAGAAATCCGTTTCTTATAGCGTACAGCTGCAAATGTGAAAGAGCTTTATGTGCAACCCCCAAGGTTTGCTCTTTTGTAGCAATTTAAAGTCTCTAACAAATTTAGATTGGAAACCAGATCAAATTATGCGGCTGATGTTGTTTGTTATTATATGTACATACAGAATACCTACCCCAAACTTGACAACAATACGGTCCAACAGAGGACGCAGTTTCTCACAGCAATCAGTAGCGGCGTAGACTACCAGTCTTTCATCCGAAAACGTTTCCTTCTCTTCCTCTTCTCTTCCATCCAGCTCAAGCTCCCCTTCGTTATTTTCAAACCTGTGTAGGAGTATTTGTCTCTCCATGTTGAAATGCTCCATCCAAGCCTGTCTGAAAAACGGGTTCTCGTGCAAGATGGCCATAACACCACGCTTGATGGCTTTACAGTTCAACGCCGATGCATCCTTGTCTCTATCGCGGCTGCCGAGACCCTCTCTAAAAGATAGGGGTTTTTCCTCTTGATGTATAAGATTGCTACTGTGTAGCGAGCAACTCACGTCAATTTCTGCGAGGATCTATAATATCGGGGAAAAGAATAATACAAAATGATCACAGAATTGAAGCCAAAGTATTTCATGGTAGATTGAGTTCGAGTTGAACATTATGTATATATAAACATACAAATATAGAAGAAAAGAAAAAATACCTACTTGGAGGAATACCCATCGTGATGTGACTTGCAGCCTATCTTTTTGAATCAGTCTAAGTAACTCCAAGCTGGCAACAAGACTTCCACATCTAACGGCCTCCCTATAAGACCTAACGCATCGAGACTCTAGTGGTATGGTAGCACGAGTGGGTTCTGGTTGCTGGGTGTCTTGTGCCTGTCTCCTGGATAAAGTGGATACGTACGCCATCATGTGCGCCTTTTGGTCAACCGCCGTGGTGGCCTGACTATGTGCCCTTGGCAGAGTGGATGTGGATGGCATTTGTTGAGCTCCTTGGTCAACTGCCGTGGTGTCCTGACTATGTGCCCTTGGCAGACTGGATGTGGATGGCATTTGTTGAGCTCCTTGGTCAACTGCCGTGGTGTCTTGACTCTGTGCCCTTGACGGACTGGATGTGGATGGCATTTGTTGAGCTCCTTGGTCAACTGCCGTGGTGTCTTGACTCTGTGCCCTTGACGGACTGGATGTGGATGGCATTTGTTGAGCTCCTTGGTCAACTGCCGTGGTGTCTTGACTCTGTGCCCTTGATAGACTGGATGTGGATGGCATTTGTTGAGCTCCTTGGTCAACTGCCGTGGTGTCCTGACTATGTGCCCTTGGCAGACTGGATGTAGATGGTATCTCCTGACCCCATGGCTTAACCAATTGAAACTCGTTATGTGCGATATATAGGGCAATGTCTAACAATAGCTTCCGACTATCCCTTTGGTTCAGGCCAGCTTCCTTTGAACGCAAAACACTTTGGCGAGCCTTTTCGTATGTCTCTTTTGCTTTTTCGGGTCTGAAATGTTGAGACAAAGCCCTTAGTCCTTCCTGAAGGCCGATCTTCATGTATATCTGTGCCAAGTACCACAGAGCTTTGCAATCAGCCTCAGTATCAATTAGCTCAATTAATACTTTTTCAGCTTTATCAAACCTGAAGTTCTGAAAGTGTAGAATTCCGACTTCAAGGCACGGATTGTTCCGAGGTAGATCTTCATAGTATTCAACCAGTCGTTTGTTAGCTACCTCTTTCGGCTTCTTTGCCATATTCATCACTTGCCATGTACCGGACTTCTCGTCTTGATATTCAAATGAAGCTGTGATGTCCATCACTTTTTGCCACATATCCATTCTTGATTTATATCCCGAAGCCGTTGTAGTAGAATGAAGGAATTCGGCATATTCAAAGTAAAGATGCAGCTTGTTTTCGGTTGTCCAGTGTTCAGACTGTTGCAAACTGGTTTCGAAGATCTTTTCAGCTTCTTCGTGGTTCCCAAGAGCACAGTGTACGTTGCACATTTTCGTCAATGCAAAAGTGTGCCCTGTATTGAGTTCCAGGCATTTACGAAGCCTTTCAAGGGCTTGTTTGTTCCAGCTGTTCTTTTTCTCCTGATCTGCTTTGTCTCTCTCAGAGCATTTGATGTAACACAGCGCCAACTGAAAGTGACTTTCGGGACAGTCTGGACTGTGTTCAATTCCCTCTTTTAATATTCGTATGGCCTCTTCAAACTCTCTTGTATATCTCAAACTTCGTGTCCAATTTCTCATTACCTCTTGAACTCCGGGTGCTTTTTTGTAAGCTTCTTTCAAATACCAAGATGCTTTTTCGCTTTCCTTTTTTCCTCGTCGACTCAGGTTTAATCCAAGCGATGACTTGGCCAGCTGGTATTCATCTTTGATTGCCATCATTTTTTCCCAGTACCCCTTTTCACAGTCCGTGAGCCTTTGACCTTCTTTATCCATATCTTTGAATAACAATCTGCCGGCTCTTCTGCGTCGTGCAATTCGGCCAGTCATCAGCCCAGCCCCATAGATGAAGCATACCTTTTTCGGGAAGTTCTTCAGCGCTACCTCGAAAAGTTGCAAAGCAGTTTCCATAACACGAGGCCCTAGACGTGTAATGGCGGTTGCATGCACTGCGTCGATCACAGAGTGGTCTTTATCCTCTATCCCCAAACTATTCAATTCCTTGAGTAGATCTGCCACCTTTTGCGCATTATGACATTTGTGTTCGATCCACATGCGATTCAGGAGTGCTACAACTTTGTAGCCTTTACGTAACTGCGCATCCGTTTGCTCTATGCATTCGTCAGCTCTGTCAAGGAATTCTCTCGCCTTACGGACATCCCAACGTTTTCGGTTATCCCATACCTCCAGGTAGGCTCTGAACAAAAGGCTTTCTATCCTCAACAAATTTGGTGTCTCTTCTAAGTCGTGATCTATGTTACGTATAATTCGATCATAATCGGTAGTGACCGCAAACTGCAGATTCCAAGTGAAGTGACAAAGACGTCTTTCTTTCCAAGGCAGTTTTATCTGGCTCACTTCATCTTTGTCCAAGTCATTTCTGTGAGTTTGAAAGAATAGACATTTCGGTAATAATTATGGTGTGTGTTTTCTTAGTTTTTTTGTAGTAAAATAAAAAAGCTGTTGAAAAAAAAGCTAAGCTACAATGTAAAGCAATGTTATCTTAGTTAAAAGCACTACATAAGCTTCTTTTAGCACCTTAAGATATTTTCGTCGGTAATGTTATTTATAAGGCCCTCTCGGCCTAAACTTAATTCGCGGGAAAAAACACGTATATATAGGTTTTCCCGGACGATATCGGAAAATGTCTACATTAATTTGTAAAAGATCCATTCAATTTCGCGCTAACTTTGATAACGACGTATACCCGGCTTTCATTTTTGCAAAAACGATCATTCGATTTCATTTTGTTTCTTTTAAATAAATGAATGTACAGAACGTTTCATTTTAACGATTATAAATCCGTGATTAAGCTTTGGGTTTGACGCATAGGCGGCCGATTGTTAGCAAATAGATTTGCTTGCCAAGGTGTCACGGCCTAAATTAAATATTCTTTTTTATTTGTAACAATTTGTATTCGCATATTTTGCATTCAATTTGGTTGTATTGCGCATGCAGTGAGAGGTTTCAACCACTGACCTCTACACCTGGACGAATCATTGTCCATATTATGCCGTGCTAACGCTTGAAGTTGGCGCGAACGAGAAGTGCAACATGGCGGACCCAAGACGTCACTTCCGTGAGCCAATGAAATGTCCAGGTGTAGAGGTCAGAGGATTTACTCTGTACATTTTTATTTATAAACATTACGTCATACGTACAGTACCCACTGACCGCTACACCTGGAAATTTCATTGGCTCACAGAGTGACGTCGTGGGTCCGCCATGTTGCACTTCTCGTTTGCGCCGACTTCAAGCGTGAATGAGCAATGATCCGTCCATGTGTAGAGGTCAGTGAAAGGGCCATGGGCCAGACTTCATAGGACTCCAAATAGTGTTCTTTCGTTTTAGACCGTTCAAAATACGTGTCGAGACGACAACGTATAATATCCAATCAAAAGCCAAGGTGGACAATAGACCCGGTATACGTTTGCGTTTTATTGTTAATTGCTTTAAATACAAGATTTTTATTACAATGAACGTGGACTTTTGTTTTATATTTGCACGTGGATCGTGATTTCGTTTAGTGCTTTTGGTCCAGGAAAAATAAGTTTTGACCTCACACAAATTGCAATACAACAGTGGCGACGCTAAAAGGCAAACAACCAACACAACGAAGAAAAGCAATGCACAAAACGTACATTAAGCAATGAGACCTACCCTCCCCCCTCCCCTCCCGGTCCCTTGTGGTGGTCATGGTGTTTGCGGAATGTTGCGGTTTTTCAAGAATTCTGTTTAGATTTTTAGAGGGGGGGTGGGGGGGGGGGGGGTGGGATGAGAGGGGAGCCTGGGGGGGGGGGGGGGGGGGGGGTGAGAGGGGAGCCTGGGGTGGGGGGGGGGGGGGGGGGGGGGGTGAGAGGGGAGCCTGGGGTGGGGGGGGGGGGGGGGGGGGGTGAAAAAGCGGGAAAAAGCAAATGTTTCAATATGTTGTGCTCTCAAAAGACAGCTCATTGCAGATTGAAGGGGCTTATCTCTGTTAATGTTAAGAATAATACATGAGGGGCAAGCCCTCGGACTACTCTCACACAAAAACGGCGCGCTACCGGAGTGTACAGCCCCTTAACACCCTCCAATATTTCTTTATTTTATTACAATTATTCCTTAAACGAAGGCCTTCTAATACATTTTTACTGTTGAATTTGTTTTAAATGGGAAAATGTTTATTCACGAGACACGAAAAAAGTTGCTTACAATTAAGCATTGGCAGTTGTCGACCTGCCATAACCTCGAGATGAACTAGGGATTTACATTTACAAAAGACCGCGACGGTCACACGACTGGATAAGAAACAAAGCTTGAACAAGGCGAACTGACGGATTAAAAAAAAACCAAGAGACCACGACGGTCAGAAGACTGGATATGAAGAAAGCTAGAACGAGGCGAACTGAAGGATTTACATTTACAAAAGACCGCGACGGTCACAAGACTGGATAGGAAGAAAGCTAGAACGAGGCGAACTGAAGGATTTACATTTACAAAATACCACGACGGTCAGAAGACTGGATAAGAAACAAAGCTTGAACGAGGCGAACTGGCAGATTAAAAAAGAACAAGAGACCACGACGGTATGAAGACTGGATAGGAACAAAGTTTGAACGAGGCAAACTGACGGATTAAAAAAGAACAAGAGACCGCGACGGTCACAATACTGGATATGAAAAAAGCTTGAACGAGGCAAGGCGAGTCATTTAATAATAATTAAGTAGTTCTTTGTTTTCTTTATGTTTGTAAATGATGTATAATTATCTACTTAGCCATGCTATGTTCTTACCGTGACGTCATATTTTGTGGGCGGGGGGGGGGGGGGGGGGGGGGGGGGGGGGGAACGGTGCATATTGCTTTTCATTTTACGGTCACGAATAATGAGCAAACATAAACAACTATGACTTTTTTCAGTTATTAGCGTTATTAAAGCGTATATTTCGCCATACTAAAGTTTTGAATTTCAGGCATTTACTCGCGATGGCGTTTGGAACAAATCTAAATGGTTGAGCTGAAGGGTAGTATTGTAAAAAAATTCGATGCATACACGCTGGTCCTGATAGGTATTAATATAAGAAAGTACAATGATTTCAGGACAATTTATTAGAAGTACATATTTTTCGGTTCGCGTACGTATAGCCTACGCATTGGTTTGACACCTTTTCGATTTGCATTGGTTTCGACCCCCCCCCCTACTACAGACCTTGAGCCATGTATGCATGGTTTGCACAATGTTTAACCCACCCCCACCCCCCCCCCCCTTTTTCACGTGTACGTATTTTACGGAGGTCGATGTTGTTACAGTGATACACATCTTTATCGCTTATCTTTATTATTTTATTACATAGTGTTTAAACTATGGTGACTCGAATTGACTATAGACTCGATTATTGACTCGACTGTACTCGGCCAATCATGACCTTATAACTGGACTCGAGTCACTTCTTTAAAATGGCTTGACTCGATCACAAAATTTAGTGACTCGTTACAAGTAACTATGGAGACCACAGACTGGATGAGATAAACGCCCAATAAATAACAACATAAGGTACTACGGTTCGACACTGAACTAGCACAACCGCATTTAAATATTATCACCATGGGTAGACACCGGAGCAAATTTGTGATGGTTTTATAACAACTAGGGGATGCCGCGCTTCGGGCGGCACCCGCTAGCTGGGTGGAATCGTAACTTATAGATAAACCTTGTTGACGTCCTGAAAACAATTAGATTGTATGGCAAGCAAACAGCGAAACTTATGGAGTAGAGTACCAGCTAGGTGTGTGTGTGTGTTATAAACGTTGTTTACTTTGCAACCAGTTCACTCCGATCCTCCCGGAAACACTCGAACATCGCGAACGTTAACGATAATACCCGACCGTCAACGGAACGTGTTTGGAAAACTTCGGATATATGAGCGAAACTGAAGGAATTCTTTCAGTTTTGGTCACGTGACATTGGCGGCTACCGGACCTAATAATTTATCAGAAATATAAATATTTGGTCTGGGAACCAGACTAATAAAATAACACGTGCAATTTTCCGATGGCACCTCTCCACTGTCATGTTTATTACTGCCATTATTGTTATTATTATCAAATAAGATCAGATCCAACGCGAAAAGTCAGGCCCCCCCCCCCCACGCCCCGCCCGCCAATCCCCCATCTCATCCACCAATCCCCCATCTCATCCACCTCCCCCATCTCATCCACCTCCCCCTCTCCTATTTTCAGGCTTTCATCAAACCCAAATGAATGAAAATGTCTACCAATGGCCTATCCTTGTAGGGGCGCGTTTGTCCAGGCTAAATTCCCGGCTGGCACCAACGGGCGCAATACAAGCCATAAAAACTGAACAAAGACAACACATTCCACGGCTAGATGAGCATCTTCGCTAGTACCCTGTACATGTTGTTATAACAAACCGCAGACAAAGCTTCCTTAATTTAAATAATTAGGTCATGCTGAATATGTAACAATTATCTTTGCGTTACGAATAACAAAAGCCTAATGTCACGACCGGTCGTCACCTGGCCAACGATTGGACGAGGCCCCGGTGGGAGGGCCGTATTGTTTTGCACGGCTTTTGATTGGATAGGAGACGTACACCGTTTACCGTGTCGTATGAACCCGTCTAAAACGAAAGAACACTAATGTGACAAGGGAGGCGAGAATCTGCCGACTAGACTGGCGTGTGCGTTCAAGCGCCGCGAGTTTAATGAGCTCCACCAGTCATGCCATGCGCTATTGTCATCTCAACAATGATGTAATGAATAAACATGAGTCACTAGAGACCTCATGAATCCCGACGGCCGGTATGCAGAAAGACGTGCTGTTCCAAAAATATAGGTTTTCCCGGCCAATTTCGCAAAATGTTCATTCACTTCTGAAAATCGGGCATTCGTTTTCGTCTGATTTTGAGAATCGCTCTGAACACGCGTTTCATTTTCACAACCAGAGTATTCGATTCCATTTTCGTTCAATCAATTACGTGATTGTGCAGACGCTTTCGTTTATGTCCAGTCAAATTCGTTTACAAGACTTACTTTTTCGCTGTTAGAGGGCAATTTCAAACATTGACCATTCTATTTCACTTTTAGTTTAATGCCACTGGCACTAAATAGAAATTAGGAGTTCCTTTTTCATTTACAGTCTGTCAAATTAGTTTTATCTGAAATCAATTTAAAATGAAATTGTAAGCTGCATCGTGCTTCATTGGTTTAAAACAAATATCACTGTAGTTGATTACTGATTAACATTAAATAAAGATCGAAATACTCGTCTTTTTCTTGTTTATTCGATTTTGTTTATATTTTATTTCCATTATTTATCTACAGTATCTAACATAAAGAAGGTTGTTTTTATACCTCTTTGCATTACATTCTGTCACCCACCCCCTTCCCTTCAACGCAACCACTGATTACAAGTCATGTTGCGACAGTTAGAATTTAGCCCTCAATCGGTTCTCCGGCTAGGCATCGAGGTAGATAAGTTTGTGCATGAGCGTACCACCTTGTGCATTTGTCGTGGGTTATTTCACGATTTTGTTACGGGCTATTTCCTGTAAACATGTAGATCTCCAGACTTGGAGGTTAACTCCTTCTTGCGCTGTTGCAGCTTGGTCTCCCATACGATGCTGCCATTCGGGAAGCCCAAGCATCCGCTTCACCCCTGCCTTGAACGCTGAATGTGCCATTTCAGTCGGGTTCAAGAATGGTGAATACGCAGGAAGACGTTTGATGACAAATTGTTCTGCGTCTGGTGGTAGTCGAGCTCTGACGTGTGGGCGAGCGTTATCATATATTATATGATCTTTTTCGGGATATAACCTGCGGCACTCGCCAACCGTTGAGGCAAGGAAATCCTCAAAGGTATAGCTCGAGTCACGGTTTCAGAAGAAATTCTGTGATTTACAAGTGCAACCTCATCGGATATAGCAAAGGTAATGTTGACTTGTTTACCTCGCTGATTATGTACAACTCGCCTTGCTGGTTCTCTATGCACGAGGAGCTCTTCCTGTGATCTACGAGTCAATATGTTATAACCAGTCTCGTCTATGTACACGAGATGCCCTAGTACACCCTCGCGCAAGAACCAATTGGCATACTCGCGTCTAGCATCTAAAACGCGTGCTGCGTTGCGCAGGTCTGGGACATCCTCCGCCAGCTTAAGTGTCATTAGCATGTCGTTCAAGGTGCGAGCGATGGTGCTTGTAGACACGCTCGGTTTATGAGGAAGTCGAGCCTCAAGTTGCTGCTTCATTTGCACCAGAGTCAATAATGGATTTTCATCAAGAAGTCCCTCCAGTGTTGCACGCATGTCCTCGTCAACTGTTCAGTTTCTAGCTCCACCTTTCGGAAGTTGGTCTCTGCGACCTTCACGTACAAACGTCCCTACGATTGTTCTTGCGGTGGATCGATTTATATCGAGAGTATCGGCAGTCTGCAGATAGTCTGCTTCAGTCGACAGTTTCAGTCGACGTTAGAGGTTCGTCTACAATGGCCTCGTGCTGCCATTACGTACGGGTTGATTGAAGTCGATTATCAAAGAGTGGCAATACGTTTCAATATCTGCTTGATTTTATATGATTTAGTATAGCAGGTTTGGAATTCTGTGATGTAACCTGCTATTTTGAATGAACAAAGCGTACATTTGTTTGCACGATCACGAAATTGTATTCCCAAACTCCGCGCGAAAATGTGTGCTTGCGTAAATGAATGCACAGGTAACGTAATGGGCCGTCTGTTTCTTAAAACCAGATGCACGGACAATGAAAACGAATGAACGTTCGCTGAATTGAAAATGGTAATTAAGACGTGCATCCAGATTCAGACGAAAACGAATGCCCGATTTTCAGAAGTGAATGAACATTTTGCGAAATTGGCCGGGAAAACCTATAGTACACGAAACAGGATACGGTCGTTTTATGAGTTCCGGATCGCAAAAAAAAAAATTTAAGGCTGCTTTTGGCTAGACCAATCCTCGAAATTCAAGTAAAAAAGGTTTAGGATTCCTACTTTGAGTGTTGGACATACTAGAAATTTTGCTTTTCATAATTTATGCTCTTCTAATTTTAAAAATACGACGTCAATCCATGCGTCAACAGAGCCAACATCACTATTCCTAGTTCCGGATCGTTTTAACCATAGTTCTAGATCGGGTCAAAAACTGTTTCGTGAATAACGAAAAATAATCGCGCGAAAATCTATATTCAGTAGAACCACCCGTGGAATAAAGCAGATTTTCTGAAAAGGTATTATTTAATTTATATAAATACAGTTCATTTTAAATACTTACAATAAACTTTAAAAAGAGGACTTGTGAAATGATTTTTGTTTAACGTTAGACAGAGCAACAAGCCTGCATGGTCGTCGCGGCAAAACGTTAACTGCCCCGTCACAGAACACGTCACATAAATCGCTTAATGGCGCGCGTGTAGTTGGTACGTATAGTAAGGTATATACACTTTACGCGAGATCTGAACTACATGGGTGAAAACTTATTCGTTCAGGGTTTGGAAGATTTGTTTTTAATACCTGCAGAGACTTTCCGGCTTGTTTCAATTCGACAAATAATCGTCAATCGGACTATAGACAACAAGACATATCCCAAATCACATGTTGTGAGCAACGTATCTTAGAGATTTGTCGTGATTTTGCGGCTCCCGTGATTTTCTACAAACCGTCCAGAGCCTATTAAAAGTGCGAGTCAGAAATCTAGCAATTTGTTTTCTAGACATTTCATTGAAAACAGATTTTGTATCAAAAATCTTTAACGCTACCTTTTACAATGCACTTCATCTGAGACAAAAACAAGTATCGGAGACCAATTCACAGAAGACAAACTTTCATTTAAGGCGATTCGAAATAATCTCTCGCTTTGTATTTTATTTTGTTGAATTGTTACGTCAAATATTTACCAGACTACCACTACACATGGGCCTTCTTATTCCTCCATGCACTACCATCGTGCTCATTGTATGCGTGCGTTCCGCTTGCCATACTTACGTACATGCAGCATTTACTCAGACCACCAGCTGATATCCTTGTTTTTCATTTCACACTTATGCCACAATAACACTGTACAAAGTCTTGTAAAGATTTATTTGTTTGTTTATAGTTTTATTTAAACAAGTACATGTAGGTATTTTCATGATGATTGTAGTGGTGAATTAAATTTTCTAAAAACTTACTTCAGCGGCCGTCAATAAAAAACAAGCTGTAAACAAGTGTAAATAAATGTATTTTTTTTTTCAGTGGAGTTTTAAATAGTAACTTAATCAGACAAAACCCTTCAGTACTCAATACACGCCACTTTTGTGATTAAAAACTAACAAATGTTTTTGAGAAATAAAATCTTCAAATTATCAGGGGGGTCGTTATATAATTAACCAAAACAAAATGTTGTTCTTTTCCTATAGATTTATTTTATTGGTTCTTTCTTTGTCTCTTATATATATTTCTTCTAATCTTATTTTTATATATTGGTTTATTTTGCCTTAAATGACGTGCTAAGTATCTCGCTATGCACGTTTGGCTGTGCTTGTTTCCTTTTGCGATCGAGGATCGAAAAACAAAAGAAAATAATGGGAACAAAAGATCCTCGAAGGACGGTTTCCTTGTCCTCGATCGGCAAGATAAGCGCAAAGCAATGGGGTTAGGTTTCAGTAAAGGAATAAAGGAAAACACAATAGGGAATCCTCGGTCGTAATGGCAATTCACGAACTATAGTGATGGTTTCACCATATCGCACACTTTTCGAGAGTTATTTGGCCGACATGCCCAGGTGCGTTTCCAGGGGAGGGGTTCTGGGGTCCGGACCCCACATTTAGTTCTGTACAAGATTCCCAATATATCTAAATGATCAAAATATATAAGAAAAATAGGCTCATAATGTGCCAGAATGCACCTCAGAGCTTCTACTGTAAACACATTCGGGGGAGAGCCCCAGACCCCCCGCCCATGGCTAGGACCCCACATTCATAAATTCCTACATCCGCCCCTGATGCCCACAGGCAGTCTGCCTCTTTTAGTTCAAAAAATAGGCAAAAATAGTGTGAAAAAACAAATTCTCCTCAAAATATAGCTGCCTGTATATTAGCAAATACAAAATCATACCATAGAAACAAATTTGAATGTGAACATTTGAAAATGTTTGCCAATTAATGAAATTGAACGGTTAAGCAGCCTCTTGCTGCTGGTTTTTACGAAAGTGAACGATCTTTGCGAACTCTTGAATTTGAATGATCTTATTTGGCCAGTGAATGCTAACTGCTGAAATGAAAATAGGCCTATTTATTTTGACTGTTGAATGCTGGTGCAACGGGGCATTCATTTTCAAATGAAATTGAATGAATCTATGTTTAAATTGGCCGGGAAAACCTATATACAAATTTGGTTGGGTAAAATAGTTCGTTAAAATGTTAACCCACAATGTGCACTTTTTTCTAATTTGACCAATGTTGGGTACATTTTACCTAACTTTGGGCAATTATATTTACCAATTTTTAAACCAACTGTTGTGTTGTTCACCTGGTAACCAACGGTGGATTAAAATGAGTAAATTTACTCAACGTTGGTTAAATTTGGTTAAATCTAATGGGTAAAATGAATACATTTTACCAACTGGTTACCAGGTGAACCCACACCAGTTGGTTACAAAATTGGTTAACAAATTTGCCCAACGTTGGGTAAAATGTATCCAACAAATTGGTTAAATAGTTAACTTTTTGTTTACCAACCAAATATTAATACATGTTTTGAGAGTGTTGGGAAGTCCCTAGTCGAGCAATGCCACTTCGCTTAAGTTTGCGTGCCGTACTCACGGGGAAGTCCCGAGTAGAGTCGTGCAAAACGGCTGTTTCTTGTAAGCAATTTGCTGCTTGTCTGGTTTTACATACATGTACGTGTATTTTCTTTTGTAGATACCGTTTACAACATGTTTATATCGCCATTCTTACAGTTCTTAGTAAATTTTTACAACCCCAAAAGAATTGTTTTGAAAATGTAGGAATCATTGGTGGCATGCTACGAGCAGACACAACATTTCGTAATTCTATTATTCACAAACTATTTCGCAAAAAAATAGCGAACCTAAACTATTTCGCTAATAGCGAAATAGATTGATGATAAATTTATTTATTTATTTATTTCTGAAAACCAACAGCGGTGAACCGCCACTAACAGGCATCAGTTAAAAATCAAAATTAAAAAAATTAATTTGGTATCAAAATAAATTAAATGTTTGCTATAGATTAAATAATTAATTACACCAAACATTAAGACAGTAAAACAAAACAACTAGAAACAGATTGTGTACATAAATTATGTATACACTTAACAGCCTACAGTGAGCTATAGGCCTAGTGTATCATGAGTTTAAAATTCGACAATAGACTTAAACTGGATGGTCACACGACAAAGCTTTGTAGACTTGACTACGAAGACAATTTAGCGTTGGGGCTCCAAACACATCGCATTTTTCATGAAGTCTGTTGTAGGCAGACGAAATTCTGGAGATAAACTTCGTTTAGTCGCCTCAACCCGACTCCATGGAACATGCAAAATGTGTTTAGGAGCTGACCTAGTACGCCGACTAGGGACATGAAGAGTAAATGGGTTGACATTGTTAGACTTAAGTGATTGTGAATATGTTTATACAGAAATAAGCAGTCGTTAAAAGTTCTCCTATGATGAAGTGTGGGTAAGTTGAAAAGTTCACAGAGCTGACTGTAAGTAGGGTTATCAGGGTATTCTACAAGTTGGCGGGTATTACGAAGAGATCTAAACATGAAAAACAGATAACGCCCTTGGACTCTCTCCAGTCTGTCCGATTGTGTCTTGTGGAAAGGAAGTTGAAAACAGTGGTACAGTATTCCAAGTTAGGTCTAATTAGTGTACAATAAATAGAACACATGAGGATTGTGGATGTGCATTCGAATTCGCGCTGAAATGAATTATCAATATATGCTAAAATTCAGTGCACATTCGGGGAATCGTATGCTGTTGTTTTACAACTGAATGCCGCGACACCTCAGTATATCTTTTTATGGAGACAACAAAACACGATAGACAATGAACTAGTCAGGCACTTACCCTGCCATGCCGCCAATATCATCAGGTTTGGATGCCATGGATTTTTGTTTCTTTTCCCGATTCTTTCTCGTGTTTCTCTTCTTTTTTCTCTGCTGGCTTTTTACTGTTCCTGGCCTCTTGGCATCGGCTCCTTCTCCGTTCTGCTGATCTGTACTCTTTCCGTTATCCATAGTTTCCATTTTGAAGCTCCCAAAATGTTTCAGTCTGGAGTAATATCACTAGCGTGTATAATTATTATGCATTGTCATGTTTCGCGAATATACGTACTCAAGGGAATTTCCCCTTGCGCACCAACATGATCGATTTCATGTAATTGAAAGAATTGAATCCATAACTGATAATTTTCGATTATTTGTACATGTAAAAGGAGAAATCCTGTTTATTTCATACATGTTGCAACTCAGTTATAAGACCTTAAAATAACTCTTTTTTTAACGTTTGAGAAGGAGACTTTTTGAAAGAATAGATTTTTGAAGTTTGTTACAAAATATACAAAAATGACGTTAGTAACTGTAGCCTATTATCGATACTGAGTTTACTGTACTACCGAGTAATCTTTTTACAGATGCCTGATGATGTCATACACTCAAAATAATTATGACCGTGAACCTGGACTTCGAACGAGGAATTTCAATTGGAGGTTACTAGACAGCATAAGTTGAAACATTAATCAATTGGAATTAGGACTATTTCCCTGTAAACCAATTTACAGATTCGGCGTTGAGTTTTCTTTTGTTTTTTGTTTTGTTTTCGTAATTTTGTATTGTTTGTTTATTGGGCTATGGGCGTGTCAAAACAGTATTCTTCATTCGATGACTTTATTGTTGATACGTTGTTGAAGAATTTTGACGATTTGGCGAGATAACAAATTGAGTTCTTTGTAAAGTTAAAGCAATGTCTTCGCTAGAACCCACTCCCATCTTATGCACGGGCGGTGATGACCGCAAGAAACAACCGGAAGACAGAATGACAGAAACAGCGCCGCCTCGCGACCCACGAGATTAGGGTGGCAATGTATTTTCACTGAAAATTAAAAATTAGGACCGCTTGCCTAAGCTTTCTGGGCGACCACCAGGCTTGCCTAAGCCTTCTGGGGACCCACAGGCTTGCCTAGCAACATTTACCAGAACAATTTACTGGTGTTATACTGAAAATGAACTCATCGTTTACCCCAAAACGAAAAGAAAAGGTTGAGTATTTTCAGCATTTCTTATCGTTTTTGTTTTACATATAAATCGGACTATGGTCCGATACTAGTAGAAGAAATAGTAGCCTATTTGAAATCTATATACACGTACATAGAAAGCCATGTAGACGTTTCCACTGATAACAAAGTGTTGTCTTATTTCGCACGTTACGTAATTTATATTTTTTTTCCCTCTCTACAAACAAAAATAATTGTCATTATGCTAAATTGAAACCCAGATGTAAAACGTCGAAAGCACGTACCACTACAGGTTCTTTCTAGAACCATTCTTCATATTATTATTCAATGAACCCACAACAAAACCTTCCGCAGGGAAGTCACTGTGCTCCGTTTGAAATAACGCAGATTAAAACGCAATTATCTAATCCACTTCTAGCAAAGTAAGTCTAATATATATAATTAGTGATTTATAGAAGTACACAAATGCCTTAAAATAAATGCTTAATACATGTATACAACCTAACTTAACTTAAAGGGATCGTATACGTTTGGTAATTACTCCAAAAATTAATGGCAATTACAACTTTATAAAAACAATAAAAAACAGCTTTGGATAGTATAATGCATTTTTAGAAACTTTTCACTTCGAAGCACTGCCGTTATGGAAAAATATATCACTTTTTATCCCCTAAAATATCTATCTGAGAAGCGTTACTGCAGTGACGTTTCTCATATTGTGAATTCCAATGCAGATTATTTTTCCAGTGTGGACACAACCGCTCAAGATTATCTCAAAATCGCTACCACCTTTTGAAATGATATTTATACAGGTTAGTTTTATGGTATACATGTATATCTATAACAATATATAGGATTGAAACAAACAGCGTTGACACAACCGCTCCAGATTTTCGGCAATATCTCAAAATCGCTACCACCTTTTGAAATGATATTTATACAGGTTAGTTTTATGGTATACATGTATATCTATAACTATATAAGATTAAAACAAACAGTGGGTTCCAATTACCAAACGTATACGATCCCTTTAAGCATATAAGTGAAGATCTCGAAATAGATGATGTCGAGTGTATATGGGTTGAAATTAAGTGTAAACAAAGACAGCCTGTTCTTATCAGTTTTATTTATAGGCCTCCTTCAAGCTCTGTCGAATTTATGGAAAAACTGAGTGATATCCTTAATAAGGCCTCATGTGAATGTAAAGAAATTATTACAACTGGGGACTTATGATGTTTCAGAGGAACACGATAGTATACAAACACATCCAATTATTTCTTGTTTTAGTTTGTTCCAAATGGCGCAACTCATACATGACCCAACACGTGTCACTGAATCTACTCAGATGTGAGCGATGCCCTAAAGATTGGAAACATGTTTTAGTAACACCAATTCACAAGGGAGGAGATAAATGTAGTACAGGTAACTATCGGCATATCTACTCAAACTACCATCGATCTCATTTTTAGTTCCCACCCAGAGCTCATAAAGGACTGTGGTGTTTTACCAGTACTAATCAGTGATCATTATCTTGTTTATGGGCTACATAGTTGGAAAACACCAACAATAAAGGGTCGTTCAATAAATTATCGATGTCTAAAAATATAGACAGTGATGCATTTACGGACGATCTCCGTAATGCACCATGGCAAGATGTTTTTGGCTGTTATGATGTTGATAATGCGTGGTGTATATGGTACTCCATATTTATGAGTATTATTAACTTTCGGGGTGCCATATTTATGAGTATTATTAACTTTCGGGGTGCCTCAGTACCGTGGCTAGATAGCGAAATTCATAAACTTATGCGGCAACGCGATCGTGTTCACAAAATTGCAAAGCACACAGGCTTACAAATCCATTGGGATTCATACAAAAACCTTCGGAACAATGTAACTAATAAAATTCGCAGTAAAAAGAGTAATTACTACAAACCCGCCATAGAAGAAAATAAAAGCAATTCATCTATGCTGTGAAAAACTCTAAAGGAGGTACTCCCTAAGAAACAAAAAACTGTACCAAATTCGATTACTTCCCCAAATGGGGAAAATATTGACGATATTGCCGACATTGCTGATACAATAAATGAACACTTTTCAACAATTGGCAAGCGTACTGCTGGAAACTACCCTTTGCGTGAACTTGAAATAGATGACAATACTGACGCCTCTATTTTTGATTCTTTTGACGAAGATTGCCTAGTACCTAATATTACAGAAGAGTTTGTTCAAATATCATCCATGTCGGTTGGGAAAGTAACAGGTCCGGATGGAATTAGTGTTAAAATGATAAAAATTGCTTCACCTTATATCATTAAATCTTTAACTCATAATTTGTAACCTGTCTAAGATGTGAGCGATGCCCTAAAGATTGGAAACATGCTTTAGTAACACCAATTCACAAGGGAGGAGATAAATGTAGTACAGGTAACTATCGGCATATCTACTCAAACTACCATCGATCTCATTTTTAGTTCCCACCCAGAGCTCATAAAGGACTGTGGTGTTTTACCAGTACTAATCAGTGATCATTATCTTGTTTATGGGCTACATAGTTGGAAAACACCAACAATAAAGGGTCGTTCAATAAATTATCGATGTCTAAAAATATAGACAGTGATGCATTTACGGACGATCTCCGTAATGCACCATGGCAAGATGTTTTTGGCTGTTATGATGTTGATAATGCGTGGTGTATATGGTACTCCATATTTATGAGTATTATTAACTTTCGGGGTGCCATATTTATGAGTATTATTAACTTTCGGGGTGCCTCAGTACCGTGGCTAGATAGCGAAATTCATAAACTTATGCGGCAACGCGATCGTGTTCACAAAATTGCAAAGCACACAGGCTTACAAATCCATTGGGATTCATACAAAAACCTTCGGAACAATGTAACTAATAAAATTCGCAGTAAAAAGAGTAATTACTACAAACCCGCCATAGAAGAAAATAAAAGCAATTCATCTATGCTGTGGAAAACTCTAAAGGAGGTACTCCCTAAGAAACAAAAAACTGTACCAAATTCGATTACTTCCCCAAATGGGGAAAATATTGACGATATTGCCGACATTGCTGATACAATAAATGAACACTTTTCAACAATTGGCAAGCGTACTGCTGGAAACTACCCTTTGCGTGAACTTGAAATAGATGACAATACTGACGCCTCTATTTTTGATTCTTTTGACGAAGATTGCCTAGTACCTAATATTACAGAAGAGTTTGTTCAAATATCATCCATGTCGGTTGGGAAAGTAACAGGTCCGGATGGAATTAGTGTTAAAATGATAAAAATTGCTTCACCTTATATCATTAAATCTTTAACTCATAATTTGTAACCTGTCTAAGATGTGAGCGATGCCCTAAAGATTGGAAACATGCTTTAGTAACACCAATTCACAAGGGAGGAGATAAATGTAGTACAGGTAACTATCGGCCTATTTCTGTACTGCCAATTATCTCTAAGATTTTGGAAAGATGGGTGCACTCAATCTGATTCCTAGTTGCCAGTCGGGATTGAAGCACCCTACACGACTTAACAAACAAGTGTTTTGCGGCCATGGAGAATGGACAAGTTACAGGCAGTGTGTTTATAGATCTCAGTAAAGCATTTGATTGTGTTGATCGTGAAATCTTACTAAAGAAACTAGAAAGAATGATCATGTCATCTTCTGTAATTAATTGGTTTAAGTCGTACCTAAGTGATCGTAGTCAGTCTGTGAATATTGGCGGCACCATATCAAAAGTCCTGTCCGTAAACACTGGTGTTCCGCAGGGGTCGATACTGGGTCCACTTTTATTCATTGTTTATACTAGCGATCTTCCATTTTGTATTGCCCCAAACTGCAACTTATTATGTACGCTGATGACTCCACATTAACGTGTAGCTCCTCCAACAGTAATATAATTTAAAGTAGCTTAAATACAGCTCTTACTAGTTTTCACAACTGGTGCGTAAGAAACAAGCTAACATTAAATGCCACCAAAACCAAATGCATGCTTATTGGTACAAGGCAGAAAATATGTAATGTTTATTTAAATGTATGCATTGCTGGTAGTCGTATTGAAATGTGAAATCTTATAAATGTCTGGGTGTAGTTAATGATGAAGCATTAAGTTGGGGCCCATAATGTCGAATACGTAAGAAAAACTGTTGTATCTAAATTAGGTATACTAAGAAGAATCCGTGATTGTGTTCCCCAACACAGCCTACACACACTATTTGTAAGTTTAGTTATGCCAACATTAGAGTATTGTTGTACGGTGTGGGGAGGAAGATACATATCTCACGATAATATGTTAAACAGATGTTCAGTTTCAGTTTCAGTTTCAGTTTATTTTCCACAGTACCAAAAACATAGAAAAACATTTAGATTAAAGGTAAATAAAGCAAAACATAATTCCATTGTTTAAAAGATAGATGATACTGCGGAGGAGCCCATAAAGAAGCAAAGCTTGTAAGGAATGGGCTCCTGATAGTATGCATGTACATTGAGCCGAGTAGATGTGGGTTTGTTGACTAGGAAACGTGTACATACATGTACATGCAAAAAAGTGTACAAGAAGTCGAATACTAGTAAATAATCCCTGGAATATGGGCTCAATGTACATGCTGCTAACAATGAACATAACACAAGAAAGTGACAAATAACAACGGACAACGGACATAAACAGTATACTACGACAGGTCAGCAATACAAGTACAGTGTACATGATAAACAAATTAAATCATCAAATTAATAATAGGATTCCAACAAAGTAGACTTATGTATATGTTTAAATGCGGGAAGATTTTTCGAAGTTTTAAGTTGGTCATTTAACGAATTCCAAAGCTTGGGTCCCTCAAATTTGACTGTTTTGTGCGTAAGAGAAGTGCGAGCATATGACACGTGAAAATTTGGCGGCTTGGCGAGTAAAATGAGAATGAATGTCACGGTTGTGGGTAAATATACTTTGGATTGAAGTTGGTGAAGTATTATAGGTAGATTGATACATGAGGGACCCAAGCTGATAGTAATACACATCTTTAACTTTAAGTGTTTTATGTTTACAAAAGAAGGGATTTGTATTGTGAATTAAAATCAGCAAAATTAATAGTACGTAATGCCCGCTTTTGTAGAAGTAACAGCCTGTTCAATTTAGTAGTTGAACTGTTTCCCCAAGCAAGTATTCCATAGTTAAGATATGATAAAATTAATGAATTATAAAGAGAATCTAGAACACTAGTAGGAACAACGTATTTTATCTTATTAATCACACCAATATTTCTAGAAATTATTTTGCATAAATGGTCAATATGATTATTCCATTTTAATCCAGAGTCGATAAGCAAACCCAGAAATTTACAGCAATCTGTTTTTTGGATAACAAAGTTGTGAATTTTTACTTCACAAGGAGTTTCAGTGGCAAAATTGCTGAACAACATGAAATTGGTTTTTGCAATATTTAGAGAGAGCTTATTAACATTAAACCAATTAGCAACAGATTTAAGTTCAATATTGACCTTATTGATAAGATAAGTAAGATAACTATGCGAACAGAATATGTTTGAGTCATCGGCAAACAATATATAAGAGAGTTCCTCAGAGGATTTAATAAAATCATTAATGTATATTAAAAAAAAGCAAGGGTCCCAATATGGATCCTTGGGGTACACCATGTGAAAGGTTCCTAGAGTTTGAATTAATACCATTAATAGATACATACTGGGATCTGTTGGAAAGGTAACTTCTAAACCACTGAAGAGAAATTCCTTTAATACCATAATACGAAAGTTTATACAATAAAATATCGTGGTCAATTGTATCGAACGCCTTTGAGAGGTCAAGAAATATCCCCAGTGTGTGCTTAGAGTCATCAATTTCTTCAGAAACCTTATCAATAAAATCTAGAAGGGCATGAGAAGTTGAATTTTTACTACGGAATCCATATTGGGATTTGGACAAAATATTAAATTTATAAAAAAATTTAATAATACGTGCATATACACATTTTTCTAAAATCTTGGAAAAACATGAAAGTAATGATATAGGTCTATAATTATTAATACTGTTGGGATCGCCTTTTTTATAAACTGGAATAACTTTAGCAATTTTCAATTGAGATGGTACAACACCAGTCATAAAGGAAGCATTTATTATATGTGTAAGTGGTTCGCATATGGCTAAAATTGAATTTTTAATAGTAATCATGCTAATTGAATTGTGACCAGAGCTCTTTTTATTTTGTAGATTATTAACTACGTCAATAACTTCATATTTATTTACTGGGGTTAAAAATAATGATTTATTATTTGGATTAGACAGGTACTCTGTAAAGCCAAGAGAAGATTGAGTAGGTAAGATTTTACTAGCAAGATTTGAACCGATATTGGTAAAATAATCATTGAAACAATCAGCAATTTTATTAGGATTCGAAATTAAATTCCCCTCTGAAATAATACTTGTAATAGTTTTAGAAGATGTTTGTTTATTTAAAATACGGTTAATTACCTTCCAAGTATTCCGAATACTGTTTTTTTCCTTTTCAAATTGTTGGGCATAATACATTTTCTTGGAAGCACGCAAAAGGCTAGTAAGTTTGTTTTTGTATTGAGTATACTTATTTTTACGTAGGGTTGAAGGGTTAGACAAATATTGACGATAGAGTTTATTTTCTTATTAATTGATTTAATAAGTGCAGAAGTTATCCATGGAATATTTGATGATTTTTTTCGACTACTATTGTATTTTTGAGATTTAAGTGGAATGTCTTTATCATAAAAATAGTTAAATCTATCCATAAAGGTATTAAATGCAATTTCTGGGTTATTGCAGCAGTAAACATCATCCCAATTAAGACTAAGTAGGTCCTCGTTAAATCTTTGAAGATTGAATTTAGAAAAATTATGATTAGAAGATAAATTGTGATTAATATTATTGGAAACATTAGAGTTTGGGGACTGAATTTGAATGTACATAAAAATTGGCAAGTGATCAGTAATATCAGACAATAAGATATCAGATTTGGGACAGGGTAATATATTACAAAATATATTGTCTATAAGGGTAGTGGAGGTATCAGTAATACGGGTAGGTTTATCAATTAATGGGAGAAAAGAAAGGGTCGTTAATAAATCAATGAAGGACTGGGAATTAGAATTTGAATGATTGAGCAAGTTGATGTTAAAATCGCCAGTGATAATACAAAGGTTTTTTTTATGTGGGAACATACATGTTGAAAAGTGGCCATAAACTCATCATGAACAATGGAAGGTGCTTTGTATACAACACCTACAATGATATTTTTAGATTTTGGATTAGAAATTTCAACAAATAAAGATTCCAATGTGTCATCAGAAATATTGAGTTCCTCTCTAGCAATAACATTCAATTCAGTGGAGATATAAAGGGCAACCCCACCCCCAACTTTAGTGCCGTGTCTATTGTTCACAATCAGCTTATACCCAGGCAAGGAATAATAACTGTGGGGAACAGTTTTTAACCAAGTTTCAGAAAGTGCAATAATAGAGAATTTATGTTTTATTGAATTCAGAAGAATTTTCAGGTTCTTAAATTTTTTGTTGAGACTCCGAATGTTAATATGTAACACGGAAACATCCAGATCATTCGTCGTCTTAGGAAACTGTTCAATAGAGTAGTAATTATAATTATTTGATAAACTAAAAAGATTGTTGGTGTTAATGTCATCGTCATCAATTAAACAATTAGGGGCAGCTATATCTTAATGAAGATTGAGGACTATTGCTGACCTGCAAACTTAGTACAATACACATCAATAACAAGGACCAAAACAGTTCACAGATAAACATACACATACTAGTTATAAGTAGTTTCATGGGGTACGCAAGTTACAGTACATAGATTGACACACGTAAGCATTGCTACCGTAAATTACCCTAAAAGGACGAGCATCAAACCTTATAATTTGTTCAATTTAAGCACAGAAATGCAGTAGTTGGTGTATTTGCATACACAGGAATTTAATAGTATATTTTAAGTAAAATCATTATTTTGGGTGTATATTTATTATATTTTTTTATTTTTTTATTTTTTTTTCTCCATTATAACATTTGTATTAATTTGCAATTCTGGGATTCAGATTTAGTATTTTTATAACATTGTATCAGTTTGATACTTGACCTTAGTTTAATTATAATTTTTTTTTTACCACCAGTTGATAATTAATTTTGGCTAGATATTTTAAGTTTTAGATCAAACTGAGCGTGTTTCTAATGGAGGAGTATATTTCTGACCATTTATGTAGAGATGACCACTGCGAAAGACGGGTTTCTTGCCTGCTTGATATGCCCTCTTCATCACATCTCTCAGACCTCTTTTGGTAGCTACATCAGCTGGTGGTAGATTCTGTAGCATGAAGATCCCATGTTTAGATAGGGATTCCTTGCCACGCTGCATCACTGCTTGTCGTTCAGGTCGATAAAGAAACTTGGCTAATATATGCCGAGGCTTATCTGCTGGGGTTTTGGGTATGCGTCCTGAGCGATGTCTCAAAAGAGCCGCGCGGATAATCCTCAAATGTACCTTCCTCACCCCTTCAGAGGATATGTTTGCTCGTCTTAATTGGGCTCCTTTTTCAAAAAGAGTCGAGTCAAGAAAGGCTATTCTTGTCTTCAAAAGTCTCAACAAAATGACTCATTTGTACATGACAAATATTTTAACACCACTTACAGTTATTCGCGAAACAAGGCAATCAACCCACATGGCACTGAAAGTTCCTTTCGCCAAAAAAGAATGCTACGCCACAAGTTTCGCTGTGAGTGGTGCAACTATTTGGAATAATCTGCCCAAACAATTGCGAACATTGGACTCATTAAGCACATTTAAATCGGAGCTCCGACATGTCATCCGTTAGATATTATGCCAATTGCGCTGATCTATGGATTTATAACTTGGTCGCCACTATAATGTGGAGCCAGATGGGAATTTCCCCTCTCTTCTTTCCCCTAAGGGTTTTTTTGACGGGTTTTCGCCTATCTCGTAAATGAGAATTGATATCAATGTTTTGTATTCCTATCCGTATACTTCTGTAAATAATTATTATGTTTGTAACTATCTGTAAATGTTGTATTTACATGTACTGTTATTTTATTTAACGATGTATGCAGGGCCCCAATGAAAACTGTTTGGGCACACCCTGGGTAAATAAATGGAATAAATAAATATACAATAACTTTAACGTATGATAGTACATGTGCATGTACATGTACAGAGAAAAATGCTTTAGTGCTTAACATTTTTCAGAAGTTCAGATGTACATGTATCATGGGTTGGCAGTTGAACATTTTATTCACAAGAAATGAACTAAGTAATATTCTTGCATACTTTTATTTTGTTTGTACATTATAATTCAGGAACAAATATCTGAAATGGTCTGAATATTAACTTAACAATTTTTGTTTTCGTTAATTTTCCCATCCCCAGCGCAAATAAGCTGTGACGTCACTAACTCACCACGTCATGTCACGTGAAAGCAACTGATCGACCCGTGACCCACGTAATATAATATAATAATAAAAACTTGTATAGCGCTGGTATCTAGAAAATCTATTCACTGCGCTGGGGTCTGAGAAAGACTACTGATATACATGACTGAAAAGGTGAGTTTTGAGATGGGTTTTGAAAGAGTCAACATCTGGTTGTGATCTCAGGACTATTGGTAGACTATTCCATAGACGAGGGGCTGCAACAGAAAAACTTCTGTCCCCGTAAGCTTTCAACCTAGAAGATGGAACCACAAGTAAGTGCGCGTCACTGGAGCGGAGTTGGCGCACAGGCTTGTATGTTGATATCAGTTGTTGCATGTATTGGGGTGCTGATCCGTTTATGGACCGGTAAGTGATAAGAAGAAGTTTGAATATTATGCGTTGCTCAATGGGAAGCCAGTGTAGTGCCTTGAGGACCGGTGTGATGTACTCGAACTTCTTTGTGCGGGACAGGATACGGGCTGCAATGTTCTGGATTCTTTGAAGGTGATTGATGGTGGAAGCTGGAAGTCCATATAAGAGTGAATTACAATAATCAAGCCTAGACAAAACGAATGCATGGATCAACTGTTCTGTCGTTTTGTCAGATAGTAGCGAGCGGATATGACTTATGTTTCTGAGGTGAAACATGGCGATACGGGTGTTATTCTTTACATGGGCCGTGAGGTTCAGCTGTTTGTCAAATATAACGCCAAGGTTTCTAGCCGTATCACTGATTGGTATTTGATGACCGTCAATAGTGATGCTCTCAATGGCGTCGGGAAGTTGTTGACGTGGTGAATTCAGCACAAGAATGACAGTCTTGTCACTGTTTAGCTTAAGTTTATTTGCAACCATCCACCCCTTTATGTCAGCAATACAGGCTTCTGTACGGGCAACTGCGATGTCTGCATCCGTTGAGACAAATCGCAAGTATAGCTGAGTGTCATCGGCATAGAGCTGGACCGACAGACCGTGTTTGCGTGCGATGTTGGCTACAGGTGAAGAGTATAATGAAAACAGCAAGGGACCAAGCACCGATCCCTGAGGGACGCCAAAGCGTAGCGTTGTGTTAGATGAGTAAAAGCCGTCAACTTTTACAGATTGGGCGCGGTTTTTAAGGTAGGATGTGAACCATTCCAGTGCTACTCCAGTAATACCAAAGTTGATTTGAAGGCGTTGCAGGAGGATTGTGTGGTCAATGGTATCAAACGCTACGGACAGATCGAGCAAGACTAATATGACAGGTCTCTTATCGTCAACAGCTCTCAAGATGTCATTCTGAACGCACAAGAGGGCAGTTTCAGTGCTGTGGTATTTTCGATATGCAGACTGCATAGGTTCGTGTAGGTTGTTTGATGTTAGGTATTCCTCAAGTTGAGATTCGGCTTCTTGATAACCGGAGTAACGTGAGCCAATTTTAGTTGCTGAGGCATGATACCCGTTGCTAGTGACGAATTAACTATACCTGCTATCACAGGCAGCACAGTCGACAAACATCGCTTCAACAGAGAGGTAGGTATGGGATCGAGTTCGCAGGATTTGGAGGGGGAGCGCTGGATGAGTCTTTCTATAGTCTCCTCCTGTTCAGGTAAGAATGACTGGAGACTGGCAGCCGTGTAAGTGTCATTATCAGAGACAAAAACAGATGATGTTTGATTCTCTAGTGATGTCCTGATGCCCAAGATTTTAGAGCCAAAGTGATCATTGAACACTTCAGCAAGCTCTGATGCAGACGAATGGTCTGGAAGGCGTCGTGTCGGTTTGCAGTGAATCAGTTTGTCTACAACAGAGAAGAGCGCTTTTGGATTTGATGCATTGTCAGATATTTTCTGTTTGAAAAACGACCGCCTGGCATTTTTGATCATCTCATGAACCAAATTTCTTTGCTCTGTGAACATTTGGCGATGGACAATGAGACCTGTCTTCCTCCACTGTCTTTCATACCTCCGTCTTTGTTTCTTAGCCATTGTGATGTCATTGGTGTACCAGGGGCTATGCGGACGGACTGGCAGAAATCGCTTCTGTATAGGGGCATGTCTGTCAAGCAGATTTCTGAGGGCTGATGAGTAGAACTCAACCTGAGCAGAAAGATTAGCATCTGGCTGCTTGGCAAACAAGAAAGTCATGTCGCTGATGAACTCGGTTGAGTCTATCTTGCTCAGTTTACGGTATGTAGCAACCTGCCAGGATTGTTTTGGTTTATTAAGCTGCAGTTCACAAAGAACACTACAGTGATCAGATATGAAAGTAGATGTCCGGACCGTAGACGAAATAAGTACTTCATCACTGGCTCGAGCTATGACGTAGTCGATGATATGGCCACTGGTATGAGTAGGTGTTCCAACATACTGAACTAGACCCATACTGTCCAATAATTCAGCCAGCTTATTGGTGCTGCCTTCCTTCAAGGACCAGTTGAAGTTGAAATCACCAACTACGATTAAGTTATTCTCCAACGCCATGTGTTCAACCAGTGTTGAGAAATCCGTGATGAATTGGTTGTGCGATGACGATGGAGGACGATAAAGAACGATCAAGTTAATTACACAATTATCAGCCGATGAAATATTAAGGATCATGTGCTCAAACGAAGAAAAGCGTTGGGATTTTAAGAGCACCGTCCTGAAACCCTTTCGCACAATGACAGCACATCCCCCTCCCGGTCGACCTATACGAGGGACGTGTATGCACGTGAAACCAGGGGGGCAGATTTCAGCGATGTGTTTTTGATCATCATCAGTTCCAGTAAACCAAGTTTCGGTCAGAGACACAATGTCAGACTGACTATCCTTGATAAAATCGGAAATCAGATCAGATTTATTCCTTGCTGAACGACAATTGAGAAGTGCTAAGGTGGCATTGGAAACCCCCTTACCGGATTCTGGTGCTGTTTTACACCTTATAATTGGGCTACATGTAGAGTACTCGACAGGTAAGGCAATTGTTAACCCTGATTGTTCTGTCACAATAGCCGGTAGCTTTCTTTGTCTGTGTGCAACAGTACCACCGCGGCATCCCCGTCGAGTTGGACGATGAAGCGCTATCCCGGCATCGCAAGCCGCTCTCCAGGCTGCGTGGTCAAGTGAACCACAAGGACCATGCCGCAGTTCAAGCAGTGAACCAGGCGTGTACCTGTAGCCCATAGCAGTCATGCTTGGTTGATCCCCGGTGTAACTCAGAAGTGCAAATCTTGCGATGAAAATGCCCAGAATTATCCCCAACATGGGAGTTACTTTATGTGTCGACATAGGTGTAGAAAATGTGAGTCACAATGTATCAACTATATACAAATTAGTACCAATAAAGAATTCGAATGCCATAAAATCAGGATATATCTCTCAGACGGAAAAACTGTGCAGCCGCAAGGCGCACGAGCAAATGTTAGATACCTAGGACTTTTATCTTTTAACTGCACAAGGCAAAGTCATCTTTTTCGCCGAATTTTTTTAAATTGTACATTATATGACAACTTACTTTTTGTGACGTTTGAAAGTAACAATACATTATTTTGAAGATAACAGTTTTAAAAGAATGGGTGTGTTTGGACAATCATGTAACCGTATTTGGGAGGGGAAAATACATTGAAAAAAAACCACGAATTATTTTGGAAACCCTTAACTTGAAGAAACCAGGTTGATAATTGTTTCAGTCAAGCCTCAAGTTCCGAGTGTTGGCCATTTAAAGTTATAATATACGATTTTAAATTTGTGCACTTTTATTGCGTCACTGATTCTTGGACTTCTTTTATTATATTCTTCAAAATAAGAGCATGTCAGAAGGAATAATTTTACATAGAGTCTGGAGTCATCATTACATCAAGTAAACATTTGAACAATAATTTGGTTTGCTTCTTTTTTTAATAGTTGCAAAAGGTATACTAATCCCTTTAATTTACATACACGGTAAAAAGCTTCAATCATAACCAAGTTGATTGTGGGAGGATGTAGATGAAAATCATGCAGTTCATGTACATGTATGTAGCCTAGGCAGTAACAATTTTCTCTCTTCCTAAATTATTCGGATTAATAAAAACATTTGAATGATGCGAAGTGCAATAAAGTCCTAGATAGCAAGCAAGCATAAGTACCTCTGTTGCCTGCTGTTTTGTTCTTGACAACTGTGGCAATTTAAGTCTAGATTCGTAGGAAATGTGGAGACATTAAATTCGAGTCTAGTGTCAGCAAGTTTGGCACCAACAGGCACCGTTAGCGCTAGAGAACGCTATACCTATTTTTACCTGACACACGCACAAAAATGTTAATGGTACCATGTCAGGTTATGCTATCATTACTACTTCCTCTTACTATACCCCCTACCCCGTAAACAAATACGGTATAATTTACGGGAAATAACCTGGCAGCTGTGTGCCAACGAATTTCCGTAACAACTGCGGTCACCATTGTCATTGGAACTACTCCCAGCGAACAGATACCCATACTCTATAGTTTGTTAATGCTTGTTTACGGTTGTTAAACCCACCGGAGCCTAGTTTCTTCAGTCAAAGTGTGGGCTCTACGCTGACGGTTCTACTGCCAAAAAATGTACCACGCGTACGGTTTCTACAGCAGACACAACCGATAATATAAGCGCTGTTTGATTTGGGTAAACCTTTTTAATAATAACCGAACCAAATTAAACAGCACCTATTGCAACAGCCACACCCCAAGCAAGGCTAATCGGTGTGAATCCTCTCATGCTTTCTCAGCTCACATTTCTCCATGTACATATACATGTACTCCTTGCCGCAAAATGAGTACTCGGGACATTTGTTAACTTTGTTCACCCGCAGAATGGAGAGCAATATTTGACTTTCTTTTTTAAAAATAATAATTTTAAAACAACTTGATATACATGTACAGTGTGTATTAAGATATTTTGTGTTATTTTGTTAAGGAATTCATAACAATTGGTTAAGTTTAATCACAGAATGCTCTCTCTATTTAATAGTCGTTTGTGTGGTTTATCTTGTGTTTTTTAAGGTCGTTACTGTGACTGAATGATCTTCCACAGATGTCGCATGTGTGCGGTTTCTCATTGGTGTGGGTCATCTGGTGTCGCTTGAGGTGTCCACTCTGCCTGAACGATTTTCCCACAGGTGTCACATGTGTATGGTTTCTCATTGGTGTGGGTCGTTTGGTGTCCCTTGAGGTGTCCTCTCTGCCCGAACGATTTTCCACAGGTGTCGCATGTGTACGGTTTCTCATTGGTGTGTGTCGTCTGGTGCTGCTTGAGGTGTCCTCTCTGCCCGAACGATTTTCCACAGATGTCACATGTGTACGGTTTCTCATTGGTGTGGGTCATACCATAGTTTTGAGGTGTCTGCTCCGCCTAAACAATTGTCCACATATGTCATATGTGTACGGTTTCTCTTTGGTGTGGGTCATCTGGTGTCGCTTGAGGTTTCCCCTCTGCCTGAACGATTTTCTACAGATGTCGCATGCGTACGGTTTCTCATTGGTGTGTGTCATCTGGTGTTGCTTGAGGTGTCCACTCTGCCTAAACGATTGTTCACAGATGTCGCATGTGTACTGTTTCTCGTTGGTGTGGGTCATCTGATGTCGATTGAGGATTCCACTCTGATTAAACGATTTTCCACAGGTGTCGCATGTGTACGGTTTATCATTGGTGTGGGTCATCTTCATTGTATTTATCCAGAGGGTTTTGCCTGTCGCGAAAAACTCGCTCTCGACGAAGTCCTCTGGCCACCCGATCGCCCAGCAATATTTGCAGATCGGCCATCATCGAGTAACACACTGATTTACTTTAGTAAACAACAACTTTTAAATTTGGCGCGAAATCGATCACATTATAATTTACACTAAGAACAGTTCCTACGTCCCGTCTCGACGAGACGTAGGCTAAGATATGTATGCAACTTAGTGAGATGGGTACTAAGTGCCGTATGCTTCTTAGTGGTCTTTGTGAAACTCCCGCTAAGATGCATCTTACACTAAGTCCTATAACCGGACTTAATGATGCTTAAGACGCATCTTAGTGCTTAGTGAAACAGGCCCCTGGTGATGCTTGAGGTTTCCACTCTGCCTGAACGATTTTCCACAGATATCGCATGTGTACGGTTTCTCATTGGTGTGGGTCTTCTGGTGTCGCGTGATGTGTCTACTTAGCCGAAAGGATTTTCCGCAGATGTCGCACATGTATGGTTTCTCATTGGTGTGGGTCATCTTGTGTCGCTTGAGGTCACCATTTTGCTCAAACAAATTCCCACAGATGTCACATCTGAACGGTTTGGCATCGGTGTGTGTTATTTGATGTCGCTTGAAACAACATTTTACTGTGAATGTTTTGCTGCAGATGTCGCACGAGTGCACTTTCTCCTTGATGCGCATTTCACAGGTAAAACTAGGACTCTGTTCGGCCGAGGTTTGGGTGCGTCTTAATTGCTGTCTTGCTGTATCCTAATTGTAATTCTTGTCTGCATCAGACTTCAAAATATGTAAAGAAGACAAAAATAGCAAAAAGAGATTTTCTACAACAAAATATTAGGTGCCGTCACTCTTTGTGTTTATTTTATACGAATCATTTAGTGGCGTAAATATATATAATTATACATATATTTTTGGGGAGGTATAGTGTTATGTGTATTATGCTAATAATTGCAAAGAGTGAAAACCACTGATTTTAGATTGAAATAATGACACTAAAAAACCCAAATAATTTTAGTGGAATTCGAATCGATTTCAATCTTTTTCGATTAAATTAATTTCACTCTAAAACGTCTGGTCCCTAGTTTCAGACTGAATTATCACTCGATTGGAGTGAATGTTCATTGTACATTTTCCATTTACACTTTCTTGCAATACTGTAACATTATTGGAAATTGCTAGTTCAATATTTATATGTCTGCACGATTAGGCGCGCCATAGTGCAGCGCTAACGCTTGAGGGCGTTTTAGCGGCGCAGCATCATGCATAATACGTGGTGTGTGCAGGGAGTTGCTGGTTAGATCTTGACCGTGGAAGACGTACACGGTAAGCGCTCGTCAAATGGACGAAAACAAAGGAGGCGAATAGGACGAAAACAGAGGAGGCGCAAGGAAACTCGTGGCTAGCGTATCGGAGTCAGTGGACTACAGTAAGTATATGTGCTGTCCATGTACTGCTGGAGCGTACGTGGGCCATATACGGGGACTAGGGCGACACCCGGGACCGACGCCTCCAGTGGGCCGGACAGATAGCCTGCTGGAGTGCTGGACTAACGGGAGGCGTGGAGTCATTGTAGTAGTGACCATCGGGGCCTCTTGCGGATCGCAAGGGCCATAGGAAGGAACGACTACAAGCGGACATCCACGGAACTAGCGCTGACGAGAAGCACTCTTTCTAATTGGGCGAGGCCTCACACACAAGCGCGAGGGTCAAATAAATAAGGAGAAGCGCACCACACTGCTGGAGGCGTCGCTTGAGGCATTACTTGAGGCACAACACACTGCTTGAGGCGTTGCTTGAGGCGTTACTTGAGGCACAACACACTGCTTGAGGCGTTGCTCGAGGCGTTACTAGAGGCGAAACCACAAGTTAATAAAAGGGATAATAATTAGGGGTTTACCGTCTTATTTGACATTTAATAAATACTTGGAACGTTCTTCTGTTGTCACTGTGTCATAATTATTCTAGTCCGTCCCCGTACTGTCTGTGTCGTGGAGTGGGTGAGTGGTCCGGGAGTGGGTTCAGGCATACGCGGTGGTATATTTCCAACAAACGGACCTGCACTTCGGCGCTGTGGGATTACTCGCCCGCCAGCGAGTACCTGCCGAGGGACAACCAACCTGGCAAATAGTAATTCCGCCACAAATGGTGGCAGCGGTGGGATATTGTATGCTGAACTCATTTACGGATAACTTAATTCACTTCTGGAGGCAACGGGAAGACTTTGACCTCTTATGAGCGTAACGTGCGGATAGGAGAACTTAAACACTAGTGAACGTGGCACATACACGGCCGTTATGGACACCCCCAAAAGCGAGTCCCAGCTACAGGGGGAAATTGACCAACTGCGGATGGAAGTCCAACTACGAGAGGATCAGTTGGCAACCTTGATCAGGGAGAAGAAATACGCCGAGACCATGGAACAAATGTTTCTTGGAACACCGAGCCCGGAAGCAGAAACACCTGACCCACCTCGATGGATTAATGAGAGTGTAGAACAGGATGCAAAACCAGCGCACGACATGGAGACTTCCGGTTATGTCTCTTGGCAAGGATGCCTGGCACAGTTGCAGGGAACACCCGAGGCGGCGGTCTATAGCCTTGTCACGCCTGGGAGGACTATGGTCAAGAATAGAGCATGGACACCTCGGGCGGGATCAACCGAACGCAAACAAGCAACGGGTAATCGGGAAGGCGCAACGGCGCCTCCTTTAGAGGAAACGCCGGAGGCCCGAGGCGCTGTGGCCACAAGTGGTACAAATAACTTGGGGATGGGAGGCCAGGTGGCCTCTCCCATCACACCATGGCCGCCCATGGGAGAAGGGCGGAAACACGGACCTCAGCAGTATCAGGAAAAAGTCGGGGCAAAACACCAACGCCCCAGGATTGTTCCTGATCGATTTAACGGGAAACAGCCATGGATCGACTACCGGGAACACTTTGAGTCGTGCCGGCGTGCTAACGCATGGCACGATGATGAGGCCGCAGCGTTTCTCGCCGCAAGTCTTCAAGGATCAGCTGTGAAGATTTTGACTAATCGTCAAGGTGGAGGACAAGACGGACAATACGAGTACAAGGAACTGATTGGACTATTGAATGCGCGTTTCGGGCCAGGGCAAATGGCCGAAAATTTCCTCATGGAGTTGAGAAACCGACGCCAAAACCCGAAAGAGACGTTGCAGGAACTTGGAGAAGCAGTTAGGGAGTTGGCTACACTTGCATATCCGGAGTTGTCAGAGGACAGTAGGGACAGACTGGCTCGGGGGCATTTTTCAGACGCTATTGACAGCCAGACCGTCCGAGAGGGAGTTTTTCGTTCAAAGCCATCCACCCTGAATGACGCAATTCGGGCGGCGTTGGCCACCGAGAACTTTGAGAAGATTGAAGATCAAAGAAGTGGAAAGGCAAACAAGAAGTGCCGAATGGGACGCGACGAGGAGGAGTACCGGGACACAATCATAGCTGATGTGGTTGGACATCTGGAAGAGTACTACAAGAAAATGAGAGACGAACAAGAGGCAGGGGAGAAGTCACAACCTCCACAGAGACCTGCACGCGACACCCGTATTTACCATCCTCGACCGAGGAGAGTAGCCACCCTAGAAGACACGTGTTACAAGTGTCAGAAAAAAGGACACTTTAGGAGGGATTGCCGGAACAGGCCAAAACAGGAGTCAATGCAGTCGGAAAACGACTACCAGCCGACTTTGCGACCCAGGGGAAGGCTGGATACACAGGAGGGTCAACACACTAAGGGCTCAGAGGAGCGAACAGCCAGAAAGCGGACGCACCCTGATGCCACTGATGCGGTGAGGGAAGTCTTTGCACCTTTGGTCATACCAAAGCAGGGGTTGTATGTGCAGGGCGAGTGCCGGTCCGTTACAATCCCGTTTTTGGTGGATACTGGGACGACGGATACAATAATCTCCGAGGAGGTTTACTATCAGATACCCTCGGAGAGGCGCCCAATCCTAGAACAGGACGACATACGGGTTATCCAAGCCGATGGTACTGCTATGAAGACAATAGGTGTGGCAAATGTAGACTTACGGATAGGCAGGACCGCTTGTCCAGTGCGAGCGGTTTTTGCCAAGATCAAAACAAAAGGAATTCTAGGGATGGATTTTCTGCTACCAACTGGAGGGACATTGGACTTCAACAATTGCGAGCTCATACTCCACGGAGAGCACGTACGGTGCACGACTAGGTTGGGAAGGAAGCTGCATGCCCGGGTGGTTGTGACAGAAACAACTGTTATCCCGCCAGGGCATGAGGCGCTGGTTCCGGGGAAGGTGACCTGTGAGATCCAGGCAGGCGAACTAGGAATGATAGAACCGATTGACGGAGGTGGAGAGCTGGCTAAAAAGGGATTGATTCTGGCCAGGACATTGGTAAAAGGAAAGAAAGGAGAGGACGTTCTTGCATTGCGGTTGCTAAATCCTGGTAGCCGTGAGTGCATTGTTCGTTCGGGAACGACGGCCGGATGCCTCACAGGGGTAGCCGAGGAAGATGTGCAGGAGGCCCGGGAAGTTGCCGGAGGAGGCGCAACCCCGGAAGTAGATATTCCTGCCCATCTTGCGGATCTCTGGAGGCGCAGTGTGGAAAATCTTGAGCCTCAGTATCACTACACAGTGGCTCGATTACTCACTGACTTTTCGGATGTATTCTCAGAAGGTGACCACGACATCGGGAGATGTGACTGGGTGAAACACAGTATAGACACTGGAAACACACGACCTATCAGGCAGAGGCCTCGACGACAACCATTGTGTAAGCAAGGAGAGGATCTACGCCATCGAATGGGAGCAGCTCACGACAGGGCAAGGCAGAAGCTCAAGAAGAGTGCGAGACACCAGAAGAAGACATATGACAGGAGGACGGCTGGAGCTGGCTTCGAGGAGGGCCAGTTTGTCTGGCTGTTTGTCCATGCTAGGAAAAAGGGGGTCTCTCCGAAGTTGACCTCTCGTTGGAAGGGCCCCTATCTGATACTCACGAAGTTGTCAGATGTCACTTACCGGATTCAGCAGCAACCTAGGGGGAAGATGCAAATAGTACACTTTGATCGACTCAAGCTGTACCAGGGCACCCCTCTGCAGGCATGGCAGCCCCGCCCGCGGAGACAGCAGGCAGTCATAGATAACTTGGACTTTGACCAAACGACACCGGACAGTCCCACAGACATACATGACGAACCGCCGGAGACCTGTGAAGACCAGGACTCCGAAACTAGTGCGAACCGTGGAGGAAACTCTGGGGACCCTGATAATACGGACGTTGACCAGCGAGAGGCGCGCGGTCGAGACGAGGACAGGGAGACGGCGCCTCCGAGGCGTAACCCGACTCGGACAAGGAGGCAACCTTGCCGTCTCAGATAGACGTATAAACAGACAATAAGGGACAGGAGGGAGTGTAAATAGTTGTAGCTCTCGTTATAAACAAGACATATTGTGGAAACATTGGACTTAACATTATTTTTTGTATATATCTCCATTGCAGTCAAACAATGGCGGACTCGAGACGGAAGCGGAGGACCTTCCCTTGCAGCGTATGCCAGGCTGAATTCCATCAGAGGAGGAGCCTAAACCGACACATACAAACGGAGCACGGTCCCAAGCTATACTGCTGGTGTGGGCGATGTGACTTTAAGTACAATCGTAAGGACAACCTACGGAGACACTACCACCAGGAGCATGCGACTTTCGTCGCCGAGGTGGAGTCAATTCCACTGGAGACGGAGCAGGAGAGGGCCGGGCGAGTCTGTACGGAGAACGCACCTCAGGAAACCGCACCGAAGGAGGGAACGCCGAAGAGGGCCAGTCATATGAAGACTGTAAGGGATATCGGAGATGCTTCGAGCTGGCAGGAGGTGAAGGTAATGATGAGGCAAGAGAGGAAAGGCCGAGCAGCAGCGGCCTTGGGGAAATGCCCAGAGGATGAGCCGGAGGTAAAACGCAGACGAGTTACCGACTCACCAGGCGGACCTCCTGGGCCTATGGTTGCTAAAGACGCGCAGAACGACGGACCTCTGAACCTGACACGCGACCGGTCCCTTGCAGCTCCTGCGGAGATCTCACTGTCTCCCGCGTCGGTGTCACTCCTGACAGAGGAGACGGTGGTACCCCGAGGCGCACCTAGAGGCGGTAAACCTCTCGCATTGCTGGCGCAGATGCGACGGCAGGAGGCCGAAGAGGCTGACGATCAGAGTGCGACGGATCCGGAAGAGGGGTCAAGCGCCGAAGAAGGGGAAACCACCGATCAGCTCAAGCCAGTGGAGCCTATGGCCCTGCAAGATGTCATAAGAGGCCATGTGACACGGGTCACCGAGGTCAGCACCCAGACCAAGTTCAAGAATGGTGCTAAAGTCAGCGAGACTAGAGTGGGGCGTACCTATCACGTGAAGTTCGACCAGCTGTTTGAGAAGAGTTAGACCGGGCTCAAACAAGCCAACACCTCATCACCGGACTAGACCATATCAGTACCTCACTACATAACTTTCTCAAGATTATTACCACGTTACAAGACGCAAACTTTAACCGCTACCTGAACATTTATACGAGAGCTATATTTTTATACTGGAGTTTTTAACTTTATTCTTATGCTAATTGTTGTTTAACGCTTGCCCTAAAGTTTTATGCGCAGAAAACGCCTCATTATGTAGTTTAAGTTAAGTTAGGAGAAAGCGTCTATATTATGAGACGCCGGAGGCGAAATAAGGCACTTGATGTTCGTCCAACCTAATTATATGGCGAAGTTAAGTTAACGAATTCGCCAAATTATGTAAAAGAACCTGATTTTGAGTAAATTTTGAGAGTTCGTTGTTTTGCCAAATGTTTGAGGGTGCATTTCCTAGTAGCAATTTGCTTATTATGTCTTGTTGTTTTCAGCTGATTTTGAACGAGGACGTTCAGGCTTGGGAGGGGGTTTTGTAACATTATTGGAAATTGCTAGTTCAATATTTATATGTCTGCACGATTAGGCGCGCCATAGTGCAGCGCTAACGCTTGAGGGCGTTTTAGCGGCGCAGCATCATGCATAATACGTGGTGTGTGCAGGGAGTTGCTGGTTAGATCTTGACCGTGGAAGACGTACACGGTAAGCGCTCGTCAAATGGACGGAAACAAAGGAGGCGAATAGGACGAAAACAGAGGAGGCGCAAGGAAACTCGTGGCTAGCGTATCGGAGTCAGTGGACTACAGTAAGTATATGTGCTGTCCATGTACTGCTGGAGCGTACGTGGGCCATATACGGGGACTAGGGCGACACCCGGGACCGACGCCTCCAGTGGGCCGGACAGATAGCCTGCTGGAGTGCTGGACTAACGGGAGGCGTGGAGTCATTGTAGTAGTGACCATCGGGGCCTCTTGCGGATCGCAAGGGCCATAGGAAGGAACGACTACAAGCGGACATCCACGGAACTAGCGCTGACGAGAAGCACTCTTTCTAATTGGGCGAGGCCTCACACACAAGCGCGAGGGTCAAATAAATAAGGAGAAGCGCACCACACTGCTGGAGGCGTCGCTTGAGGCATTACTTGAGGCACAACACACTGCTTGAGGCGTTGCTTGAGGCGTTACTTGAGGCACAACACACTGCTTGAGGCGTTGCTCGAGGCGTTACTAGAGGCGAAACCACAAGTTAATAAAAGGGATAATAATTAGGGGTTTACCGTCTTATTTGACATTTAATAAATACTTGGAACGTTCTTCTGTTGTCACTGTGTCATAATTATTCTAGTCCGTCCCCGTACTGTCTGTGTCGTGGAGTGGGTGAGTGGTCCGGGAGTGGGTTCAGGCATACGCGGTGGTATATTTCCAACAAACGGACCTGCACTTCGGCGCTGTGGGATTACTCGCCCGCCAGCGAGTACCTGCCGAGGGACAACCAACCTGGCAAATAGTAATTCCGCCACAATACTATTGCCCACTCCTTTTCCTAACCCCCCACACCACTCCCAGACATAGTTCTTCCCAATGATCTTCACCCTTGACCCCTTTTCTTGTGGTTTTACCCTTTCTGGTTTTGTTCCCCACCCAAATTCACACCCTTTTATCCCCTTGGTCTGTCTTTGATCCTCACTGACCTCACCCTTTATTCCCTCAGCCTAAATCCTCCTTTTGTGAATTGTTCCTTTGGACTCTGTGCTTTCTCTTTTGTGTTTCTTCTGCCACCCACGATGTGCATCATGCTGTATGTTGCTCTATATAATATGTTCGTTTCTTGTACACAGCCATTTTGTCTCTGAAGTAGATCTTGTTAAGATCGAAATTTGAGGCTCTCTTAACTTCAGCCATTAAGCAGTTTGCAGCAGTTTTAATCTTATTTTTTTGAAATAAGAGAGATGTGTCATTATTTGGCGTGGATTACCATATATAGGCCTATAGCACGGACGAAGTTCTATCAATTACAAGATTTTTCGGGCCATGTTGTTACATCGGTCGTCAGTGATACAATGTATAATTGCTATTTGCTAACTAGTGACTTAAAGTTAGCCTGTATCAACACAAATTTAGTTGTAAACTTAGAAAGTAACTAATGCTATACTAGTCATGTTTCATGAATACCTATTAGTTACCAACTAGGCTAAGTAAGTTACTAGCCTTTTTAGTTGCCAACAAGACTACCGAATTAATAGGTTTTATGAATAAATTATGGCCTCTGGCTTACATGTGGTAGCAATTTTATACAGTCTATGGAGAGTCACGAAATGTTTTCTAACAAAATTGAACGGTTTCTCAGTGAGTCCCGGACTCGTGTATCTTTTCATTTTTGACCTCCATTGAGATGATGGTAAAAACGTGGCGGAACGATGCAGTATTCTTTCCAAAACATGTAAAAAGGTCTTACCTTGTGAAGCTGTGTTCGGTATTAGAGTGCGTGGCGAAGTTAAGAAAGCGACAGCATTGAACTACGCGTGGTTACTGCGAGTGTCTCGTTTCCGCAACAATGCTCTCGACTCTGAGAAATGCCACTACATGTACATGTACTATCATACATGTAATACGTTGCCAGGAAAGTACACAAAGGTTGAGGTTGAAACCACTGACGGACAAGTAAGATTAATGAGGATTAATAAATACCTAGGAGAGTCGAAGGCTTTGATTGGCGGAGACTCGATCACGTGCATGGCATTATATGTAGTAATATCATGGGTTTTCCAAGGGCCGTTTTCTAAACCCCGGCTTTGGGCTTCATCTGGCCACATTACAGACGTTTTCCTAGTTTCGGATCGCAACAGATATTCAGGCTGTTTTCGGCAAGTCTAATCCTCGAAATTTAAATGAAATAGGTTTAGTAGTTTACCTTGAGTGATGGAGAAACTACAGTTTTTGTTTCGATATTTATGCTCTTCTTTATTTAAAAATACGACGTCAAATATACCGACATCCCTTTTTCTAGTTGCGGATCGGTTTAACAAATTCCGGATCGAGTAAAAAACTGCTTCGTACATGACAAATTATCACGCTAGAACCAACCCGAATCAAGCCTATATTTCTGATAAGGTATTCATTAATTTATATAAATACAGTTTAAAATAAATTTCAAATACTTTTAATTCCAATAAAGTTTAAAAAGGGGACTTGCAAGGAAATGCTTTGAAATGTTTTGTCCGTGTACGTGTGTGGCGCGCGGCAACGAGCCGATAAACTTTGACTCTCACAGAACACGTCATATGAAATCGCTTGCGCGCGTGTAGTTGATGCATGCATTTTACGGTCGATCCGGAACTAGGAAAAAATGAACGTTCAGTCTTTGGCAGATTTTTTAATACTGGAGACTTTTAGACTTATTTTTACTTATGTATCAAGAAGCTTGTATGTTTCTTTTCAAAATGCACTTCATGTAAACAAATAGTTTTGGAGACCAAGCCATAACAAGGTAGGTTTTTATTTGAAGCGATCCGGAACTAGGAAAAATCCGAAACTAGGAAAACAACGGTACCACTGCTAAACTACATAAACAAAGCCAAAATACGGAAACGAAGCTGAGTTTGTAAAACGGCCTAGAAGAAGCCGCGAAGTCGCGAAATTCAGAGAATTTTCACCATTTTTCTCGTTAAAAAGGTATTTATTAAAGGTAATAACAGTGCGAGAACCCGGTTATTACTGCGTGGTAATGACCGGGTTGGGGGATGACCGCTGTTTTGTCCGAAGGCGAGGTCCATTACCAGCGGTCATCCCCCAACCCGGTCATTACCACGCAGTAATAACCGGGTTCTCGCACTGTTATTACCTAATTAAGTCTCTCCAGTTAAAACAAAGTATCGCATGAATGCATCGAGTTTGGACTTACAGGGCTACCGTCATATTCCGGCTAGTGGCAGGGGCAATGGGAACACTTGTTAGCTAGGATATCACCATCCTGAGCCATGCAGCTCTTAAATTGTCGCTCTCAAAACCTGCGGACATTCGCAGCAATCATTAAACAAGTTGGCTAATACATGATATGAACGTCCACCCCTGGTAAAATGACAATTTCTACCACTATATTTAATTTTATTGGCGTTTACGTATCTTTTCAGTCTCTTATGTTTCTTATTCTGCATAATATATAACAGCGAGGCTTTATTTCACGTTCTGTGCGTTAATTTCTACAATTTTTCCGATTAATTTAATTTTTTACGTGGGAGGACGAACATTTGTGATATGGAAATTGGAAGCTTGACGAGTAAAATGAGTATGAATTACACGATTCCGAGTAAATATACTCTGAACTGTTGATGGTAAAGTATTACAGGTGGATTGATACATAAGGGACCCAAGCTGATGGTTATATATATTGTAACGCAATGCGTCTTTAGTGATGTTATGCCGTGGCCGGGAGGGCGCACTCCCGGCAATGCGCGTGCTCCTGCACGGGGTGCGGGAGGCACCAGCTGGCTATGCGCGCCCTATATAAGCCGCTGCACGAATAGCGTCGCGCTCTGTTTTTACCAAGAGTGCTGTTGCGTGCAGAGGGTGGGTATTCATTGTCCCGCCGAGTCCCTGATCAAATCCCCTACCAATCATTACTAAGTCACCGTGGGGGAGCCTCATACTTATGTGTGGGTCGGGTTAATTGCTAACCGATTTGTATAGAGTAATTCTCCAATCAACAGTTGTTGTATGATAAAGCCTGGAATTCTAGCTATGTGTCCTAAGTAGGAGAGAGTGTCCTGAACTCCTGGGTAGGCGAATAAAACATCATCGTAATCACCAGGATGCGTGTCAGGTCCCCATCATTCTCTAGTTTCCCCATCTGTCAGAAAGTGAGAGCATGTGAGGGTGATATTTGGTGGTGTTCTTTGGGCCTGGCGGTATACTTCCGCCAAAACGGATCTGCATCTCCGGCCGTATAGGTTAGGCCGTTCACCGATATTGGCTGAGACAGAACCGGGCAGTCGTCTGAGGGCAATACCATCACAAATGGTGTCAGAAGTGGGATAGGCGCCGTTGCTTCACTACTAGAAATCACCTACGCCTGTGACATCACCTACCCAGGAGCAATCACCTACATCTAACATCTACATCTAACTATTGATCAGCATGGCAGCCGGCGACGAGATATACATGGAGGACGAGCTGATGCTGCTGCGGATGGACGTAATAAAGGGTGAGGATGATCTGCAGCAATCCCGTACCGAGAACAGCGACTTGACAGAAGTTAAGAAGTTGCTGGTGGCGCAGAATCGCCTGTTAAGGCTGCAGCTTTGACAAACTGAGACCCGGGGAGAGGCAGCGCGGTGGAGAGCAAACAAGACACCCAGTACGTCGATGACGACCCAGTTCGATAGCCGTGAACTCTTCACAGCTACCGACACACCTACCCCAAAACCCCGGACGAGAATCTACAATTCCGTTGCGCCAGCGCCTACACCAGTGTCCACGATAGGCGTCTCGTTGCAGACGGAGGACGGGTTGACAAGCTACGGTGTGGAAGGCAGTCTAACGGGATTGACACCAACTGGTCTTTCGACCGCATGTCGGCAGCCGAGAGCCCAAGGAGAAGTTTCATTGCAGTCGGCGAAGGACGCGAGCCTAATGGAAGGCGAAAAATCTCGGGACCATGAAAGCACAGGGGTCGAGAAGAAACAAGGCGTGAGGAAGAGTGAGGTGGATGCGCCTACCGAACGTCCGAACATCATCCCCGATAGATTTAGCGGAAAAATCCCGTGGCGAAATTACAAGCAGCATTTCCAGGCCTGCAAGTTAGCAAACAATTGGGGTGATCGCCAAGCGAAAGTGGTTTTGGCGGCGAGCCTGCATGGTGATGCGGTCAAGTTGTTGGGAAACCTAACAGCGAGCGGGAGTGACGTAACTTACTCCTAGTTGGTTGCGCTGTTGGAGAAGAGGTTTGGCCCAGGAGAGCTTGCGGAAAACCACCTAGCAGAGCTGCGGCATAGGCGACAAAAGCCTAGGGAGACGCTGCAGGAATTGGGACAGGCGATAAGGGAGTCGGCTTCACTCGCCTACCCAGAACTATCGGAGGAGGGGCGTGACCGCCTAGCCAGGGGGCACTTCTCTGATGCGGTGGAAGAACAAGCTGTACGAGAAGGGATCTTCCGGGCAAGACCATCTTCGCTGGACGAGGCTGTTATAGCTGCGCTAAACACTGAAGGGTTCCTTAAAATAGAGGAACAGCGGGCAGGAAGGCGGCCCAAATATTCCCGAGTAGTGGATGGCGATACATCGCACCCCTGGGATGAGTTCAAGTGGGAAGTAGAAGGGACTCAGCGACAGATGAAAGAGTCGGCTGAGAAAAATCAGCGCGTGGTGAAGGAGTGGCTGGAAAAGATGACCCAGCGAATTGATTCCTTCAGGCTCTAATGGTGGAGCCATTCATCGCGTGCCGCCAATCAAAGGCGAAATGCAGCGCCAGATGACGTTTGCTTTAAGTGCAAACGAAAAGGGCATTTTGCAAGGACTTGTAAACAACCAAATGCAGAAAAGCGACCGAAGTCGGGAAACAACCAGCAGCTGACCCAGTGGCCCGTGGGGAAGCTGGAAAGACAACCGGGCCAAAAGGCGCCAGAGAACACCGCACCGGAGAGAGTTCACCTAGAACCGGTTGCATGGCGGGCAATGGATTATTCGTACAGGCCGTGGTACGGTGAGTTAAAGTGAGGCTACTCGTCGACACAGGGGCAACACACACCGTGTTGTCGTCTGCACTGTATTTCAACATTTCCAGAGACCACAGACCAAAACTAACGACCACAGGCGCAGGAGTACGGAATGCTGATGGGAGTAAAATGGAAACCCTCGGTAGCGCCTGGGTGTAGATTAACATCGGCCAAACGACAAGTTCAATTCAAGCAGTCTTCGGCAACACGGGCGAAATCCAAGGAATATTAGGGATGGATTTCTTGATTCCAACCCAGGGAAAATTAAACTTCCGGACACTGGAATTGCAGTTAAATGGGGAAATGATCAAGTGCACTGACGAAGGAGGGAGTGGTCTCTGTGCGAGAGTGATCGTAGGTAAAACTACCAGAGTGCCAGCAGGTCATGAGGCGTTAATACCGGGATGTGTGTCCGGTAACAGACAGAATGTTGTAGTCGGAGTGATTGAGCCTACGGAGAGAAGTGAAATTGCGGACAAGGGCATGGTAATTGCCAGGGTGCTGGTGAAAGTGGCTGAGGATACATTTCCCATCAGAGTGTTCAACCCCGGCAAGAGAGAATGTGTTGTCAGGAAAGGTACTACGGCAGGCATTTATACGCCTGTAGGTGAAGGCGACGTGCAGGAAGAACAACCGGGAGTGATTTTGCCTGGGGGCTCCTCGGACGTGCCAACTCACCTTGTCGACTTGTTTGGGAGAAGTAAGGCAGGGGTGGAGCCGAGACATCACAGCAGAATAGCTCAACTGTTGTGTCAATACGAAGACGTCTTTTCAAGCGGGAGGGGGACATAGGACGAACCAATTTAGTCCGTCATCGAATTAATACAGGCGACGCCCGGCCTATCAAGGAGAGGCCGAGAAGGCACCCTCCCGAGGAACAAGCGGAAATCAAAAGACAGGTGCAAGAAATGGTCCGTAATGGCACCATCAAGACTTCGGACAGCCCTTGGGCATCAAATGTGGTCCTTGTAAGAAAAAAGGACGGAAGCAAGAGGTTTTGTGTTGACTACCGTCGCCTAATCGCAGTTACAATTAAAGACGCCTATTCGATCCCTCGGATAGATGATACACTAGACGCTCTGGCAGGCTCCAAGTGGTTTTCCACACTGGACTTAGCATCCGGCTATTGGCAGGTCGGGTTGGAAGACGAGGCCAAGGAGAAGTCTGCTTTTGTCATACGTGAAGGTTTGTTCCGTTGGCGCGTAATGCCGTTCGGGCTGTGTAATGCCCCCTCCACGTTTGAGCGACTGATGGAGAGGGTTTGGCTGGACTGCATTGGGAGACGCTACTCGTTTACCTAGACGACGTTATTGTGTATGCTAAGACGGTGGAGGAGGAGTTGAGTCGCCTTGAGACTGTCTTCCAGCGCTTTCGGCAGGCGGGCCTAAAACTTAAACCGAAGAAATGCCACTTATTCAAACGGCGGGTTCTTTACCTGGGGCATGTAGTGTCGGGGGAAGAAATTGCGACAGACCCGGAGAAGGTGAAGGCTGTACGTGACTGGCCAAGACCCACGACGGTGAGGGAAGTACAGAGTTTCTTAAGGTTGGCATCCTATTACCGCAAATTCATCAGAGGCTTTGCTGATAGGGCTCGCCCGTTACACCGCCTGACGGAAAAGGGAAAGGTGTTCGGATGGACGAGTGACTGCGATGAATCATTTCAAGATTTAAAGAACAGCCTTCTGGAGGCGCAAGTTCTGAAGTTTGCTGAGGCTGAGTATATTTTAGACACCGACGCAAGCGGCATAGGCCTAGGAGCGGTCCTGTCACAGGTGACGGACGAAAAGGAGATGGCGGTCGCCTATGCGAGTAGAACGCTTAGTAAAGCGGAGCGTAACTATTGCGTGACGCGCCGGGAGTTGCTGGCAGTCGTCGTTTTTCTAAAGCAATTTAGACAGTACCTTTATGGTAGGAGGGTCACAGTGAGGACCGATCACGGAGCACTACGTTGGCTTCTCAACTTTTGAGATCCACTGGGACAGATGGCACGATGGCTGCAGATCATCAGTGAATACAACTTCACGATAATTCATCGAGCAGGACGCTCACACGGCAATGCAGACGGAGTATCCCGTATACCGTGCAATCAGTGTGGACGAGATGAGGGGGCGTAGGCGCCACAGCCGACAACGTCAATAGGTGAGCATGCTGGAAATGAGATAACAGCTCCTGTCATAGAAGTAAGGAGCGTCACGATTGCACCTACCATAACCCACACAGAGGTGAGAGAGGCACAGCTTCAGGACGCGTCCATTAGATGGGTGCTTGAGGCTAAAGAGGAGTTGGCAGAGAGACCTGAATGGGCAGAAATGTCTTCGAGAACGTCGGTAGCAAAGACATACTGGCGGTTATGGAGACAACTAGCAGTAAGAGGAAAAATCCTCTGTAGGCGATGGGAATCGCATGATGGTCGCCGAGTAAGGTGGCACACGGTGCTACCAGTGAAATACCGCAGAGAAGTGGTGAAGGAGTTACACGGAGGAAAGGCAAGTGGACACCTAGGTGTCAGGAAATCCATGGGTACGGTCCGCGAAAGATTCTACTGGGTCGGCATGGCAGCTGAAATTAGGCCGATCATTAGACAATGTGATGTGTGCGCCAAGAGAAAATCCCCGGCCAAGACCAGGAAGGCGCCACTACAGCAGCACGCAGTGGGGGCGCCTATGGAGCGTGTTGCGTTAGACATCGTCGGGCCTCTACCAGAAAGTGCGAGGGGGAATAAATACATCCTAGTCGTAGGCGACTATTTAAGTAAATGGATGGAGGCCTATACCGGACCAGACGGCGGAAACCGTGGCAGAGAAGTTTGTAAAGAAATTCGTATGCCGTTTTGGCGTGCCAGAAGTCCTTCATTCAGACCAGGGCCGTAACTTCGAATCGCGGGTGTTTGCAGGAATGTGCCATATCCTTGGCATCGACAAGACACGGACATGCCCCTACAACCCAAAGTCCGACGGACTGATCGAGAGATTCAATCGGACACTAATAAACATGGTTGCGATGATGTTAGAGCCCGATAAGTGACAGCGTGATTGAGATGAGAAACTTCCGTTTGCCACGTTTGCATGTTGTGCCACGCCGCAGGAGTCCACAGGCGAGTCGCCCAACATGCTTATGTTGGGGCGAGAGCTGCGCCTTCCCATTGATCTTACGACTGAAGCAACCTCAGAGGAAAGATAATCGGAGGGCGTAGTAGAAGCTGACTACGCGAGTGAGCTGCGCCAACGGATAAGAGCAGCTCATGACAGGGCCCTAGTGTGCTTGCGGAAGAGTGCAAGACGGCAAAAGGCGTGTTATGACCGACGAACCACTCGACTCAAACTGGAACCCGGTCACTTCGTCTGGTTGCATAACCCTGCTAAAAAGAAAGGGTTGTCACCTAAACTGCAATGTAAATGGGAAGGTCCCTACCTTATTCTGCATAAGTTGTCAGATGTCACCTATAGGGTCCAAAGAGGGAAGAAGGGCAGGATGAAGGTCGTTCACTGCGACAGACTGAAACCTTATTTAGGTGAGCCGATCCAGGCATGGACGGTGGATGTACCAACAGGCGAAACACCAAGACAGGGGGTCAGGGCTCCTTTGGATGTGAGCAACATACAAGAGGATCAAGGACATGATCCGTTCAGCGAAATTGTTCATGAGGAATGTCGACCTGTATTCCCCACGTCACCCGAGCCTTCCAGTCAACAACAGAAAATGGTGGACACGATAGGGGATAGTGATGCAACCGGAGATACCAGCCTGTCCAGGCGAAGCGGCCAGAGCCCTGAAGTACTACTACCAGCACGGCGCAATCCCGCCAGGCATCGTAGAAAACCACAGAGATACTTGTAAACGGGTGCAATGAGAGATTGTGTGCATGAGAGAATTCACAGTTGTATAGCCCAAATTTTCCCCAACTGGAAGAGGCGCAGGTGAGATGTCCAGAGTGCAGACTTCTGCTTCATAGGCGAAGTTTAGACCGTCATCTCACGGTAGAGCACGGTCCCAGGGTCTACTATTGGTGTAAGCGGTGTGCCCATAGAAACAATAGACGCGATAACTTACGGGCCCACTACAAAGACTGCCACCCGGAAGATGTCAGTGAGGTGGAAGAGATCAAAGGCGAGACGTGTGAGTCCCGGAATCGTCACAGGGAGGGGATGAACGGGAATCAAAGGGATCAGACCGGTCAAAGTCGCCCGGCGAGGAAAAGCCACCAGAAGACGGAGGACGAGACTCCTGAGAAAAAGCCAAAGAATAAGGGTGCCTCTAATAGAAAGTCGGTAGAAGCCACAGGGCAGCCTGCCAAGCGGCCAAGGGCCTACGCATCTGCGCCTTGCACTGTGTCAAGGGCACTAGATGCTAAGACTGAGACTTCTACATGTGTTACGCCGAAGGTAATCCTACCAGAGACGGCGAAGCCACAAGGGCAGCCGGGTGGGAGGAAGTCATGTGACATAACATGGGCAGCAGCGACTCCGGCCCAGGAGGTCTCCTCATCAAAGGCGGTGGAGGTGTCAGACCCCGCTCCGCCAATAGTCGCGGCGGAGGAAGAAGTGATGTCAGTCGGTCATCCAGTGGAGAGGTCGCCGCAGCGAGAGGCAGCTATCAATCTGTCCCCCATGTCAATGCTATGGTATTTGGAAGAGGAAATGCCGGTTCCTGAGGTTTCTACCCAACAGCCGGGAGGAAAGCCACTTACACTTCTGAGACAGATGGAACGAGAAAAACAGTCACAGGATACAGCATCCCCAGATTGTTCCTCAGCAAGCGAGCAAGGGAAGTCCCTGCAAGAGCTTCGAGTTCGGTACTTGCTACCGGGGTATACAGTGAAGATTGTTGAGGAGGGAGAGGCTACCGTGTACACAGATACGGCGCAAGCCGTACATCAGGAGCAACAGAGGCGCCAGTATGGCGTTGTCTTTCTTCAGCACCTGCCGGCATCGATGTCAGAAGTCAAGGATGAGCAACCTACAAGAGTCCGTCGGCTTGTAAGGGACGAGGGTGCTGGTATCCTGGAAGTTGGGCCAGCGATGACGCGCAGTGATTTGGAGAAGAACATGGTCGGCAACATCACAAAGGTTACTGAGACAGTGACACGCACCGTCTATCGGAATGGGCTGTTACTTACCAAGGACCAAACCGATCGTGTTTTCCACGTGAATTTCCCAGCTGGATTTAACTAAACTTAGAGAAGTTGTTACACAAAAGTTATTCAAAAGTTGTAGTGTTGAAGATCGTTTAGGCTATTATTCAGTATGCGATTAGTTCTTCAAGTTTATCGTCCTGTAAAGTTACCTTATGTAATGGACAGTAATAGCCTTTACGCCTGTTTAGGCGATAAAGAAAAACAGCCAGCCAAAGTGTACAGTTTATAAATGTTTTGTATGTAAAGTTAGTGTTTATATTTGGAAGTTATAAGCCGTTGCTAGTTCACCTTATTAGGAGTTCTGGCCTACCCGTGTTCTAAGATTTATTCATTACGTGGGGTAGTATGACCATCGTTGCATAACGTTTGGATGTTAATTGTCGTGTAAATTATCAGTTAATTAAGCGCATCATAATTTAGTTTTGATTGGATTTTATGCATTGCTTTTATTTAGGTGTCAGTTTTTGGGTCAGGGACTGACCAAACTTGGAAGGCGCCAATGTAACGCAATGCGTCTTTAGTGATGTTATGCCGTGGCCGGGAGGGCGCACTCCAGTCCTTAGCTGGCTCCCGGCAATGCGCGTGCTCCTGCACGGGGTGCGGGGGACAACAGCTGGCTGTGCGCGCTCTATATAAGCCGCTGCACGAATGGCGTCGCGCTCTGTTTTTACCGAGAGTGCTGTTGCGTGCAGAGGGTGGGTATTCATAGTCCCGCCGAGTCCCTGATCCAATCCCTTACATATCATTACTAAGTCACCGTGGGGGAGCCTCATACTTATGTGTGGGTCGGGTTAATTGCTAACCGATTTGTATAGAGTAATTCGCCAATCAACAGTATTGGAGTATTGGTTCATCGCAGTGGCTGCTGTGGTCTCTATGTTTGAGATGATCCTCACCTACAGACTCAACGAAAACGGCGAGTGGAAATGGTATACAGTTTCACAAAATCCCTTTTAATTAGTACTTGTCCTTTGAACAAATATAGGTAGAATAACACGCAATTGCTTGCTATTCTACCTATATTTCTTCAAAAACAAATCTACGATGGCCCTTCATTCAGATATCTTCCACATGACATACTCTTACTATGTGCCACAGTGCATGCCACACGTAGAATGTGTAACCAACATAGGTAATAATGGTTTGAAAGATACATCTTTCCAATTTGAAATGAGACATCAAACGACCAAGTCTGATATTGTTTGACAGTGTTATGAGTAATTGCCCAAGGGACCAAGTTTGTTGTTTGTTTGAATGTGCAAGTGTTAGTCAAGGAGCCTGAACATTTCTGTGGGATTTTTTGTATGAAAGCAAGCCACCCATCCAAATGTCTCAAGGGCATCCCAAAGAACAATAACAAATATGTTGGCAGTCTGAAATCCCTGGCAGATGAAAATTGTGAAGGAAAAACGGAAAACAACAACATGTTACTTGGTAGACCTTTTTTTTTATTTTTAAGAGTAGGTCAATGTTAGGATAGAGGGCACTTCCAAAAATAATATTTGTGTGAGGTGATGAACAACTAAGTGAAGAATCCAGAACAAACATGTAATGTTTATTATAGAAATGTGTTTCTTGTTGGTCTTTTGTTAGAACAGAAACACTTTCCTTTCGCTTCTTAAGCAATTAGAATGGGGTATAACCTGCCTGGGAAACCAAGCGTTGCTCAGGCAGGTTATATAAGTGTTGTATTCTTGCGGTTTGTTATTCCGCTTCCTGACACACATACATGGCGAACACGCCGAGTTTACTTTACGTTATTTTTCACAGGTTACATGTGTAGTAGGATTGCAATAGTTTGAGTGACCTTGGCAGTTTGAGTCACGCCTACTCACAGACTAGACACGTCCTCTCTAGTTTGTTTTTCCCCCACAGGGTTGTTTTATCTGGGCAAGCGTAGGGGTTTCGTGCGTGCTGACTTTTTACAACTTGATACACAGGCCCGCTACGGGATTGGTAGCGGATGTGTCCGGTATTGGACCGATTGCATGCGTGTTATGTTGTATAATTATTAATAATGAAAAATGGTTGGTCTTACCGTATCAATCAGAATGACTTACGGATTTCTGTATTGGAGAAATGTTTAAAAAGACAAATAAAAGGAGTGACAAGTGTGCTGTCAGGAACTGCCACTCCAAACATAATATATTGTTTGTTGCTAATTGCGGGATATCAGAAAGAAACAAACTTTATGTTTATGTGCTACTTTTCTAGGAACCATGCTAAGGCCGAAATGCCATATATGATGGTCTCGAAGAGTTCCTCTGCAAGGCTAGGTAAAATATGTCAACATATCCTGTATCTGTATGTTATTGGGGCGCCCTTGAGATATTTGAAGGTATTTGAAATATACCTAAAGTCCCACGGGACTTTTCAAAGATATTGTTAATTGACTCGTCTACAAATATATGATTTTATTTGTAACCAAGTCGCTTTGCTTTATAAACCCGGGCAATTCCAGATATTATCATTACTGGTACCATACAACTACACCATTTTGCAACAAAACATAGCACATAAACATACCCAGGTTTCAACGGAGGTGTTTTAGCTTCATTCACTGGCCGATAGTTTGTGTGTGTTTGAATACCTATAACAAGTAATTGTTTGCCAAAAGAGGGTGTCAAACACCCCCCCCCCCTTCCCCCCTCTGTACACCTTTGGCATCACATACTTATTATTTTAGTTATCTACTATCTTGCAAATATTAACAAGGTAATAATTATTTAAAGTTGGATTGGTTGGTTTGCTATTATATGATTACATTATTATAGCTGAAATATGTTAAAATATCCTCTGTATATAATTATGTATCTACAAATGGTTTATCGTTAAAGCGATAGTTTATAGTTTGGGTCAAATAATTTTAGGAACTAAAAATTATCAGTTATCGTTAAAACGAACAGTTATAATTCAATTATGTTTGAATGGTAGAAAATTATACAAACGGCTAAGAAACAGGGCGGTTTTAATTAAAAAGCAGTTGTTAACATAAGAAGGCGCCCTCAAGACACCTCAATCGTCAACCATATTTTGATCAAAAGATTGAATCATAGTGAATGTGATGTTTGGTAAATATTATTTGACCTACAAAATGTATGGTTAATTTCCCAATTTGTTTTAGGATTTATTCATATTTTCTTATATTATGAACCGATTTCGACCAAATAAAGTTTGGTCTATAATAAACATTACATGCTTGTTCTTGGTTCTTCACTCAGTTGTTCATCACCTCAACAATATTATTTTTTGAAGTGCCCTCTATACCAACATGGACCTACCCCTAAAAATACAAGGTCTACCAAGTAAAATGTTGTTGTTTTCCGTTTTTCCTTCACAATTTTTATCTGCTAGGGATTTCAGACTGCCAACATATTTGTTATTGTTCTTTGGGATGCCCTTGAGACATTTAGATGGGTGGCTTGCTTTCATACAAAAAAATCCCACGGTACTTTTTTTCTGTGTGTGAGAACTGTGTCAGTCAAATCAAACTCGGCTATAATAGTCTAGATACTATTCAATCTATTTATTGACAAAGTTTTACCAGGTTCAAATAAGTCGCATTCAATTCTTTACAATTCTTTTAACAAGGTTATTTCACAATTCTTTTCACAAGTTTAAGAGGATAAAGCGAACCTGATTTGTTTATGTACAATATTAATAGCAATTCTCCAATTAAATCCAAATATTAATATTGCAATTACATTTAAATACACGTATCAATTTCTACTGAACTCCTAATAGTTTCGAAATACTACTACATCAAAATTCTAATAAATATACTAATTAACTCAAATTACCAAACCACGTACCACCAAGGCACATTAAACCACGTACCACCAAGGCACATTAAACCACGTACCACCAAGGCACATTAAACCACGTACCACCAAGGCACATTAAACCACGTACCACCAAGGCACATTAAACCACGTACCACCAAGGCACATTAAACCACGTACCACCAAGGCACCACAAACCAGTAAGGTGAAATCATCATATTAATTAGTGCCACAAAAGGCAGAGCAACAAATGGCCAAACAATAGTAATTAATGCACACACACTTTAATTGAAACCCTCCACCAAATTCAATAGTAAACTGTCATCCAGACATTGGCTCGTGGGTTCCGGTGCTATAGCAATCGCTAGTCACGCTAGTCAAAGACCCACAGTAGTCAGTACGGAAGTCCCCGTCATCCTGACGCTGCTTAGATGAGATGTTAGTATGGTCACCCGGTAGTAATACACCATTACACGGGCTATATCTGTTCACAGACCCACAGTAGTCAGTACGGAAGTCTTCTCCGTCATCCTGACGCTGCTTGGATAAGTATGGTCACCGGTAGTAAAACACCATTACAAGGGCTCTCTGAAAAGAGTTATGAATCCAACTCCAAAACAGTTGTGCATTTACATTGCATTACACAAATACAAAACACCATTATCAATCATAAAGTCGTGGCAATATCCACATAATAATTATATAATTACTAATTTAAACTCAAAATTACATTAAAGAAAATATATTATTCTTACAGATTTATGGCCTCCATCGTTGCCTGCAGTCGGTCACCAGTCCCAAAGTCAAACAAGGAGCTACCAATACTCCGTCGAGCACGCTAAAGTTTGCAGCAAGCAATGGGAAAAACAAATCCCAAGAGCCAAAAGCTCTAATATAAAATGTAAAAGCTTGCCAAATGGACAGAGCTTGACCACTGGTGGTTGCATAGACAGCTAGACAACTGAACCATGAGTACAGTATAGGGAATACTTATATACATGTACACACACCCATACATACCATTGTCTCGCACTGGCGCACATAATTAAAAGGCCCCAACCAATTGTTTAAATTCCCCCAGATTTACATACTTACCTCTTTTGTAGTCCAAGAGGCCTAATCCAAATCTAGAGCCCAGCATTTACTTCAAATGCAAATTACTTTTAATCTCAAGAAACAAACAAATACCGAACACGTGTTAAATAGGTCACTACAAATCAGGTGCAACAAACTTTGTGAAAGAATTAAACTAAAGAGACCAATACACACATTTATTAGACAAAACTCTGGCTTAGATCTGACACTGTGGAGATGCTCCCGGACTATGTTGCAATGTGGACGAGCTGTCAGCAGCTAAACGTATACGTGTCCAATTCCCAAACATACACTAAAGCACTTTCTCCATTATTCCGAAAAATATTTGTTTCTTTTTTATATCTTCATCATGTGAGAGATAAATAAGAAAACACAATTTGGACAAATTTGGAAAACGAATGGTAGGAAGAGCCGCCTACCTCTCTGAGAACGCCACAAAAGGGGCAAAGGTTAAACACTATGCTTGATTAGATAAATGCATTAAGTATGCAAACAGACCACGGTATCGTTAAACACTACATCAACAATAAGAACATACTTCACTTGATGCTCGCAATTATAGACATCGGCCAAAATGACCAGGTACACACAATATCATAGAATGACAAAATCAGTTTTAATGCGTTTACAGATTGGCACTACTGCTAAGCCTTTATTTTCCAGCATGTATCTTTAAAAAACAATCGCGCCTACATTGGTAATTGGTCATGTTGATTGGTGTTCACCAATGATACTTCACTTTATTCTCAATTCACACAGCCACTTTTTATACACGGTGACATTTTACTACCGAACATAAATATAACAATGTAAATACCCAGCAAACACAAAAACATTGTACAAATATTGTTTTCGTAAATGTTACAGTAATGCTTTCATGTAATGTTTTTTTACGTAAAATGTTTTTACAATTTTGTAACAACATTTTGAGAGAACACCACGAAAATGTTTTTAAAACGTTTTATTAGACATCCTAAAACCGTTTTAAAAATGTTTATCAAGCAGCGTTAAAAAATCGAATATCGTACACGCATACTACCAGTGAGTTTAAAATGTTTATGCGATTCCCAAACTTCGTGGGAAATCGTTTCTGCAATTAGTGAAGCGGTATATGTTAGCAACAATGCTCCAGTAATAATACTCTATTAATTAATATAGGTATTCCTGGACGATATCAGAACATGTGCACATTATTTTGTAAAAGATGCATTCGTTTTCGTGCGAAATAGTATGAACGTTCACAATCTCATTTTCTATTTAACAATTGATCATTCTTTTACCATAAATGTGCATTCAGTCCAAAAAGAACCAGCGTACGATTTCCCGAATGTGCACTGAATTTAGTATACTGATAATTCATTTCAGCGCAAATTCAAGTGCACATTCACAATCCTTTGTTCCTTCTAGTTTATCAACAATCGATTTCGCAAAATGTGCAGCCGATTTCCTGCTCATTTAAAAAAATGTTTGTCTGTCATGCATTGAAAAATCATTTACGTGTCAGCAAAGTAACATATGGGAAACTGAACCAGGGACCAATTTTATGGAGAGCTCTGCTAAGCACAACAATTTGCTTAGCACAAACAAGTCCTGCTCAGTAAAATCAGGTTGCTAGCCAAAACTTCATGTACTTTTTATGCTAAGCAAAAACCAGCTGATTCAGTCAATATAAATATCACCTGAAAGTTTGGTTCGTAATCCTTTTTTTAAGGAAGAACTTTCCCATTAAGCAATATCTTTGGTGGTTAGCAGATCCATAAAATTGGCCCCACGTGGTCTAGTATTTTCTAAACATTGGAGAGGTGACACCTGCGAAACGCACTGCATGCATAGTACAACCATTCTCAAACATACATCTCCGATGTCTTGAAAATGAGAGAGAAACGACATTAAAATAAAAATCAGAAATACATGAGACAGTGTCCAGTTGGTCGACTATTTTGGAGACTATTTCCCTATTGTAAAACTCCTATGAAGTCTGGTCCAGGACCAAGCCTCCCACAGCATGCGCCATACAACCAAATTAAACGCAGAATAAGCGAATTTAAATTATAACAAATGAAAAACAGTATTTAATTCAGTATTCAATCGATTTGCTGCGTAATAGATTGAACATTCTTAACAATCGGCCACCTATGCGTCAAACCCAAAGCCATAATCGTTGAAATGAAACGTTATGCACATTCATTTATTTAAAAGAAACAAAGTGAAATCGAATGCTCGTTTTTGAAAAAAATGAAAGCCGGGTATACGTTGTTATCAAAATCAGCGCTAAATTGAATGCATCTTTTACAAATGAATGTGCACATTTTCGTCCGGAAAACCTATAATATTTGTATTCGTTAATTGTTAGTGCTAATTACTAAATACTGCACTACTACAATGACTCTTGTGAGCTTGCCAATCCCCCAAACCAAGCGGGTTTGTAAATAGTACATAATGTGCCAATATCACCGCCGTCTGTCATCACAGTGTGCAATTATTATTATTATTATTTTGTGTGTGTGCTATTTAGGCATTTTTTTCTTTAAGACTTATAGAGTACTTAAACATTACACAATTATATCTACGAAAACACCCTAAAACATGTCCGTATTATTAAAAAACATAACGTTCATGTTAAAAAACCACTTGGGGTCAACAAAGTAACGCTAACATGTGGCATCAATCGTTACCACGTTTACAACGTTTTACAATCAATTACATGCATTTAAAGGTAGGATACACCATTTGCAGATATCGAAAAAAAATTACTATCGAATTATGAGTAGGCCTATATATCTTACACATTTAAAAGTAAATAATGATTGTAGGCATCCAGCAAAAGGATTGCGCTAGATATCCTGTAATTGCTCCAAAAAATTGAATATTATAAAAACAAAAAACGCCGGACGGCGATCGCAAAAAATACAAAAACAGCATAAGAACCACTGTCTGACGCCGGTTAAAAACGAACGCCGTTTTCTTGCTTTTCTCAGCTTCCATGGCTGTAAAACTTCTGACTGGTCAGTTAAACAATATATATACTATAAAAAACAACCCTCAAATCCACTAATTCATGATAATTCAAGCAATTACCAATGGTGTATCCTACCTAACATTATACAAATGTTGTCATGCAGAAAACACCATACAACATTGTCACAATGTTTACAACAATACCAAGGAATGAATAGAACATCAAAATACAACACGATCCCGATGTAAGATTTTTAGCAATACATTGTCAACAAAATCATTGAATAACTTGTTTATTAAATAAAGTTTTGATAACATTATTCTACGCTTTAAAAAAAAAATGTTTTGATTATTACTTTTCATTTAAAAAAAATATATATATTAAAATGATGTCTTTAACCAGCACAGTTAGGTGTCATTTAAACATTTTGTACATTATTAAAATGTTATACAAAAAATGTTTCAAGTTGTAATATTTTCACAATGTTTTGACTATAACTTTTCAAAAATGTTTTAAAATGTTATGTGTTTGCTGGGTATTGTCTATAACGGTCTCTATGAAATTCGTACAGAACAGAGGTTCGATTCACCGATTGTGTCCTTTCATTTGATTTGGACGAATATTGCGATATTGCAGAACCCACCTGCCTCCTAAGGAGGTTGTAACGGGAACTTTTCCCGAAGAGGGTCGAAATAATTTCCTCAGAAAGAGAGACTAAGGTGTTATGTTTTGGTGTTGCTGTTTTCGAGACAAAGCCTGCTGGCAGAGCTATTTCTTTAATTGTTTTAAAATTACAATTTCTGGCCCTATCGGTGTTGGCTACAACTTAGACAACCCTGCTTTGTAGGTACAGGTATACGCAATTTACAAATTTTGTAGATACGTGTTTGACAAAATAAGAATAACATCTCGTGCAAACTGTATAGGTTAACCTTTCCCGGTAAATTTCGGCAGATGAGTAGCAAATTTAATTTTCGTGCGTTCGAATTTTGACCGTGTTTCAAATTCAGAATTGGGGCATTCAATTGAGTTTTGAAGCATTCAAATTCCTTTAGCAATGTGTCCAATTTAGCATCGTCGTTCTTTTTTGTGACGCATAATCATTCAATTTAGCAAAGCTATAGTTTGACTGAAGAGTTTTGCTGATTCATAACTTTGTATTAGAGGTAATCAATTTCGCAACATGAGAATAACGACATTGAAATGTGAATAATCAAACTGTTTAGTATCTTCACTCAGTCAAATCTTTAGATGTTCTGTATTCATTTATGTTTCCCGTAGATTTTATATGGAACATAATGTTTTTTGTTCGTTTGTTTGTTTGTTTGTGTGTGTTTTGTTGGGGTGTTTGTTTGTTTGTTTCATGTTTTCATTTCTCTAACATACTAAAAATACATTTTAATTGTTGGTTCATTAAATGCGATTTGTGCAATTAGGTACCTTTTTACACTCATTTGCTGTGGCTGAGTGCATGGGCACGACAGTACCTAAAAAGACACTTATTTTTTATTTGTTAAGTACATTACTGGCGCCCGTGCTGGCAGTAAAGTACTTTCAAACTCTGCCTTTAGGTAAGGTCTATTTTGGGCTTATTTATAGGCCTGCTGGCCAGCAACCTCTACTGCATCCATTTTGATGGCAATTTTCTCTGCGTTGTCTGTGATCCAGCGAGTTAGTTCCAAGATTTCCCATGTCTTATCTTCTTTGTGGGCTGTCGTTATGGTTACTGTGTCCGGGATGTTGCCACTTTCATCGCACTGCTTATGAAATTCCTCCATTGCAAGAAACTGGTAGTTCTCCTCATCTGTGCACGGCTGGGCCTGTGAGAAAATACACAATCACTTCACTGTAAACAAACTTTCTACTTACACCTAATATTTGTTTGTTTTTAATATTTTATAATTTAAAATAAAACCACACATTTCTTTTATTTATGACGTATATTGCATTTTAAATGTAGGATACACCATTTGCAGATATTCAAATGTTTACTACCAAATGATTAAGAGATATCATGCTTATTTGAAAGTAAATAACGATTATAGGCATCCAGCAAAATGATTGAACTAAGTATCCTGTAATTGTACCGAAATATTAAAATTTATTTTCAAAAATCACGATCGCCAGACGGCGATCGCAAAAAAAAACCCCAAAGAAAAACAAGAACAACTGCCTGACACCGGTTGAAAACAGCGCCGTTTTTCTTGCTATTTTCTCGGCATCCATGATTGGATCTTTTAAACAATATTTAGTAGGAAATACAACCACCTGATAATTCAAGCAATTACCAATCGTGTATCCTACTTTTAACATAAAAACACTGCCAAAAACATAACTAACCTATATACTGCAAGTTTTGTGTGTGGTAATTTTACAGAAAAGGGCTAGCAACAGAGTTGCCAGCACTTTCAGTTTTTAAATTTTACTGTTAGATTGGTCAAATTAATCGCAGACCTTTTGTTGTAATAAAAAAAAATAACAGACCAATTTGTTTGGGCAAAAAAACCCAGACAAACCCTAAAATGCTAAATATGAGATGTTATTTTTATGTTTACAATCGGCAACAATAATTATTAAAGTTTACAGAAATGTTGTTTATTTAAACTGTTACAAATATCTGCAAAATATATATCCCCACTATATATCATCGTTCACAAGTTAGGACCACCTCATTCAGAATATGCAAAGTAGACACATGCGCGCGCATAGGAAAAAACAAAGCAACGATTTCCTCCAAAATATACAAAGCTGTGAAAACTACAGTACAATGCTACAACCTACCCCGTTCCACAACAAAAAAAGGAACAAAATTAGACATTAAACTACAACGTCATAGCCCTGTTGACAGGAACGGATTCTCCTGTACGTGCTTCGCAGGAAGGCATGTCCTCCCCGCTCCGCCGACCTGCTTCGCAGAAGCAGAGGTGTGGTGAGTCTTTTTCAGTGTCGGGGTAAGAGTTGTTCAGCGTCGGGTAAGAGTTGCCTAGCGTCGTGGTAGGAGTTGTTCAGCGTTGCGGTGAGAGTTGTCTAGCGTCGTGATAAGAGTTGCCTAGCGTGGTAAGAGTTGTTCAGCGTTGCGGTGAGAGTTGTCTAGCGTCGTGGTAAGAGTTGCCTAGCGTCGTGGTAAGAGTTGTTCAGCGTTGCGGTAAGAGTTGTTCGGCGTTGCGGTGAGAGTTGTCTAGCGTCGTGGTAAGAGTTGCCTAGCGTCGTGGTAAGAGTTGTCTAGCGTCGTGGTAAGAGTTGCCTAGCGTCGTGGTAAGAGTTGTTCAGCGTTGCGGTGAGAGTTGTCTAGCGTCGTGGTAAGAGTTGTTTGGCGTCTTGGTAAGAGTTGTTCAGCGTCGCGGTGAGAGTTGCCCAGCGTCAGGGTAAGAGTTATTCAGCGTCGTGGTAAAAGTTGTTGAACAACGCTGAACAACTCTTACCACGACGCTGAACAACTCTTACCAGAAAGAAAATAAAAACGTAACATTTCAGGGATTGGAACCCGCCCCGCAACGAATTTTAGCATTCGCAGCACGACACATTTATATGTCCGCTATCTGGCCGCTTTTCCACGGGCGTCACGCGAGAGATACCCATCGCCTTATAGTTATACACAGGGGACTGAGCACTCGTACCTTCAAGACTATGTCCATCAGTTTGTTGTCAAATCTTAACTTGCCGAGACTTTTTCCCAGCTGCTTCTTGACTTTCCCCTTCCAGTGGCCAGGTTCGTTTTGCTGGAGGCTGTCGTCAGCAGGATACATGTCAAGAAAGGGGAAAGGAGGCGGCACTTCCTCTGGTAGGGATACATTCTGGGCTCGCCGAGATACCTTCGGCGATTTCGATTTGTTTAGGTTTGTTGTAGCTCCATACTAAAATATAAACAAATTTTTGCTTAGTACGAAGTAACATTTCTTTATTTTTTCTTGGCCCACATTTTTAAAGTCATTACTTAACAATTAAAGCTCTCTGAATACTATTTTAGCCTGGCTATAATCCTGCCTGGCCCAGCTGGTTTATAGTAGGGTGCCCCTACAAAAATCAATCTAGTTACGCACGGTATCCATCCCTCTGTGTCTCGTACAATAACAAGCTATCTACAAAATAAGAGCACACGACAGTCGTACAGCCGGAACATTGCAATGGTGGGATTCAGAAAGCAGCCACACCGTGTACACTGGCAAGTATTAAAGCAAGTACACAGGCTGTGAACAGTGAAGAATAAGCGCAAAAGTTCTTTCGTAAAACATTCCATCCGCATTTGGCATGTTTGTTTATATGTAATGCAGGCGAAATCCTACCTCAATCTTATACTTAGCTATTAAGACTGAATTCAGTAGTTCGACGGCCTCTTTGCATGTGTCTCTGCACTTCGTCCGAACCTCCTCAGAGGGAGAGTCAGTCTCCAACACCGCATCTTCAACTGCTTGGTGGCACTGACGGAGTTTTAGAGTCCGGGCGCAAGCTCCATTGGTCAGGTGCGACTCAAGCTTATCAGCCTCCGAATCACGTGATGAAGATAGCTTTCTACTGCGACGAATCAACGCTATCATCTGTGACATTGAAGCAAATAACCAATGTTAAGACAGCAGGCCTGGCCTTATACATTTCTGGAAAATTTGTTTTATTTACATTTTTGTTGTCAGTCCAGACAACAGTGTTTGTCTTTGAGATTGTAGTTCCTAATAGGAGTTAATGTTTTGTTTAGTTATCATGGCGTCAAGTTTACCTGGAGCAATTTCCAAGTACTTCCAATCCGGATGACGAAGTCTTCGTTGCTTGACAGCACTTGGAGCAGCTCGTCAGCTTTCTTGTGCTTGTTAAGTCTGATTTCACCTTTAAGTTGCTCCACCTTTGCCCGCAGATCTTTGGCCTCCTTCATAGTGCTGAAGAAAAAGTTGCAGATCTCCTCGACTTTATCCGTGCACTGACGTGCCAAAGTGACCGGGTCCTCGGATGTTTCAAGTATGCCACCCAAATCAATGTCGCTGTGTTTCATCTTGTTAACCAGCGTGCAAAAGGTTTTCAAGAAGCCGTTTTGGGGACTGCAACCTGGTTGTGTCTGAAATGCGAATTGTATCAAGTTTTTTGCAATTTATCACACGGAGAGAACCAAAGTCACAATTAGGTCTACAATAGTCCTATTATATGTATTGATGACATTATACGCACTGTTTACCATAGTGCATGATGGGAGGAATTGGGGTTCACCGCCTCGGCTTTTATACACATTTTACGTACAGGCACTAGCACTTTCCACGCTCAGTTTTTGACTTCGTGCACTGGTTCCCGAAGAAAAAATTCTATTCCTGTCGTCTGATGTGAAGTCTGTTACGAATTACAGGGTAGAAAATGCACGACACTGTCTTTCGGTCGAAAAGTACTTAAAAGTATAGCGAGCGTTGAGCGTCCCCCACCCCCACCAACTAAAAATAACGTCATGCAGTAAATATGGGGGTGACGTCATCAATACATGTGGCTCTTAAGGGGGCGGACGGTGTAGGCTACAATAATAAAATTTGGTCACCCAAGTCCAACCTCCATCTACATCCATTTTCAGCAAACCCGTTCTTAGCATCGTTTGTATATTCATAGATGTAGGCCCTTCACCGACGTAATTACCCTGTTTGGGCCTTATTCACGAGAGAGCCATTTTGGTTGTGTTCCCTGAACGTATTTTATAAACTGTGAACCGTGTTGAATGGGATGGTACCAGACTATTTTTTTTCTATTCTCACTTTCAATATATTGTTGAAACATTAAATATATGTTTTATCACAATTTTTTTGATTATTCACCAGAGAAGACTGGTATAGGTTTTCCCGGCTATTGCAAAACATTTTTTTCATTCAAGTTCACCATTTCTTACATTTAATTTTATGCTAAGTAAATTAGTCAATTTGTTTACATTAGTTATTAGAAATTAGGCCCCCTTAACTTATTTGATTTGTATATTTCAGGTCATTCAAGCCAGTAAGCAGTCTGCAGCAGTTTTAATCTTATTCATGTTATTAGAAATTGATTGATATAAGACGAATTCGATCTGTAAATGCCACCTTGTGGCAACATCTTAAAAGATTTGATCTGCAATGACGAATATTCTCAAGCCAATATTTAAATACAGTGACCAAACTTTAAAATTGAACGATACAATTACTGAACTGGTTTAGTAAAAGCGTGTGAAAAAAAAATCGGACGAAATAGAATGTAAACAATGGTGAATATAATTAAATATGTTTTAAGATTAGCCGAGAAAACCTATAATTGAATTTGAAATTAACTTTTGGTAATTTGTATCCGCAAAATCCCCCAAAAGTTTGTTTACCTCACTTTAAATTTGATATGGCCGACTCGTGAATAAAGGCCATACTCATTGTCTTTATTTTCTCTTGCCCCTCGGGTTGACTGACGTAGTGCTTGATTCCCCTTGTGTACAATTAATCAATTCCTGGTTGGAAGAAAGACAACAATAACGTCCTCTTCAAAATCTGTGATGGTATTAATTAAAAGACATACCTTCAGAAGATGCGCGTACAGCACTGGATAATGTTTCTTCACGTCGATCCCGAAGATTTCCATGACGATTTTTTGAAATTTGTCTTCAGTTGTTGCCACATTTTCCTCATCAAGTATCAGAGGAAAATAATGACCTTTCACTTCTTCTATGCAAAGCTCTTCTTTCTGTCACAAAGAAAATGAAAAAAAATATTTTTCTACTGGAAATAAGGACTATTTGAAACAATTTGTTTGGGAGTTGAAGGTTGTCTGTGGCAATTTGATATACAGATTATCACCCACTTTCTATCAACATTGATTATATGAACCAGGAACTTGAACCAGTCTACTCATGATCAATGGAAGATTTCGGCTAGTAACCCATCATAAAAGCCTTTTTCTGAGAGCTTGCAAGCTAAACAAATAGAACAATAACTGCATTGGTAATAACAGAGAACTTAGTAGAAATCCGTTTTCCCTACAGCCGTACAGCTGCAAATGTTACTAATGTGTAAGAGCTTTATGTGCAACCCCCAAGGGTTGCTCTTTTGTAGCAATTTAAAGTCTCCAACAAAATTTGAAACCAGATCAAATTATGCGGCTGCTGTTGTTTGTTATTACCTACAGAATACCTACCCCAAACTTGACAACAATACGGTCTAACAGAGGACGCAGTTTCTCACAGCAATCAGTAGCGGCGTAGACTACCACTATTTCATCCGAAAACATTTCCTTCTTTTCCTCTTCTCTTCCATCTAGCTCCAGCTCCCCTTCGTTATTTTCAAACCTGTGTAGGAGTATTTGCCTCTCCATGTTGAAATGCTCACTCCAAGCCTGTCTGAAAAACAGGTCATGATGCAAGATGTCCATAACACTACGCTTGATGGCTTTGCAATTCAACGCCGATGCATCCTTGTCTTTATCGCGGCTGCTGAGACCCTCTCTAAAAGATAGGGGTTTTTCCTCTTGATGTATAAGATTGCTACTAGGGAGCGAGCAACTCACGTCAATTTCCGCGAGAATCTATAGTATTGGGGAAAAGAATAGTAAAAAAAGATATTAACAGAATTGAAGGCAAAGCTTTTCATGGTAGATTGAGTTCGAGTTGAGCATTACATTACATGAATAGACTGTACATGTATATATAAACGTACAAATATAGAAGAAGAAGAAACCAACTACCTACTTGGAGGAATACCCATCTTGATGTGACTTGCAGCCTATCTTTTTGAATCAGTCTAAGTAATCTAAGTAACTCCAAGCTAGCAACAAGACTTCCACATCTGACAGCTTCCCTATAAGACTTGACGCACTGAGACTCTAGTGGTATGGTAGCACGAGTGGGTTCTGGCTGCTGGGTGTCCTGTGCCTGTCTCCCGTGGAAAGTGGATACGTACGCAATCTTATGCGCCTTTTGGTCAACTGCCATGATACCCTGACTCTTTGCCCTTGGCAGACTTGGTGTGGATGGCATTTGTTGAGCTCCTTGGTCAACTGCCGTGGTGTCCTGTTTTTGTGCCCTTGGCAGCGTGGTTGTGAATGGTATCTCCTTACCCCGTGGGTTAACCAATTGAAACGCGTTATGTGCGATAAATAGGGTAATGTCCGCCAATAGCTTTCGACTCTCTCTTTGGTTCAGGCCAGCTTCCATTGAACGCAGAACATTTTTGCGAGCCTTCTCATATGTCTCTTTTGCTTTTTGGGGTCTGAGATTTAGAGACAAATCCCGTAGTTCTTCCTCAAGGCCCATCTTCAGATATATCTTCGCCAAGTACCACAGAGCTTTGCAACCAGCCTCGGTATCAATTAGCTGAATTATTACTTCTTCAGCTTCATTAAACCTGAAGTTCTGAAAGTGTAGAACTCCGACTTCAAGGCACGGACTGTTCCGAGGTTGGCCTTCATAGTACTTTAACAGACGTTTGTCAGCTACCGCTTTCGGCTTCTTTGCCTTATTCTTCACTTGCCATGTACCGGACTTTTCATCTAGATCTTCAAATGAAGCTGTGTCCATCACTTTCTTACCTTCTTCAGCTTCATTAAACCTGAAGTTCTGAAAGTGTGGAACTCCGCCTTCAAGGCACGGACTGTTCCGAGGTTCGCCTTCATAGTACTTTAACAGACGTTTGTAGGCTTCCGCTTTCGGCTCCTTTGCCTTATCCGTCACTTTCCATCTACCGGACTTTTCATCTTGATATTCAAATGAAGCTGTGAGGTCCATCACTTTCTGCCACATATCCATTTTTGATTGTTCCGAAGCCGTTGAAGTATCACGATGAAGGAATTTGGCATATTCAAAGAAAAGATCCAGCTGGTCTTCGGTTGTCTGGTGTTCAGACTGTTGTAATCTGGTTTCGAAGATCTGTGTAGCTTCTTTGTGGTTCCCAAGAGCCCTTTGTACGTTGCACAATTTTGTTAATGCAACAGTGTGCCCTTTGTTGAGTTCTAGGCATTTATGAAGCTCTTCGAGGGCTAGTTTGTTCCAATTGTTCTTTTTCTCCTGATCTGCTTCGGGTCTCTCAGAGCATTTGATGTACAACAGCGCCAACTGAACGTGATTTTCGGCACAGTCTGGACTGTGTTCAATTCCCTTTTTTAATATTGGTATGGCCTCTGTAAACTTTCCTATTTGTTTCAAACCTTTTGTCCAATTTCTCAATACCTCTTGAACTCCGGGTGCTTTTTTGTAAGCTTCTTTCAAATACCGAGATGCATTTTCATTTTCCCCGGTCCCTCGTCGACTCAGGTTTAATCCAAGCGCTGACTGGGCCAGCTGGTATTCATCTTTGTTTGCCATCATCTTTACCCAGTACCCCTTTTCACAGTCCATGAGCCTTCGACCTTCTTTATCCATAACTTCGTATCGATATCTGTCGACTTTTTTGTATCGTGCCATTCGGCCAGTCATCAGCCCAGCCCCATAAATGAAGCATACGTTTTGGGGGAAGTTCTTAAGCGCTACCTCGAAAAGTTGCAACGCAGTTTCCATAACACGGGGCCCTAGACGTGCCATGGCGGTTGCATGCACTGCGTCGATCACAGACTGGTCTTTATTCTCTATCCCCAAACTATCCAATTCGTTGAGTAGATCTGCCACCTTTTGCGCCTTATGACATTTGTGTTCGATCCACATGCGATTCAGGAGTGCTACAACTCTGTAGCCTTTACGTAACTGCGCATCCGTTTTCTCTATGCATTCGTCAGCTCTGTCGAGGAATTCTCTCGCCTTACGGACATCCCAATTTTTTCCGTTATCCCATACCTCCAGGTAGGCTCTGAACAAAAGGCTTTCTATCCTCAACAAATTTGGTGTCTCTTCTAAGTCGTGATCTATGTTACGTATAATTCGATCGTAATCGGTAGTGACCGCAAACTGCAGATTCCAAGTGAAGTGACAAAGACGTCTTTCTTTCCAAGGCAGTCTTCTCTGGCTCACTTCATCTTTTTTCAAGTCATTTCTGTGAGTTTAAAAGGATAGACATTTTTAGTAATATTTGTGTTTAAGTGTGTGTTTTCTTTGTTTTTCGTAGTAGAATAAAAAGCTGTGGGAAAAAAAGCTAAGCTACAAATGTAAAGCAGTGTTATCTTAGTTAAAAGCACTACATAAGCTCCTTTTAGCACCTTCAGTTATTTTCGTCGGTAATGTTATTTTTAAGGCCCTTTCGGCCTAAACTTAAATTCGCGGGAAAACAAAACACGGATATATAGGTTTTCCCAGACGATATCGGAAAATGCCCACATTCATTTGTAAAAGATCCATTCAATTTTGCTCTAATTTTGATAACGACGTATACCCGGCTTTCATTTTTGCAAAAACGAGCATTCGATTTCATTTTGTTTCTTTCAAATAAATGAATGTGCATAACATTTCATTTCAACTATTATAAATGCGTGATTAGGCTTTTGGTTTGACGCATAGGTGGCCGATTGTTAAAAATGTGCAATCTATTTCGCAGCAAATAGATTTGCCATGGTGTCACGGCCTGAATTGAATATTCTTTTCATTTGTAAAGAAATTAATTCGCATTTTTTGCATACAATTTGGTTGTATTGCGCATGCAGTGGGAGGTTTCATTAACCAATGAAAGGGTCATGGGCCAGACTTCATAGAAGTCCAAAATGTGACACTGAAAAAGGTTAAAATCGACTGGACTATGTTTTATCCGCCGTTTAAAAATAGGAAAATAGTCTTCAAAATAGTCGACCAATAGGAAACTGTCTCATTGTTTTAACGTTTTTCTCTTTCATTTTAAAGACACGGGGAGATGTGTCTGAGAATAGTTGTACTATGCATGCAGTACGTTCCGCAGGTGTCCCCTCTCTGTTTCAAAAGAATTAGACCACATGGTAATAATTGCATGAAACTGCTAAGCACACAAAAATGCTCATCATAACTTTTTCCTTTGAATAAAAACAAAAAACAGGGTTACGAACCAAACTTTCAGGTGATGTATATTGTCAGCTGGTTTTTGTTTAGCATGAAAATCACATGAAGTTTTAGCTGGTAACCTGATTTTACTGAGCAAGATTGAGCAGCTCCATAACATTGGCCCCTGGTTCACTTCCCCATATGTTACTTTAGTTAACACATAAATGAATGTCAATGCATGACAGGCATACATTACCAAAAAATGCGCAGGAAATCGGCTGCACATTAGCGAAATCGATTGTTGATAAATTAAATTGAACACAGGATTGGGGATGTGCATTCGAATTCACGCTAAAATGAATTATCAGTATCATAAATTTAGTGCACATTGAGGAATTTGAACGCAGATTTGTTACGACTGAATGATCATTTATGGGATTGTAACCGTTCATACTATTTCGCACGAAATCAAATGCATCGTTTACAAACTAATGTGCAACAAATTAAATGAAATTTTCCCCCGGCAAATTTCATCACAAATTAATTTAATTTCATTAACACGCATTCAAATTTCCGCACTTCCCCTTAATTCAATCAAACTAGGGTTTTCTTTTAAGCTACTATTGCATTCAATTTCGTGTTTGTGCACATATGATTTCAATCTTTTCATTCAGGTTCGTTTTAGTCATTCTAAATTATTTTATTTATAGGCATTGAAGACTACATTTTCAACAATCTTCAGTTTAATTTCTACGACCTATCTACAATTGATGAAATCAACTTAAGACTCATCGAAGCGCACATGAATTTGTTTCTATAGTTTTTGTTTTCGTTTATGAAAAATAAATTTTGAATTAAACACGAGTTGTTGCACGTTTATTTCGAGGAAATTTGAGTTTATCTTGTTTTTTGTTTCATTTACGTCATGTGTTTTGTTTTAAACTGTTCCTTGTGCTTTGTTACCCAACGATTAAAGTTAAAGCTTATACACTGTGTATTTAGAAGACTGTTGAGTAAAGTTTGAAAAGTTACGGTGATAAGTTTGCAATGAAATACTTCGTTATAGCCGTCTGATCGTTGGCACTGGTCTTTATGTTTTCTTCTTTATTTCTGCTAATGCTTGGACCATGTCAAATTAAAAACTAACAAATGTGCTTTTAAAGCTTTTAGTTATCAGAGGGGTCGCTATAAAATTAACTAAAACAAAATGTTCTTCTTTTCCTATATATTTTTTTTAACAGGTTTTTTTCTTTTTCTTTTATATACATAATTATTTCATCTAATCATGTCTTATAAATTGGTTTGTTTAGCCTTCAATGTTCTGATGTGCTAGGTATCTCGCCATGCACTTTGGTTGTGGTTTTCGAGAGTTATTTGGCCGACATTCAGTTATACCGTCCATGGGCAGTTATCTTTTCGTTCAAAATCGCTCCACTTATAGGTTTATATAAGGCAAAATTATTGTTAAAAATTCTCCTCCAAATATCTGCCTTTATATTGGCAAATACAAGACCATACCATAGAAACAAATGTGAACGTGAACATTTGAAAAATGTTTACCAATTAATGAAATTGAACGGTTAAGCAGCCTTCGCTGCTGGCTTTTACGAAATGTAAAAGTGAATTTACTTACATTATTTTCTCCCCTTTATCACAGAAAATAAACACAACCACACACATAATGTTGTTGTCAACATTATACTTTATTGATTTAAGCACAAACAAATTCTTATTACATGTTTCCTTTAAGCTGCTCACCATACGAAAGAAGAAGACCAACCAAATGTTAATACATGTTTTGAGAGTGTGGGGAAGTCTGGAGTCGAGCAATGCCACTGACTTTGCTCAAGATTGCGTGTCGTACTCACGGGGAAGTCCCGAGTAGAGTCGTGCAAAACGGCTGTTTCTTGCAAGCAATTTTATGTTTTTTTTCTGAATTTACATGTACTTGTTTGTATAGATACCGTTTACAACATGTTTATATCGCCATTCTTACAGTTCCAAGTAAATGCTTACAACACAAAAAAACACTATTTAAAATGTAGGGATCATTGGCGGCATGCTTCGAGCAGACACAACATTTCGTAATTCTAATTCACAACTATTTCGCTAAATAGCGAACCTGAACTATTTAATAGCAGATTGGTGATAGTTGTCACATATAGAGCACCGTAGTTAGTGTTGTAGGTCTCGAGACCTGGTCTCGAGACCAGGGGCCAATTTCATAGAGCTGCTAAGCACAACAATTTGCTTAGCATGACAATTTGTCCTTGGCAAAAACAAGGTTACAGACCAAATTTTTACCTTTTTGATCTTTATTGTTCTGGATTGATAATCAGCTGTTTTCTTGCTTAGCATGAAAAACATGTATAATTTTGGCTAGTAACCTGTTTTTAATGAGCAAGACTTTTTGTGCTAAGCAATTATTTTTTGCTTAGCAGCTCTATGAAATTGGGCCCTGGTATCGGTCTCGAGACCGTTCCGAGACCTTTTTTGAGGTCTCGCGGTCTCGGTCTCAAAAGCCTTTGTCTCGGTCTCGGTTTCGGACATTAGGGTCTCGACTAAAAGTAAAACACTGATTGATTGATTGATAAATTAAAAGGAACACATGAGGATTGTGGATGTGCATTTGAATTCGCGCTAAAATGAATCATCAATATATACTAAATTCAGTGCACATTTGGGAAATCGTACGCTGAAGTTTTACGACTGAATGCCGCACCCTTTTTATGGATACCAAGAAGAAGAAAAAATACGATAGACATATTGGACTTGTCAGGCACTTACCCTGCCATGCCGCCAATATCATCAGGTTTGGATGCCATGGATTTGTTTTCTTTTCCCAATTCTTTCTCGTGTTTTTCTTGCTACCGCCAGTCTTTTTTCTCTGCTGGCTTTTCACTGTTCCTGGCGCCTTCGAATCGGTTCCCTTTGCTGATCTGTACTCTTTCTGTTATCTATGGTTTTAAAGCTCCCGACATGTTTCAGTCTAGAGCAAGCAGCGTGTATAATAATGCACTATCGTTGATCGCGAATATACGTACTTAAGGGAATTCCCCTTACGAACCAACATGATCGATTTCATATAATTGAAAGAATCGCAACCATAACTGATAATAATCGATTTTTCGTACATAAATCCAGTTAGTTTTACACAAGTTGCAATTCAGTTAAAACCTATAAGACCTTAAAATAACCCTTTTTATGTTAAGAAGGAAACTGTTTTAAAGATTAGATTTTCGAAGCTATACAAAAATAACATACAAAAATGACGCCAGTAACTTTAGCCTATTATCGATACCGAGTTTACTGTACCGAGTATTCTTTTTACAGATGCCTGATGATGTCATACACTTAAAATAATTATGACCGTGAACCTGAACTCACCCTCGAACGAGAAATTTCAATGGAATTAGGAATATTTCCCTGTAAACCATTTATAGATTCGGCGTTGCCGTCTGTATGGCCGCAGGGGCGTAGCGAGGACATTTTTTTTGGGGGGGGGGGGGGGGGGGGGACACCCCTACACCACCTGGTCGCCACGCCCCTGTGTATGGGTGCACTACACCATGTTGCACCGCGCCCGACTATTGCGAGTACATGTATTGCATTTCTGTGCAGAATATCGACTTAACGCCCGAAACTTTCGTTTATTTTTGTTTTTTTCTGAGAAGAATAGAAATTCAGTGAGCTAATAATATTATTATCAGGTCCTTCTCCGTATGAATTTGAGCCCACTTTCACATGTACAGTACACATTATGTATACACTATGCCGTACACAAAAGGGTTCACTTGCATTCTTGCGCGTGCGTAATGCAAGTAAACCTTTTTGTGTACGGCATAGTGTATACACGATGTGTACTGTACATGTGAAAGTGGGCTCAAAATCATACGGAGAAGGACCTGATGCCATAATTACTAGCTCACAGATTTTCTATTATTCTCAGAAAATACAAAAATAAACGATAGTTTGTGGCGCATCAGGTCAATATTCTGCACAGAAAAAATGCACATAATTATGAAGCACGATATGTGGCAGAGAAAACCCCCCCTCTTTTGTGTTGACCATTGTGTTTCCGGGTTCTCAGGAATTCTTTTTAGGTTTCAAGGGGGGGGGGGGGGGGGTGGTTGTATAAGGTAACAATAGTGTTGAGTGTGTATAAGGTATAGGGATAAACTGCCACATATCGTGCTGGGTATATAAATGCAATACACGTACTCGCAACGGTCGGGCGCCGTACAACATACCTCTGCATAATGTAGTTGGCCGCGTCAAGGTGGGATACCAGTACAAACAACAGGCAATAAAGCGATGTGCATTGAGGTGCAGACACTACGTCATAATTTCCCGGGCGAGGCGGAACATTTTAACAATATGGCCGCGCTCTGTACTCCTGAATGGCAAGAAATCGTGAATATAATCATGAAGCGCGTGTGTCGTTCTCGATAACAAATCAAAACAAATTCTCTGCGGAGTCAGTATGTTATCATATATTCTTTTAGACTAGGTAAAATATTATTGAGCCTGGAATTTCCCTTACAAAGTTAACAAAATTGTCCTTACACTCTCAAATTTGTATCCTAGTGGAGACATCTCTTTGTTCTCGTGTACAAACTGCTTAAAAAGTCGGGCACCTTTTTCAAAATGCTCCTATTTCAACCACAATTAATTTCCTGGGTTGAAATTTCGACCCAATATACCCTATTATACCCTAACCCAAACATGTATACATGTAGACACTACCACACTGAGGGCATACTTGTCATTCTATCCAATGGAGGACAATTGAGTGTGTGTGAATTACACCTATCAAAGTGAGGACACGACACTAAAATGCTGGTTGTCCATTGGTTTCATATTGATGTGCATTCTAAAGTCATCATTGCGATTGCAAATTCTAAATAGTCAAGTACTCTGACGCATCCGTACATGTATGTGAACTGACGAAACACCCTGCTTAGCTTTGATGAAGCTTCATTTTGTTCCGACAAAAGTCTTTGATGTTCCTCCAGCTTCGTGTCTGCAGTGCCACAAGACAGGATGTTTCGATGTCTCGTTTGCCAGGAAGCTTCTTCAGCAGAAAGAATTTCTGCAAACCCTTCGTAACGTCTCCCTTCTCCTCGGCAGTCCAGGGACGACGTTTCACTCGTCTCGAGTTGTTCAGAGATGCCAGACTTCCAGATGGAACACTGATAGGAGCCTGTCGAGTACCTAATGTCAAATAGGAAACAAGTCGATATAAAACACAGATATTTAGGCACTTTTAATTCAGACAGCCCGATAGCCAGATGAACAAACAAATGGACAGACAGACAATTGTTTTTTTAAAGACAGCCCGACTTAACCAGTTTACGCCGGGATTATTTTAACATCGCCGAGCCCACGGGCGGGATTATTTTTAACGAAACTCGATCCGAAGCGGGTTCAGGCTGATAGTGCCGGGAAGCACACCCACGCATTTCCGGCCTTGCGCGCTGCTGACATACATTTCCGAACTTGAACTTGGCGTGTTTATGCGTCATCCGTTTTGAATTTTGGAAATTTTTTGCGTTTATATACGTCATCCGGCGCGAACTGGTTAAAATACAGACACATAAAAGCCTAAACTTACTGTTTTCACTGGGCACATCACAGGAATTGTCACTGCTGTTATCGCTGTCCTCGTCACTAGTGAAGCCTTCTGCAAGTCACAAAGAGCAGTTTTTGTTAGATTAATGCACACATACCTGACAGTTGGTTGTTGTCCTGCATGTAAATTCAGAAAAGTGGGCTCAACTCTTGTAGGTGTTGTCGTGGGCGACTCCAGCTTCATTTCTCTTCGCAATCAGAGCACTCAACCACGCCACCACCTCATTGCTGAGAAGCACAGGAACAGTTCGACCCCTCTTGCCAACTATTTCGACAACTCTGAACATCTTGCACAGATGCCGTTCAAGATCAGTCAGCAGGCATTCCCCGTTGACACTAGCTGTTGTGTGCTTCTGAAAGTCTTCTAGTTTCATCTTTGATACCTCCCCTTGCCTTCTGCGGTTGAACATAATAAGGTGGCACAGTGCGACTTCATTCAATCTCTTCCAAGCTGGTCCAATTTGTTCGCCCCGAGCATCCTGGACAAGTTCCACTTCCCTGTTGCCAGCTTCATGGAGGAACGCCGACATTTTCAGCATTTGTCGGCAGAATTTTAGGTTTGTTGCGCTTTTCTTGGTACAGTGTTCTGTGTGCATGGGTGGATACACGGTCTCGCCAGGTCAGTTCGCACAACTGCAGAAATTCTTCAGCGTGTTGCGCTTTTTGTTTTTGGCCAGACTCTAGAGCATTTCCTTTAAGTATGAGTGCACACTTCTTGATGGAATGTCCAATCTTTAAAGCTAGAGACGGAACATCATACAACTGCTTGTCTTCATTAAAGCCAGCAATACCGTGAACAGCCTTGATGATATCATTCACGTAGTGGGGGTGGACAAATAATTCAAGTGATGCATTTGGCTGGTGTGTATTCTTGCGGAGTTGTATGACAAGACGACCCAATTCCCGTATCTTGTTTCGGATGTAGCCATGTTGATCTACATCGTGCCCGAGTTTCGCGTATTCCCGCTTGGCTACTTCCACAATCAAAGTGTCATTCTTGGCCAGCAGAGTCACCTCATCTCTCTTCATCGGAATAAGAACCTGGTTCAACTGGAAAGACACACCGACAGGTGGAGGCTTTAACAAATCACTCTTGTGAGCAACACGTCTACGCAGAGGAGTTGTGGTAGTGCTACCATGCGAGTGTGCAGGGAGTGCAGGTTTCAGTGGGCACTGGTAACGCCAGAGATCACTTCGCACATAATAGCCATAACAATATATGCACGGTCCGTATGCATGTGGAGCTACCTTATGATTAGGCCTATATCCTACAATAAGTGCACCCCGGCCTTTCCGAAGGACTTGGCAATTGTGCCTATGATTACCAACATTGCGGATTTTCCACAGAAGTATCTTACGGGCACTTGGGTTGGTCTCAGACGCAATCTCTACAACTTCGCTCTCTTCTTTGTGACATGACTGGAGATGACGGGGCAACTTAGATTGAGGTACTTCACAGAAAAAGCAGAAGTGTTTCTTGTCTTTCATTGCTGGTCTCCATGACTGTTAAGTGACCGGTCTCAGTAGCCTCGGTTGATGATCTCTGTGACTCGGCACTTGAGGCTTCATATGGAGCAGGACAAACGGCAGGTCCTGTACCAGAATCAGCCTGTGGGCCATCATCCCAACTGGAACTGCTTTGTAGACTGTCTGAACCATTTAAGTGCGGACTCGAGAAAAGCGTATGGGCCACCTGGCATAGAAATCAAATCAAAATCACATTTAATTTTAAACAAATAACAATTTCTTTGGGGAGGGGTGGGAGGGTGAGGGAAGGGGTGGGTGTGTGGGGGGGGGGGGGGGGGGGGGGAGAAGTGGGTGTGTGGGGGGGGGGGGAGGGGGGGGGGGGGGGGGGGTGGTGGGCACCCAGAGTGAATATTTGATAGGGTTCAGAAAAAAAGTTCACTAATGAATCAAAATCTTACTACTTTCTATGTTGCCGGATGCAGAAAACGTTTATGATTTAGAACCAGTGAAAAAAAACCCAAACACCACTGTTATTTTCTTTAGGGGTAGACGCATATGCCTGATTGCCTCGGACTAGTTGCCCCTCTGAAGGAGAAGGAGTGGGGAGGAGAGGGAGTGGGGAGGAGGATGAGTGGGGAGGGGTGGGAGGGCGAGGTGAGGGGTGGGTGTGTGGGGGGGGGGGGGGGGGGGGGGGGGGGGGTGGGCGGGGGGTGAAGGGGGGGGGGGGTGCTTGCAAAAAACACTTGATTTATAAATTTGTTTCTGGCTTCTGGGCACCCAGAGTGAATATTTGATAGGGTTCTGAAAACAAGTTGAGTGTGTGTGAATTACCTCATATGGAGCAGGACAAACGGCAGGTCCTGTACCAGAATCAGCCTGTGGGCCATCATCCCAACTGGAACTGCTTTGTAGACTGTCTGAACCATTTAAGTGCGGACTCAAGAAAATCGGATGGGCCACCTGGCATAGAAATCAAATCAAAATCACATTTAATTTTAAACAAATAACAATTTCTTTGGGTTATCTCTAAAATATACTATCCATTTTAACACCATCACAAGCAACAACATTCGCCCTTGATGTGCAACTTAACTGACGACATACCGGTATTTATCCTCTTCATAAAAAGATATGTAATTCAAATGAGAATTTGTGTCATGTGCATTCATTATATGACTTCTAAGACTTCTAAGGCACTTAGGGAGACACTAAAATGTCTCCCTAAGTGCCACTGTCTCCTTATTACCTAAAAACTTACGCTAGTTTGTCTCCCCAAGTGCCTATTTGGAAGAATTACGCATTTCATTTGTATTCTTCCTAACCTGTCTGTTATTAATTAATGCATTCTATGGTAATTTTCTCACCTGGTGCTCAAATAGGCAGCGTGTCACACCATCAGTGTACCGGACGCAGTACTTTCCTGATAAGAAAGCCACAAATTCAACTAATTAAACTTTAAAGGGATTACATGCAATTGGGAGTGGAATGTTGAAAAGTATTTGGAGGAATCAAGTTTAGGAAAAATGGCATTGTTTATTTACATGTGGTACATGTCATGGGGGATGTAAGAGGGTATACAGCTGTCTTAATTTATGTGTGACAAATGGGATTCTACATTATGGATTACATTTCTTACCTACGGAACCCCTAATGGGACATATGACGAATAGTAATCACCGTGACAAAATAAATTTAGTTTTGTATTTCTTGCCCACGAAATCATTTCGTGCCCACGAAATCATTTCGTGCCCACGAAATCATTTCCCGTGCGCTCGAAAAAAATAATTTCATGAGCTCGAAATAATTTGTGTGCTCGAAATAATTTATTTTTTGTGCGCTTGAAATAATTTCCTGCGCTCGAAATCATTTTGTGCAATTGTTAGAAATCGGTTAAGTAAATATGTTTTACAGCACGGTCTTGACGCAAGGTTAACGTGAACCCACAAATTACGAGGGCATTCCATTTGTTTTCGTCATATGTCCTTTTAGAGGCTCCGCACTTACCTTTGGTGAAGGAGATTATTACGGCAGGATACCATGATGAATCTGGAGGCCACAGTGCGATTACGTTCTCCCCTTCATGATGCTGGTGATTTGTCAAGGTTCCATCAAGACGACTACTTCGTTTCATGTTTGTTATGGTAGTTCTGTCAGCCACACCTAGACTACACAACAATACAACAACAATATACCATTAAACTGATAATACAATTAAATATTAATAATTGTGGCTACTTATTTGTTTTATTATTTATACAATAACTACAATTAACTATTTCTTGTTCGCACGGTGCTCAACAACTCATGCTTGCGTTGGCAAAATAAAGCAGTTAAATTTGGTTATAACTTCTATATTATTCTGAAATTAGGCATATTCACTTCCCATATCATCCTATAGACTAGAGTGAGAGATCGAGGCCATGACTACAAATTACATTACAACGTAAATTAGCATGTCATATATGTCATAGTCTGCTACATTCAGTCATAGCGAGTAACATGCAAGCTTCCAAATACAATTGCTCTACTTACCATTTATTCCAGCTCCATGGTACACCTAGCTAGCTGCAAATGACCACGTTTTCGCATAAACTACAATATGCACTTAGGCCAAAACAACGTTATAATAGTTAAGACATGTCTGGGCTAGTTTCATTAGAGACATGTAATGTACACATGTAATGTACATGTATACAATTTACGTCGTTGTCACACGCGCAACCAACGGAGGGCGCTATGCCATTCAGGGTAATCCTGTTTGCGTTTTTTTTTGACGGGGTAAAAAATGTGCATACTGCCTCACGTCAGGTCTTATGCGTCAACCGAGGACTCCTCCCAAACGCTTTGATATTTAACCAACAGTCAAAAACGGCCACGAAAGTGCCATTTTTCACAACATTTCATACCGAGGACGCGCTCGGTTTGCAAGGTGTCCTCAGTATGTGAGTGTGTACTTACATAAAAGCCCTCCATTTGCGGTATTGACATGTACACGCACGTTTGTTTATGGTGTAAATCGAGGAGTTTCCTTTGTTCCTCTCGAAAATTTCCTTTGTTTGTACTCTAACGTTTTTCGACGGCTCTCATTGGTTTTGTACACGAATCTCAATCGAGGTCGTCCTCGATTCTAACCCTAACCCCAATTCACCTTCGTGTCGCCAGGTATGTGTCCTCGATTTACACCATAAACAGACGCACGCACACATGTGTACATTGTACATGACGTACACGGTTTATTTACCAGACCGTTTTACAAACCCTAGCTTAGGCCAGTCGGTCACTGCGTCCCATTATCATAGCCAAACTGCATAAACAAAGCCGATATTGCGAAGAGGCTGGAGTTTGGAAAACGGCAGTACGCTTGCGCTCTAATGTATACTGTATACTGTATGTACATTACAACACTGTCCTTGTTTTCCCGCGCGCGCGCTTTAACCGGAAGGCTGAGAAAGTGGTGTTTGCGTTGCGTAACCACGATGGCGTAATGGTACAGTCACACGGCCACTTACGGTAGCTGCGGATGCTTACGGATAAAAGTCCGTAAGCATCCGCAAGGATCCGTATCATCCGTAAGCATCCGTATCCATCCGTAATTCAATGCGCAGGATCCGCAGACATACGCAGATCCGCAGCGGAATTTTGAAAATCTCAAAATTTTGCTGCGGATGAAATATACGTAAGCATCCGTAACTCATACGTAAGATACGTAAACTCATCCGCAGGATACGTTAGATACGTAACTGATCCGCACACTTTGTCGGGTGTGCAGTTGCCTGCGGATACATAGGGGTACGTAAACATCAAAAAGATGGAGAAGAAACTGTTGAATAACTGGAACTAGATCTCAGACTTGATGAAATGCGACTGAAGCAAGCTCCGATCCACGTGGGTTTATTTGCGGATGGTGCGGACGCCAGAGGAAGCCGACATGCGCAGACACGAGCGTAACTTATCCGTCCGTAAGTCATCCGTCCGTAAGTCATCCGTATCGTCCGTAAGTCATCCGTATCGTCCGTAAGTCATCCGTAAGTCGTCAGTAACATGTGCCAGCGGGTTGGCAGCGGATGGGTTCATCCGCAGGTTTTACCCGTAACATCCGTAATTCATACGTAACATCCGTAACTAATCCGTATCGTCCGCAGAATATAGGTAACTTTTGCTCAAATTTCCGTATTGGGGTTAAAAATTACGCATTTTCATTATCCAAATATACGCAGGCATCCGCAGGTCCGTAACATGGCCGTGTGACTGTAGCATAACTTGATCAACTTTTCCGCCTGGGGAATGGCGTAACTTTCTCGTTTGAACGCAAGCATGTTTTGGATTAAAAACGGAATAACTTAGTATTTTTGGATTAGATTAACTTACGCCACCGTCTGAACATGCCCTAACTTCCAACAAAATGTGTAATATCACTCCTATGAATGCGAATACAGTAACAATAATTATCAACTATTATGCATGTATTTTTGAATTCGATCTCGGTATTTTCAATGCCCGCCTCTGAAGTAGGTAGACTCCGTTATGGCGTAAAAAGGCAGTATTCAGAATCTTATAGTAACTCGGTTTACAGTAGCCACGGCGGTTAAAGGAAACATGTAAGAAGATTGTTTGTTACTTAAATCAATGAAGTATAATGTTGACAACAATATTATGGGTGTGGTTGTGTTTATTTTCTGTGATAAATGGAGGAAAATAATTTTAGAAAATGTTGGTCAAACCACTCCGCCCCTCGAAGGGAAGCCTCATTAACATAAAACCTCGCGAGGGGTATGACGAGGCAGAGACTCGCAGCGCTGCTACCCGGCCGGTCGTTTACTGACTGCCCGCGCATTGCAACAAGTGTCCGTCCTTACACGGTTTTTCATTCTGAATCAGGGTAAAAACAGTGTTCGGTCATTGCCGACTAGTTGTGTAGCTGCTAGGTGTAGCAAAACTACTAAGGATGGAGTAAGCCTTTATTTGTTTCCGGTTGATCCTAAATGTCGGAGGATTTGGACAGCCAAAGTAAAGCTTACTAGAGCGAAGTGGTCCGGCGGGCATAGTGATTTTCGGCCCTCTGCAGCGAACATTTTGAGTGGTTGTGCTTCGACCTAGAGCGCCTAGAGGGACCCCATCTTTATCCTCAATCGAGTCCGTGTCTGAATAAGAAATACTGTGATTCGAATCAGACGAATCAGTACTGTTTTCGTCGGATTCACCAAAAAACGAGGAAGAACTTTCACGATCGTCCATGTGAAATTCGATTACAGTGCACAAAGCGTACGCGATTCGTACACTCATCAACACACAACAATGTGCGTACGTGGCCACGCGAACCCGTCTCGTACATAGACGTCGCGTACCGACTATCGAGAATTTGTCCGGGTCCTGCCTCGGTTTACGTCACTCATTTTAGTGGCCGCAAAATTTAAAAAGGGGGGGGGGGGGGGTCAATTTTTGGACGGCAAATTACCACACTAAACGTACACTAAAACCAGTTTTGCTTTTTATTCACATTTAATACACATAAATCTATGAATTTAAAACAAAAAATTGCGTAATGAAAATGTTATGCTGCATGTTTCCTTTTTTAAGCAATAAAAATACCGAGATCGAGACACGAAAGTTCTTCCTCGTTTTTTGGTGAATCCGACCAACAACAAGAATATGTATCGAGAGATGCCACTGTCAGAGGAGGGTCGACGTCAAGGTTGAGAAGGGAATCAGACAGACACTGATAATTAGTTATCCCATGAGTGCGTTTGAAATACGTGAAGGTTGTGAGGATCACATCATCTCTGCTGATTACTGTAATACAGCCTTCCAAATCGTTGGGAGTGTAAGTAACTTGCATACTGTGGTTACTGTTTCACAACCTGATCTGAGACACAGACGCTGTAATTCCTCATCTTGCGGGTGCAGGTAATGTTCAGTGTCATCAGAACATACTTCATTCAGGCGCTGCCCCACTGGACACTCAGACTGGGACAATGTTTCCCCAAGTCCAAAGAAAAGACTGTCTATAAGCAAAAATTCCTAAACTGTTGGAGATTCAGTTAAGAACTTGAATTACATACCAATTACCATTGCATGATGCTAAATAAGCCAGTTCGGTATTCCAACTGCGCATGTGCACAACAAGATTCAACAATTTTTTTCTCGGGATAAACACGACAGACAAATGCACACAAAGCTATGGGGGACGTGGTAACCGTATCTGCATTCTCTGTATTTTCTTGTGAAATCGAAAAGACGATGGGCACTTTGGTCGAACAAAAGTTTGGCCACACAAAACAACTGAAAACACCAAAACGTAAACAAAAAATATGTTACTCAGTAACTTTAAAACACGACAATCTCTTTAAATTTGCTGGTACCCGCTATGCTTTTGCACGCAATCGATGAAATGTTTATCTCGAAAGAAAAATCGTCAAATCTTTATGTGTGCACGTGCGGTTCGAATACCGAACTGGCTTATTAAATGCCTTGTGGTTGTGTGTTGATGACTAATGTATGAATTCTAGCGCCCTCAAGTGTCATGTTTTGTCCAGTCAATAACAACGATATGATATAGCACAACTCAGGGTCCAGATATTCTGATGAAACATTTTCCTTGAAACCAGAAGGTAGAATTTTGCTTTTCCTGGCTTTGTTAAGATTAATTTTGTTAAGATTAATTTGAGTAACAATTGAAACAGAACAGTAAGTTGTGTTAGTGGATTTCTAATGTAAAGTCTATAAATTGACTGATTTGTAACCTACTAACACAAAAATAGTCATAAAGTTGTAAATTTGGAAGAACCCAATTTCTTCTTAGTGGATTCTGATAGAGTAAGACATGCTCTATCAAGTCATTTTCATTTTGTTGATTTTTGGAATGATATATTATTACAACAAATTGGGTCAAAAGTCATAATAACATATGAAAAGTCACGGTGACCTACTTTTTACAAAACAATTTTTTGACAAAATAATTGATTTGAGCATGCAATTCTCATTATTTTAATACTAAATTTGCATATATTTTATGAAAATTAACATGGTTATGACATATTTGTACCAAAAGGGTGGTATTTCATTTTTAAAAATGTTAGATTTTTGTGGTTTTTGCCCTGACCACATGGTAGGTCGGATCGGGCTAAAAATTAGTGTGCTTTCATTGCTCATTAGGGCCTACAAGCACAGCAATTTTTATCAAAATCAGAAGACATAAGGTAAAAAAGTGCGTTGGTCTGACATGGAATGACCCAAATGTTAGAGTAATGCTTTCATGTAATGTTTTTTAACGTAAAATGTTTTAAACATTTTGTAACAACATTTTGAGAGAACAACAAGAAAATGTTTTTAAAACGTTTTATTAGACATCCTAAAACCGTTTAAAAAATGTTTATCAAACAGCGTTAAAGAATGATGGTTTATCGAATATCGTACACGCATACTACCAGTGTTTAAAATGTTTATGCGATTCCCAAACTTCGTGGGTAATCTTTTCTGTAATTAGTGAAGCGGTATATGTTAGCAACAATGCTCCAGTAACGATATTCTATAGGTTTTCCCGGACGATATCGCGAAATGTGCACATCAGTTTGTAACTGGTGCATTCGTTTTCGTGCGAAATAGTATGAACGTTTGCATTCCCGTTTTCTATTTAACAATTGATAATTCGTTTTTGCATAATGGTGCATCCAGTCGTAAGAAATCAGCACGCGATTCCCCGAATGTGCACTGTATTTAGTATTGATAATTCATTTTAGCGCGAATTTGAATGCACACCCGCAATCATGTTTTCCTTTAAATTTATCAACAATCAATTTCGCTAGATGTGCAGCCGATTTTCTACGCATTTGTATACCTGGTCAAGCATTGGAATTCATTTATGTTTTATCAAAAGTAACATACGGAGAATTAAACCAGGTTGTCTCGTCTTTGAAATTACCAAATAAATGTTATATAAACCACTAAGTTGAAGAAAAAAATCTTTCTTTGCTCTGCATTTGCCACGATCGCATCATATAGCTAGATTATAGAGATACAGACGAGTCTCCCACGTTGACCGAAATCGTCTTATCGATGCCTTAGAGGCTGACGGCGCGGACTACTTAGATGTAGCAAATAGACTGGACATTGACCACTCATGTCTTGGTGGACAGTTCATTGACGGATGGACAATTAAACTGATAAAAATTAATGATAGAGAAGTCATTAACAAAAACAAAATAACCTTAATCCTCAAAAATTATCATTTGGATAAATTCCTAAGTAACCTCAATCCTGTAAATTCATCCAGCATTAGGCCTCATGGCCTGGAGCCTGCATTATGCTCCAGTGGCAAAACCCTAAACGCCCTCATTCCTGCCAATTCATCTGATGCATCAACTTCCAAGTGACCTCATTCCTGCAAAATTCTGCAATTTGCAAAGTGGATTTTGGAGGATTTGGGTTGGTTAGGGTTAAAATACATTTAAGATAAAGAACCAACACATTAATGGTCAATAATTTTTAGTCCAACAATTAATTAATTTATTAATGATTTAATCTAAGTTGTATCGTGAATTGTGTAGCCATATATACTTTATTGAAATTGAATGCAGAATATGCGAATTTAAATTATCCCAAATGAAAAAGAATATTCAATTCAGGCCGTGACACAATGATAAATCGATTTGCTGCGAAATAGATTGCACATTCTTAATAATCGGGCACGCATCCGTCAAACCGAAAGCCCAATCACGTGTTTGTAATAGTTTAAATGAAACGCTGAGCACTTTCATTTATTTGAAATAAACAAAATAAAATTGAATGCTCGTTTTTGCGAAAATGAAACTCAGACATACGTCGTTCTAAAAATCAACGCGATATTGAATGCATCTTTTACAAATAAATGTGCGCATTTTGCAATATCGTCTGGGAAAACCTATATTTCTCTATTGTAAAGCGGCCCAGCCAGTTTTAAACTTCCATGTAGTCTGGTCCAGGACCAAGCCCCCCACAGCATGCGTACTACAACCAAATTGAACGCAGAATAAGCGAATTTAAATTATAACAAATACAAAACAGTATTTAATTCAGTATTCAATCGATTTCACATTCTTAACAGTCGGCCACCTATGCGTCAAACCCAAAGCCTAATCACTTAAAGCCATAATCGTTGAAATGAAACGTTATGCACATTCATTTATTTAAAAGAAACAAAGTGAAATCGAATGCTCGTTTTTGCGAAAAAATGAAAGCCGGGTATACGTTGTTATCAAAATCAGTGCTAAATTGAATGCATCTTTTACAAATGAATGTGCACATTTTCGTCTGGAAAAACCTATAATATTTGTATTTGTTAGTGCTAATTGCTAAATACTGCACTCTACAATTATGACTATTGTGAGCTTGCCAATCCCCCAAACCAAGCGGGTTTGTATTATTATTATTTTGTGTGTGTGCTATTTAGGCATTTGTTTCTTTAAGACTTATAGAGTACTTAAACATTACACAATTATATCTACGAAAACACCCTAAAACATGTCCGTATTATTAAAAAAACCATAACGTTCATGTTGAAAAATGTAACCACTTGGGGTCAACAAAGTAACGCTAACATGTGGCATCAATCGTTACCACGTTTACAACGTTTTACAATCAATTACATGCATTTAAAGGTAGGATACACCATTTGCAGATATCGAAAACAATTACTATCGAATTATAAGTATATATCTTACACATTTAAAAGTAAATAATGATTGTAGGCATCCAGCCAAAGGATTGCGCTAGATATCCTGTAATTGTTCCGAAAAATTGAATATTATAAAAACAAAAAACGCCGGACGGCGATCGCAAAAATACAAAAACAGCATAAGAAAAACTGTCTGACGCCGGTTAAAAACGAACGCCGTTTTCTTGCTTTTCTCAGCTTCCATGACTGTAAAACTTCTGACTGGTCAATTAAACAATATATACACTGTAAAAAATTACCGTAATATAACGGTATTTTCCACCTGTAAAAACAACAACAATCGCCGTATTTTTGTTTAACGGATTTTGAACGTGATATTTTCAAGGCACACTGTAGGCCTATACCGTAGGCCTAATGTTACGTCCAAAATCCGTTAAAATAAAAAATACGGCGATTGTTTGGGTTTTTTTACAGGTGGAAAAACCCGTTATTTTACGGTTATTTTTTAATAATAATTTGGGAGGCTAATCATCCTTACTCGCAGCTGGTGTGCTGAATTGCGAAGGACGCGGCTACAACGTGGTCGAGTCGCTGGCACGTAAAGGCGCCTACGGCAGCCGGCCACATCGACTCATATATGACTACGGAGCACAGCCTGAGATCGAAAGTGTTTGATTTTTCAGGAGGGAGGAAAACCGGATGACCTGGAAAAAACCCTTGTGGCACAGGAGAAAACCAACGCACAACTCTACTCACATATGGTCCGGGCCGGGAATCGAACCCGGGCCACATTGGTGAGAGGCAAGCGCTTTACACACAAGCCACCCATGCCACCCATATAATATTAAAATGGCTGGAATGACCTGAAATATACAAATCAAATAAGTTAAGAGGGCCTAATATTTTGACCTTAACAAGATCTTCTTCAGAGACAGTGTACTATAAAAAAACAACCCCCCAAATCTACCCATTCATGATATTCAAGCAATTAACAATGGTGTATCCCACCATTAACATCGTACAAATGTTGTCATGCAGAAAACACCATACAACATTGTCACAATGTTTACAACAATACCAAGGATTGAATAGAACATCAAAATACAACACGATCCCGATGTAAGATTATTTTAGCAATACATTGTCAACAAAATCATTGAATAACTTGTTATTAAAAAGCATTTACATCATAGTTCCTTGGACTCAAACATTTAGGACGTTTTAACCAGTTAGAACCGTAGGCCGTATTAACACACAATGGCAATTTTGTATACACATGCATGCAGTGTATTGTTTTGGCTATTTTATAAAAGTGTTTTAAGCATTAATTTTCAAAAATTCCTGTAAAATGTTGTAAAAATGCTGTCTTTCACCGGCATAATTAGGAGTCATTCAAACATTGTACATTATCAAAACGTTATACAATTTTTTTTGTTAATTGCGATATATGTAAACGTTTTGAAAACAACATTTACGCTATTTAAAGTTGTTTGATTGTTACTTTCTAAAAATGTTATTACAACGACGTCTTTCACCAGCACAGTTAGGTGTCATTTAAACATTTGTACAACATATTTAAAATGTTATACAAAAACATGTTAAAAATATCCATGAAGTTAAACGTTTTGATAACATTATTCTACGCTTTTTTTAAAAATATTTTGATTATTACTTTTCATTTAAACAAAAAAAATATTAAAATGATTTTTTTCACCAGCACAGTTAGGTGTCATTTAAACATTTTGTACATTAGTAAAATGTTATACAAAAAAATGTTTCAAATGATCACGAAGTTGAACGTTTCGATAACTTTATCTTATTTTCATACCGTTTTGATTATAACTTTTCAAAAATGTTTTTTAAATGCTATGTGTTTGCTGGGTATTGTTTATAACGGTCTCTCTGAAATTCGTACAGAAGAGAGGTTTAATTCACCGACTGTGTCCTTTCATTTGATTTGGACAAATATTGCAATATTGCAGAACCCGCCTGCCTCCTGAAGAGGTTGTAACGGGAACTTTTCCCGAAGAGGGACGAAATAATTTCCACAGAAAGAGAGACTATGTTTTGTTGTTGGTGTTTTTGAGACAAAGCCTGCTGGCAGAGCTATTTTCTTCAAGCTTTCTTTAATTGTTTTAAAATAAAATGTTTTGGCCCTATCGGTGTTGGCTACAACTTATAGACAACCCTGCTTTATAGGTACAGGTATACGCAATTTACAAATATTGTAGATACGTGTTTGACAAAATAGGAATAACATCTCGTGCAAACTGTATAGGTTAACCTTTCCCGGTAAATTTCGGCAGATGAGTAGCCAATTTAATTTTCGTGCGTTCAAATTTTAACCGTGTTTCAAAATCAGAATTGGGGCATTCATATGAGTTTTGAGGCTTTCAAATTCCTTTAGCAATGTGTCTAATTTAGCATCGTCGTTCTTTTTTGTGTGACGCATAATCATTCAATTTAGCAAAGCTATAGTTTGACTGAAGAGTTTTGCTGATTTATAATTTTGTATTAGAGGTAATCAATTTCGCAACATGAGAATAATGACGACAATGAAATGTGAATAAACAAACTGTTTAGTATCTTCACTCAGTCAAACTTTGAAATTTTCTGTATTCATTTATGTTTCCCGTAGATTTTATATGGAACATAATGTTTGTTTGTGTGTGTTTTGTTTGTTTGTTTATTTGTTTATTTCATGTGTTCATTTCTCTAACATACTACAAATATATCTTAATTGTTGGTTCATTAAATGCGATTTGTACAATTAGGTACTTTTTTACACTCATTTACTGTCCCTGACCGCATGGGCACGACAGTACCTAAAAAGACACTTATTTTTTATTTGTTAAGTACATTACTGGCGCCCGTGCTGGCAGTAAAGTACTTTTAAACTCCGCTTTAGGGAAGGTCTATGGGCTTATTTATAGGCCTGCTGGCCAGCAACCTTTACTGCATCCATTTTGATGGCGATTTTCTCTGCGTTGTCCGTGATCCAGCGAGTTAGTTCCAAGACCTTCCAGGTCTTATCTTCCTTGTGGGCTGTTGTTATGGTTACTGTGTCCGGGATGTTGCCACTTTCATCGCACTGCTTAAGAAACTCCACCATTGCAAGAAACTGGTAGTTCTCCTCATCTGTGCACGGCTGGGCCTGTGAGAAAATACACAGTCACTTCACTGTAAACAAACTTTCTATTTACACCTAATATTTGTTTGTTATTAATATTTAATAATTTAAAAAACAACCACACATTTCTCTAAATTATGAGGTAAATTACATTTAGGTAGAATACACCATTTGCAAATATCGAAATTTTTACTACCGCATTATTAAGAAATATCTTCATTTTTTGAAAGTAAATAACGATTCTAGGCATCCAGCAAAATTATTAAACTAAATATCACGATCGCCAGATGGCGATCGCGAAAAACCCCAAGGAAAAACAAGAACAACTGCCAGACACCGGTCGAAAACGAACGTCATTTTTCTCGGCATTCATGATTTTAAAACTTCGGACAGGTCAGTTAAACGATATTTACTATGAAATACAACCACCTGATAATTAAAGCAATTATCAATTGTGTATCATATTTATCTTTTAAAAAAGGGGGGCCCGATCCCTCCGTCTCATATTTGGCTCCAAATGTATAGATCAAATTAATGGTCCTTGGTTGGAATCACTTCTAGTGCCCATTTTTCTTAGTCAAATTTATCTTTGTAACAATTTTAATTGAAGGAAAAAGGCACCGTGAACATTAAGTACAGACTATGCAATAAGTACTTTGTATAGTCTACTTTCAAGAGCGGAAACGGCAAAACAAACAAAGAAAGCCTTCCCAACCAAGTATAATCAATGACCATAATGCGCATGCGTCAGTTAGTAAGGAAATGGATCTTGATCTCAACTTTCCTTAAAAACAACTCTAGATTTATGAATGAGAGGAAAAAGGTGACAAATTTATTTTATCGATCAGTAAAATAAAATTTAGAAAATAAAAATCACTCTTGGGCAGAAGAAAATTAAAACGTAAAATGTCAGGTATTGGAAGCCCGCGCCGCAACGAATTACAGCATGCGCAGCACGACACATTTATACCTGGCCGCTATCTGGCCGCTTTTCCACGGGCGCCACGCGAGAGATACCCAACGCCTTAATGTTATACACAGGGAACTGAGTACTCGTACCTTCAAGACTATGTCCATCAGTTTTTTGTCAAATCTTATCTTGCCGGGACTTTTTCCCAGCTGCTTTTTGACTTTCCCCTTCCAGTGGCCGGGTTCGTTTTGCTGGAGGCTGTCGTCATCAGGATACATGTCCAGAAAGGGGAAAGGAGGCGGCACTTCCACTTGTAGGGATACATTCGATTTGTTTAGGTTTGTTGTAGCTCCTACTGAAATATAAACAAATTTTTGCTTAGTAGGAAGTAACATTTCTTCATTTTCTCGTGGCCCACATTTACTTAACAATTAAATCTATTACTATTTTCAGCCTGGCTATAAGCCTGCCTGGCCTAGCAAGTTTATAGTAGGGTGACCCTACAAAAATCAACCTAGTTACGCACTGTATCCATCCCTCTGTGTCTCTTACAATAAACTATCTACAAAATAAGAGCACACAACCGTCGTACGGCCGGAACATTGCAATGGTGGGATTCAGAAAGCGCAGCCACACCTTGTACACTTGCACGTATTAAAGCAAGTACACAGGCGGTGAACAGCGAAGAATGAGCGCAAAAGCTCTAATCCAATTCAAGTTTTTTTGTTTGGTGAAAACTAAAAGTTCTTTCGTAAAACATTCCCTACCTCAATCTTATACTTAGCTATTAAGACTGAATTCAGTAGTTCGACGGCCTCTTTGCATGTGTCTCTGCACTTCGTCCGAACCTCCTCAGAGGGAGAGTCAGTCTCCAACTCCGCATCTTCAACTGCTTGGTGGCACTGACGGAGTTTTGGAGTCAGGGCGCAAGCTCCATTGGTTAGGTGCGACTCAAGCTTATCAGCCTCCGAATCACGTGATGAAGATAGCCTTCTACTGCGACGAATCAATGCTATCATCTGTGACATTGAAGCAAATAACCAATGTTAAGACAGCAGGCCTGGCCTTATACATTTCTGGAAAATATGTTTTATTCACATTTTTGTTGTCAGTCCAGACAACAGTGTCTGTCTTTGAGATTGTAGTTCGTAATAGGAGTTAATGTTTAGTTTAGTTATTATGGCGTCAAGTTTACCTGGAGCAATTTCCAAGTACTTCCAATCCGGATGACGAAGTCTTCGTTGCTTGACAGCACTTGGAGCAGCTCGTCAGCTTTCTCGTGCTTGTCAAGTCTGATTTCATCTTCAAGTAGCTCCACCTTTGTCTGCAGATCTCTGGCCTCCTTCATGGTGATGAAGAAAAAGTTGCAGATCTCCTCGACTTTATCCGTGCACTGACGTGCCAAAGTGACCGGGTCATCAGATGTTTCAAGTATGCCACCCAAATCAATGTCGCTGTGTTTGATCTTGTTAACCAGCGTGCAAAAGGTTTTCAAGAAGCCATTTTGGGGACTGCAACCTGGCTGTGTCTGAAATACGATTTGTATCAAGTTTTTTGCAATTTACCACACGGAGAGAACCAAAGTTACAATTAGGTATTGATGACATTATACACACTGTTTACCACAGTGCATGATGGGAGGAAGTGGGGTTGACCGCCTCGGCTTTTATACACACTAGCGGGATGCCGCGCTTTGCGCGGCACCCGCTAGCTGGGAGGATTCATAACTTATAGATACACCTTGTTGACGTCCTAAAAACATAATGGATTGCATGACAAACGGAAATATTTGTTTTCAAGCGCACGAAATCATTTAGTGGGCACAAAATCATTTCGAGCTCACGAAATAAGTTATTTCGAGTGCACGAAATGAGTCGTGGGCACGAAATGGTTTCGAGCGCACGAAATGAAATAATCAAATGATTTCGTCACGGTGATTTGTATTCGTCATATGTCCCTTTAGGGGCTCCGTAAGGTACCATTGACTCTAAATAAAAACAATCTGCGTAATGTAGTCATGTTTCTAAATTGAATAATCATATTCACGATCGACATACAATTTCGCGAAATTTGTGCATGATCAAAGTTAAAATTGAGGCAATGCGCCGCATGAGGGCGCTGTAAGACGCCATTTGTTGGGTACCCAACACAGGCAAAATTGCGTTTATTGATGTAGTTTTAGTAACTTTACCTGTATCTGAAAATTGAATATTAGAAAAAAATATATTTGGGAGCTGCAAGAATATTTAAACTGACGTGAATTATCTCCGAATCACTTTTAATTATACCCCCAAATACCGTGAGCACAGCGCCCTCTATGTTCAATAATACGGCCTATAGCGAGTGTTTTTAGAGAGATAATGTTGTAATATTTAAGTATTGACAGTGTGAAAGAAAGAAATTTGTCCAGAAGGCAACACGAAAGGAATAAATCGTTTTTACGTTCCAAAACTGTGACTACTAAATGGTCGACGCGCAGGAATTCGGAGGCAAAGCCGAGTCCAAAACGCAGTCACGTTTCTAAATTGCATATCCACGATCGCCATACAATTTCGCAACATTTTTGTACGATCAAAGGTAATTATGAGGCAATAGCGATGACAAACAAACCGCGAAATTATTTCGAGCGCACGAAGTCATTTCGTAGCCACGAAAACACGGAGCTCACGAAATAAGTTTTTTTGAGTGCACGAAATAAAAAACTCAAATTATTTCGTAACGGTGATTTTTATTCGTCATAATCCCTTTAGGGGCTCCGTATAATATCATTGACTCTGAATAAAAACAATCTTTGTAAAAATACTTCCCGACTTCCGAACTAATAATACTCAATAGGCAGTCCATCTTCGCTTGCATGCTCATGATTTTTAACAGGAATCGTACGGGAAACAATACAAACCACTTCGGGATTTCTGATTTTATATCGTAAAAATCATGATAACAAAACCAACAGGCCGGCCATCTGACAGTGCGCCCTCAACTGACGTAATGCAGCCCCGTTTCTAAATTGCATATTCATATCCACGATCGACATAATTTTCCGATATTTGTGCACGATGAACGTTAACATTTGTGCAATAGCGATATGTTTTGGAGTGTTTTTAGAGAGATAATGTTGTAATATTTAAGTATTGACAATGTGCAAGAGAGAAATTTGCCCGAAAGGCAACGCGAAAGGAATAAATCATTTTGTTAACGTTCTAAACCTGTGACTAAAATGTGGTCGACGCGCAGGGAATTCGAAGCCGAACACGAAGCTGGCGCTCAACTACATGTTTACAGGGAACTCCGCAATAAGCAAGGGAGTATAAAGCGGGGCCCAATCGCAAACAACCAACTCGGCAACAACTCGGCCACAGCGCGAGCAAGGCCGGAATACAATAATTTTGCAAAGGCTTCGCGTAACGCAGTAGCTGCCGCTTAATTGCGAACAGCCAACAATTCGGCAACCGAGTTACGGGATACGATTTCGGAAAGGCTTCGGGCCGAACTCCGGGCAAGGACAATGCAAAAATAATGCAATAGTTCACGCAAAAAGGCTCAAACACATCGACATGCAATCGAAAAGCGACTGCACGTTTATCAGTAACGTCCGTTCCTCCCAAATCTCACCACGGACGATACGAGTTTTTCTTTAAAATCTTATTCCCCGGGGGATTCGTCGTCGCGAACGATCCGGCACCCCGCCGCACCGACGCCGGCGGCACACGCGCGCGGCGACGAGTCGCCCGACCAAAAGCGCCGCGCCTCTCCAACATGGCGCCAACCACGGGCCAAGATGGCGCGGCCCTGCGTTCCAAGATGGCGGCGCCCAGGGACAAGATGGCGCATTTGTCATCTTGTATAGTATAGATAGAAGATAGATAGATAGATTTTGCCATACAGGCACTAGCACTTTCCACGCTCATTTTTTTGACTTTGTGCACTGGTTCCCGAAGAAATAATATTTTCCTGTTGTCTGATGTGAAGTCTGTTACGAATTACAGGGTTGAAAATGCACGACACTGTCTTATGGTCGAAAAGTACGTAAAAGTATAGCGAGCGTTCGCCCCCCCCCCCTCTCTACCAACCAACTAAAAAACAACGTCATGCAGTAAGTCATGATGGGGGTGACGTCATCAATACATGTGGCTCTTAAGGGGGCGGACGGTGTAGGCTAGAATAATAAAATTTGGTCACCCCAGTCCAACCTCCATCTACATCCATTTTTAGCAAACCTGTTCTTAGCATCGATCGTTTGTATATTCATAGATGTTGGCCTTTCACCGACGTAATTACCCTGTTTGGGCCTTATTCACGAATAGGCCATTTTGTTGTGTTCCCTTAACGTATTTTATAAACTGTGAACCGTGTTGAATGTGATGGTACCAGACTATTTTTCTTTCTATCCTCACTTTCAATATATTGTTGAAACATTAAATATATGTTTTATCACAATTTTTTGTAATTATTCAACAGAGAGATGGTATAGGTTTTCCCGGCTATTGCAAAACATTTTTTTCATTCAAGTTCACCATTTCTTACATTCAATTTTATGCTAAGTAAATTAGTCAATTTTGTAACATTAGTTATTAGAAATTAGGCCCTCTTAACTTATTTGATTTGTATATTTCATGTCATTCAAGCCAGTAAGCAGTTTGCAGCAGTTTTAATCTTATTCATGTTATTAGAAATTGATTGATATAAGACGAATTACATCTGTAAATGCCACCTTGTGGCAACATCTTAGAAGATTTTGATCTGCAATGACGAATATTCTCAAGCCAATATTTAAATACAGTGACCAAACTTTAAAATTGAATGATACAATTACTGAACTGGTTTAGTAAAAGCGCGTGAAAAAAAATCGGACGAAATAGAATGTAAACAATGGTGAATATAATTAATTTAAAATTAACCTTAGGTAATTTCTATCCGCGAAATCCCCCCAATTGTTTTTTACCTCACTTTAAATTTAATATGGCCGACTCGTGAATAAAGGCCATACTTATTGTCTTTATTTCCTCTTGCCCCTCGGGTTGACTGACGTAGTGCTTGATTCTCCTTGTGTATTAATCAATTCCTGGTTGGAAGAAAGACAACAATAACATCCTCTTCAAAATCTGTGATGGTATTAATTAAAAGACATACCTTCAGAAGATGCGCGTACAGCTCTGGATAATGTTTCTTCACGTCGATCCCGAAGATTTCCATGACGTTTTTTTGAAATTTGTCTTCAGTTGTTGCCACATTTTTCTCATCAAGTATAAGAGGAAAATAATGACCTTTCACTTCTTCAATGCAAAGCTCTTCTTTCTGTAACAAAGAAATTGAAAAATATTATTGTACTGGAAATAAGGACTATTTGAAACAATTTGTTTGGGAGTTGAAGGTTGTCTGTGGAAATTTGATATACAGATTATCACCCACTTTCTATCAACATTGATTATATGAACCAGGAACTTGAACCAGTCTACTCATGATCAATGGGAGATTTCGGCTAGTAACCCATCATAAAAACCTTTTCCTGAGAGCTTGCAAGCTAAACAAATAGAACAAGTACTGCATTGGTAATAGCAGAGAACTTAGTACAAATCCGTTTTCCCTACAGCCGTACAGCTGCAAATGTTACTAATATGCAAGAGCTTTATGTGCAACCCCCAAGGTTTGCTCTTTTGTAGCAATTTAAAGTCTCTAACACATTTACATTTGAAACCAGATCAAATTATGCGGCTGCTGTTGTTTGTTATTACATTCAGAATACCTACCCCAAACTTGACAACAATACGGTCTAACAGACGACGCAGTTTCTCACAGCAATCAGTAGCGGCGTAGACTACCGATATTTCATCTGAAAACGTTTCCTTCTCCCCCTCTTCTCTTCCATCCAGCTCAAGCTCCCCTTCGTTATTTTCAAACCTGTGTCGAAGTATTTGTCTCTCCATGTTAAAATGCTCACTCCAAGCCTGTCTGAAAAACAGATCATGGTGCAAGATGGCCATAACACCACGCTTGATGGCTTTACAGTTCAACGCTGATGCATCCTTGTCTCTATCGCGGCTACTGAGACCCTCTCTAAAAGATAGGGGTTTTTCCTCTTGATGTATAAGATTGCTACTGTGTAGCGAGCAACTCACGTCAATTTCCGCGAGAATCTATAATATCGGGGAAAAGAATAGTAAAAAAACCCGCAGAATTGAGGCCAAAACATTTCATGGTAGATTGAGTTCGAGTTGAGCATTATGTATATATAAACATACAAATATAAAAGAAATGAAAAACTACCTACTTGGAGGAATACCCATCTTGGTGTGACTTGCAGTCTATCTTTTTGAATCAGTCTGAGTAACTCCAAGCTGGCAACAAGACTTCCACATCTAACGGCCTCCCTATAAGACCTAACGCATCGAGACTCTAGTGGTATGGTAGCACGAGTGGGTTCTGGCTGCTGGTTGTCTTGTGCCTGTCTCCTGGAAAAAGTGGATACGTACGCCATCTTGTGCGCCTTTTGGTCAACTGCCGTGGTGTCTTGACTCTGTACCCTTGAGAGAGTGGGCGTGGATGGCACATGCTGAGCTCCTTGGTCAACTGCCTTGGTGTCCTGACTATGTGCCCTTGACGGAATGGGCGTGGGTGGAACATGCTGAGCTCTTTGGTCAACTGCCGTGGTGTCCTGACCCTCTGCCCTTGACAGAGTGGGCGTGGATGGCACATGCTGAGGTCCTTGGTCAACTGCCTTGGTGTCCTGACTATGTGCCCTTGACGGAATGGGCGTGGGTGGAACATGCTGAGCTCCTTGGTCAACTGCCGTGGTGTCCTGACCCTCTGCCCTTGACAGAGTGGGTGTGGATGGCACATGCTGAGCTCCTTGTTTAACTGCCGTGGTGTCCTGGCTCTGTGCCCTTGACAGAGTGGATGTGGATGGTATCTGCTGAGCTCCTTGATCAACTGCTGTTGTGTCTTGACTCTGTGCCCTTGATAGACTGGATGTCGATGTCATTTGTTGAGCTCCTTGGTCAACTGCCGTGGTGTCCTGACTCTGTGCCCTTGACAAAGTGGATGTGGATGGCATCTCCTGACCCCGTGCGGTAACCAATTGAAACTCGTTATGTGCGATGTATAGGGCAATGTCTGACAATAGCTTTCGACTATCCCTTTGGTTCAGGCCAGCTTCTATTGAACGCAGAACACTTTGGCGAGCCTTTTCGTATGTCTCTTTTGCTTTTTGGGGTCTGAGATTTTGAGACGAAGCCCGTGCTTTTTCCTCAAGGCCCATCTTCAGGTATGTCTGTGCCAAGTACCATAGAACTTTGCAACCAGCTTCGGTATCAATTAGATCAATCAATACTTTTTCAGCTTCATCAAACATGAAATTCTGAAAGTGTAGAATTCCGACGTCAAGGCACGGATTATTCTGAGGTTGGCCTTTATAGTACTCTAACAGATGTTTGTAAGCTACCTTTTTCGGTTTCTTTGCCTCAAACGTCACTTGCCATTTTCCGGACTTCTCGTCTTGATATTCAAATGAAGCTGTGATGTCCATCACTTTGTGCCACATATCCATTCTTGATTTATATCCCGAAGCCGTTGTAGTAGAATCAAGGAATTCGGCATATTCAAAGTAAAGATGCAGCTTGTTTTTGGTTGTCCAGTGTTCAGACTGTTGCAAACTGGATTCATAGATCTTTTCAGCTTCTTTGTGGTTCCCAAGAGCCCTTTGTACGTTGCACATTCTCGTCCATGCAAAAGTGTGCCCTTTGTTGAGTTCCAGGCATTTACGAAGCTCTTCAAGGGCTAGTTTGTTCCAGCTGTTCTTTTTCTCCTGATCTGCTTTGTCTCTCTCAGAGCATTTGATGTAACACAGCGCCAACTGAAAGTGACTTTCGGGACAGTCTGGACTGTGTTCAATTCCCTCTTTTAATATTCGTATGGCCTCTTCAAACTCTCTTGTATATCTCAAACTTCGTGTCCAATTTCTCATTACCTCTTGAACTCCGGGTGCCTTTTGGTAAGCTTCTTTCAAATAGCGACTTGCTTTTTTGCTTTCCTTTTTTCCTCGTCCACTCAGGTTTAATCCAAGCGATGACTTGGCCAGCTGGTATTCATCTTTGATTGCCATCATCTTTTCCCAGTACCCCTTTTCACAGTCCGTGAGCCTTTGACCTTCTTTATCCATATCTTTGAATAAAATGCTGCCGGCTCTTCTGTCTCGTGCAATTCGGCCAGTCATCAGCCCAGCCCCATAGATGAAGCATATTTTTTTCGGGAAGTTCGTCAGCGCTACCTCGAAAAGTTGCAAAGCAGTTTCCATAACACGAGGCCCTAGACGTGTAATGGCGGTTGCATGCACTGCGTCGATCACAGAGTGTTCTTTATCCTCTATCCCCAAACTATCCAATTCGTTGAGTAGATCTGCCACCTTTTGCGCATTATGACATTTGTGTTCGATCCACATGCGATTCAGGAGTGCTACAACTTTGTAGCCTTTACGTAACTGCGCATCCGTTTGCTCTATGCATTCGTCAGCTCTGTCGAGGAATTCTCTCGCCTTACGGACATCCCAACGTTTTCGGGTATCCCATACCTCCAGGTAGGCTCTGAACAAAAGGCTTTCTATCCCCAATAAGTTTGGTGTCTCTTCTAAGTCGTGATCTATGTTACGTATAATTCGATCGTAATCGGTAGTGACCGCAAACTGCAGATTCCAAGTGAAGTGACAAAGACGTCTTTCTTTCCAGGGCAGTCTTATCTTGCTCACTTCGTCTTTTTCCAAGTCATTTCTGTGAGTTTGAAAAAATATTCATTTTCAGTAATATTTGTGTGTGTGTGTTTTCTTTGTTTCTTATTTAAATAGCGTTTGTTTATAGTAAAATAAAAAAGCTGGAAAAAAAAAGCTAAGCTACAATGTAAAGCATTTTAATCTTATAGTTAAAAGCGCTACATAAGCACATTTTAGCAACGTCCCCCCCCTCAAAATCCTGTGAACTCGATCCCATACCTACCTCTCTGCTAAAGCGATGTTTGTCACCTGTGCTGCCTGTGATAGCAGGTTTAATTCATTGGTTACTACTAACGGGTATCATGCCTCAGCAACTAAAATTGGCTCACGTTACTCCGGTTATCAAGAGGCCGAATCTCGACCAGAACATTCTCAATAATTACAGGCCAGTCTCTAACTTGCCCTTCATCTCGAAGACAGTGGAGAAAGTGGTAGCTGGTCAACTTGAGGACTACCTAACATCAAACAACCTACACGAACCTATGCAGTCTGCATATCGAAAATACCACAGCACTGAAACTGCCCTCCTGTGCGTTCAGAATGACATCTTGAGAGCTATTGACGATAAGAGACCTGTCATATTATTCTTGCTCGATCTGTCCGCAGCTTTTGATACCATTGACCACACAATCATCCTGCAACGCCTTCAAATCAACTTTAGTATTACTGGAGTAGCACTGGAATGGTTCACATCCTACCTCAAAAACCGTACCTCAAAAGTTGACGGGTTTTACTCATCTAATACAACGCTACGCTTTGGCGTCCCTCAGGGATCGGTGCTTGGTTCCTTGCTGTTTTCATTATACTCATCACCTGTGGCCAACATCGCACGCAAACACGGTCTGTCGGTCTAGCTCTATGCTGATGACACTCAGCTATACTTGCCATTTGTCTCAACGGATGTAGACATCTCAGTTGCCCGTACAGAAGCCTGTATTACTGACATAAAGGGGTGGATGGTTGCAAATAAACTTAAGCTCAACAGTGACAAGACTGTCATTCTTGTGCTGAATTCACCACGTCAACAATTTCCCGACGCCATTGAGAGCATCACTATTGACGGTCATATAATACCAGTCAGTGATACGGCTAGAAACCTTGGTGTAATATTTGACAAACAGCTGAACCTTAGAGCCCATGTAAAGAATAACACCCGTATCGCCATGTTTCACCTCAGAAACATTAGTCATATCCGCTTGCTACTATCTGACAGAACGACAGAACAGTTGATCCATGCATTCGTTTTGTCTAGGCTTGATTATTGTAATTCACTCTTATGGACTTCCAGCTTCAATCACCTTCAAAGAATCCAGAACATTGCAGCCCGTATCCTGTCTCGCACAAAGAAGTTCGAGTACATCACACCGGTCCTCAAGGCACTACACTGGCTTCCCATTGAGCAACGCATAATATTCAAACAGCTTCTCATCACCTACCGGTTCATAAACGGATCAGCACCTCAATACATGCAACAACTGATATCAACATACAAGCCTGTGCGGCAACTCCGCTCCAGTGACGCGCACTTACTTGTGGTTCCATCTTCTAGGTTTAAAGCTTATGGGGACAGAAGTTTTTCTGTTGCAGCCCCTCGTCTATGGAATAGCCTACCTATAGTCCTGAGATCACAACCAGATGTTGACTCTTTCAAAACCCATCTCAAAACCCACCTTTTCAGTCATATATATCAGTAGTTTTTCTCAGACCCCTAGCGCAGTGAATAGATTTTCTAGATACAGCGCTATACAAGTTTTTATTATTATTATTATTACCTTAAGTTATTTTCGTCAGTAATGTTATTTTCAAGGCCCTCTCGGCCTAAACTTAATCTACGGAAAAAACACACGAATATTCTGTGTTTAAAGGTCGTGCAAACCTGGAAGAATCGCTGTTTAATAGTTCAAAGTGTGCTTTAGTGTGTAAGTAACATGACAAGGGGTGATAAAATGGTATAAAATGACATTAATTGGTGTTAATCAGCAAAAATGTAATGAGTCCTCTCGTAAACCTGTCCAAGCACTAACAAATGGTTGCGCTGTTCGTGACGTAAATTTGGAAACCCGAAAAAAATAGCACCGCGGTAAATGTAAATGTAGGCTACATATATGTACATGTAGAATCCACACTTATACAGTACGTGCAGGTACAAATTGCACGCGTACGCGGCCCTTGTGTCATCACACGCCATTCTGTCAAAGAGAATGGACGAGAAACTGATAGATTCATGCCAAGAATGGACAAGGCGATGCCGAGTCCATTGTTGCGCGAATCTACAGTTCTAAGTCTATTCATCGACTTAATCTATTTCTTAAAACAACAATGGTTTATGCGAATAAGATTCCTGGCTTGCCGCAATTCCCACGTTTGTGAATAAGTGTGGATTCGTAAAGTTACCCATGCGTACATGTACATGTATATAGTCGATGTACATGTACAACGAATGGAAGGCATCAGTTTAGTTCGGTTCGTGTCTCATCGAGGTGGCACCTTGCTCACAACAAAAACTGTTAATTCGTGACGAATCTACAGTTAGCTGTAGATTCGTCACGAATCTTGAGGTGACTTCGCCAAAGAAACAAACGCGAGACTTTCGCAAGATAATAACGTGACATATGTACGAATGTCGCATCAATGTCGCATGAATATCGCACGACGTTCATTATTCGCGAAATATGCGCGAACAGTTCGCATGTGTCGCGAAATGTCCGCACGAATGTTGCCCGAGATTCGTGCAACATTCGTGTTGCTCGCATTTTAGTCGCATGTTCTTCGTGTATGTGGACTGGCCATAGTTTGGCAAATCTACACACGACATTCGCACATACGTTTTGAGAAACCGCATTGTCGCGACACATTCGGAAAAAAACGTTTTCGAATGTTAGGCCGTCAGCTGAGTACTCAAATTCGTTCGTTTCATTCCAGCAACAGTTCCGACTAATTACATGACTCTAGATTACTAGTAAAATAGTTCTCCACATTTCATCCTGCAGTTATTTAATAATCCTGCTGTAAAGAGCGAACTATTTTGGCATCAGGGAAGTTCAAAGACGTAATGCGCAATGTTACAAAATCCGTTCGCGAATGACGCAATCGCATCACGTGTTACGAATTGTCCAATCCCACACTAACTCGTCCGTACAAGACCCACTCTTGCTGGAATGAAACGAACGAATTTGAGCACTCAGCTGTCGGCCTATTTCTCTTTTTTCGAAATTTTTCTGATTACCCAAGAACATTCTTGGCACAGCAGTTGGTTTTAACAAACTATTGGATCGAAAATATTCGTCCTTCGTCAAATTCGTCTAGACTGTTGCTTTAGACGGATTTGATTTGTACAATGACCAATATTTTCGACCTGGTGTTTTAAAAGGATGACAAAACGTTGAAATTGAACGATAAATGACTAAATTGGTTTGGTAAAAGCGTGCAAAACTTTTTCCTCGGACGAAATTGAATGTGAGAGTTGGTGAATAAAGAGGTTGCATTGACGTCATGCGCTCCGCGTACGCGCTAATGGCCCTGTCACACCAGAACGTTTTAGGCCAACGCGTGAGTAACGTGTTGGAATTTTCGCGACACGCTGGCAAACGCTGGCCAACGCTAGGACAACGTTAGCAACACGATGAGCGCGTTACTCACACGCTGGGACACGCTGCCACACGCTGAAGAAAACCTATTTTTTTCAACATACCCAACATTTCCTGCGTTTGCCAGCATGTCACTGCACACGCTGGCGGCGCGTTCGAAGGTCGTTACTCACTACGCGCTAGACGATCGTTACCAACCAGCTACTCTCACGCTGGCGTACGCTGGCGACACGCTGGTTATGGCCCTGTTACACCATAACGTTTTAGGCCAACGCATGAGTAGCGCGTTACAAATAGTGGATACGCTGGAAATCGCTGGACTCTCACAAAAAAAGTCAAGTGGAACCGTGATTTCAGCGTGTCCATACAGGTTGATAACGGGTTCATAGCGTATGCCAGCGCGTAAATAGCGTGTGAGGAACGCGCTCAGCGTGTGAGGAACGCATTACTGATTTATTGTAAAAATATGACAGCGGTTTGCCAGCGTGTGAGTAGCGGGTTGGTAACGATCGTCTAGCGCGTTCGACGCGTGATGGCCCTGTCACACCAGACCATTTTAGGCCAACGCGTGAGTAACGTGTTGTAATTTTGGCAACACGCTGGCAAACGCTGACCAACGCTAGGCCAGCGTTAGCAACACGCTGAGAGCGTTACTCACGCGCTGAGACATGCTGTCACACGCTGAGGAAAACATATTTTTTTCAACATACATACAATTTCCAGCGTTTGCCAGCGTGTCACTGTACACGCTGGCAGAGCGTTGGAGGTTTGTTACTCACGCGTCGAACACGCTAGACGATCGTTATCAAACCGCTACACACATGCTGGCGCACGCTGGCGTACGCTGGCGTACGCTTGCGACACGCTGGTTATGGCCCTGCCACACCAGAACGTTTTAGGCCAATGCATGAGTAGCGCGTTAAAAATAGTTGATACGCTGGCAATTGCTGAACTTTCACAGAAAAAAAGTCAAGTGGAACCGTGATTTCAGCGTGTCCATACAGGTTGATAACGGGTTCATAGCGTATGCCAGCGCGTGAGTAGCGTGTGAGGAACGCGCTCAGCGTGTAAGGAACGCATCACTGATTTATAGTAAAAATACGACAGCGGGTCGCCAGCGTGAGAGTAGTGGGTTGGTAACGATCGTCTAGCGCGTTCGACGCGTCAGTAACGGCCTCCCTGCGCGCCGCCAGCGTGTGCAGTCACACGCTGGCAAACGCTGAAATGTTTTAGGTATGTTGAAAAATGTATTTTTGCCTCAGCGTGTGACAGCGTGTTCCAGCGTGTGGGTAACGCGCTCAGCGCGTTGCGAACGCTGGCCTAGCGTTGGTCAACGTTTACCCGCGTGTTGCCGAAATTCCAACACGTTGGCCTAAAACGTTCTGGTGTGACAGGGCAATTACTGTAGTAGCGCGTCGTCTTTTTGTACAACTAATCATGTGGTCGTTGCCGTACGCTGGCGCGCGTTGGACCGCGCTACTTACGCGCTGGGCAGTCGTTCATCAGTCGTCGAGCGCGTTACTAACGCGTTATTCACGCGCTGTCGAACGCTATGAACCCGTTATCAACGCGTTATGGACACGCTGAAATCACGGTTCCACTTGACTTTTTCTGTGAAAGTTCAGCGTTTGCCAGCGTATCAACTATTTTTAACGCGCTACTCACGCGTTGGCCTAAAACGTTCTGGTGTGACAGGGCCATGAGTAACGACCTTCCTGTGCGCCGCCAGCGTGTGTAGTCACACGCTGGCAAACGCTGGAAATTGTAGGTATGTTGAAAAAATGTAGTTTTGCCTCAGCGTGTGACAGCGTGTCCCAGTGTGTGGGTAACTCTCTCAGCGTGTTGCGAACGATGGCCTAGCGTGGTCAACGTTTACCCGCGTGTTGTCGAAATTCCAACACGTTACTCACGCGTTGGCCTAAAACGTTCTGGTGTGACAGGGCCATTACTGTAGTAGCGCGTCGGCTTTTTATGCAACAAATCACGTGGTCGTTGCAGTACGCTGGCGCGCGTTGGAACGCGCTACTTACGCGCTAGGCAGTCGTTCATCAGTCATCGAGCGCTTTACTAACCCGTTACTCACGCGCTGGCGAACGCTATGAACCCGTTATCATCGCGTTATGGACACGCTGAAATTACGGTTCCACTTGACTTTTTCTGTGGAAGTTCAGCGTTTGCCAGCGTATCAACTATTTTTAACGCGCTACTCACGCGTTGGCCTAAAACGTTCTGGTGTGACGTATGACAGGGCCATAATCGCACTAGCAACCTGACGTGTATCCGGGTTTCATTTTCGCAAAAACGAGCATTCGATTTCATTTTGTGTCATTCAAATAAATGAATGCGCATAACGTTTAATTTAAACGATTACAAATACGTATTAGGCTTTCGGTTTGACGGATGCGTGGCCGATTATATTAGGAATGTGCAATCTATTTCGCAGCGAATCGATTCGTTATTATGACAAGGCCTGAATTGAATATGCCTTTTCACTCCATTTGCATTCAATTTAAATAATGTATATAGGCCTAAACAATTCATGATACAACTTGAATTAATGAATTAATTAATCAGTGTATTGTAATGTTTTTTTTCTGAATTTAATTTTAATTAGTCTTTTCTTTTTCGTTTTATCAGTTGGATTGTCTATCTGTCAATGACCTGGGAAAGAAATCTGGCTATAATGATGCGATCGTGGCAAATGCTGGACAAAAAAACCCAAACCTATTTTCTTATATAGTTGGTTTTATGTTTGTGTAATAATTTTGATGTCCATTTGTTTTTCTTATTAATTATTAATTAATGTAATTTCGTTTATTTTCCTACCCATCGTATTGTCTGCCATAATATAAATTCCTTACTATACTAATGTATGTACTTTACAATGTGGTGAAATATAGGATTTCCCGGACGATATCGCGAAATGTGCACATAAGTTTGTAACTGGTGCATTCGTCTTCGTGCGAAATAGTATGAACGTTCACATTCCCGTTTTCTATTTAACAATTGATAATTCGTTTTTGCATAATGGTGCATCCAGTCGTAAGAAATCAGCACACGATTTCCCAATGTGCACTGAATTTAGTATATTGATAATTCATTTGAGCGCCAATTTGAATGCAGACCCGCAATCATGTTTTCCTTTTAATTTATCAACAATCAATTTCGCTAAACGTGCAGCCGATTTTCTACGCATTAACGACTGGTCAAGCATTGGAATTCATTTTTATGTGTTATCAAAAGTAACATATGGGGAATTAAACCAGGTGGTCTCATCTTTGAAACATACCAAATAAATGCTATATAAACCCCTATGTTGAAGAACAAAAATCTTTATTTGTTCAACACTTGCCACGATCGCATCATATAGTTAAATTTTACTTTAAGTCCCCTAAAATTTCCAATAATGGCGGGCAAGAGGGAGAAACAGACGAGTCTCGGACGTTGATTGAAATCGTCTCATCGATGATGCCTTTGAGGCTGACGACGCGGACTACTTAGATGTAGAAAATATACTGGACATCAACCACTCATGTCTTGATGGATAGTTCATTGACGGATAGACAATTGAACTGATAAAATGATAGAAAAGTCATTTACAAAAACATATTAACCTCAATCCACCAAAATCCTCATTTGGATAACTTCCAAAGTAACCTTAATCCTGCAAATTCACCCAGCATTAAGTCTTATGACCTGTATCCTGCATTATCCTCCAGTGGCAAACCCCTAAACGCCCTCAATCCTGCAAATTCATCGGATGCATCAACTTCCAAGTGACCTCATTCCTGCAAAATCCTGCAATTTGCAAAGAGGATTTTGAAGCATTTGAGATGGTTAGGGTTAAAATACATTTAAGAAAAACATTATAATAAACATTATTATTGATCAATTAGTCCCACAATACATTTAATCCAAGTTGTATCGTGAATTGTATAGCCATATATACTTTTTGAAATTGAATGCAGAATATGCGAATTTAAATTATAACAAATGAAAAAGAATATTCAATTCAGGCCGTGACACAATGATAAATCGATTTGCTGCGAAATAGATTGCACATTCTTAATAATCGGCCACGCCTACGTGAAACCGAAAGCCAAATCGTGTGTTTGTAATCGTTTAAATGAAACGCTAAGCACATTCATTTATTTGAATTAAAAACAATAAAATTAAATGCTCGTTTTTGCAAAAATGAAACTCTGACATACGTCGTTCTGAAAATCAGCGCGAAATTGAATGCATCTTTTACAAATGAATGTGCAAATTTTGCGATATCGTCCGGGAAAACCTATAAATAAATAAATTAATAATATTCATTGGTGTGTTTCAAAAGAATAGACCACATAGTTTAGTTTCCCATATGTTACTTTTGTTAACACATAAATGAATTATAATGCTTGATCAGGCATACAAAAATAGACTGCATGGGAAACCGGCCGCACGTAGCAAAATCGATTGTTGATAAATTAAAGAGGAACACAGGATTGTGGATGTGCATTCGAATTCGCGCTAAAATGAATCATCAATATACTAAATTCAGTGCACATTCGAAAAACCGTACGCTAATTTTGTTTACGACTGAATGCACCTTTATAGTAAAAGAATGACCAATTGTTCAATAGAAAACGGGATTGTAAATATTCATGCTATTTCGCACGAAAACGAATGCATCTTTTACAAATTAGTGCATATTGAATTCCGTTAACCTCCGGGAAATGTTTTCCCGGCCAATTTCATCACAAATATATTCAATTTCATTAACACGCATTCAAATTCACGCACTTCCCCCTAATTCAATCAAACTAAGGTCCTTTTTAGCTACTATTGCATTCAATTTCGTGTTTGTGTACACATGATTTTGTTCTTTTCATTCAGGTTCGTTTTAGTCATTCTATTTTCATTCCTTTTTTTTAAATTTCCATTGAAGACTACATTTTTTTAAATCCTTCATCTGAATTTCTACTACCTATCTACAATTGATGAAATCAAATTAAAGCCGTGTTCGCACTGGATAAACATTTTGGGTAACTTTACCATGACGCCGGGTAACATTCCGATGGGTTAATCTTCTCACCGTCCGCACTTGGATTTAAGTGACGCGGGTATAATTGCCGAGACCATGGGTAAACAATAAAGAGGGCGCCCTGCATGACCTATGACCGCCACTTGACGACCGGATTGTCTGTTCCGATCCCGACGCTAGGGCCGTGTCCGAAGTGTCTAGAGCTACGGTACGGTCTACGGGTGCACGGTTGTAAATAGGCCCAAAATTGCTTGCGCCGACCAGATCACATTTTGCATGCCCGGGAAATAATTTTCTAAAGAGCATTTTGAGAGCCATGCATTTGAAGGATTGTAAAAATACAGTGTACCACCTCGGTCCGGGAGTGCGAGCTTCTAATTCTGAGCATTTGGGATGAATCTGGCCCTGGAATTGGCACTACTTGGCTCTTGAGCGAGAGGGTATTTTTTCAAAATGGACGCTTTGCAGATTTGGCTTCTGCACTAGTTTTAGGGGTGTTCTCCTTTGGAGGGAAATATCACCCAAAAGTTATCAGATGACCCTACACAAATTGAAAAGAAAATGAAAGATGGTGAATGTCACAAGACGAGGTAAAAATTATTTGTTAAATACCAATCCCAGCTTGCACCCAGGTGGAATTCCACCTGTGGTGCACACTCCCCAATGATTTTGCATTTGAATGGGTTAATCCGTGTTTAATCCACACATAAACCACAAGGGTATTTTAATCCGTTAGTTGGCATTCCAGGGAGGGTATAAAACCCTCGCTCATGATTGTTTAATCGAGTTTTGTGGTGCGGGAGCCGGAGTGAGTGTGTCTCGCCGGAGTGAGTGTGTCTCGCCGGAGTGAGTGTGTCTCGCCGGAGTGAGTGTGTCTCGCCGGAGTGAGTGTGTCTCGCCGGAGTGAGTGTGTCTCGCCGGAGTGAGTGTGTCTCGCCGGAGTGAGTGTGTCTCGCCGGAGTGAGTGTGTCTCGCCGGAGTGAGTGTGTCTCGCCGGAGTGTGTGTGTCTCGCCGGAGTGCGTTTGTTTTTGATTGAAATAGGGGACGTTTGACAAAGGGAACAATGGGGTCCCCTATTCCGCAAAGGTCCCCGATTCAGACTCGTGTGCAAATCCTATGGCGATCATCCGAAAACGTTAGAGTACAAACAAAAGAGGGAAGACGGTCGGACAATGCCCCGTCCCCTATTGACGGCATTTACCCACTTGCGTGAGTGTGTCTCGCCGGAGTGAGTGTGTCTCGCCGGAGTGAGTGTGTCTCGCCGGAGTGAGTGTGTCTCGCCGGAGTGAGTGTGTCTCGCCGGAGTGAGTGTGTCTCGCCGGAGTGAGTGTGTCTCGCCGGAGTGAGTGTGTCTCGCCGGAGTGAGTGTGTCTCGCCGGAGTGAGTGTGTCTCGCCGGAGTGAGTGTGTCTCGCCGGAGTGAGTGTGTCTCGCCGGAGTGAGTGTGTCTCGCCGGAGTGAGTGTGTCTCGCCGGAGTGAGTGTGTCTCGCCGGAGTGAGTGTGTCTCGCCGGAGTGAGTGTGTCTCGCCGGAGTGAGTGTGTCTCGCCGGAGTGAGTGTGTCTCGCCGGAGTGAGTGTGTCTCGCCGGAGTGAGTGTGTCTCGCCGGAGTGAGTGTGTCTCGCCGGAGTGAGTGTGTCTCGCCGGAGTGAGTGTGTCTCGCCGGAGTGAGTGTGTCTCGCCGGAGTGAGTGTGTCTCGCCGGAGTGAGTGTGTCTCGCCGGAGTGAGTGTGTCTCGCCGGAGTGAGTGTGTCTCGCCGGAGTGAGTGTGTCTCGCCGGAGTGAGTGTGTCTCGCCGGAGTGAGTGTGTCTCGCCGGAGTGAGTGTGTCTCGCCGGAGTGAGTGTGTCTCGCCGGAGTGAGTGTGTCTCGCCGGAGTGAGTGTGTCTCTCCGGAGTGAGTGTGTCTCGCCGGAGTGAGTGTGTCTCGCCGGAGTGAGTGTGTCTCGCCGGAGTGAGTGTGTCTCGCCGGAGTGAGTGTGTCTCGCCGGAGTGAGTGTGTCTCGCCGGAGTGAGTGTGTCTCGCCGGAGTGAGTGTGTCTCGCCGGAGTGGGTGTGTCTCGCCGGAGTGGGTGTGTCTCGCCGGAGTGGGTGTGTCTCGCCGGAGTGGGTGTGTCTCGCCGGAGTGGGTGTGTCTCGCCGGAGTGGGTGTGTCTCGCCGGAGTGGGTGTGTCTCGCCGGAGTGGGTGTGTCTCGCCGGAGTGGGTGTGTCTCGCCGGAGTGGGTGTGTCTCGCCGGAGTGGGTGTGTCTCGCCGGAGTGGGTGTGTCTCGCCGGAGTGGGTGTGTCTCGCCGGAGTGGGTGTGTCTCGCCGGAGTGGGTGTGTCTCGCCGGAGTGGGTGTGTCTCGCCGGAGTGGGTGTGTCTCGCCGGAGTGGGTGTGTCTCGCCGGAGTGGGTGTGTCTCGCCGGAGTGGGTGTGTCTCGCCGGAGTGGGTGTGTCTCGCCGGAGTGGGTGTGTCTCGCCGGAGTGGGTGTGTCTCGCCGGAGTGGGTGTGTCTCGCCGGAGTGGGTGTGTCTCGCCGGAGTGGGTGTGTCTCGCCGGAGTGGGTGTGTCTCGCCGGAGTGGGTGTGTCTCGCCGGAGTGGGTGTGTCTCGCCGGAGTGGGTGTGTCTCGCCGGAGTGGGTGTGTCTCGCCGGAGTGGGTGTGTCTCGCCGGAGTGGGTGTGTCTCGCCGGAGTGGGTGTGTCTCGCCGGAGTGGGTGTGTCTCGCCGGAGTGGGTGTGTCTCGCCGGAGTGGGTGTGTCTCGCCGGAGTGGGTGTGTCTCGCCGGAGTGGGTGTGTCTCGCCGGAGTGGGTGTGTCTCGCCGGAGTGGGTGTGTCTCGCCGGAGTGGGTGTGTCTCGCCGGAGTGGGTGTGTCTCGCCGGAGTGGGTGTGTCTCGCCGGAGTGGGTGTGTCTCGCCGGAGTGGGTGTGTCTCGCCGGAGTGGGTGTGTCTCGCCGGAGTGGGTGTGTCTCGCCGGAGTGGGTGTGTCTCGCCGGAGTGGGTGTGTCTCGCCGGAGTGGGTGTGTCTCGCCGGAGTGGGTGTGTCTCGCCGGAGTGGGTGTGTCTCGCCGGAGTGGGTGTGTCTCGCCGGAGTGGGTGTGTCTCGCCGGAGTGGGTGTGTCTCGCCGGAGTGGGTGTGTCTCGCCGGAGTGGGTGTGTCTCGCCGGAGTGGGTGTGTCTCGCCGGAGTGGGTGTGTCTCGCCGGAGTGGGTGTGTCTCGCCGGAGTGGGTGTGTCTCGCCGGAGTGGGTGTGTCTCGCCGGAGTGGGTGTGTCTCGCCGGAGTGGGTGTGTCTCGCCGGAGTGGGTGTGTCTCGCCGGAGTGGGTGTGTCTCGCCGGAGTGGGTGTGTCTCGCCGGAGTGGGTGTGTCTCGCCGGAGTGGGTGTGTCTCGCCGGAGTGGGTGTGTCTCGCCGGAGTGGGTGTGTCTCGCCGGAGTGGGTGTGTCTCGCCGGAGTGGGTGTGTCTCGCCGGGTTGGGTGTGTCTCGCCGGGTTGGGTGTGTCTCGCCGGGTTGGGTGTGAACCTTCAGCGCAGAGGCTGTCGAGTTGGGAGCCGCCGAGGGCTGCGTGTCGGGCGGACTTCCTAGACCCCTTTGAGGCCCATTTTGTTTTTGCACCGCACCACAATCTCCCGGGAACGCCAGACTTGGATAGGCCCAGACGAAGCCGTAGTCCTTGACTTCCCGTAATCGTACCCTACGGGTGGCTGGCGGGGTGACCGTTGTCCCTTTTATTGCATCACCGTGACGGTGACGCCTTCTGGTGACCTGTACCTACCTGTTACTACCTGTACCTACCTGTTACGACCTGTACCTACCTGTTACGACCTGTACCTACCTGTTACGACCTGTACCTACCTGTTACGACCTGTACCTACCTGTTACGACCTGTACCTACCTGTTACGACCTGTACCTACCTGTTACTACCTGTTACTACCTGTTACTACCTGTACCTACCTGTACCTACCTGTTACGACATGTACCTACCTGTTACGACTTGTACCTACCTGATACGACCTGTACCTACCTGTTACGACCTGTACCTACCTCCATCAAGTTCTCTTGCCGTGCTACAATACAAGAGGGAATCATCCCAGGGTGTTTATATTGTACTTAAAAAAAAGCTGTGTAATCAATAATCTAATTAATGTCCTGGTTTAAAGTTTAGTTTTTTGTAATAAATAATGTAATAAATAATGTAATAGTTTTGTTTTGATAAATCATGCGTTTAGTCTTCTGTTCTTTTGAGTTATTCCTTGATTTCTGGTCTGAGTAGAGTGGCGCAAGGGTCCGCTCTGCGACAGTGAAATAAGCTTCATTTTGGTGTATAGTTTAGTCGCCTTGGAGAGTTGTGAGTATTTTCCCAAATTTTTTGAAGTTGGGGTATTTATCATTGCTGTCTATGGGACTTTATTTGGATGTGCGCAACCCTACGGTCTACCGTCTACGTCTACAGCTACAGCTACGTAGCTTTAGGCGCTAAGGCAAATGGAAGTCGGACGCGGCTACGGCCTAGCTTTGCGCCCTCAAGTGTCGATTGAAATGTGATGTGCTGCGATCGTCTGCTAAATAGAGTGCTCTTACACATTGTTTGTTTTCATTTTCAACAGAATGCAGGATGCTCGATTTATATGATACAATTACTAGTCTGGTGGTTGCAATTAAATTAATCATTTTTCTAAACAATCATCAATTAGTCCAAGTATAGCAACGAAGGGCTTTTATCCTGCAAGTTTGTGAAAACGTAAGTAAAGTAGTAAACTAGTATTGCCATATTATTAAAAGTATGTTATTATTTGGATGATGATACTGGACAGAAAAGGAAATACTGGAAAGAAAAGGTAAAGACCGCTGGGGGGTGGTGGGGGGGGGGGGGCTATTTAAATGTATCAAACAATTCATTTGTGCATTGTTTGTATAACATCGGGGGAGGGGGGAGGGGAGGGGGGGGCAAGGGCTGGGGGGGGGGGGGGAGGGGGGGAGGGGGAGGGGAGGGGGGGGGGGGGGGGGCAAGGGCTGGGGGGGGGGGGGGGTGGGGGCTCCCTGCCCCCTATGGTTATGCAAGCGGCCACTATTTGCATAATTAATATTACAACCACCCAAACAAAGACGTCAAATTACCTGTACAAAACGTTCTACATTTCAGAATCTTCCAAGAGAGCCCTACTGCAAACTTAAAGTCCATTTGTTGTTGGATTTGCTCAGAGACCCACAACAACTAAAAAACACTGTCGAGTGAAACAGGCCACCTTTATCAAGCTGCTGACAGTAATCTCGACAGAAAGTCACCTTGGCTGGAATGAACAAATTCAACTATTGTGCTTCTTGTTTTGGCTTGCGTGTGGATCGGCATACAGGGTAGTCTCTGCAGCCACAGGTATTCTCCGCTCAACCACTTGTGATATAGTTCACAACGTCTTGAAGAGAGTATTGAATGGCATCAGAACCATCATTAAACTGCCACAGCAAGACGACATCTCTGCAATTTATCACGGGTTCTGTCGATTAACAGGGCTGTGGGTAGCATAGATGGTACCCACATCAAGATCATGCCTCCCAACACAAGACGTGAAGGACTATATAAATCATAAACTCTTTTACTCCATTAATATGCAAGCAGTCTGTGATCACAGAGGAGTATTCCTGGATATATTTGCTGGGTATCCAGGCTCAGTCCACGATACACGAGTTTTGAAGTGTAGCCCATTATACCGCCAGTGGGATTATCCACCTGAAGGCTACTACATTATCGGAGATACAGCGTATCCATGCCAGTCCAGACCTCTGGCTTTTTTCACTCCATACAAGGCTCCCGTCTCTCCCATACAAGGAAGATACAACTACCACCTCAGCAGGGCAAGAACAATCACTGAGAGGGCTTTCGGTCAGATGAAGACCAGATGGAAGAGCATCTTCACAAAGACACTTGAAGTAAGAAAATGTACTTGACTATACATGGTTTTTATTGTTTCTGAGAGTGACTTCAAAAATTGCACCATGCACCTGGATAGCATCATTCAAGTTGACAATTGACCAATGGATGTAACTCACACAAGCGCAAACTGTGAAATCAAGTAAAATCGGAGACAGATATCTTGTAAAAAGTTAGTGCAAAAAGTTAGATTTTCGTAGGAGTTTGTCAAGGGTGTGTGGCTACGCGTACATGATTGATAAATGATTTTTTTTAAGGAAATCGTTGGGGGATGGGCTGTCCTGAAAAAAAATATCTGTTTGCCAACATCTCAATACAAAGTATCATAGACAGATCCCACTATTCATTGTTTTTTTTCATCACAATTTCCATAAATTTTGTTCATAATTGTTCATGTCCATTTAGATTTCTCCTGTTCTGGCACCGAAAGTAGCTGTTACCTGTGCAATTATGCATAACGTGTGTATTTTATCTGGTGATGAGTGATTATCCTCCCAATGAACAACCTGTCATGGAGCCGATTGATCTAGAGAGGGATCATGTATCTGCAGAACCACTTAGACAGCATATTGCTGCTCAAATATCTGCACCATTGGATATGGTTCAGCAGCTGCATGAGCATGACTTTATTTGAGCAAGAAAATAATGAAAGAAAGAAGAACAAAAAAAACTTGTTGCATAGAATCGTGTGCTTTCAGATGCCTAAAGCCTTTCTCAGATTCAAATTTTGGGGTGAATAAAAAGCTCTCCAGTGCTCTTTACCAAGTAATTTGTTTAGGGTCAGTAATTTTAGGAGTAATTACCAAAGGTATACCCTTCCTTTAAGTCCATTGATAATAAAATTAAACAAATTAGTATGATGCTAGAGAACATGACAACATCAACAACAATTTCAAGCAATGTCATTTCTAAGAAACAGAACATATTTGTTTATTTATATTACATATGTCATCTGAACCAAATTTTAGCAACTAGTTTGAAAGAACATTTTTAAACTGAAAATACCGTAATTACCTTCTGTTTGTACTTGTATATATACTTCTGTTTGTATTTAATGTTTCTTTAATGTCTTTTTTTCTATTTTTTTTTCTCTAATTATAGGTTTCCCCGGACGATATCGCAAAATGTGCACATTCATTTGTAAAATATGTATTCAAATTCGCGCTGAATTTCAGAACGACGTATGTCCGAGTTTCATTTTCGCAAAAACGAGCATTCAATTTTATTTTGTTTAATTCAAATAAATGAATGTGCTTAGCGTTTCATTTAAACGATTACAAACACGTGATTGGGCTTTTGGTTTGACGTATGCGTGACCGATTATTAAGAATGTGCAATCTATTTCGCAGCAAATCGATTTATCATTGTGTCACGGCCTGAATTAAATATTCCTTTTCATTTGTTATAATTTAAATTCGCATATTATGCATTCAATTTCAATAAAGTACAGTACATATGGCTATAAAATTCACGATACAACTTGGATTAAATCATAAATCAATGTATCGTGGGACTAATTGATCATTTATGTCTTGGCTCTTAAATTGATTTTAATCCTAACCATCTAAAATCATCCAAAATCCTCTTTGCAAATTGAAGGTTTTTGCTGGAATGAGGTCACTTGGAAGTTGATGCATTAGATAAATTTGCAGGATTGAGGTTAATTAGGAATTTATCAAAATGAGGATTTTGAAGAATTGAGGTTATTTTGTTTTTGTTAATGACTTCTCTATCATTTTTATCAGTTCAATTGTCTATCCGTCAATGAACTGTCCACCAAGACATGAGTGGTTGATTTCCAGTCTATTTGCTACATCTAAGTATAGTCCGCGTCGTCAGCCTCAAAGGCATCGATAAGACTATTTCGATCAACGTCCTAGACTCGTCTGTATCTCCCTCCCTCAGCCATTATTGGAAAATTTTAGCGGGCATAAAGTAAAGTCTAGCTATATGATGCGATCCTGGCAAATGCTGAGCAAAGAAGAAAATAATTCTTCAACTTAGTGGTTTATATAGCATTTATTTGGTAGTTTCAAAGATGAGAAAACCTGGTTTAATTCCCAATAATGTTACTTTTGATAACACATATAGTCCTGCAGATTACTACAATAATATTGCATTTAGTGATACAAGCACCAAAATTGGCACACTTGCTCATTTTCGGTCACTTTATACAAAAACCCCGTTAGCCAAATTAAAATCCAAGATGGCCGCCATTTTTGAAGATGGCCGCCAATGAAGGCCAAATATCACCAAAATATTGATGTACGGATGGATAGAATGGCAATACAAGCACAAAACTTGGCATTTAACATCTGTTTGGTCTCCCTGTTGTTGGCATATCCAAAACAGTATTATTAGGCACTTGAAAATTGAAGATGGCCGCCATTTTCCAAAATGGTCGCCACTGAATGGCTAGTAGTAGTGTTACCAAGGATCAAACAGTAATACAAGGACCAAAATGGGCATTTAATCTCCATTTGAATCCAATATTATGCTAAAATTGTCAACCACTTGGTAATTCAAGATGGCTATCATTTTTAAAGATGGCCGCCACAAGATTACTCAGCCTATATGTTACAAAAAGTGACACATAAATCGTAACATATCTGGTACAAAGACATACAACACACTCTAAAAACAGATTGGTTGAAAATAACCAATATATTGGTCGATTTCAACCAATCCAGTTGGTAGATATGTGGATAACCAAAATATTGGTTAAAATAACCAATCTGATATTGGTTACCTAGTCAATCCATATGCAATGTTGGTTAATTTAACCAATCCACAATGGACTCCAACCGATTTGTATTGGTAATTTGTATTGGTATAGCACTAACCAATACATAATAGTAAGGCTGCATATTCATATTGGTTAACACGCAACCAATTTGCATAACACCAACCAATACAATATTTAATTCAAAGGTTCCCACGCAACCAATTACATAACGTGAACAAATTACGTAATGAAATAATACCTTATTACTTATTACATATTGCAATCATGCATACATACAATATAGTACAGGAAAAATACCTAATTTTGTATTGTTGACCTCGGACAAATTGCAACATAATTTTTTTCACCAGAATGCATTTCTATAAGGTCCCTAGAATGACATACTAAAACTCTTAAAAAATCCAAGTGGTGGAAATATGATTAATTTGCATAAATCGTTAATCCCTGCCATGTAATATATTTATTCCCATATTTGCGTATATATATATATATTTTTTTTTTGAAAAGTTTATTTTGGTGATTCTACTTACACATCCTTACTTCAATAACAATTTCTAAAGCATACAAGTGACTGAATAATTATGAGAACATAGTAATGATCTAAAATGACTACAATTATACCCTATAATTTGCGCGCATTTACCTTGTCTCCAGATATCATCAAGTAGTCAGTATTGATGAGCTTCAGATTAACCAAGTTGCTTACTGGCACAGTTACCATATTAAAACCTTATGGAAAATCATGTGCACAATGATACCATTGTGATATTTAGCCCAGCAAACAAAAACAGGGGAAAACGAGGTGTTCGTAAAAAGTACGTGAAGGGTTGCCTAACGTAGGAAACCTGAACAAATTCAAGGAAACCCCAAAATAAAAGATTATTGTTGCTTACAATAATGTCAACGTCAAAATGTATTCTTACCGATAATTTTTGGAATTTTCTTAAACTTATTAAAGTCTCCCACGTTCAGGCAACCCTAGACCTACTTGACAGCCAAATATACGAAAACCTCATTTTCCCCTGTTTTTGTTTGCTGGGCTAAATATCACAATGGTATCATTGTGCACATGATTTTCCATAAGGTTTTAATATGGTAACTGTGCCAGTAATCAACTTGGTTAATCTGAAGCTCATCAATACTGACTACTTGATGATATCTGGAGACAAGGTAAATGCGCGCAAATTATAGGGTATAATTGTAGTCATTTTAGATCATTACTATGTTCTCATAATTATTCAGTCACTTGTATGCTTTAGAAATTGTTATTGAAGTAAGGATGTGTAAGTAGAATCACCAAAATAAACTTTTCAAAAAAATATATATATATATATATACGCAAATATGGGAATAAATATATTACATGGCAGGGATTAACGATTTATGCAAATTAATCATATTTCCACCACTTGGATTTTTTAAGAGTTTTAGTATGTCATTCTAGGGACCTTATAGAAATGCATTCTGGTGAAAAAAATTATGTTGCAATTTGTCCGAGGTCAAACCATATTTTTACTGTACTAATAATAACCTATACCTATTAGATATTAGCTACTGACCACTTACTACACACTTAGCTACTGCCGTTGTTAGTTTTATACTTCGCTTTTTTGTCCACGACGAAGTCACAGCTATTTTTTTATGAATAATTTCAACAGTTGAATACGGATGAAATTTAATGTCAATTTTTCACTATGTTAGCACAAACATCTAAATTCAATCATGGAATCGTTTGAATAATTACATGTTATGGTCAAAAAAGTGCATTTTGGACTATTGTAAATACCACAATTTAACATCGACTATTGTCAAAACAAAGTTTCTCACTTCTGATTGGTCAGTTGCTGTAGGTACATTTCCTACATTATGAATAACCAATAGATTGGTTAATACCTTGGTTACAAGCTCAACCAATATGACTGGTTGAGGGGCAACCAACATTGGTTATGAATGACCAATATATTGTATTATAGCAATTCCAGAATATGTCCAAGTCCAAATATTACTGTTATTACCCTGTTGAAACCGACATTTTAGCGAGTTATAACAGGGTAATAAGAGGTAATGCCACATTTTACCGAGTTAATAACATGGAAATGCCGGAAATGCCAAAAATATTGTTACATTCTCCTTGGTAATATTTGGTAAATATGGTAATATCAGGGGGTTACTATCAGGTGGTTATATTAGTTACATTCTTCCTGGTAATATTGGGTAAATGGGGTAATATCGGGTGACCTGAATTTACATGTTGACCCAAAGTGGGCGTGATAAACTTTGGTGAAACATTTGTGTCACTTGTTCTACCTGAACGTTATGTTTTGCGTAATAGCGATACGTTTAGGGTGTTTTCGTAGACATATTTGTGTAATATTTATTTACTCCAAGTCTCAAAGAAACAAATCTGCCAAAAAAGCCAACACACAAATAAATTAACAAAAAATTAGTTGCAAACTGTGATTATAGACGGCGGTGATATTGAGCACATATATAGCGTTTAAGTACATGCTAAGATTGTAGCAGTGGCAAGCTCAGAAGAGTCATTTATGTTTATATGTGTATGTATTGTTCCGGTAGTATCGTAATATTAATATTAACCAATATAATTAACCAAATGGGTAATATCGGGTAGTAATAACAGTACAATGCCAGAAATATCGGTAACATTCTCCCTGGTACTATTGGGTAATATCGGGTGATATTGGGTGATAATAACAATGCAATGCCAGAAATAACGGTAAATAACGATTACATTTCTGGTAATATTGGGTATTAATAATAATAATAATAGGTAAAGGGTGAAATATCGGGAGGTAATAACAATGCAATGTCGGAAATATCGGTAGCCATCTTTGATTTCCAGTGATTTATGATTTGTTAATTATAATTGACCAACGAGAGGTAAATTGCAGCTTTATTGTATGACCATTTGGTTTCTATTGTAAAATAACCAATGTATGTCATTCAATAAAATCAATCTTGGAAAACATGGCCGCCATCTTGAAAAAATGGCCGCCATCTTAAATGTTTAAGTTGTTTCTATTTTTGAAAATGATAAGGGGTACATTTGGTGTATAGTTGCAACTGTTGGTGCTTGTATGACCAATTAATCCAATGTAACATTAAGTGTTACCATTTAGTGGCGGCCATCTTGAAAAAAATGGCCGCCATATTGGATTTTAATTTGGCTAACGGGGTTTTTGTGTACAGTGACCCCAAAAGAGTAGTTATGCCAATTTTGGTGCTTGTATCATCAAATGCAATATTGTGGTGAAAAAAGTTATTAATCTGCAGGACTAATATGGATTCCAATGCTTGACCAGCCAGGCATACAAATGCGTAGAAAATCGGCTGCACATTTAGCGAAATTGATTGTTGATAAATTAAAAAGAAAACATGATTGCGGGTGTGCATTCAAATTCGCTCTAAAATGAACTATCAATATACTAAATTCAGTGCACATTCGGGAAATCGTGTGATGATTTTCTACGACTGGATGCACCATTATGCATAAACGAATTATCTGTTGTTAAATAGAAAACGGGAATGTGAACGTTCATACTATTTCGCAAGAAAACGAATGCACCAGTTACACACTTATGTGCACATAGCGATATCGTCCGGGAAAACCTATATTATTTCTTTTGTAGATGTCCTTTTGCTTTGTATTAGCTAGACCCGGTTCATGCTATTTTTGGTTGAAATAAGGTTGTTAAGTGGTCGATTTCTGAATGTTAATTGTTAAAGTCGTTGTACTTTGATTTTTGTTTAACCCATTGTAATTAAATGTTTTTTTTGTAAATGTTGTTTTGTTCATATGCAACACTTTCTTGCATTCTAATTTAATTAATAAGATGCATATTTACTCTATATTACTGAAAGTACACGTTATTTATGCTTTAATGCTAATACATGAAAATTCCAACCGAAAATTGAAGCCCTATATTGTGCCAATGTATAGATTACTATATGTGCCAAATCAATTACATTGTGTTTGGGTGGGATGGGGTTATGGAAGGCTGTAGCCCAAGTTGATGTCAGGTTCCCAAATATAAATTATTTTTATGTGCAAACAAAAAATCAGAAACGAATTTGACATAAATTTCATGAAAGAGGCAGCATTAAAAACAAATCTTTCATTTACTTTTCATGTGCCTTCATTTCAACTGCGGCAACAAGACGCTCCATGAGGCCAATGAGAGCATTATTTTGATTCTGTATCCGTTCGTCTTGATTGCGCAACAGACAACTTTGCTCTTTAATTATCTCAACGACTGTATCATTGGCATGTTTTTTTCTTTTTGGACGGAGGACTAGATACAGAATCTTGCTTTTCGATTGAAGTGGATGTAGCCTGTTCCTCTGGAAATGTCTCTAATGAAGAGACCAGACTGGGTGGAGCAATGATAGGTCTTCCCCTAGAACTTTGTCTATATCTTCGAAATACAGCCAAGATACTGTTGTGTCTTCACCCTCCTCAGTTCCTTTTCCAGTTGGTGGGTGCTTCAGTTCCTATTCACAGTAAAAAGTTAATTTAATAAGCCCAATCTTAAAACTCGTCTCAATAGGAAAAATACATTAGTTTTCTTTTATATATCTTGTGACTCGTCCTTCTTTGAATGTTCCTTTTTGTTTAAAGTCATGTTGAGTCTTCAGTATATTCATTTAACCTTTTTTTTAGTCCTATATACAGACCGTTGCCATCATACATTCAAATCTAATGACATGGAAAAAAAAAAAATCCCTTTTTGCTACATGAAAACAACAATTTGTCTTTGATAGACATGTGTACAAGACAAACTAAAAGACATGCACTCTGAATGATATAAGTGCAATATGTGGTATGTATACAGAGATAGAAAGGATACTTACAAAATATAAATAGGAAATTTACCTTGTACTTCTGGGATAAGTTAGTCCATTTTTGCGTGCCTGCTCAGCAGTCACCTTGCCCAGAAGGTCCATCTCCTTTAGTATTATTAATACAAATACAAAATTAAATGTCTGTAAACAATGAAATATTAAGATGAAAAACAGCTCATAGACAAAGAGTTGACAGAATTTCAGGGTAAAACCATGTCAGATGCACATTTAAAACATATCTGAAACCGGTATTGAACAAATTGGGTTTAAACATGTTCAAGGTCATTTGAAACTACTTACGGGTATTTATGAACAGTTTTTAATACAATTTTCCAAGATTCAGAACACAACCTTAAAAACTTACATGAAAGCATCGCGTGGAGCCCCTCGTTTGCCAGTTTTAAATTTGGAGTTGTGCTTTTCACGAAGCTGAATGAACTTGCGGCTCTCATCTTCAGTCCCTATAATTGAAAAAAAAAAGAATAACAAAACTCAATACACATTGGTCCATACTTCCATCTTAACACACATGTATAGGATAGAAAATCATGTAGAAATTATGTCACTCTAGGTTAAGCTATAATGTGCATAGTATTGACAACAGAATTGCAAGAGAATAATAAAACAGTTTTACCTCATAAGCAACATCAGCTTTTAAGAATTGTTTGATGAAAGTGAACATTGGTTTTTATATGGTACTGTAACAACCGCACATGATTGTTAGTACAAAATCACTGTTTTATTACCATATCTCTGTTAAAGCAAAATCTACCCAAATGCACCAAGCTGTTGCAATTGACAGTATGCATTAGCAATAGCATATTATAAATGTACGTATCAATTGTGGGACCCTGAACTTTGAAAGAATCGTACAGGGGTTGTGATAAATGCCCTGTATGCCAGGGCCGGGATCATGCAGGGGTTGTAAAATAATGCCCTGCATGCCGGTACCGGGGTATAGCCAGGGATGTACAAAAAGCAAGTCCCCCGCCTGGCGGGGCAGTACATAGACGGGATTATCTCAATGGGCCAATTTTACATCCCCGGCCAAGTCCCCGCTTGTCCCGGGTTTCACATCTACTTATCAGATTTTTCTTGAACAGGCCCTACAATAGTACACCCCTCCCCCCCCCGGTACATAACGTTGACTTAGTAATTCTAAACAGACCATGACACGTACACTAGCCCAGGCTCTACTCTGAACTGTTTGCTAGGCACTACTCTACTCTCATGTTAAATTTCTGACCCTTTTTTCACAGAATTTTACTTTATACACTAGGCCACATAATTCAAGACGTGGACCAGGAACAAAACACCGGGACAATTTTTCGTATCAACTTTTTCATTCATAATCATAAGTAAAGTTATGATGAAATATACTCAAAATGATTGACACTGACAGTCATTACTCTTTTTTATATTAAATGAGTGAAAAAGTGGTTGCCGGATACAGAAACTGTGCCACCAAACGCTCTTTCATCAAAGGACAAATAATTCATTGGACAAAACACTTACATTTATGAGTTTCAATGGTTTCTGCAAGGCTAGTCATGCTGGTTTTGCTAGTCATGCTCACAGTCGCACTTGCTGTCAGTCTCTCGGTCGCCATTTTGTTATCTAGCTGCTAGCTAGACAACTTCTCTTACGGCTAGATTTGTGTGACGTTGTAGCAGTAGCTGTAGCTCTAGACGGCATTTCGGACAGCGCTACAAAATGGCCGACGTAGACAATAGTCGTAGCTGTAGCTCTAGACACTCGTTTCGGACACGGCCCTAGCTCTCAACATTATTTTCTTCGTTCAAGTCATTCGACCGGGTGATGGAAGATTTAACCGAGACGTCGCGTCCGTACTGGATTTTCTGGCTCGGTTAAACTGACCTGGTCAATCTTTCTGGGCACCTTTGGCTCGGTTAAACTACCCACGCGGCGTGGGTAAGTTACCTGTGAGGAAGTAGGTAAGTTACACATTGGCTCGGTTAGTTTGCCAGTGCGAACAGGGCTTAAGACTCATCGAAGCACACATTAATGTTTTGCTATAGTTTTGTTTTCTTTTTCGTTTATGGAAAATAGATTTCAAATTAAACATGAATTGTTGCATGTTTAATTCGAGGAAGCTGTATGGCAATAGTTTGTTTTACTGGCACTTGGGTTTTTCTTGTTTCTTTACGTCACGTGTATTGTCTTAATTCCTTGTGCTTTGTTACCCCACGATTAAAGTTAAAGCTTGTACACTGTGTATCTAGAAGGATGTTAAGTAAAGTTTGAAACGTTACGGTGATAAGTTTGCCATGAAATATTTCGCTATAGCCGTCTGATCGTTTGCACTGGTCTTTTTTTAATTTTTATTTCTGCTGATGTTTAGACCATGTCAAAATAAAAACTAACAAATATTTTTAAGAAACAAAAGATTTAATTATTCAGTTATACTGTCCACGGGCAGGCATCTTTTCGTTCAAAATCGCTCTACTTAAAGGTTTAAATAAGGCAGAATTAGTGTACAAATAAATTCTCCTCAACATATCTGCCTTTTTATTGGCAAATACGAAATCATACCATAAAACAATTTGAACGTGAACATTTGAAATTTGTTTGCCAATTGATGACATCGAACGGGAGCCAGCAGCGTCGTGCTGCTGGCTTTTACGAAAGTGAATGATCTTTCCGACCTCATGAATTTGAATGACCAAACTTGGCCAATGAATGCTAACTGCGGAAATTACTTCTTTTCACTGTTGAATGTTAATGCATCGGAGCATTCATTTTCAAATGAGATGGAATGAGCCGGATATTAAATTGATTGAATTTATGTTTAAATTCGCCGGGAAAACCTATATTAACATTTGGTTGGTTAAAATAGTTGGTAAAAATGTTAACCAACAATGTGTACATTTTTCCAATTTGACCAATGTTGGGTACATTTTATCTTGAACTCGTTTTTTTAAACAATTTTTAAACCAACTGTTAACCAACGGTTGTTTAAAATGAGTACATTTACCCAACGTTGGTTACATTTGGTTAAATTTGATCAACGTTGGGTAAAATGAATACACCGGTTACTAGGTAAACCACACAACAGTTGGTTAAACAATTGTTTAACAAAATTACCCAACGTTAGGTAAAATGTATCCAACATTGGTCAAATTTGAAAAAAATACACATTGTTGGTTACAATTTTAACCCCCCCCCCCCCCCCCCACAACTTGGATACATGTTTTGAGAGTGTTGGGAAGTCCTGAGTCGAGCAATGCCACTTTGCTCAAGAAGTCCAGAGTAGAGTCGTGTAAAACGGCTGTTTCTTGTAAGCAGTTTGCTACTTTTCTGATTTGACATATACTTGTTTGTAGATACCGTTTACAACATTTTTATATCGCCATTCTTACAGTTCTTCAAATATTTAAAATGTAGGAATCATTGACGGCATGCTTCGAGCAGACACAACATTTCGTAATTCTAATTCACAACTATTTCGCTAATAGCGAACCTAAATAGATTGATGATAAATTAAAAGGAACACATGAGGATTGTGGATGCGCATTCGAATTTGCGCTAAAATGAATTATAATTATATACTAAATTCAGTTCTCATTCGGGGAATCGTACGCTGATGTTTTACGACTGAATGCCGCGACACCTCAGTATACCTTTTAATGGAGACAAAAAAACACGATAGACAATGAACTAGTCCGGCACTTACCCTGCCACGCCGCCAATATCATCAGGTTTGGATGCCATGAATTTTTGTTTCTTTTCCCGATTCTTTCTCGTGTTTTTCTTGCTACCGCGGGTCTTTTTTCTCTGCTGGCTTTTCACTGTATCTGGCTCCTTGGCATCGGCTCCTTAGCCGTTCTGCTGATCTGTACTCTTTCCGTTATCCATAGTTTCCATTTTTAAGCTCCCAAAATGTTTCAGTCTGGAGCAATATCACTAGCGTGTATAATTATTATGCACTGTCATTGATCGCGAATATACGTACTCAAGGGAATTTCCCCTTACGCACCAACATGATCGATTTCGTGTAATTGAAGGAATTGAATCCATAACTGATAATTTTCAATTATTTGTACATGTAAAAGGAGAAATCCTGTTAGTTCTATACATGTTGCAACTCAGTTATAAGACCTTAAAATAACTCTTTTTTTAACGTTTGAGAAGGAGACTTTTTTTAACCAGTTCGCGCCGGATGACGAATATAAACGCAAAAATTTCCCCAAATTCAAAACGGATGACGAATATATACGCCAAGTTCAAGTTCGGAAATGTATGTCAGCAGCGCGCAAGGCCGGAAATGCGTGGGTGTGCTACCCAGCACTATAGGCCTGAACACGCTTCGGATCGAGTTTCGTTAAAAATAATCCCGCCCGTCGGCTCGGCGATGTTAAAATAATCCCGGCGCGAAGAATAGATTTTAAGGTTTTTTACAAATTAAACAAAAATGACGCCAGTAACTTTAGCCTATTATCGATACCGAGTTTACTGTACCGAGTAATCTTTTTGCAGATGCCTGATGATGTCATACACTCAAAATAGTTATGACCGTCAACCTGGACTTCGAACGAGGAATTTCAATTGGAGGTTACTAGACAGCATAAGTTGAAACATTAATCAATTGGAATTAGGACTATTTCCCTGTAAACCAATTTACAGATTCGGCGTTGAGTTTTCTTTTGTTTTTTGTTTTGTTTTCGTCATTTTGTATTGTTTGTTTATTGGGCTATGGGCGTGTCAAAACAGTATTCTTCATTCGATGACTTTATTGTTGATACGTTGTTGAAGAATTTTGACGATTTGGCGAGATAACAAATTGAGTTCTTTGTAAAGTTAAAGCAATGTCTTCGCTAGAACCCACTCCCATCTTATGCACGGGCGGTGATGACCGCAAGAAACAACCGGCAGACAGAATGACAGAAACAGCGCCGCCTCGCGACCCACGGGAGTAGGGTGGCAATGTATTTTCACTGAAAATTAAAAATTAGGACCGCTTGCCTAAGCTTTCTTGGCGACCACCAGGCTTGCCTAAGCCTTCTGGGGACCCACAGGCTTGCCTAGCAACATTTACCAGAACAATTTACTGGTGTTATACTGAAAATGAACTCATCGTTTACCCCAAAACGAAAAGAAAAGGTTGAGTATTTTCAGCATTTCTTATCGTTTTTGTTTTACATATAAATCGGACTATGGTCCGATACTAGTAGAAGAAATAGTAGCCTATTTGAAATCTATATACACGTACATAGAAAGCCATGTAGACGTTTCAACTGATAACAAAGTGTTGTCTTATTTTGCACGTTACGTAATTTATATTTTTTTTCCTCTCTACAAACAAAAATAATTGTCTTTATGCTAAATTGAAACCCAGATGTAAAACGTCGAAAGAACGTACCACTACAGGTTCTTTCTAGAACCATTCTTCATATTATTATTCAATGAACCCACAACAAAACCTTACGCAGAGAAGTCACTGTGCTCCGTTTGAAATAACGCAGATTAAAACGCAATTATCTAATCCACTTCTAGCAAAGTAAGTCCAATATATATAATTAGTGATTTATAGAAGTACACAAATGCCTTAAAATAAATGCTTAATACATGTATACAACCTAACTTAACCTAAAGGGATCGTATACGTTTGGTAATTACTCCAAAAATTAATGGCAATAACAACTTTATAAAAACAATAAAAAACAGCTTTGGATAGTATAATGCATTTTTAGAAACTTTTCACTTCGAAGCACTGCGGTTATGGAAAAATATATCACTTTTTATCCCCTAAAATATCTATCTGAGAAGCGTTACTGCAGTGACGTTTCTCATATTGTGAATTCCAATGCAGATTATTTTTCCAGTGTGGACACAACCGCTCAAGATTATCTCAAAATCGCTACCACCTTTTGAAATGATATTTATACAGGTTAGTTTTATGGTATACATGTATATCTATAACAATAGGATTGAAACAAACAGCGTTGACACAACCGCTTCAGATTTTCGGCAATATCTCAAAATCGCTACCACCTTTTGAAATGATATTTATACAGGTTAGTTTTATGGTATACATGTATATCTATAACTATATAAGATTAAAACAAACAGTGGGTTCCAATTACCAAACGTATACGATCCCTTTAAGCATATAAGTGAAGATCTCGAAATAGATGATGTCGAGTGTATATGGGTTGAAATTAAGTGTAAACAAAGACAGCCTGTTCTTATCAGTTTTATTTATAGGCCTCCTTCAAGCTCTGTCGAATTTATGGAAAAACTGAGTGATATCCTTAATAAGGCCTCATGTGAATGTAAAGAAATTATTACAACTGGGGACTTATGATGTTTCAGAGGAACACGATAGTATACAAACACATCCAATTATTTCTTGTTTTAGTTTGTTCCAAATGGCGCAACTCATACATGACCCAACACGTGTCACTGAATCTACTCAGATGTGAGCGATGCCCTAAAGATTGGAAACATGTTTTAGTAACACCAATTCACAAGGGAGGAGATAAATGTAGTACAGGTAACTATCGGCATATCTACTCAAACTACCATCGATCTCATTTTTAGTTCCCACCCAGAGCTCATAAAGGACTGTGGTGTTTTACCAGTACTAATCAGTGATCATTATCTTGTTTATGGGCTACATAGTTGGAAAACACCAACAATAAAGGGTCGTTCAATAAATTATCGATGTCTAAAAATATAGACAGTGATGCATTTACGGACGATCTCCGTAATGCACCATGGCAAGATGTTTTTGGCTGTTATGATGTTGATAATGCGTGGTGTATATGGTACTCCATATTTATGAGTATTATTAACTTCCATGCGCCAGTCAAAACAAAACGCATTCGGGGTGGCTCAGTACCGTGGCTAGATAGCGAAATTCATAAACTTATGCGGCAACGCGATCGTGTACACAAAATTGCAAAGTACACAGGCTTACAAATCCATTGGGATTCATACAAAAACCTGCGGAACAATGTAACTAATACAATTCGCAGTAAAAAGAGTAATTACTACAAACCCGCCATAGAAGAAAATAAAAGCAATTCATCTATGCTGTGGAAAACTCTAAAGGAGGTACTCCCTAAGAAACAAAAAAATGTACCAAATTCGATTACTTCCCCAAATGGGAAAAATATTGACGATATTGCCGACATTGCTGATACATTAAATGAACACTTTTCAACAATTGGCAAGCGTACTGCTGGAAACTACCCTTTGCGTGAACTTGAAATAGATGACAATACTGACGCCTCTATTTTTTATTCTTTTGACGAAGATTGCCTAGTATTACAGAAGAGTTTGTTCAAAAGCAAATATTATCCATGTCGGTTGGGAAAGTAACAGGTCCGGATGGAATTAGTGTTAAAATGATTAAAATTGCTTCACCTTATATCATTAAATCTTTAACGCATATTTGTAACCTGTCTATAAGATGTGAGCGATGTCCTAAAGATTGGAAACATGCTTTAGTAACACCAATTCACAAGGCAGAAGATAAATGTAGTACAGGTAACTATCGGCCTATTTCTATACTGCCAATTATCTCTATATTTTGGAAAGATGGGTGCACTCATCCGTATATAAATGCCTTGATGAAAACAATCTGATTCCTAGTTGCCAGTCGGGATTGAAGCACCCTACACGACTTAACAAACAAGTGTTTTGCGGCCATGGAGAATGGACAAGTTACAGGCAGTGTGTTTATAGATCTCAGTAAAGCATTTGATTGTGTTGATCGTGAAATCTTACTAAAGAAACTAGAAAGGATGAACATGTCATCTTCTGTAATTAATTGGTTTAAATCGTACCTAAGTGATCGTAGTCAGTCTGTGAATATTGGCGGCACCATATCAAAAGTCCTGTCCGTAAACACTGGTGTTCCGCAGGGGTCGATACTGGGTCCACTTGTATTCATTGTTTATACTAGCGATCTTCCATTTTGTATTGCCCCAAACTGCAACTTATTATGTACGCTGATGACTCCACATTAACGTGTAGCTCCTCCAACATTAATATAATAGAAAGTAGCTTAAATACAGCTCTTACTAGTTTTCACGTAAGAAACAAGCTAGCATTAAATGCCCCAAAAAACAAATGCATGCTTATTGGTACAAGGCAGAAAATATGTAATGTTTATTTAAATGTATGTATTGCTGGTAGTCGTATTGAAATGTGAAGTCTTATAAATGTCTGGGTGTAGTTATTGATGAAGCATTAAGTTGGGGACCACATGTCGAATACGTAAGAAAAACTGTTGTATCTAAATTAGGTATACTAAGAAGAATCCGCGATTGTGTTCCCCAACACAGCCTACACACACTATTTGTAAGTTTAGTTATGCCAACATTAGAGTATTGTTGTACCGTGTGGGGAGGAAGATACATATCTCACGATAATATGTTAAACAGATGTCTCAAAAGAGCCGCGCGGATAGTCCTCAAATGTACCTTCCTCAACCCTTCAGAGGATATGTTTGCTCGTCTTAATTGGGCTCCTTTTTCAAAAAGAGTCAAGTCAAAAAAGGCTATTCTTGTCTTCAAAAGTCTCAACAAAATGACTCCTTTGTACATGACAAATATTTTCACACCACTTACAGTTATTCGCGAAACAAGGCAATAAACCCACACGGCACTGAAAGTTCCTTTTGCCAAAAACAAATGCTACACCACAAGTTTCGCTGTGAGTGGTGCAACTATTTGGAATAATCTGCCCGAACAATTGCGAACATTGGACTCATTAAGCACATTTAAATCGGAGCTCCGACATGTCATCCGTTAGATATTATGCCAATTGCGCTGATCTACGGAGTTATAACTTGGTTGCCACTATAATGTGGAGCCAGATGGGAATTTCCCTTCTCTTCTTTCCCCCAAGGTTTTTTTTGACGGGTTTTCGCCTATCTCGTAAATCAGAATTGATATCAATGTTTTGTATTCCTATAAACATCCGTATACGTCTGTAAATATTATGTTTGTACTGTTATTTTATTTAACGATGTATGCAGGGCCCCAATGAAAACTGTTTGGGCACACCCTGGGTAAAGAAATGGAATAAATAAATATACAATAACTTTAACGTATATATGTACATGTGCATGTACATGTACAGAAAAAAAATGCTTTAGTTCTCAACATTTTTCAGAAGTTCAGATGTACATGTAAGGGTTGGCAGTTGAACATTTTATTCACAAGAAATGAACTAAGTAATATTCTTGCATACTTTTATTTTGTTTGTACATTATAATTCAGGAACAAATATCTGAAATGGTCTGAATATTAACTTAACAATTTTTGTTTTCGTTAATTCCCCCATCCCCAGCGCAAATAAGCTGTGACGTCACTAACTCACCACGTCATGTTACATTACGTGACCCACGTACTTTAGATACCTAGGACTTTTATCTTTTAACTGCACAAGGCAAAGTCATCTTTTCGGCGAATTTTTTTAAATTGTACATTATATGACAACTTACCTTTTGTGACGTTTGAAAGTAACAATACATTATTTTGAAGATAACAGTTTTAAAAGAATGGTTGTGTTTGGACAATCATGTAACCGTATTTGGGAGGGGGAAATACCTTTAAAAAAAACCACGAATTATTTTGGAAACTCTTAACTTAAAGGAACCAGGTTGATATTTGTTTCAGTCAAGCCTTAAGTTACGAGTGTTGGCCATTTAAAGTTATAATATACCATTTTAAATTTGTGCACTTTTATTGCGTCACTGATTCATGGACTTCTTTTACTATATTCTTCAAAATAAGAGCATGTCAGATGGAATAATTTTACATGGAATCTGGAGTCATCATTACATCAAGTAAAAATTTGACAATAATTTGGTTTGCTACTTTTTTGAATAGTTGCAAAAGGTATACTAATCCCTTTAATTTACATACACGGTAAAAAGCTTCAATCATAACCAAGTTGATTGTTGTCGGATGTAGATGAAAATCATGCAGTTCATGTGTGTATTGCCCAGTAGTAAAAATGTTCTCTCTCCCTATATTATCTGGATTAATAAACACATTTGAATGATGCGAAGTGCAATACAGTCCTAGATAGTTAAGCAAGCATTGGTATCTCTGTCGCCTGCTGTTTTGTTCTTGACAACTGTGGCAATTTAAGTCTAGATTCGTAGGAAATGTGGAGACATTAAATTCGAGTCTAGTGTCAGCAAGTTTGGCACCAACAGGCACCGTTAGCGCTAGAGGACGCTATACCTATTTTTTACCTGACACAAGCACACAAAAGTTAATGGTATCATGTCAGGTTATGCTATCATTACTACTTCCTCTTACCATGCTCTTACTATACCCCTACCCCGTAAACAAATACGGTATAATTGCAACAAAATGTACCACGCGTACGGTTTCTACAGCAGACACAACCGATAATAGGAGCGCTGTTTGATTTGGGTAAACCTTTTTAATAATAACCGAACCAAATTAAACAGCACCTATTAACAGCCACACCTCAAGCAAGGCTAATCGGTGTGAATCCTCTCATGCTTTCTCAGCTCGCATTTCTCCATGTACATGTACATGTACTCCTTGCCGCAAAATGAGTACTCGGGACATTTGTTAACTTTGTTCACCCTCAAAAGGGAGAGCAATATTTGACTTTCATTTTTAAAAATAATAATTTTAAAACAACTTGATATACATGTACAGTGTGTATTAAGATATTTTGTGTTATTTTGTTAAGGAATTCATAACAATTGGTTAAGTTTGATCACAAAATGCTCTCTCTATTTAACAGTCGTTTGTGTGGATTATCTTGTGTTTTTTAAGGTCGTTACTGTGACTGAATGATCTTTCACAGATGTCGCATGTGTGCAGTTTCTCATTGGTGTGGGTCATCTGGTGTCGCTTGCGGTGTCCACTCTGCCTGAACGATTTTCCACAGGTGTCACATGTGTACGGTTTCTCATTGGTGTGGGTCGTCTGGTGTCGCTTGAGGAGTTCACTCTGCCTGAACGATTTTCCACAGATGTCGCATGTGTACGGTTTCTCATTGGTGTGGGTCGTTTGGTGTCCCTTGAGGTGTCCTCTCTGCCTGAACGATTTTCCACAGGTGTCGCATGTGTACGGTTTCTCATTGGTGTGTGTCGTCTGGTGCTGCTTGAGGTGTCCTCTCTGCCCGAACGATTTTCCACACATGTCACATGTGTACGGTTTCGCATTGGTGTGGGCCATACATGTATTGTGTCCTTTGAGGTGTCTGCTCCGTCTAAACAATTTTCCACAGATGTCATATGTGTATGGTTTCTCTTTGGTGTGGGTCATCTGGTGTTTCTTGAGGTTTCCCCTCTGCCTGAACGATTTTCTACAGATGTCGCATGTGTACGGTTTTTCATTGGTGTGTGTCATCTGGTGTTGCTTGAGGTGTCCACTCTGCCTGAACGATTGTTCACAGATGTCGCATGTGTACTGTTTCTCGTTGGTGTGGGTCATCTGATGTCGATTGAGGATTCCACTCTGATTGAACGATTTTCCACAGGTGTCGCATGTGTACGGTTTCTCATTGGTGTGGGTCATCTGGTGTTGCTTGAGGTTTCCACTCTGCCTGAACGATTTTCCACAGATATCGCATGTGTACGGTTTCTCATTGGTGTGGGTCTTCTGGTGTCGCGTGATGTGTCTACTTAGCCGAAAGGATTTTCCGCAGATGTCGCACATGTATGGTTTCTCATTGGTGTGGGTCATCTTGTGTCGCTCGAGGTCATCATTTTGCTTAAACAAATTTCCACAGATGTAACATCTGAACGGTTTGGCATCGGTGTGTGTTATTTGATGTCGCTTGAAACAACATTTTACTGTGAATGTTTTGCTGCAGATGTCACACGACTGCACTTTCTCCTCCTTGATGCGCATTTCACAGGTAAAACTAGGACTATTTTCGGCCATGGTTTGGGTGCGTCTTAATTGCTGTCTTGCTGTATCCAAAATGTAATTCTTGTCTGCATCAGACTTCAAAATATATAAAGAAAACAAAAATAGCAAAAAGAGAGATTTTCTACAACAAAATATTAGGTGCCGTCACTCTTTGTGTTCATTTTATACGCATCATTTAGTGGCGTAAATATATATAATTATACATATATTTTTGGGGAGGTATAGTGTTATGTGTATTATGCTAATAATTGCAAAGAGTGAAAACCACTGATTTTAGATTGAAATAGTGACACTAAAAAAACCACATAATTTTAGTGGAATTCGAATCGATTTCAATCTTTTTCGATTAAATTAATTTCACTCTAAAACGTCTGGTCCATAGTTTCAGACTGTGAATTATCACTCGATTGGAGTGAATGTTCACTGTCCATTTTCCATTTACACTTTCTTGCAATACTATTGGCCACTCCTTTCCCTAACCCCCACACCACTCCTAGTCATATTTCTTTGTAAGTTCTTCCCAGTGATCTTCACCCTTGACCCCTTTCCTTGTGGTTTTAACCTTTCTGTTTTTGTTCCCCACCCAAATTCACACCCTTTTATCCCCTTGGTCTGTCTTTGATCCTCAATGACCTCACCCTTTATTCCCTCAGCCTAATCCTCCTTTTGTGGATTGTTCCTTTGGACTCTGTGCTTTCTCTTTTGTGTTTCTTCTGCCACCCACGTAGCGCATCATGCTGTATGTTGCTCTATACATTATGTTCGTTTCTTGTACACAGCCATTTTGTCTCTGAAGAAGATCTTGTTAATATCGAAATTTTAGGCTCTCTTAACTTCAGCCATTAAGCAGTTTGCAGCAGTTTTAATCTTATTCTTTCGAAATAAGAGAGATGTGTCATTATTTGGCGTGGATTATCATATATAGCACGGACGAAGTTCTATCAATTACAAGACTTTGGGGCCATGTTGTTACATCGGTCGTCGGTGATACAATGTATAATTGCTATTTGCTAACTAGTGACTTAAAGTTAGCCTGTATCAACACAAATGTAGTTGTAAAATGTAACTAATGCTATACTAGTCATGTTTCATGAATACCTATTAGTTACCAACTAGGCTAAGTAAGTTACTAGCCTTTTCAGTTGCCAACGAGACTACCGAAGTAATAAGGTTTTATGAATATGGCCCCTGGCTTACATGTGGTAGCAATTTTGTACAGTCTATGGAGAGTCAAGAAATGTTTTCTAACAAAATTTGAACGGTTTCTCAGTCCGATATACGTATATCTTTTCATTTTTGACCTCCATTGAGATGATGGTAAAAACGTGGCGGACGATGCAATATTCTTTCCAAAACATGTAAAAAGGTCTTACCTTAATTGTGAAGCTGTGTTCGGTATTAGAGTGCATGGCGAAGCGACAGCATTGAACTACGCGTGGTTACGAGTGTCTCGTTTCCGCCACAATGCTCTCGACTCTGAGAAATGCCGCTACATGTACATGTTTATACATGTAATACGTTGTCAGGAAAGTACACAAAGGTTGAGGTTGAAACCATTGACGGACAAGTAAGATTAATGAGGATTAAGTTTCTCCAGTAAAAAAAGAAAGAAAAGTATCGCATGAATGCATCGAGTTTGGACTTACAGGGCTACCGTCATATTCCGGCTAGTGGCAGGGGCAATGGGAAAACTTGTTAGCTAGGACATCACCATCCTGAGCCACGCAGCTCTTGAATTATCGCCCTCAAACCCTGCGGACATTCGCAGCAATCATTAAACAAGTTGGCTAATACATGATATGAACGTCCACCCCTGGTAAAATGACAATTTCTACCACTATATTTAATTTTATTGGCGTTTACGTAGCTTTTCAGTCTCTTATGTTTTTTATTCTTTATAATATATAATAGCAAGGCTTTATTTCACGTTCTGTGTGTTAATTTCTACAATTTTTCCGATAAATTAATTTTTTACGTGGGAGGACGAACATTTGTGATATGGAAATTGGAAGCTTGACGAGTAAAATGAGTATGAATTTCACGATTCCGAGTAAATATACTCTGAACTGTTGATGGTAAAGTATTACAGGTGGATTGATACATAAGGGACCCAAGCTGATGGTTATATATATCTTTGCATTTTAAAATCCTATGTTTAACAAAAAGGGGGTCTGAATGCGCTAAAAAATCTACATAATTAATTGAACGTAAAGCCCGTTTCTGGGACACGGGTTGCTCAGCGTCTTCGGTGCCATCTACACCACGCAGGTCTCGGAGTATTGGTTCATCGCAGTGGCTGCTGTGGTCTCTATGTTCGAGATGATCCTCACCTACAAACTCAACGAAAACGGCGAGTGGAAATGGTATACAGTTTCACAAAATCTCTTTTAATTAGTACGGCAGATAAGTGATATGATTGTGTGTTTGATGATACAAGCTATAGTTCGTGAATTGCCATTACGACCAAGGATCCCCTCTTGTGTTTTCCTTTATTCCTTTACTGAAACCTAACCCCATTGCTTAGCGCTTATCCTGGCGATCGAGGACAAAGAAACCGTCCTTCGAGGATATTTTGTTCCTTTTGTTTTCTTTTGTGTTTCGATCCTCGATCGCAAAAGGAAACAAGCACATGGAATTTGGCACACAGTCATAGTTTGTCATGAGAAAGATATTTGGCTATCGAGCTACGCAGATTTGTCCTTTGAACAAATATAGGTAGGATAACAAGCAATTGCTTGCTATTCTATCTATATTTCTTCAAAAACAAATCTACGATATCTTTCACATGACATACTCTGACTATGTGCCACAGTGCATGCCACACGTAGAATGTGTAACCAACATAGGTAATAATAGTATGGTTTGAAAGATACATCTTTCCAATTTAAAATTAGACATCAAACGACCAAGTCTGATAATGTTTGACAGAGTTATGAGTAATTTCCCAAGGGACCAAGTTTGTTGTTTGTTTGAATGTGCAAGTGTTGCAATGTGGATGAGCTGTCAGCAGCTAAACGTATACGTGTCCAATTCCCAAACACACTTTCTCCATTATTCCGATTTTTTTCTTTTCCTTTTTTATATCTTCATCATGTGAGAGATGAATAAGAAAACACTATTTGGACAAATTTGGGTAACGAATGGTAGGAAGAGCCGCCTACCTCTCTGAGAACGCCAAAAAGGGGCAAAGGTTAAACACTATGCTTGATTAGATAAATGCATTAAGTATGCAAACAGACCGCTAAACGGGCCACGGTATCGTTAAACACTACATCAACAATAAGAACATACTTCACCTAATGCTCGCAATTATAGACATCGGCCAAAATGGCCAGGTACACACAATAATACCCAATACATGTACATCGATACTACCGATTTTAGGGAGTTTTGCTATTAAAGGCACATCAACTTTTAAACGCAGTGCTATTTGTATCTTGTATCTTTTCTTTAGGTTTATACCATCGGCTTTCATCTATTTAACGATGGTTATACCAGTAATCTGGATCCTGGAGATTGCAATGTTGGATTTCAGGCTGAACTTACGTAACCAGCTGGGGACGGAGCGGTGTGTTACCAGACTTGAAGACTATGCCTGCTTCGACGAGGCCAATCTCACTCAGGAGCCAGCCTTGGTACTTAGCCAAAACGACGTGGTAGGTATTCACATGGACTGTTTTCCGGCCCTCTAAACAAAATGTGGGGTGACAGTGACAAAAAATGACAGTGGGGTCAGGGAACCAGACTAGTATTTACACCATGGTGCTAAAATATGGCCGTGTCCGAAACGGGTGTCTAGAGCTACGGCTAGGTCTATTGTCTACGGCGGCCATTTTGTAGCGCTGTCTGAAATGCCGTCTACAGCTACAGCTACGGCTACAACGTCACACAAATCTAGCCGTAAAAGGAGTTGTCTAGCTCAGGCAAAACAAAATGGCGGCAGCACTAACGTTAATTTTCGTTTATTTTTCAATGATAGTGCATTGAATTGAAACTAACAGATCGACAAATACGTCAATATCATCAGGTATTTCGACCGGCTGTAAACAAACATTGCGTAACATCTAATTTTGCAAACACTAATTCAAGCATCGCTTGGGGGCGCAATAACTAGCCGTAGGCTCTACCATAGCCGCGTCCGAATTCCATTTGCCTTAGCGCCTGCGTAGACGTAGCTAGCTGTAGCTGTAGACGTAGACCGTATAGCTCTAGACACTCGTTTCGGACACGGCCATATCCACCACTTAGTCGTCTGTTATTAGATCCCATTGCTATTGAGATTTTTAAAATGGGGTCCGGTAGTTAGCGGTGCAAAATGCAAAATTGCAAAATGCAATAGGCCGCGTCCCGAGTGTAGAGGTGGTGGGCTTAGATTTGTGCTGAATTCGAAAGTGTTTTTGGCCAATATCAATAAAGCGATGCAAATTACTTTTCAATATTCAAAACTTATGCAGATATTATGCAAATATTTGATAGTTTCCTCAATAGAAACACTAATGATTTTGGCGTATTGTTTTGGTATAAGACAAGAGAGAGTTTGTTGATATTCGTGTGTTCAATCAAGTTAAACAGCGAAATTGTAAAATAAACAATCATGATGCGCGCGCAGAGGTGATCCAACCAATGGCTTTAAATTGGAGTTAGCTACCGGTGGCCATGTCTGCCAAACGTGATCAAAGACTAGAAAACGTGATCCAATTATCCTCGAAGTAAGTTTTTTTCAACAACTTGTTGTTTACCAACTTCAGAAACGGATAGTTTTCGTTTTCCAAACTTAACGTGGATACTACAGTTTGATTCTGAAGGATTTTCTATGTTTCAAACAGCAAAAACGCCAACGGAAATTGAAACATGCGATCGATTTTTTTTTCGTGAGCGAGCTAGCAGCGATTGCACTATTTAATGTTCTGCCAATGAGCAATATACGCGTGCGTGCAGAAAATATGGTGCAAACTATCATACAAAATTCCTTAGGGTATTGTGATAATTTGATCTTTTTCTTTACAGGACGTTTACAACCTTCGCTCAAACTTCTCCACGACCATCCAGCAAACACTGATGCTTGTCTTAATCCTCGGCCGATGGCTGCTTCCTAAAGGTCAGTTGACACGTGACCAGTTATCGCAACTCCTACTGGTCTACATCGGCATGGCGGCTGACATGCTGGAATTCTCCTCGGAGACACTCCGACTAGAGAAGATCGCCTGTAGCTTGGACATCTTCTACGTCATCTTGGCCGTGTGGAGCTGGAGCCTGATGCAGTTTACCCTGGGACTGACGGCCACCAAGGCCCGTAAGCGGCGGGTGGTAGCCAAAGTCTACAAATCCGAAGAGGAAGAGTTAAACAAACGACGGTACAAACACTCCAGGAGGGTTTCGGTGTTCCTGTGTGGCACGGAGCTGTGGGCATTGGTGACTTCCGTACTCATTCAGGACGGACCGTATCTCGTCGTTCGTCTCTACCTCATCTTCGGGCTCAACATCTTCGATCAGTCCACGATTTTCTTCACGTGTAAGAACGGACTGTTGCTCTTCCTGCAGTTTTACCGCCTGTATGTTGTCATATCAGAGGCCAACAAGACGCACGAAAAGAGTTTGCGAATCCGAAAGCGGCGAGAGTCACTGGCGGCTGGCGCCGGGGACGAGAAGGATGGTGCACCGGAAGGCGACGAGTTGAACGCTATCGGTGACGTGGCGATGGCGGTCATTTCCGGTAACATTGTGCCCAATGGTGCCGTATTGTCCAATCACACCAGCATCGGTGATGATGTCACACCACTTCCACCAAATGGCGTAGTGATAACACGGGCGGAGTTGACAGATCCAGGATTAGACGGGTCCCCATTGGGAACGATGAGGAACCGCAAGATGAACGGGGGACCCAGACTGGACGAAAATGGTAAAGATGCGCATGCGCATCACACAGTGACATTTGCCCTTGATGATGACTGATTTTCACATGGGAGGCTCGATCCCTAGCACATGACGTCACCTTCTAGCAATCGCTACTGCTATGCCTATCCTTTGTATCTTTAAAAACAATCGCGCCTACATTGGTAATTGGTCATGTTGATTGGTGTTCACCAATGATACTTCACTTTATTCTCCGATTCACACAGCCACCTTTTATACACGGTGACATTTTACTACCGAACATAAATATAACAACAATGTAAATACCCAGCAAACACAAAAACATTGTACAAATATTGTTTTCGTAAATGTTATAGTAATGCTTTCATGTAATGTTATTTAACGTAATTTATTTTTTAAATGTTGAAACAACATTTTGAGAGAACACTACGAAAATGTTTTTAATTTTTTTTATTAGACATCCTAAAATCGTTTTAAAAATGTTTATCAAGCAGCGTTAAAGAATCGAATATCGTACACGCATACTACCAGTGTGTTTAAAATGTTTATGCGATTCCCAAACTTCGTGGGAAATCGTTTCTTCAATTAGTGAAGCGGTGTATGTTAGCAACAATGCTCCAGTAGTGATACTCTATTAATTAATATAGGTATTCCTGGACGATATCGGAAAATGTGCACTTAAATTTGTAACTGGTGCATTCGTTTTCGTGCGAAATAGTATGAACGTTCACATTCCCGTTTTCTATTTAACAATTGATATTTCGTTTTTGCATAATGGTGCATCCAGTCGTAAGAAATCAGCACGCGATTTCCCGAATGTGCACTGAATTTAGTATATTGATAATTCGTTTTAGCGCGAATTTGAATGCACACTCGCAATCATGACTTGTTTTCCTTTTAATTTATCAACAATCAATTTCGCTAAATGTGCAGCCAATTTTCTACGCATTTGTATGCCTGGTCAAGCATTGGAATCCATATGTGTTATCAACAGTAACATAGGCCTATGGGGAATTAAACCAGGTGGTCTCGTCTTTGAAACTACCAAATAAATGCTATATAAACCACTAAGTTGAACAAAAATTCTTTGCTCTGCATTTGCCACGATCGCATCATATAGCTAGATTTTACTTTATGCCCCCTAACATTTTCCAATAATGGCAGCAAGAGGGAGATACAGACGAGTCTCGGACGTTGATCGAAATCGTCTTATCGGTGCCCTTGAGGCTGACGACGCGGACTACTTAGATGTAGCAAATAGACTAGACATCAACCACTCGTGTCTTGGTGGACAGTTCATTGACGGATAGACAATTGAACTGATAAAATGATAGAGAAGTCATTAACAAAAACAAAATAACCTCAATTCTTCAAAATCTTTATTTGGAAAAATTTCTAAGTAACCTCAATCCTGCAAATTCATCTGATGCATCAACTTCCAAGTGACCTCATTTCTGTAAAAACCTTCAATTTGCAAAGAGGATTTTAGAGTATTTGGGATAGTTAGGGTTAAAATAAATTTAAGAGCCAATACATAAATGATCAATTAGTCCCACGATACATTGATTTATTAATGATTTAATCCAAGTTGTATCGTGAATTATATAGCCATATATACTTTATTGAAATTGAATGCAGAATATGCGAATTTAAATTATAACAAATGAAAATGAATATTAAATTCAGGCCGTGACACAATGATAAATCGATTTGCTGCAAAATAGATTGCACACTCTTAATAATCGGCCACGCATACGTCAAACCGAAGGCCAATCACGTGTTTGTAAGCGTTTAAATGAAACGCTAAGCACATTCATTTATTTGAATTAAACAAAATAAAATTGAATGCTCGTTTTTGCGAAAATGAAACTCGGACATACGTCGTTCTGAAATTCAGCGCGAAATTGAATACATATTTTACAAATGAATGTGCACATTTTGCGATATCTTCCGGGAAAACCTATAGTATGAACGTTCACAATCCTATTTTCTATTTAACAATTGATAATTCTTTTACCATAAATGTGCATTCAGTGCAAAAAGAACCAGCGTACGATTTCCCGAATGTGCACTGAATTTAGTATACTGATAATTCATTTCAGCGCAAATTCAAGTGCACATTCACAATCCTTATTTGTTCCCTCTAGTTTCTCAACAATCGATTTCGCAAAATGTGCAGCCGACTTTCTGCGCATTTTGTTTTAAATGTATGTTGTCTAGTATTGAACTTCATTTATGTGTCACCAAAGTAACATAGGCCTATGGGAAACTGAATCAGCGACCAATTTTATGTAGAGATCTGCTAAGCACAACCATTTGCTTAGCACAGTAAAATCAGGTTACTAGCCAAAACTTCATGTACTTTTTATGCTAAGCAAAAACCAGCTGAATCAGTCCCTACCAATATAAATATCACCTGAAAGTTTGGTTCGTAACCTTTTTTTTTAAAGGAAGAATTTTCCCGTTAAGCAATATTTTTTGTGGTTAGCAGATCCGTGAAATTGGCCCCACGTGGTCTAGTCTTTTCTAAACATTGGAAAGGTTACACCTGCGAAACGCACTACATGCGTAGTACAACCATTCTCAGACATACATCTCCGATGTCTTGAAAATGAGAGAGAAACGACAATAAAGTAACAATCATAAATACATGAGACAGTGTCCAATTGGTCGACTATTTTGGAGACTATTTCCCTATTGTAAAACGGCCCAGCCAGTTTTAAACGCTTTTTATGTGTCACATAAACTCCTATGAAGTCTGGTCCAGGACCAAGCCACCCACAGCATGCGCACTACAACCAAATTGAACGCAGAATAAGCGAATTTAAATTATAACAAATAAAAAACAGTATTTAATTCAGTATTCAATCGATTTGCTGCGTAACAGATTTCACATTCTTAACAATCGGCCACCTATGCGTCAAACCCAAAGCCTAAGCGCTTAAAGTCATAATCGTTGAAATAAAACGTTATGCACATTCATTTATTTAAAAGAAACAAAGTGAAATCGAATGCTCGTTTTTGCAAAAAATGAAAGCCAGGTATACGTTGTTATCAAAATCAGTGCTGAATTGAATGCATCTTTTACAAATGAATGTGCACCTTTTCGTCCAGAAAAACCTATAATATTTGTATTTGTTAGTGCTAATTACTAAATACTGCGCTACTACAATGACTCTTGTGAGCTTGCCACTCCTCCAAACCAAGCGGGTTTGTAAATAGTACATATGTGCCAATATCACTGCCGTCTGTCATCACAGTGTGCAATTATTATTATTATTATTATTTTGTGTGTGTGCCTTTTTGGCACTTTTTCTTTAAGACTTATAGAGTACTTAAACATTATACAATTATATCTACGAAAACATCCTAAAACATGTCCGTATTATTAAAAAAAAACTAACGTTCATGTTGAAAAATGTAACCACTTGGGGTCAACAAAGTAACGCTAACACGTGGCCTCAATCATTACCACGTTTACAACGTTTTACAATCAATTACATGCATTTAAAGGAAGGATACACCATTTGCAGATATCGAAAAAAAAATACTATCGAATTATGAGTAGGGCCTATTATATCTTACACATTTAAAAGTAAATAATGATTGTAGGCATCCAGCAAAAGGATTGCGCTAGATATCCTGTAATTGTTCCGAAAAATTGAATATTATAAAAATATTATAAAAATTGAATATGAACAAAAACAGCATAAGAACCACTGTCTGACGCCGGTTAAAAACGAACGCCGTTTTCTTGCTTTTCTCAGCTTCCATGACTGTAAAACTTCTGACTGGTCAGTTAAACAATATATACTATAAAAAACAACCCCCAAAATCCACTAATTCATGATAATTTAAGCAATTACCAATGGTGTATTCTACCTTTAACATCATACTATAATTCGAGCAACGTTTGTCTGTCTGTCTGTTTGTCTGTTTGTTTCGCTACTCCTCCCAAGTCCTTGGTCCGATCTCGCCCAAACTTGGTGGGTGGATGTAAGTTCACCCCAGAATTGCCCTTGAGGGGTTCATTTTTGGAAAGGTCAAGGTCACTGGGGTCAAAGGTCAAATGTTCGTTTTTCGCTACTCCTCCCAAGTCCTTGGTCCGATCTCGCCCAAACTTACGGGTACGGGTACGTCACCCCATCCCCAACTTCCCTTCTTCCGGTCATATGTCAAGGTCACTGGGGTCAAAGGTCAAAGGTCAAATGTTCGTTTTTCGCTACTCCTCCCAAGTCCTTGGTCCGATCTCGCCCAAACTTACGGGTACGGGTACGTCACCCCATCCCCAACTTCCCTTCTTCCGGTCATATGTCAAGGTCACTGGGGTCAAAGGTCAAAGGTCAAATGTTCGTTTTTCGCTACTCCTCCCAAGTCCTTGGTCCGATCTCGCCCAAACTTACGGGTACGGGTACGTCACCCCATCCCCAACTTCCCTTCTTCCGGTCATATGTCAAGGTCACTGGGGTCAAAGGTCAAAGGTCAAATGTTCGTTTTTCGCTAATCCTCCCAAGTCCTTGGTCCGATCTCGCCCAAACTTACGGGTACGGGTACGTCACCCCATCCCCAAGTCCTTGGTCCGATCTCGCCCAAACTTACGGGTACGGGTACGTCACCCCATCCCCAACTTCCCTTCTTCCGGTCATATGTCAAGGTCACTGGGGTCAAAGGTCAAAGGTCAAATGTTCGTTTTTCGCTACTCCTCCCAAGTCCTTGGTCCGATCTCGCCCAAACTTACGGGTACGGGTACGTCACCCCATCCCCAACTTCCCTTCTTCCGGTCATATGTCAAGGTCACTGGGGTCAAAGGTCAAAGGTCAAATGTTCGTTTTTCGCTAATCCTCCCAAGTCCTTGGTCCGATCTCGCCCAAACTTACGGGTACGGGTACGTCACCCCATCCCCAACTTCCCTTCTTCCGGTCATATGTCAAGGTCACTGGGGTCAAAGGTCAAAGGTCAAATGTTCGTTTTTCGCTACTCCTCCCAAGTCCTTGGTCCGATCTCGCCCAAACTTACGGGTACGGGTACGTCACCCCATCCCCAACTTCCCTTCTTCCGGTCATATGTCAAGGTCACTGGGGTCAAAGGTCAAATGTTCGTTTTTCGCTACTCCTCCCAAGTCCTTGGTCCGATCTCGCACAAACTTACGGGTACGGGTACGTCACCCCATCCCCAACTTCCCTTCTTCCGGTCATATATTACACCCACGGGTACTTTTGACTAGTCATACAAATGTTGTCATGCAGAAAACACCATACAACATTGTCACAATGTTTACAACAATGCGAAGGATTGAATAGAACATCAAAATACAACACGATCCCGATGTGAGATTTTTAGCAATACATTGTCAACAAAATCATTGAATAACTTGTTATTAAAAAGCATTTACAACATAGTTCCTTGGACTCAAACATTTAGGACGTTTTAACCAGTTAGAACCGTAGGCCGTGTTACACATATTAAAATGATGTTTTTCACCAGCACAGTTAGGTGTCATTTAAACATTTTGTACATTATTAAAATGTTATACAAAAAATGTTTCAAATGATCACGAATTTGAACGTTTCGATAACTTAATCTTATTTTCATAATGTTTTGATTTTAACTTTTCAAAAATGTTTTTTTAAATGTTATGTGTTTGCTGGGTATTGTCTATACTATGAAATTCGTACAGAACAGAGGTTCGATTCACCGACTGTGTCCTTTCATTTGATTTGGACGAATATTGCGATATTGCAGAACCCGCCTGCCTCCTAAAGAGGTTGTAACGGGAACTTTTCCCGAAGAGGGTCGAAATAATTTCCACAGAAAGAGAGACTAAGGTGTTATGTTTTGTTGTTGCTGTTTTCGAGACAAAGCCTGCTGGCAGAGCTATTTCTTTAATTGTTTTAAAATTACAATTTCTGGCCCTATCGGTGTTGGCTACAACTTAGACAACCCTGCTTTGTAGGTACAGGTATACGCAATTTACAAATTTTGTAGATACGTGTTTGACAAAATAAGAATAACATCTTGTGCAAACTGTATAGGTTAACCTTTCCCGGTAAATTTCGGCAGATGAGTAGCAAATTTAATTTTCGTGCGTTCGAATTTTGACCGTGTTTTAAATTCAGAATTGGGGCATTCAATTGAGTTTTGAAGCATTCAAATTCCTTTAGCAATGTGTCCAATTTAGCATCGTCGTTCTTTTTTGTGACGCATAATCATTCAATCTAGCAAAGCTGTAGTTTGACTGAAGAGTTTTGCTGATTCATAACTTTGTATTAGAGGTAATCAATTTCGCAACATGAGAATAACGACATTGAAATGTGAATAAACAAACTGTTTAGTATCTTCACTCAGTCAAATCTTTAGATGTTCTGTATTCATTTATGTTTCCCGTAGATTTTATATGGAACATAATGTTTTTTGTTCGTTTGTTTGTTTGTTTGTGTGTGTTTTGTGGGGGTGTTTATTTGTTTGTTTTATGTTTTCATTTCTCTAACATACTACAATTACATCTTAATTGTTGGTTCATTAAATGCGATTTGTGCAATTAGGTACCTTTTCTACACTAATTTACTGTGGCTGACCGCATAGGCACATTGATACCTAAAAAGACACTTATTTGTTATTTGTTAAGTACATTACTGGCGCCCGTGCTGGCAGTAAAGTACTTTCAAACTCTGCCTTTAGGGAAGGTCTATGGGCTTATTTATAGGCCTGCTGGCCAGCAACCTTTACTGCATCTATTTTGATGGCAATTTTCTCTGCGTTGTCCGTGATCCAGCGAGTTAGTTCCAAGACCTTCCAGGTCTTATCTTCCTTGTGGGCTGGTGTTATTGTTACTGTGTCCGGGATATTGCCACTTTCATCGCACTGCTTAAGAAACTCCTCCATTGCAAGAAACTGGTAGTTCTCCTCATCTGTGCACGGCTGGGCCTGTGGGAAAAATACAGTCACTTCACTGTAAACAAACTTTCTATTTACACCTAATATTTGTTTGTTTTTAATATTTAATAATTTAAAAAACAACCACACATTTCTTTAAATTATGAGGTAAATTACATTTAGGTAGAATACACCATTTGCAGATATCGAAATTTTTACTACCGCATTATTAAGAAATATCTTCATTTTTTGAAAGTAAATAACGTTTCTAGGCATCCAGCAAAACGATTGAACTAAATATCACGATCGCCAGATGGCGATCGCGAAAAATCCCAAAGAAAAACAGAAACAACTGCCAGACACCGGTTGAAAACGAACGTCATTTTTCTCGGCATTCATGATTGTAAAACTTCGGACAGGTCAGTTAAACGATATTTACTATGAAATACAACCACCTGATATTTAAAGCAATTACCAATTGTGTATCATATCTTTAAAAAAAGGGGGGTCCGATCCCTCCGTCTCATATTTGGCTCCAAATGTATAGATCAAATTAATGGTCCTTGGTTGGAATCACTTCTAGTGCCCATTTTTCTTAGTCAAATTTATCTTTGTAACAATTGTAATTAAAGGAAAAAGGCACCGTGAACATTAAGTACAGACTGTGCAATAAGTACTTTGTATAGTCTACTTTCAAGAGCGGAAACGGCAAAACAAACAAAGAAAGCCTTCCCAACCAAGTATAATCAATGACCATAATGCGCATGCGTCGGTTAGTAAGGAAATAGATCTTGATCTCAACTTTCCTTAAAAACAACTCTAGATTTATGAATGAGAGGGAAAAGGTGACAAATTTATTTTATCGATCAAAAATAGAAATTAGAAATAAAAATTCACTCTTGGGCAAAAGAAAATGAAAACGTAGATTGTCAGGGATTGGAACCCGCGCCGCAACGAATTACAGCATGCGCAGCACGACACATTTATACCTGTGGCCGCTATCTGGCCGCTTTTCCACGGGCGTCACGCGAGAGATACCCATCGCCTTGATGTTATACACAGGGGACTGAGCACTCGTACCTTCAAGACTATGTCCATCAGTCTTTTGTCAACTCTTATCTTGCCGAGATTTCTTTCCAGCCGCTTCTTGACTATCCCCTTCCAGTGGCCGGGTTCGTTTTGCTGGAGGCTGTCGTCATCAGGATACATGTCCAGAAAGGGGAAAGGAGGCGGCACTTCCTCCGGTAGGGATACATTCTGGGCTCGCCGAGATACCTTCGGCGATTTTGATTTGTTTAGGTTTGTTGTAGCTCCATACTGAAATATAAACAAATGTTTGCTTATTAGGAAGTAACATTTTCTCGTGGCCCACATTTACTTAACAATTAAAGCTATTACTATTTTCAGCCTGGCTATAAGCCTGCCTGGCCTAGCAAGTTTATAGTAGGGTGACCCTACAAAAATCAACCTAGTTACGCACTGTATCCATCCCTCTGTGTTTCTTACAATAAACTATCTACAAAATAAGAGAGCACAACCGTCGTACGGCCGGAATATTGCAATGGTGGGATTCAGAAAGCAGCCACACTGTATACACTGTCACGTATTAAAGCAAGTACACAGGCTGTGAACAGCGAAGAATAAGCGCAAAAGCTCTAATCCAATCCAAAGTTTTTTTGTTTGGTGAAAACTAAAAGTTCTTTCGTAAAACATTCCATACCTCAACCTTATACTTAGCTATTAAGACTGAATTCAGTAGTTCGACGGCCTCTTTGCATGTGTCTCTGCACTTCGTCCGAACCTCCTCAGAGGGAGAGTCAGTCTCCAACACCGCATCTTCAACTGCTTGGTGGCACTGACGGAGTTTTAGAGTCAGGGCGCAAGCTCCATTGGTCAGGTGCGACTCAAGCTTATCAGCCTCCGAATCACGTGATGAAGATAGCTTTCTACTGCGACGAATCAACGCCATCATCTGTGACATTGAAGCAAACAACCAATGTTACGACAGCAGGCCTGGCCTCATACATTTTTGGAAAATTAGTTTTATTCACATTTTTGTTGTCAGTCCAGACAACAGTGTCTGTCTTTGAGATTGTAGTTCGTAATAGGAGTTAATGTTTAGTTTAGTTATTATGGCGTCAAGTTTACCTGGAGCAATTTCCAAGTACTTCCAATCCGGATGACGAAGTCTTCGTTGCTTGACAGCACTTGGACCAGCTCGTGGGCTTTCTCGTGCTTGCCAAGTCTGATTTCATCTTCAAGTTGCTCCACCTTTTTCCGCAGATCTTTGGCCTCCTTCATGGTGCTGAAGAAGAAGTTGCAGATCTCCTCGACTTTATCCGTGCACTGACGTGCCAAAGTGACCGGGTCCTCGGATGTTTCAAGTATGCCTTTCAAATCATTGTCGCTGTGTTTCATCTTGTTAACCAGCGTGCAAAAGGTTTTCAAGAAGCCATTTTGGGGACTGCAACCTGGTTGTGTCTGAAATGCGAATTGTATCAAGTTTTTTGCAATTTACCACACGGAGAGAACCGAAGTTACAATTAGGTCTACAATAGTCCTATTATATGTATGGATGACATTATACGCACTGTTTACCACAGTGCATGATGGGAGGAAGTGGGGTTGACCGCCTCGGCTTTTATACACATTTTACGTACAGGCACTAGCACTTTCCACGCTCAATTTTCGACTTTGTGCACTGGTTCCCGAAGAAATAATCTATTCCTGTCGTCTGATGTGAAGTCTGTTACGAATTACAGGGTTGAAAATGCACGACACTGTCTTTCGGTCGAAAAGTACGTAAAAGTATAGCGAGCGTTGAGCGCGCCCCCCCCCCCCCCTCCACCAACTAAAAAACAACGCCATGCAGTAAATATGGGGGTGACGTCATCAATACATGTGGCTCTTAAGGGGGCGGACGGTGTAGGCTACAATAATAAAATGTGGTCACCCCAGTCCAACCTCCATCTACATCCATTTTCAGCAAACCCGTTCTTAGCATCGATCGTTTGTATATTCATAGATGTTGGCCCTTCACCGACGTAATTACCCTGTTTGGGCCTTATTCACGAATAAGCCATTTTTGTTGTCTTCCCTTAACGTATTTTATAAACTGTGAACCGTGTTGAATGGGATGGTACCAGACTATTTTTCTTTCTATCCTCACTTTCAATATATTGTTGAAACATTAAATATATGTTTTATCACAATTTTTTTAATTATTCACCAGAGAAGACTGGTATAGGTTTTCCTGGCTATTGCAAAACATGTTTTTCATTCAAGTTCACCATTTCTTACATTCAATTTTATGCTAAGTAAATTTGTCAATTTTGTAACATTAGTTATTATAAATTAGGCTCTCTTAACTTATTTGATTTGTATATTTCAGGTCATTCAAGCCATTAAGCAGTTTGCAGCAGTTTAAATCGTATTCATGTTATTATAAATTGATTGATATAAGACGAATTCCATCTGTAAATGCCACCTTGTGGCAACATCTTAGAAGATTTTGATCTGCAATGACGAATATTCTCAAGCCAATATTTGAATACAGTGACCAAACTTTAAAATTGAATGATACAATTACTGAACTGGTTTAGTAAAAGCGTGTGAAAAAAAATCGGACGAAATAGAATGTAAACAATGGTGAATATAATTAATTTAAAATTAACCTTAGGTAATTTCTATCCGCGAAATCCCCCCAATTGTTTTTTACCTCACTTTAAATTTAATATGGCCGACTCGTGAATAAAGGCCATACTCATTGTCTTTATTTCCTCTTGCCCCTCGGGTTGACTGACGTAGTGCTTGATTCTCCTTGTGTATTAATCAATTCCTGGTTGGAAGAAAGACAACAATAACATCCTCTTCAAAATCTGTGATGGTATTAATTAAAAGACATACCTTCAGAAGATGCGCGTACAGCTCTGGATAATGTTTCTTCACGTCGATCCCGAAGATTTCCATGACGTTTTTTTGAAATTTGTCTTCAGTTGTTGCCACATTTTTCTCATCAAGTATCAGAGGAAAATAATGACCTTTCACTTCTTCAATGCAAAGCTCTTCTTTCTGTAACAAAGAAATTGAAAAATATTATTGTACTGGAAATAAGGACTATTTGAAACAATTTGTTTGGGAGTTGAAGGTTGTCTGTGGCAATTTGATATACAGATTATCACCCACTTTCTATCAACATTGATTATATGAACCAGGAACTTGAACCAGTCTACTCATGATCAATGGGAGATTTCGGCTAGTAACCCATCATAAAAACCTTTTCCTGAGAGCTTGCAAGCTAAACAAATAGAACAAGTACTGCATTGGTAATAGCAGAGAACTTAGTACAAATCCGTTTTCCCTACAGCCGTACAGCTGCAAATGTTACTAATATGCAAGAGCTTTATGTGCAACCCCCAAGGTTTGCTCTTTTGTAGCAATTTAAAGTCTCTAACACATTTACATTTGAAACCAGATCAAATTATGCGGCTGCTGTTGTTTGTTATTACATTCAGAATACCTACCCCAAACTTGACAACAATACGGTCTAACAGACGACGCAGTTTCTCACAGCAATCAGTAGCGGCGTAGACTACCGATATTTCATCTGAAAACGTTTCCTTCTCCCCCTCTTCTCTTCCATAAAGCTCCAGCTCCCCTTCGTTATTTTCAAACCTGTGTCGAAGTATTTGTCTCTCCATGTTAAAATGCTCACTCCAAGCCTGTCTGAAAAACAGATCATGGTGCAAGATGGCCACAACACCACGCTGGATGGTTTTACAGTTCAACGCCGATGCATCCTTGTCTCTATCGCGGCTGCCGAGACCCTCTCTAAACGATAGGGGTTTTTCCTCTTGATGTATAAGATTGCTACTGTGTAGCGAGCAACTCACGTCAATTTCCGCGAGAATCTATAATATTGGGGAAACATTCAAGTTGTAAATAACGATATTAACAGAATTGAAGGCAAAGCTTTTCATGGTACATGTAGATTGACTTCGAGTTGAGAATTATATGTATGTATATCTAAACTTATCCAAGAATATTAAAAAACAACTACATGTATACCTACTTGGAGGAATATCCATCTTGATGTGACTTGCAGTCTATCTTTTTGAATCAGTCTGAGTAACTCCAAGCTGGCAACAAGACTTCCACATCTAACGGCCTCCCTATAAGACCTAACGCATCGAGACTCTAGTGGTATGGTAGCACGAGTGGGTTCTGGCTGCTGGTTGTCTTGTGCCTGTCTCCTGGAAAAAGTGGATACGTACGCCATCTTGTGCGCCTTTTGGTCAACTGCCGTGGTGTCTTGACTCTGTACCCTTGAGAGAGTGGGCGTGGATGGCACATGCTGAGCTCCTTGGTCAACTGCCTTGGTGTCCTGACTATGTGCCCTTGACGGAATGGGCGTGGGTGGAACATGCTGAGCTCTTTGGTCAACTGCCGTGGTGTCCTGACCCTCTGCCCTTGACAGAGTGGGCGTGGATGGCACATGCTGAGGTCCTTGGTCAACTGCCTTGGTGTCCTGACTATGTGCCCTTGACGGAATGGGCGTGGGTGGAACATGCTGAGCTCCTTGGTCAACTGCCGTGGTGTCCTGACCCTCTGCCCTTGACAGAGTGGGTGTGGATGGCACATGCTGAGCTCCTTGTTTAACTGCCGTGGTGTCCTGGCTCTGTGCCCTTGACAGAGTGGATGTGGATGGTATCTGCTGAGCTCCTTGATCAACTGCTGTTGTGTCTTGACTCTGTGCCCTTGATAGACTGGATGTCGATGTCATTTGTTGAGCTCCTTGGTCAACTGCCGTGGTGTCATGGCTCTGTGCCCTTGGCAAAGTGGATGTGGATGGCATCTCCTGACCCCGTGGGTTAACCAATTGAAACTCGTTATGTGCAATATATAGGGCAATGTCTGACAATAGCTTCCGACTATCCCTTTGGTTCAGGCCAGCTTCTATTGAACGCAGAACACTTTGGCGAGCCTTCTCATATGTCTCTTTTGCTTTTTGGGGTCTGAGATTTTGAGACGAAGCCCGTGCTTTTTCCTCAAGGCCCATCTTCAGGTATGTCTGTGCCAAGTACCATAGAACTTTGCAACCAGCTTCGGTATCAATTAGATCAATCAATACTTTTTTCAGCTTCATCAAACATGAAATTCTGAAAGTGTAGAATTCCGACGTCAAGGCACGGATTATTCCGAGGTTGGCCTTTATAGTACTCTAACAGATGTTTGTAAGCTACCTTTTTCGGTTTCTTTGCCTCAAACGTCACTTGCCATTTTCCGGACTTCTCGTCTTGATATTCAAATGAAGCTGTGATGTCCATCACGTTGTGCCACATATCCATTCTTGATTTATATCCCGAAGCCGTTGTAGTAGAATCAAGGAATTCGGCATATTCAAAGTAAAGATGCAGCTTGTTTTTGGTTGTCCAGTGTTCAGACTGTTGCAAACTGGATTCATAGATCTTTTCAGCTTCTTTGTGGTTCCCAAGAGCCCTTTGTACGTTGCACATTCTCGTCCATGCAAAAGTGTGCCCTTTGTTGAGTTCCAGGCATTTACGAAGCTCTTCAAGGGCTAGTTTGTTCCAGCTGTTCTTTTTCTCCTGATCTGCTTTGTCTCTCTCAGAGCATTTGATGTAACACAGCGCCAACTGAAAGTGACTTTCGGGACAGTCTGGACTGTGTTCAATTCCCTCTTTTAATATTCGTATGGCCTCTTCAAACTCTCTTGTATATCTCAAACTTCGTGTCCAATTTCTCATTACCTCTTGAACTCCGGGTGCCTTTTGGTAAGCTTCTTTCAAATAGCAACTTGCTTTTTTGCTTTCCTTTTTTCCTCGTCCACTCAGGTTTAATCCAAGCGATGACTTGGCCAGCTGGTATTCATCTTTGATTGCCATCATCTTTTCCCAGTACCCCTTTTCACAGTCCGTGAGCCTTTGACCTTCTTTATCCATATCTTTGAATAAAATGCTGCCGGCTCTTCTGTCTCGTGCAATTCGGCCAGTCATCAGCCCAGCCCCATAGATGAAGCATATTTTTTTCGGGAAGTTCGTCAGCGCTACCTCGAAAAGTTGCAAAGCAGTTTCCATAACACGAGGCCCTAGACGTGTAATGGCGGTTGCACGCACTGCGTCGATCACAGAGTGTTCTTTATCCTCTATCCCCAAACTATCCAATTCGTTGAGTAGATCTGCCACCTTTTGCGCATTATGACATTTGTGTTCGATCCACATGCGATTCAGGAGTGCTACAACTTTGTAGCCGTTACGTAACTGCGCATCCGTTTGCTCTATGCATTCGTCAGCTCTGTCGAGGAATTCTCTCGCCTTACGGACATCCCAACGTTTTCGGGTATCCCATACCTCCAGGTAGGCTCTGAACAAAAGGCTTTCTATCCCCAATAAGTTTGGTGTCTCTTCTAAGTCGTGATCTATGTTACGTATAATTCGATCGTAATCGGTAGTGACCGCAAACTGCAGATTCCAAGTGAAGTGACAAAGACGTCTTTCTTTCCAGGGCAGTCTTATCTTGCTCACTTCGTCTTTTTCCAAGTCATTTCTGTGAGTTTGAAAAAATATTCATTTTCAGTAATATTTGTGTGTGTGTGTTTTCTTTGTTTCTTATTTAAATAGCGTTTGTTTATAGTAAAATAAAAAAGCTGGAAAAAAAAAGCTAAGCTACAATGTAAAGCATTTTAATCTTATAGTTAAAAGCGCTACATAAGCACATTTTAGCAACGTCCCCCCCCTCAAAATCCTGTGAACTCGATCCCATACCTACCTCTCTGCTAAAGCGATGTTTGTCACCTGTGCTGCCTGTGATAGCAGGTTTAATTCATTGGTTACTACTAACGGGTATCATGCCTCAGCAACTAAAATTGGCTCACGTTACTCCGGTTATCAAGAGGCCGAATCTCGACCAGAACATTCTCAATAATTACAGGCCAGTCTCTAACTTGCCCTTCATCTCGAAGACAGTGGAGAAAGTGGTAGCTGGTCAACTTGAGGACTACCTAACATCAAACAACCTACACGAACCTATGCAGTCTGCATATCGAAAATACCACAGCACTGAAACTGCCCTCCTGTGCGTTCAGAATGACATCTTGAGAGCTATTGACGATAAGAGACCTGTCATATTATTCTTGCTCGATCTGTCCGCAGCTTTTGATACCATTGACCACACAATCATCCTGCAACGCCTTCAAATCAACTTTAGTATTACTGGAGTAGCACTGGAATGGTTCACATCCTACCTCAAAAACCGTACCTCAAAAGTTGACGGGTTTTACTCATCTAATACAACGCTACGCTTTGGCGTCCCTCATGGATCGGTGCTTGGTTCCTTGCTGTTTTCATTATACTCATCACCTGTGGCCAACATCGCACGCAAACACTGTCTGTCGGTCCAGCTCTATGCTGATGACAATCAGCTATACTTGCCATTTGTCTCAACGGATGTAGACATCTCAGTTGCCCGTACAGAAGCCTGTATTACTGACATAAAGGGGTGGATGGTTGCAAATAAACTTAAGCTCAACAGTGACAAGACTGTCATTCTTGTGCTGAATTCACCACGTCAACAATTTCCCGACGCCATTGAGAGCATCACTATTGACGGTCATATAATACCAGTCAGTGATACGGCTAGAAACCTTGGTGTAATATTTGACAAACAGCTGAACCTTAGAGCCCATGTAAAGAATAACACCCGTATCGCCATGTTTCACCTCAGAAACATTAGTCATATTCGCTTGCTACTATCTGACAGAACGACAGAACAGTTGATCCATGCATTCGTTTTGTCTAGGCTTGATTATTGTAATTCACTCTTATGGACTTCCAGCTTCAATCACCTTCAAAGAATCCAGAACATTGCAGCCCGTATCCTGTCTCGCACAAAGAAGTTCGAGTACATCACACCGGTCCTCAAGGCACTACACTGGCTTCCCATTGAGCAACGCATAATATTCAAACAGCTTCTCATCACCTACCGGTTCATAAACGGATCAGCACCCCAATACATGCAACAACTGATATCAACATACAAGCCTGTGCGCCAACTCCGCTCCAGTGACGCACATTTGCTTGTGGTTCCATCTTCTAGGTTGAAAGCTTATGGGGACAGAAGTTTTTCTGTTGCAGCCCCTCGTCTATGGAATAGCCTACCTATAGTCCTGAGATCACAACCAGATGTTGACTCTTTCAAAACCCATCTCAAAACCCACCTTTTCAGTCATATATATCAGTAGTTTTTCTCAGACCCCTAGCGCAGTGAATAGATTTTCTAGATACAGCGCTATACAAGTTTTTATTATTATTATTATTACCTTAAGTTATTTTCGTCAGTAATGTTATTTTCAAGGCCCTCTCGGCCTAAACTTAATCCACGGAAAAAACACACGAATATTCTGTGTTTAAAGGTCCGTGCAAACCTGGAAGAATCGCTGTTTAATAGTTCAAAGTGTGCTTTAGTGTGTAAGTAACATGACAAGGGGTGATAAAATGGTATAAAATGACATTAATTGGTGTTAATCAGCAAAAATGTAATGAGTCCTCTCGTAAACCTGTCCAAGCACTAACAAATGGTTGCGCTGTTCGTGACGTAAATTTGGAAACCCGAAAAAAATAGCACCGCGGTAAATGTAAATGTAGGCTACATATATGTACATGTAGAATCCACACTTATACAGTACGTGCAGGTACAAATTGCACGCGTACGCGGCCCTTGTGTCATCACACGCCATTCTGTCAAAGAGAATGGACGAGAAACTGATAGATTCATGCCAAGAATGGACAAGGCGATGCCGAGTCCATTGTTGCGCGAATCTACAGTTCTAAGTCTATTCATCGACTTAATCTATTTCTTAAAACAACAATGGTTTATGCGAATAAGATTCCTGGCTTGCCGCAATTCCCACGTTTGTGAATAAGTGTGGATTCGTAAAGTTACCCATGCGTACATGTACATGTATATAGTCGATGTACATGTACAACGAATGGAAGGCATCAGTTTAGTTCGGTTCGTGTCTCATCGAGGTGGCACCTTGCTCACAACAAAAACTGTTAATTCGTGACGAATCTACAGTTAGCTGTAGATTCGTCACGAATCTTGAGGTGACTTCGCCAAAGAAACAAACGCGAGACTTTCGCAAGATAATCACGTGACATATGTACGAATGTCGCATCAATGTCGCATGAATATCGCACGACGTTCATTATTCGCGAAATATGCGCGAACAGTTCGCATGTGTCGCGAAATGTCCGCACGAATGTTGCCCGAGATTCGTGCAACATTCGTGTTGCTCGCATTTTAGTCGCATGTTCTTCGTGTATGTGGACTGGCCATAGTTTGGCAAATCTACACACGACATTCGCACATACGTTTTGAGAAACCGCATTGTCGCGACACATTCGGAAAAAAACGTTTTCGAATGTTAGGCCGTCAGCTGAGTACTCAAATTCGTTCGTTTCATTCCAGCAAAAGTGGGTATAAATTTTCTAAACAGTTCCGACTAATTACATGACTCTAGATTACTAGTAAAATAGTTCTCCACATTTCATCCTGCAGTTATTTAATAATCCTGCTGTAAAGAGCGAACTATTTTGGCATCAGGGAAGTTCAAAGACGTAATGCGCAATGTTACAAAATCCGTTCGCGAATGACGCAATCGCATCACGTGTTACGAATTGTCCAATCCCACACCAACTCGTCCGTACAAGACCCACTCTTGCTGGAATGAAACGAACGAATTTGAGCACTCAGCTGTCGGCCTATTTCTCTTTTTTCGAAATTTTTCTGATTACCCAAGAACATTCTTGGCACAGCAGTTGGTTTTAACAAACTATTGGATCGAAAATATTCGTCCTTCGTCAAATTCGTCTAGACTGTTGCTTTAGACGGATTTGATTTGTACAATGACCAATATTTTCGACCTGGTGTTTAAAAAGGATGACAAAACGTTGAAATTGAACGATAAATGACTAAATTGGTTTGGTAAAAGCGTGCAAAACTTTTTCCTCGGACGAAATTGAATGTGAGAGTTGGTGAATAAAGAGGTTGCATTGACGTCATGCGCGCTACGCGTACGCGCTAATGGCCCTGTCACACCAGAACGTTTTAGGCCAACGCGTGAGTAACGTGTTGGAATTTTCGCGACACGCTGGCAAACGCTGGCCAACGCTAGGACAACGTTAGCAACACGATGAGCGCGTTACTCACACGCTGGGACACGCTGCCACACGCTGAAGAAAACCTATTTTTTTCAACATACCCAACATTTCCTGCGTTTGCCAGCGTGTCACTGCACACGCTGGCGGCGCGTTCGAAGGTCGTTACTCACTACGCGCTAGACGATCGTTACCAACCAGCTACTCTCACGCTGGCGTACGCTGGCGACACGCTGGTTATGGCCCTGTTACACCATAACGTTTTAGGCCAACGCATGAGTAGCGCGTTACAAATAGTGGATACGCTGGAAATCGCTGGACTCTCACAAAAAAAGTCAAGTGGAACCGTGATTTCAGCGTGTCCATACAGGTTGATAACGGGTTCATAGCGTATGCCAGCGCGTAAATAGCGTGTGAGGAACGCGCTCAGCGTGTGAGGAACGCATTACTGATTTATTGTAAAAATATGACAGCGGTTTGCCAGCGTGTGAGTAGCGGGTTGGTAACGATCGTCTAGCGCGTTCGACGCGTGATGGCCCTGTCACACCAGACCATTTTAGGCCAACGCGTGAGTAACGTGTTGTAATTTTGGCAACACGCTGGCAAACGCTGACCAACGCTAGGCCAGCGTTAGCAACACGCTGAGAGCGTTACTCACGCGCTGGGACATGCTGTCACACGCTGAGGAAAACATATTTTTTTCAACATACATACAATTTCCAGCGTTTGCCAGCGTGTCACTGTACACGCTGGCAGAGCGTTGGAGGTTTGTTACTCACGCGTCGAACACGCTAGACGATCGTTATCAAACCGCTACTCACACGCTGGCGCACGCTGGCGTACGCTGGCGTACGCTTGCGACACGCTGGTTATGGCCCTGCTACACCAGAACGTTTTAGGCCAATGCATGAGTAGCGCGTTAAAAATAGTTGATACGCTGGCAATTGCTGAACTTTCACAGAAAAAAAGTCAAGTGGAACCGTGATTTCAGCGTGTCCATACAGGTTGATAACGGGTTCATAGCGTATGCCAGCGCGTGAGTAGCGTGTGAGGAACGCGCTCAGCGTGTAAGGAACGCATCACTGATTTATAGTAAAAATACGACAGCGGGTCGCCAGCGTGAGAGTAGTGGGTTGGTAACGATCGTCTAGCGCGTTCGACGCGTCAGTAACGGCCTCCCTGCGCGCCGCCAGCGTGTGCAGTCACACGCTGGCAAACGCTGAAATGTTTTAGGTATGTTGAAAAATGTATTTTTGCCTCAGCGTGTGACAGCGTGTTCCAGCGTGTGGGTAACGCGCTCAGCGCGTTGCGAACGCTGGCCTAGCGTTGGTCAACGTTTACCCGCGTGTTGCCGAAATTCCAACACGTTGGCCTAAAACGTTCTGGTGTGACAGGGCAATTACTGTAGTAGCGCGTCGTCTAATTGTACAACTAATCATGTGGTCGTTGCCGTACGCTGGCGCGCGTTGGACCGCGCTACTTACGCGCTGGGCAGTCGTTCATCAGTCGTCGAGCGCGTTACTAACGCGTTATTCACGCGCTGTCGAACGCTATGAACCCGTTATCAACGCGTTATGGACACGCTGAAATCACGGTTCCACTTGACTTTTTCTGTGGAAGTTCAGCGTTTGCCAGCGTATCAACTATTTTTAACGCGCTACTCACGCGTTGGCCTAAAACGTTCTGGTGTGACAGGGCCATGAGTAACGACCTTCCTGTGCGCCGCCATCGTGTGTAGTCACACGCTGGCAAACGCTGGAAATTGTAGGTATGTTGAAAAAATGTAGTTTTGCCTCAGCGTGTGACACCGTGTCCCAGTGTGTGGGTAACTCTCTCAGCGTGTTGCGAACGATGGCCTAGCGTGGTCAACGTTTACCCGCGTGTTGTCGAAATTCCAACACGTTACTCACGCGTTGGCCTAAAACGTTCTGGTGTGACAGGGCCATTACTGTAGTAGCGCGTCGGCTTTTTATGCAACAAATCACGTGGTCGTTGCAGTACGCTGGCGTGCGTTGGAACGCGCTACTTACGCGCTAGGCAGTCGTTCATCAGTCATCGAGCGCTTTACTAACCCGTTACTCACGCGCTGGCAAACGCTATGAACCCGTTATCATCGCGTTATGGACACGCTGAAATTACGGTTCCACTTGACTTTTTCTGTGGAAGTTCAGCGTTTGCCAGCGTATCAACTATTTTTAACGCGCTACTCACGCGTTGGCCTAAAACGTTCTGGTGTGACGTATGACAGGGCCATAATCGCACTAGCAACCTGACGTGTATCCGGGTTTCATTTTCGCAAAAACGAGCATTCGATTTCATTTTGTGTCATTCAAATAAATGAATGCGCATAACGTTTAATTTAAACGATTACAAATACGTATTAGGCTTTCGGTTTGACGGATGCGTGGCCGATTATATTAGGAATGTGCAATCTATTTCGCAGCGAATCGATTCGTTATTATGACAAGGCCTGAATTGAATATGCCTTTTCACTCCATTTGCATTCAATTTAAATAATGTATATAGGCCTAAACAATTCATGATACAACTTGAATTAATGAATTAATTAATCAGTGTATTGTAATGTTTTTTTTCTGAATTTAATTTTAATTAGTCTTTTCTTTTTCGTTTTATCAGTTGGATTGTCTATCTGTCAATGACCTGGGAAAGAAATCTGGCTATAATGATGCGATCGTGGCAAATGCTGGACAAAAAAACCCAAACCTATTTTCTTATATATTTGGTTTTATGTTTGTGTAATAATTTTGATGTCCATTTGTTTTTCTTATTAATTATTAATTAATGTAATTTCGTTTATTTTCCTACCCATCGTATTGTCTGCCATAATATAAATTCCTTACTATACTAATGTATGTACTTTACAATGTGGTGAAATATAGGATTTCCCGGACGATATCGCGAAATGTGCACATAAGTTTGTAACTGGTGCATTCGTCTTCGTGCGAAATAGTATGAACGTTCACATTCCCGTTTTCTATTTAACAATTGATAATTCGTTTTTGCATAATGGTGCATCCAGTCGTAAGAAATCAGCACACGATTTCCCAATGTGCACTGAATTTAGTATATTGATAATTCATTTGAGCGCCAATTTGAATGCAGACCCGCAATCATGTTTTCCTTTTAATTTATCAACAATCAATTTCGCTAAACGTGCAGCCGATTTTCTACGCATTAACGACTGGTCAAGCATTGGAATTCATTTTTATGTGTTATCAAAAGTAACATATGGGGAATTAAACCAGGTGGTCTCATCTTTGAAACATACCAAATAAATGCTATATAAACCCCTATGTTGAAGAACAAAAATCTTTATTTGTTCAACACTTGCCACGATCGCATCATATAGTTAAATTTTACTTTAAGTCCCCTAAAATTTCCAATAATGGCGGGCAAGAGGGAGAAACAGACGAGTCTCGGACGTTGATTGAAATCGTCTCATCGATGATGCCTTTGAGGCTGACGACGCGGACTACTTAGATGTAGAAAATATACTGGACATCAACCACTCATGTCTTGATGGATAGTTCATTGACGGATAGACAATTGAACTGATAAAATGATAGAAAAGTCATTTACAAAAACATATTAACCTCAATCCACCAAAATCCTCATTTGGATAACTTCCAAAGTAACCTTAATCCTGCAAATTCACCCAGCATTAAGTCTTATGACCTGTATCCTGCATTATCCTCCAGTGGCAAACCCCTAAACGCCCTCAATCCTGCAAATTCATCGGATGCATCAACTTCCAAGTGACCTCATTCCTGCAAAATCCTGCAATTTGCAAAGAGGATTTTGAAGGATTTGAGATGGTTAGGGTTAAAATACATTTAAGAAAAACATTATAATAAACATTATTATTGATCAATTAGTCCCACAATACATTTAATCCAAGTTGTATCGTGAATTGTATAGCCATATATACTTTTTGAAATTGAATGCAGAATATGCGAATTTAAATTATAACAAATGAAAAAGAATATTCAATTCAGGCCGTGACACAATGATAAATCGATTTGCTGCGAAATAGATTGCACATTCTTAATAATCGGCCACGCCTACGTGAAACCGAAAGCCAAATCGTGTGTTTGTAATCGTTTAAATGAAACGCTAAGCACATTCATTTATTTGAATTAAAAACAATAAAATTAAATGCTCGTTTTTGCAAAAATGAAACTCTGACATACGTCGTTCTGAAAATCAGCGCGAAATTGAATGCATCTTTTACAAATGAATGTGCACATTTTGCGATATCGTCCGGGAAAACCTATAAATAAATAAATTAATAATATTCATTGGTGTGTTTCAAAAGAATAGACCACATAGTTTAGTTTCCCATATGTTACTTTTGTTAACACATAAATGAATTATAATGCTTGATCAGGCATACAAAAATAGACTGCATGGGAAACCGGCCGCACGTAGCGAAATCGATTGTTGATAAATTAAAGAGGAACACAGGATTGTGGATGTGCATTCGAATTCGCGCTAAAATGAATCATCAATATACTAAATTCAGTGCACATTCGAAAAACCGTACGCTAATTTTGTTTACGACTGAATGCACCTTTATAGTAAAAGAATGACCAATTGTTCAATAGAAAACGGGATTGTAAATATTCATGCTATTTCGCACGAAAACGAATGCATCTTTTACAAATTAGTGCATATTTAATTCCGTTAACCTCCGGGAAATGTTTTCCCGGCCAATTTCATCACAAATATATTCAATGTCATTAACACGCATTCAAATTCACGCACTTCCCCCTAATTCAATCAAACTAAGGTCCTTTTTAGCTACTATTGCATTTAATTTCGTGTTTGTGTACACATGATTTTGTTCTTTTCATTCAGGTTCGTTTTAGTCATTCTATTTTCATTCCTTTTTTTTAAATTTCCATTGAAGACTACATTTTTTAAAATCCTTCATCTGAATTTCTACTACCTATCTACAATTGATGAAATCAAATTAAAGCCGTGTTCGCACTGGATAAACATTTTGGGTAACTTTACCATGACGCCGGGTAACATTCCGATGGGTTAATCTTCTCACCGTCCGCACTTGGATTTAAGTGACGCGGGTATAATTGCCGAGACCATGGGTAAACAATAAAGAGGGCGCCCTGCATGACCTATGACCGCCACTTGACGACCGGATTGTCTGTTCCGATCCCGACGCTAGGGCCGTGTCCGAAGTGTCTAGAGCTACGGTACGGTCTACGGGTGCACGGTTGTAAATAGGCCCAAAATTGCTTGCGCCGACCAGATCACATTTTGCATGCCCGGGAAATAATTTTCTAAAGAGCATTTTGAGAGCCATGCATTTGAAGGATTGTAAAAATACAGTGTACCACCTCGGTCCGGGAGTGCGAGCTTCTAATTCTGAGCATTTGGGATGAATCTGGCCCTGGAATTGGCACTACTTGGCTCTTGAGCGAGAGGGTATTTTTTTCAAAATGGACGCTTTGCAGATTTGGCTTCTGCACTAGTTTTAGGGCAAGGGCTTCACTAGTTTTAGGGCAAGGGCGTCACTTAAATCCCTGCCCCCTATGGTTATGCAAGCGGCCACTATTTGCATAATTAATATTACAACCACCCAAACAAAGACGTCAAATTACCTGTACAAAACGTTCTACATTTCAGAATCTTCCAAGAGAGCCCTACTGCAAACTTAAAGTCCATTTGTTGTTGGATTTGCTCAGAGACCCACAACAACTAAAAAACACTGTCGAGTGAAACAGGCCACCTTTATCAAGCTGCTGACAGTAATCTCGACAGAAAGTCACCTTGGCTGGAATGAACAAATTCAACTATTGTGCTTCTTGTTTTGGCTTGCGTGTGGATCAGCATACAGGGTAGTCTCTGCAGGCACAGGTATTCCCCGCTCAACCACCTGTGATATAGTTCACAACGTCTTGAAGAGAGTATTGAATGGCATCAGAACCAAAATTAAACTGCCACAGCAAGACGACATCCTGCAATTTCTCACGGGTTCTGTCGATTAAAAGGGCTGTGGGTAGCATAGATGGTACCCACATCAAGATCATGCCTCCCAACATAAGACGTGAGGACTATATAAATCATAAACTCTTTTACTCCATTAATATGCAAGAAGTCTGTGATCACAGAGGAGTATTCCTGGATATATTTGCTGGGTATCCAGGCTCAGTCCACGATGCACGAGTTTTGAAGTGTAGCCCATTATACCGCCAGAGGGATTATCCACCTGAAGGCTACTACATTATTGGAGATACAGCGTATCCATGCCAGTCCAGACCTCTGGCTATTCTCACTCCATACAAGGCTCCCGTCTCTCCCATACAAGGAAGATACAACTACCACCTCAGCAGGGCAAGAACAATCATTGAGAGGGCTTTTGGTCAGATGAAGACCAGATGGAAGAGCATCTTCACAAAGACACTTGAAGTAAGAAAATGTACTTGACTATACATGGTTTTTTATTTGAGAGTGACTTCAAAAATTGCACCATGCACCTGGATAGCATCATTCAAGTTGACAATTGACCAATGGGTGTAACTCACACAAGCGCAAACTGTGAAATCAAGTAAAATCGGAGACAGATATCATGTGAAAAGTTAGTGCAAAAAGTTAGATTTTCGTAGGAGTTTGTCAAGGGTGTGTGGCTACGCGTACATGATTGATAAATAATTTTTTTTTAAAGGAAATCGTTGGGGGATGGGCTGTCCTGAAAGAAAAAAAAATCTGTTTGCCAACATCTTAATACAAAGTATCATAGATAGATCCCACTATTCATTGTTTTTATTCATCACAATTTCCAGGAATTTTGTTCATAATTTTCAAACGTGTAGTAATACATAATTGTTCATGTCCATTTAGATTTCTCCTGTTCTGGCACCGAAAGTAGCTGTTGCGTGTGCAATTATGCATAACGTGTGTATTTTATCTGGTGATGAGTGGGGATAGGAGGCAGAAGATGTTGAAGATTATCCTCCCATTGAACAACCTGTCATGGAGCCGAAAATTGAAGCCCTATATTGTGCCAATGTATAGATTACTATGTGCCAAATGAGTTACATTGTGTTTGGGTTGGGTTGTGTTATGGAAGGCTGTAGCCCATGTTGATGTCAGGTCCCCAAATATAAATTATTTTTATGTGCAAACAAAAAATCAGAAGCAAATTTGACACAAATTTCATGAAAGAGGCAGCATCAAAAACAAATCTTCATTTACTTTTCATGTGCCTTCATTTCAACTAACTGCGGCAACAAGACGCCCCATGAGGCCAATGAGAGCATTAATTTGATTCTGTATCCGTTCGTCTTGATTGCGCAACAGACAACTTTGCTCTTTAATTATCTCAACGACTGTATCATTGGCATGTTTTTTCTTTTTGGACGGAGGACTAGATACAGAATCTTGCTCTTCGATTGAAATGGATGCAGCCTGTTCCTCTGGAAATGTCTCTAATGAAGAGACTAGACAGGGCGGAGCAATGATAGGTCTTCCCCCTCGAAATACAGCCAAGATACTGTTGTGTCTTCACCCTCCTCAGTTCCTTTTCCAGTTGGTGGGTGCTTCAGTTCCTATTCACAGTGAAAAGTTAATTTAATAAGCCCAATCTTAAAACTCGTCTCAATAGGAAAAATACATTATTTTTCTTTTATATATCTTGTGACTCGTCCTTCTTTGAATGTTCCTTTTTGTTTAAAGTCATGTTGAGTCTTCAGTATATTCATTTAATCCTTTTTTTAGTCCTATATACAGACCGTTGCCATCATACATTCAAATCTAATGACATGTGAAAAATATTAAAAATTTCATTTTTGCTACATGAAAACAACAATTTGTCTTTGATAGACATGTGTACAAGACAAACTAAAAGACATGCACTCTGAATGATATAAGTGCAATATGTGGTATGTATACAGAGATAGAAAGGATACTTACAACATATAAATAGGAAATTTACCTTGTACTTCTGGGATAAGTTAGTCCATTTTTGCGTGCTTGCTCAGCAGTCACCTTGCCCAGAAGGTCCATCTCCTTTAGTATTCTTAATACAAATACAAAATTAAATGTCTGTAAACATTGAAATATTAAGATGAAAAACAGCTCATAGACAAAGAGTTGACAGAACTTCAGAGTAAAACCATGTCAGATGCACATTTAAAACATATCTGAAACCGGTATTGAACAAATTGGGTTTAAACATGTTCACGGTCATTTGAAACTGTTACGGGTATTTATGAACAGTTTTTAATACAATTTTTCAAGATACATGAAAGCATTGCGGGAAGCCCCTCGTTTGCCAGTTTTAAATTTGGAGTAGTGCATTTCACGAAGCTGAATGAACTTGCGGCTCTCATCTTCAGTCCCTATAATTGATAAAAAAAAGAATAACAAAACTCAATACACATTGGTCCATACTTCCATCTTAACATACATGTACATGTATAGGATAGAAAATCATGTAGAAATTATGTCACTCTAAGTTAAGCTATAATGTGCATAGTATTGGCAACAGAATTGCAAGAGAATAATAAAATAGTTTTACCTCATAAGCAACATCAGCTTTTAAGAATTGTTTGATGAAAGTGAACATTGGTTTTTATATGGTACTGTAACAACCGCACAGGATTTTTAGTACAAAATCACTGTTTTATTACCCTATCTCTGTTAAAGCAAAATCTACCGAAATGCACCAAGCTGTTGCAATTGACAGTATGCATTAGCAATAGCATATTATAAATGTACGTATCAATTGTGGGACCCTGAACTTTGGAAGAATCGTACAGGGGTTGTGATAAATGCCCTGCATGCCAGGGCCGGGATCATGCAGGGGTTGTAAAATAATGCCCTGCATGCCGGTACCGGGGTATAGCCAGGGATGTACAAAAAGCAAGTCCCCAGCCCGGCGGGGCAGTATAGACGGGATTATCTCGATGGGCCAATTTTACATCCACGGCCAAGTCCCCGCTTGTCCCGGGTTTTACATCTACTTATCAGCTTTTTCTTGAACAGGCCCTACAATAGTACACCCCTCCCCCCGTACATAACGTTGACTTAGTAATTATAAACAGACGACCAATACCATGACACGTACACTAGCCCAGGCTCTACTCTGAACAGTTTGCTAGGCACTACTCTACTCTCATGTTAAATTTCTGACCCTTTTTTCACAGAATTTTACTTTATACACTAGGCCACATAATTCAAGACGTGGACCAGAAACAAAACACCGGGAAAAAGTTCCGTATCAACTTTTTCATTCATAATCATAAGTAAAGTTATGATGAAATATGTGACCCAGCACGAGTAAATGAGACACTTTGCGGCAAAAATAAAAATTGAGATTTTGATTTCATCATTTAAAGCTTGTTTAGCTTTGAAATCAAAATCTCAAATTTTATTTTTGCCGCAAAGTGTCTCATTTAGTTGTGCTGGGTCACATATACTCAAAATGATTGACACTGACAGTCATTACTCTTTTTTTTAATTAAATGAGTGAAAAAGTGGTGGCCGGATACAGGAACTTTGCCACAAAACGCTCTTTCATCAAAGGACAAATAATTCATTGGACAAAACACTTACATTTATGAGTTTCAATGGTTTCTGCAAGGCTAGTCATGCTGGTTTTGCTAGTCATGCTTGTAGTCGCACTTGCTGTCAGTCTCTCGGTCGTTATTTTGAACTTTGCGGCCATGAGCAGCTGCTAGCTAGACAACTTCTCTTACGGCTAGATTTTTGTGACGTTGTAGCAGTAGCTGTAGCTCTAGACGGCATTTCGGACAGCGCTACAAAATGGTCGACGTAGACAATAGTCGTAGCTGTAGCTCTAGACACTCGTTTCGGACACGGCCCTAGCTCTCAACATTATTTTCTTCGTTCAAGTCATTCGACCGGGTGATGGAAGATTTAACCGAGACGTCGCGTCCGTACTGGATTTTCTGGCTCGGTTAAACTGACCTGGTCAATCTTTCTGGGCACCTTTGGCTCGGTTAAACTACCCACGCGGCGTGGGTAAGTTACCTGTGAGGAAAGTTACCCAGGCTGTTCGCACTGGACTTGAAATGGGTAAGTTACACATTGGCTCGGTTAGTTTGCCAGTGCGAACAGGGCTTAAGACTCATCGAAGCACACATTAATGTTTTGCTATAGTTTTGTTTTCTTTTTCGTTTATGGAAAATAGATTTCAAATTAAACATGAATTGTTGCATGTTTAATTCGAGGAAGCTGTATGGCAATAGTTTTTTTTACTGGCACTTGGGTTTTTCTTGTTTCTTTACGTCACGTGTATTGTCTTAATTCCTTGTGCTTTGTTACCCCACGATTAAAGTTAAAGCTTGTACACTGTGTATCTAGAAGGATGTTAAGTAAAGTTTGAAACGTTACGGTGATAAGTTTGCCATGAAATATTTCGCTATAGCCGTCTGATCGTTTGCACTGGTCTTTTTTTAATTTTTATTTCTGCTGATGTTTAGACCATGTCAAAATAAAAACTAACAAATATTTTTAAGAAACAAAAGATTTAATTATTCAGTTATACTGTCCACGGGCAGGCATCTTTTCGTTCAAAATCGCTCTACTTAAAGGTTTAAATAAGGCAGAATTAGTGTACAAATAAATTCTCCTCAACATATCTGCCTTTTTATTGGCAAATACGAAATCATACCATAAAACAATTTGAACGTGAACATTTGAAATTTGTTTGCCAATTGATGACATCGAACGGGAGCCAGCAGCGTCGTGCTGCTGGCTTTTACGAAAGTGAATGATCTTTCCGACCTCATGAATTTGAATGACCAAACTTGGCCAATGAATGCTAACTGCGGAAATTACTTCTTTTCACTGTTGAATGTTAATGCATCGGAGCATTCATTTTCAAATGAGATGGAATGAGCCGGATATTAAATTGATTGAATTTATGTTTAAATTCGCCGGGAAAACCTATATTAACATTTGGTTGGTTAAAATAGTTGGTAAAAATGTTAACCAACAATGTGTACATTTTTCCAATTTGACCAATGTTTGGTACATTTTATCTTGAACTCGTTTTTTTACAATTTTTAAACCAACTGTTAACCAACGGTTGTTTAAAACGAGTACATTTACCCAACGTTGGTTACCTTTGGTTAAAGATGATCAACGTTGGGTAAAATTAATACACCGGTTACAAGGTGAACCACACAGCAGTTGGTTAAACAATTGTTTAACAAATTTACCCAACGTTAGGTAAAATGTATCCAACATTGGTCAAATTTGAAAAAAATACACATTGTTGGTTACAATTTAACCCCCCACACACACCTACAACTTGAATACATGTTTTGAGAGTGTGGGGAAGTCCTGAGTCGATCAATGCCACTTTGCTCAAGAAGTCCAGAGTAGAGTCGTGCAAAACGGCTGTTTCTTGTAAGCAGTTTGCTACTTTTCTGATTTGACATATACTTGTTTGTAGATACCGTTTACAACATTTTTAAATCGCCATTCTTACAGTTCTTCCAGTATTTAAAGTGTAGGAATCATTGGCGGCATGCTTCGAGCAGACACAACATTTCGTAATTCTAATTCACAACTATTTCGCTAATAGCGAACCTAAATAGATTGATGATAAATTAAAAGGAACACATGAGGATTGTGGATGCGCATTCGAATTTGCGCTAAAATGAATTATAATTATATACTAAATTCAGTTCACATTCGGGGAATCGTACGCTGATGTTTTACGACTGAATGCCGCGACACCTCAGTATGCCTTTTTATGGAGACAACAAAACACACGATAGACAATGAACTAGTCAGGCACTTACCCTGCCACGCCGCCAATATCATCAGGTTTGGATGCCATGGATGTTTGTTTCTTTTCCCGATTCTTTCTCGTGTTTTTCTTGCTACCGCGGGTCTTTTTTCTCTGCTGGCTTTTCACTGTATCTGGCTCCTTGGCATCGGCTCCTTAGCCGTTCTGCTGATCTGTACTCTTTCCGTTATCCATAGTTTCCATTTTTAAGCTCCCAAAATGTTTCAGTCTGGAGCAATATCACTAGCGTGTATAATTTTGATGCACTATCATTGATCGCGAATATACGTACTCAAGGGAATTTCCCCTTATGCACCAACATGATCGATTTTGTGTAATTGAAGGAATTGAATCCATAACTGATAATTTTCAATTATTTGTACATGTAAAAGGAGAAATCCTGTTAGTTCTATACATGTTGCAACTCAGTTATAAGACCTTAAAATAACTCTTTTTTTAACGTTTGAGAAGGAGACTTTTTTTAAAGAATAGATTTTAAGGTTTTTTACAAATTAAACAAAAATGACGCCAGTAACTTTAGCCTATTATCGATACCGAGTTTACTGTACCGAGTAATCTTTTTGCAGATGCCTGATGATGTCATACACTCAAAATAGTTATGACCGTCAACCTCTACTTCGAACGAGGAATTTCAATTGGAGGTTACTAGACAGCATAAGTTGAAACATTAATCAATTGGAATTAGGACTATTTCCCTGTAAACCAATTTACAGATTCGGCGTTGAGTTTTCTTTTGTTTTTTGTTTTGTTTTCGTCATTTTGTATTGTTTGTTTATTGGGCTATGGGCGTGTCAAAACAGTATTCTTCATTCGATGACTTTATTGTTGATACGTTGTTGAAGAATTTTGACGATTTGGCGAGATAACAAATTGAGTTCTTTGTAAAGTTAAAGCAATGTCTTCGCTAGAACCCACTCCCATCTTATGCACGGGCGGTGATGACCGCAAGAAACAACCGGCAGACAGAATGACAGAAACAGCGCCGCCTCGCGACCCACGGGAGTAGGGTGGCAATGTATTTTCACTGAAAATTAAAAATTAGGACCGCTTGCCTAAGCTTTCTTGGCGACCACCAGGCTTGCCTAAGCCTTCTGGGGACCCACAGGCTTGCCTAGCAACATTTACCAGAACAATTTACTGGTGTTATACTGAAAATGAACTCATCGTTTACCCCAAAACGAAAAGAAAAGGTTGAGTATTTTCAGCATTTCTTATCGTTTTTGTTTTACATATAAATCGGACTATGGTCCGATACTAGTAGAAGAAATAGTAGCCTATTTGAAATCTATATACACGTACATAGAAAGCCATGTAGACGTTTCAACTGATAACAAAGTGTTGTCTTATTTCGCACGTTACGTAATTTATATTTTTTTTCCTCTCTACAAACAAAAATAATTGTCTTTATGCTAAATTGAAACCCAGATGTAAAACGTCGAAAGAACGTACCACTACAGGTTCTTTCTAGAACCATTCTTCATCTTATTATTCAATGAACCCACAACAAAACCTTCCGCAGGGAAGTCACTGTGCTCCGTTTGAAATAACGCAGATTAAAACGCAATTATCTAATCCACTTCTAGCAAAGTAAGTCCAATATATATAATTAGTGATTTATAGAAGTACACAAATGCCTTAAAATAAATGCTTAATACATGTATACAACCTAACTTAACCTAAAGGGATCGTATACGTTTGGTAATTACTCCAAAAATTAATGGCAATAACAACTTTATAAAAACAATAAAAAACAGCTTTGGATAGTATAATGCATTTTTAGAAACTTTTCACTTCGAAGCACTGCGGTTATGGAAAAATATATCACTTTTTATCCCCTAAAATATCTATCTGAGAAGCGTTACTGCAGTGACGTTTCTCATATTGTGAATTCCAATGCAGATTATTTTTCCAGTGTGGACACAACCGCTCAAGATTATCTCAAAATCGCTACCACCTTTTGAAATGATATTTATACAGGTTAGTTTTATGGTATACATGTATATCTATAACAATATAGGATTGAAACAAACAGCGTTGACACAACCGCTCCAGATTTTCGGCAATATCTCAAAATCGCTACCACCTTTTGAAATGATATTTATACAGGTTAGTTTTATGGTATACATGTATATCTATAACTATATAAGATTAAAACAAACAGTGGGTTCCAATTACCAAACGTATACGATCCCTTTAAGCATATAAGTGAAGATCTCGAAATAGATGATGTCGAGTGTATATGGGTTGAAATTAAGTGTAAACAAAGACAGCCTGTTCTTATCAGTTTTATTTATAGGCCTCCTTCAAGCTCTGTCGAATTTATGGAAAAACTGAGTGATATCCTTAATAAGGCCTCATGTGAATGTAAAGAAATTATTACAACTGGGGACTTATGATGTTTCAGAGGAACACGATAGTATACAAACACATCCAATTATTTCTTGTTTTAGTTTGTTCCAAATGGCGCAACTCATACATGACCCAACACGTGTCACTGAATCTACTCAGATGTGAGCGATGCCCTAAAGATTGAAAACATGTTTTAGTAACACCAATTCACAAGGGAGGAGATAAATGTAGTACAGGTAACTATCGGCATATCTACTCAAACTACCATCGATCTCATTTTTAGTTCCCACCCAGAGCTCATAAAGGACTGTGGTAATTTACCAGTACTAATCAGTGATCATTATCTTGTTTATGGGCTACATAGTTGGAAAACACCAACAATAAAGGGTCGTTCAATAAATTATCGATGTCTAAAAATATAGACAGTGATGCATTTACGGACGATCTCCGTAATGCACCATGGCAAGATGTTTTTGGCTGTTATGTTGTTGATAATGCGTGGTGTATATGGTACTCCATATTTATGAGTATTATTAACTTCCATGCGCCAGTCAAAACAAAACGCATTCGGGGTGGCTCACTACCGTGGCTAGATAGCGAAATTCATAAACTTATGCGGCAACGCGACCGTGTACACAAAATTGCAAAGTACACAGGCTTACAAATCCATTGGGATTCATACAAAAACCTTCGGAACAATGTAACTAATAAAATTCGCAGTAAAAAGAGTAATTACTACAAACCCGCCATAGAAGAAAATAAAAGCAATTCATCTATGCTGTGGAAAACTCTAAAGGAGGTACTCCCTAAGAAACAAAAAAATGTACCAAATTCGATTACTTCCCCAAATGGGAAAAATATTGACGATATTGCCGACATTGCTGATACATTAAATGAACACTTTTCAACAATTGGCAAGCGTACTGCTGGAAACTACCCTTTGCGTGAACTTGAAATAGATGACAATACTGACGCCTCTATTTTTTATTCTTTTGACGAAGATTGCCTAGTATTACAGAAGAGTTTGTTCAAAAGCAAATATTATCCATGTCGGTTGGGAAAGTAACAGGTCCGGATGGAATTAGTGTTAAAATGATTAAAATTGCTTCACCTTATATCATTAAATCTTTAACTCATATTTGTAACCTGTCTATAAAGCGGTGGTCACATCTTACGGTCATGAACGTAGTTGAACGTAGTATGGTGTGACCGTAGTTGACCGTAGTAGACCCTAGTAGTCGTAGTTAAACGTAGTTAAACGTAGTGGACCGTAGTTCTGAACGTACTTAGACCTTGAGGAAAGCCATGATTTGGCCGTAGTTAGCCAAAAAGTTTTTAACATGTTGAAAATATTTCTACGGTCACCTTGAATGCCTAAACCGTACTGTGAGCCTAGTATATACGTAGTTAACCCTAGTTGACCCTAGTTGGCCCTAGTTGACCCTACTTGACCGTAGTGTGGACCGTAGTTGAACCTACTTGACCGTAATGTGGACCGTAGTTGACCGTAGTTGACCGTAGTAACCACGGCACTACGGTTGAAGTACGGTCAACTACAGTCTACTACGGTCAAATGAACTACGTTCAACTACGTTCAACTACGTTCATGACCGTAAGATGTGACCACCGCTTTAGATGTGAGCGATGTCCTAAAGATTGGAAACATGCTTTAGTAACACCAATTCACAAGGCAGAAGATAAATGTAGTACAGGTAACTATCGGCCTATTTCTATACTGCCAATTATCTCTAAGATTTTGGAAAGATGGGTGCACTCATCCGTATATAAATGCCTTGATGAAAACAATCTGATTCCTAGTTGCCATTCGGGATTGAAGCACCCTACACGACTTAACAAACAAGTGTTTTGCGGCCATGGAGAATGGACAAGTTACAGGCAGTGTGTTTATAGATCTCAGTAAAGCATTTGATTGTGTTGATCGTGAAATCTTACTAAAGAAACTAGAAAGGATGAACATGTCATCTTCTGTAATTAATTGGTTTAAGTCGTACCTAAGTGATCGTAGTCAGTCTGTGAATATTGGCGGCACCATATCAAAAGTCCTGTCCGTAAACACTGGTGTTCCGCAGGGGTCGATACTGGGTCCACTTGTATTCATTGTTTATACTAGCGATCTTCCATTTTGTATTGCCCCAAACTGCAACTTATTATGTACGCTGATGACTCCACATTAACGTGTAGCTCCTCCAACATTAATATAATAGAAAGTAGCTTAAATACAGCTCTTACTAGTTTTCACGTAAGAAACAAGCTAGCATTAAATGCCCCAAAAAACAAATGCATGCTTATTGGTACAAGGCAGAAAATATGTAATGTTTATTTAAATGTATGTATTGCTGGTAGTCGTATTGAAATGTGAAGTCTTATAAATGTCCGGGTGTAGTTATTGATGAAGCATTAAGTTGGGGCCCACATGTCGAATACGTAAGAAAAACTGTTGTATCTAAATTAGGTATACTAAGAAGAATCCGCGATTGTGTTCCCCAACACAGCCTACACACACTATTTGTAAGTTTAGTTATGCCAACATTAGAGTATTGTTGTACCGTGTGGGGAGGAAGATACATATCTCACGATAATATGTTAAACAGATGTCTCAAAAGAGCCGCGCGGATAGTCCTCAAATGTACCTTCCTCACCCCTTCAGAGGATATGTTTGCTCGTCTTAATTGGGCTCCTTTTTCAAAAAGAGTCGAGTCAAAAAAGGCTATTCTTGTCTTCAAAAGTCTCAACAAAATGACTCCTTTGTACATGACAAATATTTTCACACCACTTACAGTTATTCGCAAAACAAGGCAATCAACCCACACGGCACTGAAAGTTCCTTTTGCCAAAAAAGAATGCTACACCACAAGTTTCGCTGTGAGGGGTGCAACTATTTGGAATAATCTGCCCGAACAATTGCGAACATTGGACTCATTAAGCACATTTAAATCGGAGCTCCGACATGTCATCCGTTAGATATTATGCCAATTGCGCTGATCTACGGATTAACGATGTATGCAGGGCCCCAATGAAAACTGTTTGGGCACACCCTGGGTAAAGAAATGGAATAAATAAATATACAATAACTTTAACGTATATATGTACATGTGCATGTACATGTACAGAAAAAAAATGCTTTAGTTCTCAACATTTTTCAGAAGTTCAGATGTACATGTAAGGGTTGGCAGTTGAACATTTTATTCACAAGAAATGAACTAAGTAATATTCTTGCATATTTTTATTTTGTTTGTACATTATAATTCAGGAACAAATATCTGAAATGGTCTGAATATTAACTTAACAATTTTTGTTTTCGTTAATTCCCCCATCCCCAGCGCAAATAAGCTGTGACGTCACTAACTCACCACGTCATGTTACATTACGTGACCCACGTACTTTAGATACCTAGGACTTTTATCTTTTAACTGCACAAGGCAAAGTCATCTTTTCGGCGAATTTTTTTAAATTGTACATTATATGACAACTTACCTTTTGTGACGTTTGAAAGTAACAATACATTATTTTGAAGATAACAGTTTTAAAAGAATGGTTGTGTTTGGACAATCATGTAACCGTATTTGGGAGGGGAAAATACATTTTAAAAAAACCCACAAATTATTTTGGAAACCCTTAACTTGAGGAAACCAGGTTGATATTTGTTTCAGTCAAGCCTTAAGTTACGAGTGTTGGCCATTTAAAGTTATAATATACCATTTTAAATTTGTGCACTTTTATTGCGTCACTGATTCTTGGACTTCTTTTATTATAGGCCTATTCTTCAAAATAAGAGCATGTCAGAAGGAATAATTTTACATGGAGTCTGGAGTCATCATTACATCAAGTAAACATTTGAACAATAATTTGGTTTGCTACTTTTTTTGAATACAGTTGTAGAAGGTATACTATCCCTTCAATTTACATCCACGGTAAGAAGTTTCAATCATAACCAAGTTGATTGTGGGAGGATGTAGATGAGAATCATGCAGTTCATGTATGTAGCACAGGCAGTAACAATTTTCTCTCTCCCTAAATTATTCGGATTAATAAAAACATTTGAATGATGCGAAGTGCAATAAAGTCCTAGATAGTTAAGCAAGCATTAGTACCTCTGCCGCCTGCTGTTTTGTTCTTGACAACTGTGGCAATTTAAGTCTAGATTCGTAGGAAATGTGGAGACATTAAATTCGAGTCTAGTGTCAGCAAGTTTGGCACCAACAGGCACCGTTAGCGCTAGAGGACGCTATACCTATTTTTACCTGACACAAGCACACAAAAGTTAATGGTATCATGTCAGGTTATGCTATCATTACTACTTCCTCTTACTATACCCCCTACCCCGAGAACAAATACGGTATAATTGCAACAAAATGTACCACGCGTACGGTTTCTACAGCAGACACAACCGATAATAGGAGCGCTGTTTGATTTGGGTAAACCTTTTTAATAATAACCGAACCAAATTAAACAGCACCTATTAACAGCCACACCTCAAGCAAGGCTAATCGGTGTGAATCCTCTCATGCTTTCTCAGCTCGCATTTCTCCATGTACATGTACATGTACTCCTTGCCGCAAAATGAGTACTCGGGACATTTGTTAAATTTGTTGACCCGCAGAAGGGAGAGCAATATTTGACTTTCATTTTTAAAAATAATAATTTTAAAACAACTTGATATACATGTACAGTGTGTATTAAGATATTTTGTGTTATTTTGTTAAGGAATTCATAACAATTGGTTAAGTTTGATCACAAAATGCTCTCTCTATTTAATAGTCGTTTGTGTGGTTTGTCTTGTGTTTTTTAAGGTCGTTACTGTGACTGAATGATCTTTCACAGATGTCGCATGTGTGCAGTTTCTCATTGGTGTGGGTCATCTGGTGTCGCTTGCGGTGTCCACTCTGCCTGAACGATTTTCCACAGGTGTCACATGTGTACGGTTTCTCATTGGTGTGGGTCTTCTGGTGTCGCTTGAGGAGTTCACTCTGCCTGAACGATTTTCCACATATGTCGCATGTGTACGGTTTCTCATTGGTGTGGGTCGTTTGGTGTCCCTTGAGGTGTCCTCTCTGCCTGAACGATTTTCCACAGGTGTCGCATGTGTACGGTTTCTCATTGGTGTGTGTCGTCTGGTGCTGCTTGAGGTGTCCTCTCTGCCCGAACGATTTTCCACACATGTCACATGTGTACGGTTTCGCATTGGTGTGGGCCATACATGTATTGTGTCCTTTGAGGTGTCTGCTCCGTCTGAACAATTTTCCACAGATGTCATATGTGTATGGTTTCTCTTTGGTGTGGGTCATCTGGTGTTTCTTGAGGTTTCCCCTCTGCCTGAACGATTTTCTACAGATGTCGCATGTGTACGGTTTTTCATTGGTGTGTGTCATCTGGTGTTGCTTGAGGTGTCCACTCTGCCTGAACGATTGTTCACAGATTTTGCATGTGTACTGCTTCTCGTTGGTGTGGGTCATCTGATGTCGATTGAGGATTCCACTCTGATTGAACGATTTTCCACAGGTGTCGCATGTGTACGGTTTCTCATTGGTGTGGGTCATCTGGTGTTGCTTGAGGTTTCCACTCTGCCTGAACGATTTTCCACAGATATCGCATGTGTACGGTTTCTCATTGGTGTGGGTCTTCTGGTGTCGCGTGATGTGTCTACTTAGCCGAAAGGATTTTCCGCAGATGTCGCACATGTATGGTTTCTCATTGGTGTGGGTCATCTTGTGTCGCTCGAGGTCATCATTTTGCTTAAACAAATTTCCACAGATGTAACATCTGAACGGTTTGGCATCGGTGTGTGTTATTTGATGTCGCTTGAAACAACATTTTACTGTGAATGTTTTGCTGCAGATGTCACACGACTGCACTTTCTCCTTGATGCGCATTTCACAGGTAAAACTAGGACTCTTTTCGGCCATGGTTTGGGTGCGTCTTAATTGCTGTCTTGCTGTATCCAAAATGTAATTCTTGTCTGCATCAGACTTCAAAATATATAAAGAAAACAAAAATAGCAAAAAGAGAGATTTTCTACAACAAAATATTAGGTGCCGTCACTCTTTGTGTTCATTTTATACGCATCATTTAGTGGCGTAAATATATATAATTATACATATATTTTTGGGGAGGTATAGTGTTATGTGTATTATGCTAATAATTGCAAAGAGTGAAAACCACTGATTTTAGATTGAAATAATGACACTAAAAAAAACCACCTAATTTTGGTGGAATTCGAATCGATTTCAATCTTTTTCGAATAAATTAATTTCACTCTAAAACGTCTGGTCCATAGTTTCAGACTGTGAATTATCACTCGATTGGAGTGAATGTTCATTGTCCATTTTCCATTTACACTTTCTTGCAATACTATTGCCCACTCCTTTTCCTAACCCCCCACACCACTCCCAGTCATATTTCTTTGTAAGTTCTTCCCAGTGATCTTCACCCTTGACCCCTTTCCTTGTGGTTTTACCCTTTCTGTTTTTGTTCCCCACCCAAATTCACACCCTTTTATCCCCTTGGTCTGTCTTTGATCCTCACTGACCTCACCCTTTATTCCCTCAGCCTAATCCTCCTTTTGTGAATTGTTCCTTTGGACTCTGTGCTTTCTCTTTTGTGTTTCTTCTGCTACCCACGATGTGCATCATGCTGTATGTTGCTCTATATAATATGTTCGTTTCTTGTACTCAGCCATTTTGTCTCTGAAGAAGATCTTGTTAAGATCGAAATTTTAGGCTCTCTTAACTTTAGCCATTAAGCAGTTTGCAGCAGTTTTAATCTTATTCTTTCGAAATAAGAGAGATGTGTCATTATTTGGCGGGGATTATCATATAGCACGGACGAAGTTCTATCAATTACAAGATTTGTTGGGCCATGTTGTTACATCGGTCGTCAGTGACTTAAAGTTAGCATGTATCAACACAAATTTAGTTGTAAACTTAGAATGTAACTAACGCTATACTAGTCATGTTTCATGAATACATATTAGTTACCAACTAGGCTAAGTAAGTTACTAGCCTTTTTAGTTGCCAACGAGACTACCTAAGTAATAAGGTTTTATGAATATGGCCTCTGGCTTACATGTGGTAGCAATTTTGTACAGTCTATGGAGAGTCACGAAATGTTTTCTAACAAAATTTGAACGGTTTCTCAGTCCCATATACGTATATCTTTTCATTTTTGACCTCCATTGAGATGATGGTAAAAACGTGGCGGAACGATGCAATATTCTTTCCAAAACATGTAAAAAGGTCTTACCTTGTGAAGCTGTGTTTGGTATTAGAGTGCATGGCGAAGTTAAGAAAGCGACAGCATTGAACTACGCGTGGTTACTGCCCGAGTGTCTCGTTTCCGCCACGGTTTCAGGTCAACTCGGTCCGTGACCAACTCGGTCCGAGTCAACTCGGTCCGTGACCAACTCGGTCCGTGACCAACTCGGTCCGTAACCAACTCGGTCCGTGACCAACTCGGTCCGTGACCAACTCGGTCCGTGACCAACTCGGTCCGTAACCAACTCGGTCCGTGACCAGCTCGGTCCCTATGGGAGATTGTACACAAAAACTTGTAACTGGCGATCTCGAGCGCGTGTTTTTGTACTTGAGATTTTCGTAGGTACGCACTTAAAATTTTCTGTTGCCTCAATTTCTAGGCAGCATGTGGACGGCTCGGGCCTGGGAGAGCTTGTGGAGCTTAAATAAAAATAAGACGAAACTTTGAAATAAAAGTTTCACGCACGACCCAGTGTACGTGTGCCGGGGTATATGGCATGCAGCTGGGTGCGCGCAGTGCGGCGCGGTACGGTGCGGACTTTGTGAAGAAAATGGCCGGCGTTGCGATGGCTAGATCATCTTTAATCAAAAGTCGACATGAGACACGAATGTGCCATGAAATAATGAATACACAGACTCAACAAGTGTCGTTTGCAACATGGATTGGTCAGGCAAGTTCTAGTCTTACAGTTTTATTTCAGATAAATTTGCGTATATTAAATTTAACAGTTAACTCATCTAAAATCGGTGAACAAGTACTACTACTAGTTGGCATAACAATTATTGCATGTACATTATATCCTTCTTATTCCTCCATGATTATGCAGGCCTCGGCCTTAAGCTTTTTTGTTACTAGCCCACCGGGCAAGTTACCCAAGTTTTTTACTAGCCCGCAGGAATTTGTACTAGCCCACTGGATATTAAAACTAACTTATATTAATTTGGCTTTATTATATTTTGTTTTTCTTTAAACCTTGCTCCCTACTGTGTACAAAATCATATTAAAATTAGAGGATTCAATTAAGTTAAGAGGGCCTAATAAGATCTTCTTCAGAGACAAAATTAGAGGATGCAAGACTGTTGTTACGATTACGAATAAATAAAATGATTTCCAAACTGAAAAAAGGCTGTATTGCGCGAAATATAATACAGCGTTGCTATACATGTATAATTTAGTGTTTTAGTGTTTTCTAAAAATGGTAAATAAGTTGTGCATAATTTAAAAATCATTGTTAATAAGTAAATACATGTATAAGTATTGGCACTACCCAGCCACCCTGCCCATCCAAAAATACCAAGTTCTAACCGTCTAACGTCCAGTCGGGACTGTTCCACACAGGTGGCTACATGCCCGCAGAACTTGCTTTGGGGTCTTCACCTCTGCTTCCAGCGCGTCCCAAAGCTTGTGAAGTTTGCCATGTACCCGCTTGAACTTCTTCCGCTGGTGTCTGGCGAGCTTATACTCGCTGACGAGTCGTATCTGGACAGTTACCAGCTTGGCCTGCTTGGCAAGCAGACACACGAGCTTGTAAAACTCCAGAGTGGCGGTCCTGGCGGCGTTGTTGAGGGCGCGGTGCCAGCCCTCAACATCGTTGTTCGTACGGATGGATTGGCGGTAGGCTGTCCAGCTTGCAGGGCTCCATACGTCTGACGTTATCCACGTCTTCTCTACATACTGGAAAACCTTTATTTAAAAAAGTGAGAGTACACATCTGTAAAACACTAAATTTGAGAAGGTGTTTAACGTTTGCTGTATTTTGAAATACAAATCAGCGCAACTTGTACATTCGACTGACAAAAATAATGTCTGTTTGAAAAGTGTTAACAATATGCTGTAGAGAAAAACGTACAAAATTGGGACTTTACAATGTACGTTGTAGTTGGCTTGAAGAAGTCACACAAGTTAAAAGAACAATTAAACACTGCAGTTAGACACTTAACATACCCTATTTAGTGACTCATTGCGTTCTGCCTTCTGCTTCAGGTCCTGGAACAAGATGGGGATGTGCTCGCTGGGCATGTATGGCAGAGACAGTAGCTTGGAGACCAGTTTGAAGATGTTGTCCCTCTGCTGGTAAGCCGCCTGAAGACCTGCTCCCTGCACGTGCCGCCATACTGCCTGCTTCCAGTGAAACACACAGCCGTGCAGTGTTACGCGAGGAAAAACCTCAGCTAATGCACGCCAGCATGCAGATTCAAAGTCCAGCAGACACTGCTGCACCTTGAGATCCTAAGAGAAAAGAAGTTCAATGAGTATTGGAGTAAAAAAATACATGTTTCAAGTAAAATGGCATTAAAATGCAACCATCATTTCACAAAAGGGATAAGTAGTTAAATTTGGGCATCTCGTGTCACAATACCGAAATCAGAATGCTCAATAAATGGGTCGGGTAAAGAACAAGATGAGTAGGACCTCAAAGATATAGTACATATTGCAATGCAAAAAGGTTTGGTTGCAGATACCTACTGCATCTGGGATGGATTAAGGTCAATACTAATGTTCAACTTAATTTCATGAATAAACAAGTCCTCTGTGCTATTATTCTTACCCCTCCCTCTTCTAGGACACACTCTTGCACTGCCTCGAAGACCTTCTTGTAATCCTTCTTCCTCCTCGAACTCATCAAGACGAAGCACAGTGGGACCTGCTTGATGTCGTCACCGCACTTCACGAAGGCATGGATGGAAAATAATTGGGTGAATGGTTTTTTCACCACCTTAAAAGTACCATCAACATACCACCTCTTGGCTGTTGCGAGTGTGCGGAGTTGGTGAGATGTTGCGAAGAGCAGATGTCGCTGACGTCCTCGATGAATATCTCTTCTCAGAAAACCTGAGAAAAGAAATAAAATCAAACGAAATACACTATGACGTGACGTATCTTGTGCACAGGTCATATTGATGCACCCAATGACATGTAGCAGACATGTCGAGGCGGGCTAGAAAGTCGTCAATGAGATCGATCGGGTTGCATTCACTGTGTGGTGGCCAATGGTTTAGGCAATGGAGGGAAAGTTATTTTTCTGTTACAGTAGTGTTTCAGCTTTTTCACAATTTTATAAAACATCATCACTTACCATCGGGTAGGAAAGCATTGTCAACTTCAAACTGCAGGTCCACAGGATCCTTCGGCCTCATTCGCTGCCTCTTCCGATTTGCCTGGCGAGACAGGCAAACGGGTCTGGGGAGGCCTAGAAGTGGTTGGTCACCCACGACATCGATGAGAGCCTCGTTGACGATGGCTGGAGCTGGCCTGAAGATGTCTGCTGCAGCCTTGTCTTTGATGTCGGCAATCAGCCTGGCGATCACATCGTCTCCAGGCCTTCCTGGATGCTCGTGTTGGTGTGGTCCCTTATGGAAAAGATCCCCTTTCTGTATTACAGAGGCGCCACAGGTGAGATGTCTGTTGCGTACAGCACATCTGTATGTTTTAAAGAAAACAAAATTAAGAATACAAGAAAAACAATTTTTATATATGTGTTACATTGTAGTTTTTAAAAACAATTCAAACTTTTTTGATTTTCTATACGTACGTTGTCAGAAAAGTTTCGGGCACATATGTGTTTTTTGGAAAACACAAATTATTGAATTATTTTGTTGATCTTTCTCTCTTTCAGATTTCTGAAATTTGAATGACTCTTACCTCCAGTATGTCTTGTCTTCTGTCTTCGTCTTCAGGGTATATGTGTACCCAAGCGAATCGATCAACTTGGGGCGGCCCCGTTGTGAAGATACCTTGATAACTTGGTAGGTGACTTCATCATCTTCTGCAACCGAGGCATCAGTGACTTCATCCTCCTCCATGGACTCCTCCAAAACCTCCTGCACTTCCTGGATCGAAACATCTGCAGCAAGTAGATCGGCCTCATCATCAGTGGACTGACGTGAACTTTCTGCTGCTGGTGGACCCTTCAAATAAAACAAGTGGTGAAACAAGTGTCTTTGTTAATTGTGAGAAACAGTAAAATTAGGTTTCAGACATGATGCCAATCATTAAAATGTCAGTTGTATTTTAGAAGGATACCGGTACTCCTTTTCGAAAGTAACAGTGCCGCATTTTCAAAATATGCTTTTAATCTATTGGAAATTTGTATACATGCGCTTAGAACTTACCATTGCCTCAAGCAGAAGATCCAGCGGCTCAGGTCCCTGGGCATCTGGTGGAGGTGAATTTTGTCTCTCCCTGACTTCCATTCTTGGCTCCTCCTCGTCGATGTTCATTGGCTCATCTGCCTGGGCATGCTAAAAAGAAAACAAATTATGATATATCCATGTAAACAAACACAGAATCAAACAAAACTGAAAAGGCTAAAATGAGAACACCACTGAACAAGCAAGTCTTAAAAAAAACCAAAAAAACTTCAGCATAAAATTCAGCTACTTCTTTGTCACCGTTGTAAGTTTAGTTTGGAAAAAACACATTGTTGGAGATTTCATAAACTTAAGTTTCTGGTCTTAACTTATCAGGCTTGCAGTAACATTTAAAAAACCACAGAAACCTCTGAATTAATTATACTCACAATTGCTGTAAGCTCTGTCTCGTCTTGGAACAGCTCGTGGCAGGCATGGCAATACCAACGTCTGCCACTGGACTCAACCATCAGCTCTCGATAAGCTTGTTGAGACAGCCCTGTAAATGAAAATGAAAAACAAAAAGGTTTAAACATGTCGATTTTTGTATCAATAAACCATTTATAATAATAATAATAATATAATACAGTTTGTACTTTTAATTAAAAACCAACCTGGGCAGCAACGACGATGTTGCCAACGATCGCATCCGTCACACAGGATGGCCTGCTGCTTTGCGCGGACTTCCTCTCCGCATGATATGCATGGGAACTGTGGTTCTGACCTGGCAGCCCTCACCTTACGAGTTGCTACAGGCATGATGCTCGGTACTTAGAAAATAAGCTTGAGTTCGGAATCGGAAATGTGAAATTGATAGTTGTTAGCTAGCTGGCGCACGCAAATGACGGCGAATTTCTTGAGCGTCCTAAATTTATATAGTCTGCCTCATTTGATGTCTGAATAGCCGACACGAAGTTATCACTCAGTCAGTGACAGCTTTCATTACAACTTGATTGACACCTACACTACCACTCAAAAGCCTCAACCACATCGCAAAGGGTTACCGGCATCGCAAAGGGTTACAGAGGATGCCGACTGCACTGGCCGCCAGTGAGGGGAGTCGCGTCACCGCACATTTTGTCACCCGCAAAGTTTAATCTCTTGGAGTAGTTTGATACAAATTTGAATGAAAGGAGCCAACCAATTGTCGGAACATGGCTGTTTTAGAAAGCCCGATGTGAAAGGCTTGACAAAGAGACATTCTAAATTAGCCCACCAAAAAAATCACTATTTTACTCCTGCCCTCTCCTAGCTCAAACACATTAGTTTTATATATATACATAAATATAAATGCAAGGGAATTATAACGCTTTAGGCCTACTGTATACTAAATATGACGCAGTTTAATTTTGAAATAACTCTGTTAAGTTTTACTGACTGTAATTTTCGAACGGAAAGGCGTGTGCTATTTGGTTACCCTGCTATTTTACTTCTTTAAGAGAAACACGTCAATTCGTTATCATTTTAAACGCATCTATTCGTTCATGAAAATGAATGAGGCATTATGTTCAGGTGCCGGTTGCACCTAACATGTCCTACATGCTTGTCGTAAGATAAGAAATTTAGGACAACCCTAAGACATGTCGTAACTGCGGTTGCACCAAAAAGCTTTTAGGCCTGTCCTAAAATGCATATCTTACGACAAGCCGTAGGACATGTCCTAGTGTATTACTAACTGTATACCGACGTTAGATATAGCAACTGTACACAGCATGTTTTCAATCAAATATGTTTTATTTTTCTTAAAAAGCAACCAAATTTGATACACCAATCAAGCATATCAATAAAGAGCATGTTAATTCTCTCACTCATTTCGAAAAACAAATTACCGAAATGTATCCATGCTATCAGAAGTTATGCATGTGCATGGAATACTATTGGAAGCTGTTGAATTCAAATACAAATGAGATTTTAATAATTGAAATTAATTAATTAATAATAAATAATTGTTGTATTCTTTTGTAGAAACAATTGGAGCATTTGAACAAAATCTAAATAGTTAACCCCACGTGCAGTCTCCGTCTTTTAAAATCGCTGACTCGTTCTTTTCCCTCAGCTACTGATTTTCGGAAAGATTTTTGGAAAACGTAATGCCTAATCGTTTTTAACACGATTTTCGTGTTTTACGAAAACTCGTCTAATGTGATGCTATTTGGTCCTTCGAAAATGTTTAGTTTTGAATACAAAATGCAATTTTCTTTTTCAATTTTTCTTAACAACCAATGGTGTTAAAAGATGCAGAAGTATTGCTTTCAATATGTTTATTAATTAACCCTAACGCTCCCAAATCCTATAAAATCAATATGATTTTGCACACACCCTAGGGAGTTAGGGTTAACAATGTTAACACAGTGCTCTCGACTCGGAGAAATGCCACTACATGTACATTTACATGTTTATACATGTAATACGTTGCCAGGAAAGTACACAAAGGTTGAGGTTGAAACCATTGACGGACAAGTAAGATTAATGAGGATTAAGTTTCTCCAGTAAAAAAAAAGTATCGCATGAATGCATCGAGTTTGGACTTACAGGGCTACCGTCATATTCCGGCTAGTGGCAGGGGCAATGGAAAAACTTATTATAGCTAGGACATCACCATCCTGAGCCACACAGCTCTTGAATTGTCGCCCTCAAACCCTGCGGACATTCGCAGCAATCATTAAACAAGTTGGATAATACATGATATGAACTTCCACCTCTGGTAAAATGACAATTTGTACCACTATATTTAATTTTATTGGCGTTTACGTAGCTGTTCAGTCTCTTATGTTTCTTATTCTGTATAATATATTATAGCAAAGCTTTATTTCACGTTCTGTGCGTTAATTTCTACAATTTTTCCGATTAATTTTATTTTTTACGTGGGAGGACGAACATTTGTGATATGGAAATTGGAAGCTTGACGAGTAAAATGAGTATGAATTTCACGATTCCGAGTAAATATACTCTGAACTGATGATGGTAAAGTATTACAGGTGGATTGATACATAAGGGACCCAAGCTGATGGTTATATATATCTTTGCATTTTAAAATCCTATGTTTAACAAAAAGGGGGTCTGAATGCGCTAACAAATCTACATAATTAATTGAACGTAAAGTTTCTGGTACACGGGTTGATCAGCGTCTTCGGCGCCATCTACACCAAGCAGGTCTCGGAGTATTGGTTCATCTATGTTCGAGATGATCCTCACCTACAAACTCAACGAAAACGGCGAGTGGAAATGGTATATACAGTTTCACAAAATCCCTTTTTAATTAGTACGGCAGATAAGTGATAGGGTTGTGTATTTGATGATACAAGCATGAAAATTGGCACACAGTCATAGTTTGTCACGAGAAAGATATTTGGCTATAGAGCTACGCAGATTTGTCCTTTGAACAAATATAATTGGATAACAAGCAATTGTCCAAAATTGTCAAAAATGGCGGCCATTGCTTGCTATTCTACCTATATTTCTTTAAAAACAAATCTACGATGGCCCTTTATTCAGATATCTTTCTCATGACATACTCTGACTATGTGCCACATTGCATGCCACACGTAGAATGTGTAACCAACATAGGTAATAATAGTATGGTTTAAAAGATATATCTTTCCAATTTAAAATGAGACATCAAACGACCAAGTCTGATAATGTTTGACAGAGTTATGAGTAATTTCCCAAGGGACCAAGTTCGTTGTTTGTTTGAATGTGCAAGTGTTGCAATGTGGATGAGCTGTCAGCAACTAAACGTATATGTGTCTAATTCCCAAACACACTAAAGCACTTTCTCCATTATTCCGAATTTTGTTTTTCCTTTTTTATATCTTCATCATGTGAGAGATGAATAAGAAAACACAATTTGGACAAATTTAGAGAACGAATGGTAGGAAGAGCCGCCTACCTCTCTGAGAACGCCCAAAAAGGGCAAAGGTTAAACACTATGCTTGATTAGATAAATGCATTAAGTATGCAAACAGACCGCTAAACGGGTCACGGTATCGTTAAACACTACATCAACCATAAGAACATACTTCACCTAATGCCCCCAATTATAGACATCGGCCAAAATGGCCAGGTACACACATACAAATGACAAAATCAGTTTTAATGCGTTTACAGATTGGCACACGGGGTACCGGGACCAGAAACAATGGGTCAATTGTATCTCGCAATCCTGTCTTTAGAAATGAAAGTACCCGGCGGGTTAACGCTATGTATTTCGAGATTTATAAGGAGACAAAGGGAAACAAAAGAAACAATAGAGGTACCCCACAACCAATGGCGTGCCAAGTGCTACTGTACATGTCAATACCGCAAAGGGATGGCTTTCATGTAAATACACACTCACATACTGAGGACACCTTGCAAACCGAGCGCGTCCTCGGTATGAAATGTGGTGAAAAATGGCACTTTCGTGGCCGTTTTTCACTGTTGGTTAAATATCAAAGCGTTTGGGAGGAGTCCTCGGTTGACGCATAAGACCTGACGTGAGGCAGTATGCACATTTTTTACCCCGTCAAAAATAACGCAAAAGGAATTACTCTGAATGGCATAGCGCCCTCCGTTGGTTGCGCGTGTGACAATGACGTAAATGTAAACATGATGTACATTACATGTGTACATTACATGCATGACAACATGTCTCTAATTAAACCAGCCCAGACATGTCTTAACTATTATAACGTTGTTTTGGCCTAAGTGCATATTGTAGTTTATGCGAAGACGTGTTCATTTGCAGCTAGCTAGGTGTACCATGGAGCTGGAATAAATGGTAAGTAGAGCAATTGTATTTGGAAGCTTGCATGTTACTCGCTATGAATGAATGTAGCAGAGTATGACATATATGACGTGCTAATTTACGTTGTAATGTAATTTGTAATCAGACATGGCCTCGATCTCTTAATCTAGTCTATAGGATGATATGGGAAGTGAATATGCCTAATTTCAGAATAATATAGAAGTTATAACCAAATTTAACTGCTTTATTTTTCCAACGCAAGCATGAGTTGTTGAGCACCGTGCGAACAAGAAATAGTTAATTGTAGTTATTGTATAAATAATAAAACAAATAAGTAGCCACAATTATTAATATTTAATTGTATTATCAGTTTAATGGTATATTGTTGTTGTATTGTTGTGTAGTCTAGGTGTGGCTGACAGAACTACCATAACAAACATGAAACGAAGTAGTCGTCTTGATGGAACCTTGACAAATCACCAGCATCATGAAGGGGAGAACGTAATCGCACTGTGGCCTCCAGATTCATCATGGTATCCTGCCGTAATAATCTCCTTCACCAAAGGTAAGTGCGGAGCATCTAAAAGGACATATGACGAAAACAAATGGAATGCCCTCATAATTTGTGGGTTCACGTTAACCTTGCGTCAAGACCGTGCTGTAAAACATATTTACTTAACCGATTTCTAACAAGCGCACAAAAAATAAATTATTTCGAGCACACAAATTATTTCGAGCTCATGAAATTATTATTTTCGAGCGCACGGGAAATGATTTCATGGGCACGAAATGATTTCGTGGGCAAGAAATACAAAACTAAATTTATTTTGTCACGGTGATTACTATTCGTCATATGTCCCATTAGGGGTTCCGTAGGTAAGAAATGTAATCCATAATGTAGAATCCCATTTGTCACACATAAATTAAGACAGCTGTATACCCTCTTACATCCCCCCATGACATGTACCACATGTAAATAAACAATGCCATTTTTCCTCAACTTGATTCCTCCCCCCCCCCTTCAGAACCAAAAATATATATGATCTGTAAACAACAAATACTTTTCAACATTCCACTCCCAATTGCATGTAATCCCTTTAAAGTTTAATTAGTTGAATTTGTGGCTTTCTTATCAGGAAAGTACTGCGTCCGGTACACTGATGGTGTGACACGCTGCCTATTTGAGCACCAGGTGAGAAAATTACCATAGAATGCATTAATTAACAACAGACAGGTTAGGAAGAATACAAATGAAATGCGTAATTCTTCCAAATAGGCACTTGGGGAGACAAACTAGCGTAAGTTCTTAGGTAATAAGGAGACAGTGGCACTTAGGGATACATTTTAGTGTCTCCCTAAGTGCCTTAGAAGTCTTAGAAGTCATATAATGAATGCACATGACACAAATTCTCATTTGAATTACATATCTTTTTATGAAGAGGATAAATACCGGTATGTCGTCAGTGAAGTTGCACATCAAGGGCGGATGTTGTTGCTTGTGATGGTGTTAAAATGGATAGTATATTTTAGAGATAACCCAAAGAAATTGTTATTTGTTTAAAATTAAATGTGATTTTGATTTGATTTCTATGCCAGGTGGCCCATCCGATTTTCTCAAGTCTGCACTTAAATGGTTCAGACAGTCTACAAAGCAGTTCCAGTTGTGATGATGGCCCACAGGCTGATTCTGGTACAGGACCTGCCGTTTGTCCTGCTCCATATGAGGTAATTCACACACACTCAACTTGTTTTCAGAACCCAAAGATTCACTCTGGGTGCCCAGAAGCCAGAAACAAATTTATAAATAAAGTGTTTTTTGCAAGCACCACCCCCCCCTTTACCCCCCCCCCCCTCCCTCCCCCCCCCCCCCTCCCCCACACCCACCCCTCCCCTCGCCCTCCCACCCCTCCCCCAAAAAATTGTTATTTGTTTAAAATTAAATGTGATTTTGATTTGATTTCTATGCCAGGTGGCCCATCCAATTTTCTCAAGTCTGCACTTAAATGGTTCAGACAGTCTACAAAGCAGTTCCAGTTGTGATGATGGCCCACAGGCTGATTCTGGTACAGGACCTGCCGTTTGTCCTGCTCCATATGAGGTAATTCACACACACTCAACTTGTTTTCAGAACCCAAATATTCACTCTGGGTGCCCAGAAGCCAGAAACAAATTTATAAATCAAGTGTTTTTTTGCAACCACCCCCCCCCCCCATCTTCACCCCCCCCCCCCCACACCCACCCCTCCCCCCCCCCTTTCCACTCCCCCTCCTACCCACTCCCTCTCCTTCAGAGGGGCAACTAGTCCGAGGCAATTAGGCATTTGTGTCTACCCCTAAAGAAAATAACAGTGGTGTTTGGGGTTTTTTCCACTCGTTCTAAATCATAAACGTTTTCTGCATCCGGCAACATAGAAAGTAGTAAGATTTTGATTCATTAGTGAACTTGTTTTCTGAACCCTATCAAATATTCACTCTGGGTGCCCAGAAGCCAGAAACAAATTTGTAAATAAAGTGTTTTTTGCAAGCACCACCCCCCCCCCCCCACACCCACCCCTCCCCCCCACACCCACCCCTCCACAAAGAAATTGTTATTTGTTTAAAATTAAATGTGATTTTGATTTGATTTCTATGCCAGGTGGCCCATCCGATTTTCTCAAGTCTGCACTTAAATGGTTCAGACAGTCTACAAAGCAGTTCCAGTTGTGATGATGGCCCACAGGCTGATTCTGGTACAGGACCTGCCGTTTGTCCTGCTCCATATGAGGTAATTCACACACACTCAACTTGTTTTCAGAACCCAAATATTCACTCTGGGTGCCCAGAAGCCAGAAACAAATTTATAAATCAAGTGTTTTTTTGCAAGCACCCCCCCCCCCCTTCACCCCCCCCCCCCCACACCCACCCCTCCCCCCCTTCCCACTCCCCCTCCTACCCACTCCCTCTCCTTCAGAGGGGCAACTAGTCCGAGGCAATTAGGCATATGTGTCTACCCCTAAAGAAAATAACAGTGGTGTTTGGGGTTTTTTCCACTCGTTCTAAATCATAAACGTTTTCTGCATCCGGCAACATAGAAAGTAGTAAGATTTTGATTCATTAGTGAACTTGTTTTCTGAACCCTATCAAATATTCACTCTGGGTGCCCAGAAGCCAGAAACAAATTTGTAAATAAAGTGTTTTTTGCAAGCACCATCCCCCCCCCCACACCCACCCCTCCCCCCCACACCCACCCCTCCCCCCAACACCCACCCCTCCCCAAAGAAATTGTTATTTGTTTAAAATTAAATGTGATTTTGATTTGATTTCTATGCCAGGTGGCCCATCCGATTTTCTCAAGTCTGCACTTAAATGGTTCAGACAGTCTACAAAGCAGTTCCAGTTGGGATGATGGCCCACAGGCTGATTCTGGTACAGGACCTGCCGTTTGTACTGCTCCATATGAAGCCTCAAGTTCCGAGTCACAGAGATCATCAACCGAGGCTATTGAGACCGGTCACATAACGGTCATGGAGACCAGCAATGAAAGTGGGCACAGGAAATGGGACAAGAAACACTTTTGCTTTTTCTGTGAAGTACCTCAATCTAAGTTGCCCCGTCATCTCCAGTCATGTCACAAAGAAGAGAGCGAAGTTGTAGAGATTGCGTCTGAGACCAACCCAAGTGCCCGTAAGATACTTCTGTGGAAAATCCGCAATGTTGGTAATCATAGGCACAATTGCCAAGTCCTTCGGAAAGGCCGGGGTGCACTTATTGTAGGATATAGGCCTAATCATAAGGTATCTCCACATGCATACGGACCGTGCATATATTGTTATGGCTATTATGTGCGAAGTGATCTCTGGCGTCACCAGTGCCCACTGAAACCTGCACTCCCTGCACACTCGCATGGTAGCACTACCACAACTCCTCTGCGTAGACGTGTTGCTCACAAGAGTGATTTGTTAAAGCCTCCACCTGTCGGTGTGTCTTTCCAGTTGAACCAGGTTCTTAGTCCAATGAAGAGAGATGAGGTGACTCTGCTGGCCAAGAATGACACTTTGATTGTGGAAGTAGCCAAGCGGGAATACGTGAAACTCGGGCACGATGTAGATCAACATGGCTACATCCGAAACAAGATACGGGAATTGGGTCGTCTTGTCATACAACTCCGCAAGAATACACACCAACCAAATGCATCACTTGAATTATTTGTCCACCCCCACTACCTGAATGATATCATCAAGGCTGTTTACGGTATTGCTGGCTTTAATGAAGACAAGCAGTTGTATGATGTTCCGTCTCTAGCTTTAAAGATTGGACATTCCATCAAGAAGTGTGCACTCATACTTAAAGGAAATGCTCTAGAGTCTGGCCAAAAGCAAAAAGCGCAACACGCTGAAGAATTTCTGCAGTTGTGCGAACTGACCTGGCGAGACCGTGTATCCACCCATGCACACAGAACACTGTATCAAGAAAAGCGCAACAAACCTAAAATTCTGCCGACAAATGCTGATGTTGTGAAAATGTCGGCGTTCCTCTATGAAGCTGGCAACAGGGAAGTGGAACTTGTCCAGGATGCTCGGGGCGAACAAATTGGACCAGCTTGGAAGAGATTGAATGAAGTCGCACTGTGCCACCTTATTATGTTCAACCGCAGAAGGCAAGGGGAAGTATCAAAGATGAAACTAGAAGACTTTCAGAAGCACACAACAGCTAGTGTCAACGGGGAATGCCTGCTGACTGATCTTGAACGGCATCTGTGCAAGATGTTCAGAGTTGTCGAAATAGTTGGCAAGAGGGGTCGAACTGTTCCTGTGCTTCTCAGCAATGAGGTGGTGGCGTGGTTGAGTGCTCTGATTGCGAAGAGAAATGAAGCTGGAGTCGCCCACGACAACACCTACTTGTTTGCACGATGTTCTTATGGAGGTACAGGTCATATAAGAGGATGTGACTGTATAAGACTGTACGCAGACATGGCAGGCCTTGACAATGCTGCCAGCATCCGTTCTACAAAACTTCGTAAGCACGTGGCAACCGCATCGCAAATTCTTGCCTTGAAGGAACATCAACTTGAAACACTTGCAAACTTCATGGGTCATGATTTGCGTGTCCATCGTGAATACTACCAGTTGCCAGATACTGTGCAGAGGGTCACCAAACTTTCTAGGCTTTTTCTCAGCTTGGAGAGGGGAAACTTGCCTTCCCAGCAGGGCAAATCCCTGGATGAACTGCATGTCACTGGTGGTAAGGACACAGTTGTTTTAAATTATTTACTCAACAGCAAAAGAAAGACATTAATTATTGCTTTTGTTGAAAAATACTTGATCAGTAATTACTATTCACTAATACATCTTCAACAGCGAAAGAAATGCAAGAAATAACATTTTGTTATCAGTTCACAATATATGATAACAAATGGTATACGTGTTTTTGTGCATTTCTTTTGCTATTGCTCCTGCATTACAGAACAAGAAAGAGAAATAAAGAAAAATAGAAAGAAACAGACCACAGAAATTTGACAAGAGTTGAGTCCACTTTTCTGAATTTACATGCAGGACAACAACCAACTGTCAGGTATGTGTGCATTAATCTAACAAAAACTGCTCTTTGTGACTTGCAGAAGGCTTCACTAGTGACGAGGACAGCGATAACAGCAGTGACAATTCCTCTGATGTGCCCAGTGAAAACAGTAAGTTTAGGCTTTTATGTGTCTGTATTTTAACCAGTTCGCGCCGGATGACGTATATAAACGCAAAAAATTTCCAAAATTCAAAACGGATGACGCATAAACACGCCAAGTTCAAGTTCGGAAATGTATGTCAGCAGCGCGCAAGGCCGGAAATGCGTGGGTGTGCTTCCCGGCACTATCAGCCTGAACCCGCTTCGGATCGACTTTCGTTAAAAATAATCCCGCCCGTGGGCTCGGCGATGTTAAAATAATCCCGGCGCATACTGGTTAAGTCGGGCTGTCTTTAAAAAAACAATTGTCTGTCTGTCCATTTGTTTGTTCATCTGGCTATCGGGCTGTCTGAATTAAAAGTGCCTAAATATCTGTGTTTTATATCGACTTGTTTCCTATTTGACATTAGGTACTCGACAGACTCCTATCAGTGTTCCATCTGGAAGTCTGGCATCTCTGAACAACTCGAGACGAGTGAAACGTCGTCCCTGGACTGCCGAGGAGAAGGGAGAAATTCTTTCTGCTGAAGAAGCTTCCTGGCAAACGAGACATCGAAACATCCTGTCTTGTGGCACTGCAGACACGAAGCTGGAGGAACATCAAAGACTTTTGTCGGAACAAAATGAAGCTTCATCAAAGCTAAGCAGGGTGTTTCGTCAGTTCACATACATGTACGGATGCGTCAGAGTACTTGACTATTTAGAATTTGCAATCGCAATGATGACTTTAGAATGCACATCAATATGAAACCAATGGACAACCAGCATTTTAGTGTCGTGTCCTCACTTTGATAGGTGTAATTCACACACACTCAAGTGTCCTCCATTGGATAGAATGACAAGTATGCCCTCAGTGTGGTAGTGTCTACATGTATGCGTGGGTGTGTGTGGGGGGGAAGGGGTGATACTACCGATTTTCGGGAGTTTTGCTAAGGCACAGCAACTGTTAAACGCAGTGCTATTTGTACCTTGTATCCTTTCTTTAGGTTTATACCATCGGCTTTCATCTATTTAACGATGGTTATACCAGTAATCTGGATCCTGGAAATTGCAATGTTGGATTTCAGGCTGAACTTACGTAACCAGCTGGGGACGGAGCGGTGTGTTACCAGACTTGAAGACTACGCCTGCTTCGACGAAGCCAATCTCACTCAGGAACCAGCCTTGGTACTTAGCCAAAACGACGTGGTAGGTATTCACCTGCACTGTTTCCCGGCCCTCTAAAAAATAGGGACAGTGGGGTCAGGGAACCAGACTAGTATTCACACCATGGAGCTAAAATATCCACCACTTAGTCGTCTGTTATTAGATCCCATTGTTATTAGGATTTTTAAAATGGGATCCCGTAGTTAGCGGTGCAAAATGCAAAATTGCAAAATGCAATAGGCCGCGTCACGAGTGTAGAGGTGGTGGGCTTAGATTTGTGCTGAATTCGAAAGTGTTTTTGGCCAATACCAATAAAGCGATGCAAATTACTTTTCAATATTCAAAACTTTGGCAGTTAAAATGTTTGATAGTTTTCCTAATGGAAACACTAATGATTTTGGCGTATTTTTGTGGTACTATAAGACAAGAGAGAGTTTTTTGATATTCGTGTGTTTAAACAAAGTTAAATAGCGAAATTTTAAAATAAACAATCATGATGCGCGCGCGCAGAGGTGATCCAATCAATGGCTTTAAATTGGAGCTAGCTACCAGTCGACATGTTTTTAGGGGGAACCACAGTCTACCAAACGTGATCAAAGGCTAGTAAAACCGTTTTGTGAAAACGTGATCCAATTATCCTCGAAGTAAGTTTGTTCATCATCTGGTTGTTACAGTTTACCAAATTCAGAAACGGATAGTTTTCGTTTTTCAAACTTAACGTGGATACTACAGTTTAATTCTGAAGGATTTTCTATGTTTCAAACAGCAAAAACGCCAACGGAAATTGAAACATGCCATCGATTTTTTTTTTCGTGAGCGAGCTAGCAGCGATTGCACTAATAATGTTCTGCCAATTAGCAATATACGCGTGCGTGCAGAAAATATGGTGCAAACTATCATACAAAATTCCTTAAGGTATTGTGATAATTTGATTTTTTTCTTTACAGGACGTTTACAACCTTCGCTCAAACTTTTCCACGACCATCCAGCAAACACTGATGCTTGTCTTAATCCTCGGCCGATGGCTGCTTCCTAAAGGTCAGTTGACACGTGACCAGTTATCGCAACTCCTACTGGTCTACATCGGCATGGCGGCTGACATGCTGGAATTCTCCTTGGAGACACTCCGACTAGAGAAGATCGCCTGTATCTTCTACGTCATCTTGGCCGTGTGGAGCTGGAGCCTGATGCAGTTTACCCTGGGACTGACGGCCACCAAGGCTCGTAAGCGGCGGGTGGTAGCCAAAGTCTACAAATCAGAGGAGGAAGAGTTAAACAAACGACGGTACAAACACTCCAGGAGGGTTTCGGTATTCCTGTGTGGCACGGAGCTGTGGGCATTGGTGACTTCCGTACTCATTCAGGACGGACCGTATCTCGTCGTTCGCCTCTACCTCATCTTCGGGCTCAACATCTTCGATCAGTCCACGATTTTCTTCACGTGTAAGAACGGACTGTTGCTCTTTCTGCAGTTTTACCGCCTGTATGTTGTCATATCAGAGGCCAACAAGACGCACGAAAAGAGTTTGCGAATCCGAAAGCGGCGAGAGTCACTGGCGGCTGGCGCCGGGGACGAGAAGGATGGTGCACCGGAAGGCGACGAGTTGAACGCTGTCGGTGACGTGGCGATGGCGGTCATTTCTGGTAACATTGTGCCCAATGGTGCCGTATTGTCCAATCACACCAGCATCGGTGATGATGTCACACCACTTCCACCAAATGGCGTAGTGATAACACGGGCGGAGTTGACAGATCCAGGATTAGACGGGTCCCCATTGGGAACGATGAGGAACCGCAAGATGAACGGGGGACCCAGACTGGACGAAAATGATAAAGATGCGCATGCGCATCACACAGTGACATTTGCCCTTGATGATGACTGATTTCCACATGGGAGGCTCGATCCCTAGCACATGACGTCACCTTCTAGCAATCGCTACTGCTATGCCTATCCTTTGTATCTTTAAAAACAATCGCGCCTACATTGGTAATTGGTCATGTTGATTGGTGTTCACCAATGATACTTCACTTTATTCACAATTCACACAGCCACTTTTTATACACGGTGACATTTTACTACCGAACATAAATATAACAACAATGTAAATACCCAGCAAACACAAAAACATTGTACAAATATTGTTTTCGTAAATGTTACAGTAATGCTTTCATGTAATGTTTTTTAACGTAAAATGTTTTTAAAATTTTGTAACAACATTTTGAGAGAACACCACGAAAATGTTTTTAAAACGTTTTATTAGACATCCTAAAACCGTTTTAAAAATGTTTATCAAACAGCGTTAAAGAATGATGGTTTATCGAATATCGTACACGCATACTACCAGTGAGTTTAAAATGTTTATGCGATTCCCAAACTTCGTGGGAAATCGTTTCTGCAATTAGTGAAGCGGTATATGTTAGCAACAATGCTCCAGTAATGATACTCTATTAATTAATATAGGTATTACTGGACGATATCAGAACATGTGCACATTATTTTGTAAAAGATGCATTCGTTTTCGTGCGAAATAGTATGAACGTTCACAATCTCATTTTCTATTTAACAATTGATCATTCTTTTACCATAAAGGTGCAGTCAGTCAAAAAAGAACCAGCGTACGATTTCCAGAATGTGCACTGAATTTAGTATATTGATAATTTATTTCAGCGCAAATTCAAGTGCACATTCACAATCCTTTGTTCCTTCTAGTTTATCAACAATCGATTTCGCAAAATGTGCAGCCGATTTTCTGCGCATTTTAAAAATAATGTATGTCTGTCAAGGATTGAACTTTATTCATGTGTCAACCAAAGCAACATATGAGAAACTGAACCAGCGACCAATTTTATGGAGAGGTCTGCTAAGCACAACAATTTGCTTAGCACAAACAAGCCTTGCTCAGTAAAATCAGGTTACTAGCCAAAACTTCATGTACTTTTTATGCTAAGCAAAAACCAGCTGAATCAGTCACTGCCAATATCAATATCACCTGAAAGTTGGTTCGTAACCCTTTTTTTTTGGAAGAACTTTCCCGTTAAGCAATATCTTTTGTGGTTAGCAGATCCATGAATTTGGCCCCACGTGGTCTAGTCTTTTCTAAACATTGGAGAGGTGACACCTGCGAAACGCACTGCATGCATAGTACAACCATTCTCAAACATACATCTCTGATGTCTTGAAAATGAGACAGAAACGACATTAAAATAAAAATCATAAATACATGAGACAGTGTCCAATTGGTCGACTATTTTTTAGACTATTTCCCTATTGTAAAACGGCCCAGCCAGTTTTAAACGCTTTTTAGGTGTCACATTAACTCCTATGAAGTCTGGTCCAGGACCAAGCCTCCCACAGCATGCGCAATACAACCAAATTGGACGCAGAATAAGCGAATTTATATTATAACAAATTAAAAACAGTATTTAATTCAGTATTCAATCGATTTGCTGCGTAATAGATTTCACATTCTTAACAATCGGCCACCTATGCGTCAAACCCAATGCCTAATCACTTAAAGCCATAATCGTTGAAATAAAACGTTATGCACATTCATTTATTTAAAAGAAACAAAGTGAAATCGAATGCTCGTTTTTGCAAAAAATTAAAGCCAGGTATACGTTGTTATTAAAATCAGCGCTAAATTGAATGCATCTTTTACAAATGAATGTGCACATTTTCGTCCGGAAAAACCTATAATATTTGTATTTGTTAGTGCTAATTACTAAATACTGCACTACTACAATGACTCTTGTGAGCTTGCCAGTCCCCCAAACTAAGCGGGTTTGTAAATAGTACACAATGTGCCAATATCACCGCCGTCTGTCATCACAGTGTGCAATTATTATTATTATTATTTTGTGTGTGTGCTATTTAGGCATATTTTTTCTTTAAGACTTATAGAGTACTTAAACATTACACAATTATATCTACGAAAACACCCTAAAACATGTCCGTATTATTAAAAAAACATAACGTTCATGTTGAAAAATGTAACCACTTGGGGTCAACAAAGTAACGCTAACACGTGGCCTCAATCATTACCACGTTTACAACGTTTTACAATCAATTACATGCATTTAAAGGTAGGATACACCATTTGCAGATATCGAAAACAAAATACTATCGAATTATGAGTAGGGCCTATTATATCTTACACATTTAAAAGTAAATAATGATTGTAGGCATCCAGCAAAAGGATTGCGCTAGATATCCTGTAATTGTTCCTAAAAATTGAATATTATAAAAACAAAAAACAGCATCGCAAAAATACAAAAACAGCATAAGAACCACTGTCTGACGCCGGTTAAAAACGAACGCCGTTTTCTTGCTTTTCTCAGCTTCCATGACTGTAAAACTTCTGACTGGTCAGTTAAACAATATATACTATAAAAAACAACCCCCCAAATCCACTAATTCATGATAATTCAAGCAATTACCAATGGTGTATCCTACCTTTAACATCATACAAATGTTGTCATGCAGAAAACACCATACAACATTGTCACAATGTTTACAACAATACCAAGGATTGAATAGAACATCAAAATACAACACGATCCCGATGTAAGATTTTTAGCAATACATTGTCAACAAAATCATTGAATAACTTGTTATTAAAAAGCATTTACAACTTTGACCGTGTTCCCACTTGATCTCGGAATTGCCGGATCAAGATCCACCAAAAAGGTGTGAGGTGGATCAAGCCGCAACAAAACAGCAAGTCGCGTTTCCACTTGATCCTGATCCGCCTTTTTGGGCGGAAATGACGCACTCTGTGCAGGACCTCGAGGTCACCTACCAGTCTAGTGCGCGTGCGCATGTTACCATAACTACCGTTCCCGTTGTCGGCCATGTTTTTACTCGCTGAATACGCGTACGTGGTTATTGGCCAACACGTCAACAGGCAACATGGACGATCGAATTCGTTTCTTTTGCACCGTAATTTTGCCTGTGTTATTAACACAACTCCGGGCTCAGTTTCTGCGCATGTGCAATGCAAGCTATAACGTATACATATAGAACACACAGTTCAGGTTCCCTCACAATGCATGGCGCAACACTGTTCCTTTTGTAACACGAAGTACACGGCCTGTGTGCCAGTCACAAAAGGAACTAGCGCCCTGTACGTATGCTGTATGGAGTTCATGGTATAAACAACATTTGGCGCTGTTTATGTTTTTCGCGCTAAATGCCCAGCTGGTCGGAAGTTACCAGATCAAATTGGTGGATCATGATCCACCTTTCCGTTCCCACTTGATCCTGATCCACCAATTCCTGCAATTGCCGGATCTGATCGCCCAATTGGGGGATCTCTATCCTGCTCGAAAGTAGGATCAAGATCCCCCTTTTGGATCTTGATCGCCCTTTTTGCGGTTAGCGTTCCCACTCACCAAATTGCCGGATCGGATCCCCCAATTGGGGGATCCGATCCGGCAATTTGGCAATTGCCGGATCTGATCGCCCAATTGGAGGATCAAGTGGGAACGGGGTCATAGTTCTTTGGACTTAAACATTTAGGATTAGTATTAACACACAATGGCTATTTTTTATACACAGGCATGCAGTGTAGGCCCTATTGTTTTGGCTATTTTATAAAAGTGTTTTAAGCATTAATTTTCAAAAATTCCTTTAAAATGTTATAAAAATGCTGTCTTTCACCGGCATAATTAGAAGTCATTCAACCATTGTACATTATTAAAATGTTATACAAAAAATGTTTTTAATTGCGATATATGTAAACGTTTTGATAACAACATTTACGCTATTTAAAGTTGTTTGATTGTTACTTTTCAAAATTTTTATTACAATGACGTCTTTCACCAGCACAGTTAGGTGTCATTTAAACATTTGTACAACATATTTAAAATGTTATACAAAAACATGTTAAAAATGTCCATGACGTTAAACGTTTTGATAACATTATTCTACGCTTTAAAAAAAAATGTTTTGATTAGTACTTTTCATTTAAAAAAAAAATATATATTAAAATGATGTCTTTAACCAGCACAGTTAGGTGTCATTTAAACATTTTGTACATTATTAAAATGTTATACAAAAAATGTTTCAAATTATATTATTTTCACAATGTTTTGACTATAACTTTTCAAATTTCTATGTGTTTGCTGGGTATTGTCTATAACGGTCTCTATGATGCGTACAGAACAGAGGTTCGATTCACCGATTGTGTCCTTTCATTTGATTTGGACGAATATTGCGATATTGCAGAACCCGCCTGCCTCCTGAAGAGGTTGTAACAGGAACTTTTCCCGAAGTGGGTCAAAATAATTTCCACAGAAAGAGATACTAAAGTGTTATGTTTTGTTGTTGCTGTTTTCGATACAAAGCCTGCTGGCAGAGCTATTTTCTTCAAGCTTTCTTTAATTGTTTTAAAATTACAATTTCTGGCCCTATCGGTGTTGGCTACAACCCTGCTTTGTAGGTACAGGTATAAATTATTTACAAGTTTTGTAGATATGTGTTTGACAAAATAGGAATAACATCTCGTGCAAACTGTATAGGTTAACCTTTCTCGGTAAATTTCGGCAGATGAGTAGCCAATTTAATTTTCGTGCGTTCGAATTTTAACCGTGTTTCAAATTCAGAATTAGGGCATTCAATTGAGTTTTGAGGCATTCAAATTCCTTTAGCAATGTGTCAAATTTAGCATCGTCGTCCTTTTTTGTGACGCATAATCATTCAATCTAGCAAAGGTGTAGTTCGACTGAAGAGTTTTGCTGATTTATAATTTTGTATTAGAGGTAATCAATTTCGCAACAAGAGAATAATGACGACATTGAAATGTGAATAAACAAACAGTTTCGTGTCTTCACTCAGTCAAACCTTTTGATTTTCTGGATTCATTTATGTTTCTCGTAGATTGTATATGGAACAAAAAGTTTTTTGTTTGTTTGTTTATTGGTTTAAACATTTTTTTTTTGGGGGGGGGGGGGGGTCGTTATTGGTTACCTGACCAAGACCTAATTGTTTTGACCATGAAGGAAAGAATCTCTCTTCATTTTTTTACTGACTTATAAGTGAAAATACGAAACAGTTGTCTAGCACAATTTATTTGTTTATCTGTTCGTTAACATTTCATTGACGTGATTATTTGATTATTGACGTTATTATTTAGCAAAATTAATTGCCTCTTTACAAAATAAAAAAAAATCTGCAAAAACGTTTAGTCGAATCAGCTTTGTTTAATTGAATGATGATTGTGCGTCACGAAAAAGTACGACCATTATGCTAAAGGAATTTGAATGCCTCAAAACTAAACTGACTGCCAGAATTCTGAATTTGAAACGGGGTAAAAACTGAAGAGAAAAAATCGCTTTCATTCGAACGCACGAAAATTAAATTGGCTGCTCAATCGTCGAAAATGATCGGGGAAGCCTATTATCTTTGAAACATTAAAGGGATCGTACACGTTTGGTAATTGGAACCCATTGTTTGATTCAATCCTATGTAGTTATAGATATATACCATACAACTAACCTGTACACATTTCATTTCAAAAGGTGGTAGCAATTTTGAGATATTGCCGAAAATCTGGAGCGGTTATGTCCACGCCGGAAGAATAATCTGCATTGGAATACACAGTCTGAGAAACGTCACTGCAGTAACGCTTCTCAGATTCAAATTTTTGGGGATAAAAAGAAATATCTTTTTCCATAACCGCAGTACTTCGAAGTGAAAAGGTTCTAAAAATGCATTATACTATCCAAAGCTGCTGTACTTCTTACCAAGAAAGTTTTTATTGCCATTAATTTTTGGAGTAATTACCAAACGTATACGATCCCTTTAACGTTTGTTGTTGTTTTTTGTATATATTTTGTTACATATACTTTTTCAAAAAGTACAAACCCCTTGCCCTCAGCTTAGTGTAAAATATTACTGTGAAATGTACTGTGCTATGCTGTATTTGATACAGTAATTTAAAATTATTTTTGTGCAGTATTCCTACTGTTATCCTACACGAATCTCATTACAAAAGTCATGTCAAATTTTCTCTACCGTAATGAGCAAACAACTCCTCAGTAATTCACAGGAAAACATAGGCAAAGAAAAGCGTTACATCTCCTTTGGTGTTCAAATATTGAAATTATGGAAAACCGCGACTTCATCATAGCAAGAAAAGCTGAATATAAAGCTAAAGCAAGCAAGTATAGTTTGTTATACCCAGCAAGGTATGAGACAGACGGATTCCCCCTTAAGTCCCCCATACCTATACATTCTCTAGACTGTTGTTACCTAACACCCACCCCCCCCCCCCCAACTAACACGAATTCCTGAGAAATCACAACATTCCGCCTAAACAATGACCGCCACAAAGGAGGGGTCAACCCGTCTCCGTCCCATTTCTTGCTACATAATAATGTAAACGCGATATGTGGAATAGAGACCCCCCTCATCTTTTGTGTTGGCCATTGTGTTCCTGGAATATCAAGATTCAGTACCGTGACTCCAAAACAATAAAGTTGAGATAAAACAGCCCGGTTTATTAAAACACGTCTGCCAATACTGAATGGGATGGCTGAAATTGCTTGGCAATGTGACGGAATGCACGAACAAAAGGCAAAATCACAGTTTATTTATGACCCCTTCATGACCCCCTGGAAAACTCCAAACGACCCCATGGGGTCACGACCCCCAGGTTAAGAACCGCTGGTGTATAGGTTAAGGGGGGGGGGGGGGGGGGCTTAGGGGGGAGTCCCTAGGTCTCGTATCTTGCTGTGTATACGTGTTTCATACGTTCATTTCTCTAACATACTACAAATATATCTTAATTGTTGGTTCATAAAATGCGATATGTGCAATTAGGTACCTTGTTTACACTCATCTACTGTGGCTGACCGCAAGGTAAGTAAAGTACTGTTAAACTCTGCCTTAGGTAAGGTCTATTTTGGGCTTATTTATTGGCCTGCTGGCCAGCAACCTATACTGCATCCATTTTGATGGCAATTTTCTCTGCGTTGTCCGTGATCCAGCGAGTTAGTTCCAAGACCTTCCAGGTCTTATCTTCTTTGTGGGTTGGTGTTATGGTTACTGTGTCCGGGATGTTGCCACTTTCATCGCACTGCTTAAGAAACTCCTCCATTGCAAGAAACTGGTAGTTCTCCTCATCTGTGCACGGCTGGGCCTGTGGGAAACACACAGTCACTTCACTGTAAACAAACTTTCTACTTACACCCAATATTTGTTTGTTTTTAATATTTCATTATTTAAAATACAACCACACATTTTTTTCAATGATGACGTATATTGCATTTTAAAGGTAGGATACACCATTTGCAGATATTGAAATGTTTACTACCAAATTATTAAGAAATATCATGCTTATTTGAAAGTAAATAACGATTCTAGGCATCTAGCAAAATGATTGAACTAAGTATCCTGTAATTGTACCGAAATATTAAAATTTATTTTTAAAAATCACGATCGCCAGACGGCGATCGCAAAAAAAAACCTAAAGAAAAACAAGAACAACTGCCTGACACCGGTTGAAAACGAGCGCCGTTTTTCTTGCTATTTTCTCGGCATCCATGATTGTAAAACTTCGGACTGGTCTTTTAAACAATATTTAGTATGAAATACAACCACCATAGGAAAAACAAAGCGACGATTTCCCCCCAAATATACAAAGCTGTGAAAACTACAGTACAATGCTACAACCTACCCCGTTCCACAACCAAAAAAAGGAACAAAATTAGACATTAAATTACAACGTCATAGCTGCGCCCCTGTTGATAGGAACGGATTTTCCTGTACGTGCTTTGCAGGAAGGCAGGTCCTCCCCGCTCCGCCGACCTGCTTCGCAGAAGCAGATCTGTGGTGAGTCTTTTTCAGCGTCGGGGTAAGAGTTGTTAAACGTCGTGGCAAGAGTTGTTCAGCGTCGGGTAAGAGTTGCCTAGCGTCGTGGTAAGAGTTGCCTAGCGTCGTGGTAAGAGTTGTTCAGCGTTGCGGTGAGAGTTGTCTAGCGTCAGGGTATAAGAGTTGTCTAGCGTCGGGTAAGAGTTGCCTAGCGTCGTGGTAAGAGTTGTTCAGCGTCGCGGTGAGAGTTGTTTAGCGTCAGGGTAAGAGTTATTCAGCGTCGTGGTAAAAGTTGTTGAACAACGCTGAACAACTCTTACCACGACGCTGAACAACTCTTACCACAACGCTAAACAACTCTTACCAGAAAGAAAATAAAAACGTAACATATCAGGGATTGGAACCCGCGCCACAACGAATTACAGCATGCGCAGCACGACACATTTATACCTGTGGCCGCTATCTGGCTGCTTTTCCACGGGCGTCACGCGAGATATACCCAACGCCTTAATGTTATACACAGGGGACTGAGCACTCGTACCTTCAAGACTATGTCCATCAGTCTTTTGTCAACTCTTATCTTGCTTAGACTTCGTTCCAGTCGCTTCTTGACTATCCCCTTCCAGTGGCCGGGTTCGTTTTGGTGGAGGCTGTCGTCATCAGGATACATGTCCAGAAAGGGGAAAGAAGGCAGCACTTCCTCTGGTAGGGATACATTCTGGGCTCGCCGAGATACCTTCGGCGATTTCGATTTGTTTAGGTTTGTTGTAGCTTTAGACTGAAATATAAACAAATTTTTGCTTAGTACAAAGTAACATTCCTTCATTTTGTCGTGGCCCACATTTTAAAGTCATTACTTAACAATTAAAGCTCTTTGATTACTATTTTCAGACTGGCTATAGGCCTGCCTGGCCTAGCAAGTTTATAGTAGGGTGCCCCTACAAAAATCAATCCTAGTTACGCACTGTATCCATCCCTCTGTGTCTCTTATCAAGCTATCTACACAATAAGAGCACACGACAGTCGTACGGCCGGAACATTGCAATGGTGGGATTCAGAAAGCAGCCACACCGTATACACTGGCAAGTATTAATACTAGAGCAAGTACACAGGGGGTGAACAGCAAAGAATGAGCGCAAAAGCTCCAAATCATGTTTTTTGTTTGGTGAAAATTTAAAGTTATTCCGTAAAACATTCCCTACCTCAATCTCAATCAATTCAGCTATTAAGACTGAATTAAGTAGTTCGACGGCCTCTTTGCATGTGTCTCTGCACTCCTCCTCAGAGGGAGAGTCAGTCTCCAACACCGCATCTTCAACTTCTTGGTGGCACTGACGGAGCTTTTGAGTCAGGGCGCAAGTTCCATTGGTCAGTTGCGACTCAAGCTTATCAGCCTCCAAATCACGTGATGAAAATAGCCTTCTACTGCGACGAATCAACGCTATCATCTGTGACATTTGAAGCAAATAACCAATGTTAAGACAGCAGGCCTTATACATTTCTGAAAAATTTGGTTCATTCACATTTTTGTTGTCAGTCCAGACAACAGTGTCTGTCTTTGAGATTGTAGTTCCTAATAGGAGTTAATGTTTCGTTCAGTTATCATGGCGTCAAGTTTACCTGGAGCAATTCCCAAGTACTTCCAATCCGGATGACGAAGTCTTTGTTGCTTGACAGCACTTGGAGCAGCTCGTCAGCTTTCTCGTGCTTGTCAAGTCTAATTTCAACCACACATTTTTTTCAATGATGACGTATATTGCATTTTAAAGGTAGGATACACCATTTGCAGATATTGAAATGTTTACTACCAAATTATTAAGAAATATCATGCTTATTTGAAAGTAAATAACGATTCTAGGCATCTAGCAAAATGATTGAACTAAGTATCCTGTAATTGTACCGAAATATTAAAATTTATTTTTAAAAATCACGATCGCCAGACGGCGATCGCAAAAAAAAACCTAAAGAAAAACAAGAACAACTGCCTGACACCGGTTGAAAACGAGCGCCGTTTTTCTTGCTATTTTCTCGGCATCCATGATTGTAAAACTTCGGACTGGTCTTTTAAACAATATTTAGTATGAAATACAACCACCATAGGAAAAACAAAGCGACGATTTCCCCCCAAATATACAAAGCTGTGAAAACTACAGTACAATGCTACAACCTACCCCGTTCCACAACCAAAAAAAGGAACAAAATTAGACATTAAATTACAACGTCATAGCTGCGCCCCTGTTGATAGGAACGGATTTTCCTGTACGTGCTTTGCAGGAAGGCAGGTCCTCCCCGCTCCGCCGACCTGCTTCGCAGAAGCAGATCTGTGGTGAGTCTTTTTCAGCGTCGGGGTAAGAGTTGTTAAACGTCGTGGCAAGAGTTGTTCAGCGTCGGGTAAGAGTTGCCTAGCGTCGTGGTAAGAGTTGCCTAGCGTCGTGGTAAGAGTTGTTCAGCGTTGCGGTGAGAGTTGTCTAGCGTCAGGGTATAAGAGTTGTCTAGCGTCGGGTAAGAGTTGCCTAGCGTCGTGGTAAGAGTTGTTCAGCGTCGCGGTGAGAGTTGTTTAGCGTCAGGGTAAGAGTTATTCAGCGTCGTGGTAAAAGTTGTTGAACAACGCTGAACAACTCTTACCACGACGCTGAACAACTCTTACCACAACGCTAAACAACTCTTACCAGAAAGAAAATAAAAACGTAACATATCAGGGATTGGAACCCGCGCCACAACGAATTACAGCATGCGCAGCACGACACATTTATACCTGTGGCCGCTATCTGGCTGCTTTTCCACGGGCGTCACGCGAGATATACCCAACGCCTTAATGTTATACACAGGGGACTGAGCACTCGTACCTTCAAGACTATGTCCATCAGTCTTTTGTCAACTCTTATCTTGCTTAGACTTCGTTCCAGTCGCTTCTTGACTATCCCCTTCCAGTGGCCGGGTTCGTTTTGCTGGAGGCTGTCGTCATCAGGATACATGTCCAGAAAGGGGAAAGAAGGCAGCACTTCCTCTGGTAGGGATACATTCTGGGCTCGCCGAGATACCTTCGGCGATTTCGATTTGTTTAGGTTTGTTGTAGCTTTAGACTGAAATATAAACAAATTTTTGCTTAGTACAAAGTAACATTCCTTCATTTTGTCGTGGCCCACATTTTAAAGTCATTACTTAACAATTAAAGCTCTTTGATTACTATTTTCAGACTGGCTATAGGCCTGCCTGGCCTAGCAAGTTTATAGTAGGGTGCCCCTACAAAAATCAATCCTAGTTACGCACTGTATCCATCCCTCTGTGTCTCTTATCAAGCTATCTACACAATAAGAGCACACGACAGTCGTACGGCCGGAACATTGCAATGGTGGGATTCAGAAAGCAGCCACACCGTATACACTGGCAAGTATTAATACTAGAGCAAGTACACAGGGGGTGAACAGCAAAGAATGAGCGCAAAAGCTCCAAATCATGTTTTTTGTTTGGTGAAAATTTAAAGTTATTCCGTAAAACATTCCCTACCTCAATCTCAATCAATTTAGCTATTAAGACTGAATTAAGTAGTTCGACGGCCTCTTTGCATGTGTCTCTGCACTCCTCCTCAGAGGGAGAGTCAGTCTCCAACACCGCATCTTCAACTTCTTGGTGGCACTGACGGAGCTTTTGAGTCAGGGCGCAAGTTCCATTGGTCAGTTGCGACTCAAGCTTATCAGCCTCCAAATCACGTGATGAAAATAGCCTTCTACTGCGACGAATCAACGCTATCATCTGTGACATTTGAAGCAAATAACCAATGTTAAGACAGCAGGCCTTATACATTTCTGAAAAATTTGGTTCATTCACATTTTTGTTGTCAGTCCAGACAACAGTGTCTGTCTTTGAGATTGTAGTTCCTAATAGGAGTTAATGTTTCGTTCAGTTATCATGGCGTCAAGTTTACCTGGAGCAATTCCCAAGTACTTCCAATCCGGATGACGAAGTCTTTGTTGCTTGACAGCACTTGGAGCAGCTCGTCAGCTTTCTCGTGCTTGTCAAGTCTAATTTCATCTTCAAGTTGCTCCACCTTTTCCCGCAGATCTTTGGCCTCCTTCATGGTGATGAAGAAAAAGTTGCAGATCTCCTCGACTTTATCCGTGCACTGACGTGCCAAAGTGACCGGGTCCTCGGATGTTTCAAGTATGCCACCCAAATCAATGTCGCTGTGTTTCATCTTGTTAACCAGCGTGCAAAAGGTTTTCAAGAAGCCATTTTGGGGACTGCAACCTGGTTGTGTCTGAAATGCGAATTGTATCAAGTTTATTGACAATTTACCACACGGAGGCAACCAAAGTTAGAAATAGGTCTACAATAGCCCTATGTATTGATGACATTATACGCACTGTTTACCACAGTGCATGATGGGAGGAAGTGGGGTTCACCGCTGCGGCTTGTACACACATTTTACGTACATGCACTAGCACTTTCCATGTTCATTTTTCGACTTTGTGGTTCACGAGAAAATCATCTTTTCCTGTCATCTGATGTGTAGTCTTTCACGAATGACAGGGTTGAAAATGCACATTTTACTTTCTTTCGGTCGAAAAGTGATTGTATGTCTACATTTTGCACGTACAAGTAGGCCGCGAGCGTCTATCTATCTATCTTCTATCTATCTATACTATAAAAGATAGTTAACGTCATTACTTAACAATTAAAGCTCTTTGATTACTATTTTCAGACTGGCTATAGGCCTGCCTGGCCTAGCAAGTTTATAGTAGGGTGCCCCTACAAAAATCAATCCTAGTTACGCACTGTATCCATCCCTCTGTGTCTCTTATCAAGCTATCTACACAATAAGAGCACACGACAGTCGTACGGCCGGAACATTGCAATGGTGGGATTCAGAAAGCAGCCACACCGTATACACTGGCAAGTATTAATACTAGAGCAAGTACACAGGGGGTGAACAGCAAAGAATGAGCGCAAAAGCTCCAAATCATGTTTTTTGTTTGGTGAAAATTTAAAGTTATTCCGTAAAACATTCCCTACCTCAATCTCAATCAATTCAGCTATTAAGACTGAATTAAGTAGTTCGACGGCCTCTTTGCATGTGTCTCTGCACTCCTCCTCAGAGGGAGAGTCAGTCTCCAACACCGCATCTTCAACTTCTTGGTGGCACTGACGGAGCTTTTGAGTCAGGGCGCAAGTTCCATTGGTCAGTTGCGACTCAAGCTTATCAGCCTCCAAATCACGTGATGAAAATAGCCTTCTACTGCGACGAATCAACGCTATCATCTGTGACATTTGAAGCAAATAACCAATGTTAAGACAGCAGGCCTTATACATTTCTGAAAAATTTGGTTCATTCACATTTTTGTTGTCAGTCCAGACAACAGTGTCTGTCTTTGAGATTGTAGTTCCTAATAGGAGTTAATGTTTCGTTCAGTTATCATGGCGTCAAGTTTACCTGGAGCAATTCCCAAGTACTTCCAATCCGGATGACGAAGTCTTTGTTGCTTGACAGCACTTGGAGCAGCTCGTCAGCTTTCTCGTGCTTGTCAAGTCTAATTTCAACCACACATTTTTTTCAATGATGACGTATATTGCATTTTAAAGGTAGGATACACCATTTGCAGATATTGAAATGTTTACTACCAAATTATTAAGAAATATCATGCTTATTTGAAAGTAAATAACGATTCTAGGCATCTAGCAAAATGATTGAACTAAGTATCCTGTAATTGTACCGAAATATTAAAATTTATTTTTAAAAATCACGATCGCCAGACGGCGATCGCAAAAAAAAACCTAAAGAAAAACAAGAACAACTGCCTGACACCGGTTGAAAACGAGCGCCGTTTTTCTTGCTATTTTCTCGGCATCCATGATTGTAAAACTTCGGACTGGTCTTTTAAACAATATTTAGTATGAAATACAACCACCATAGGAAAAACAAAGCGACGATTTCCCCCCAAATATACAAAGCTGTGAAAACTACAGTACAATGCTACAACCTACCCCGTTCCACAACCAAAAAAAGGAACAAAATTAGACATTAAATTACAACGTCATAGCTGCGCCCCTGTTGATAGGAACGGATTTTCCTGTACGTGCTTTGCAGGAAGGCAGGTCCTCCCCGCTCCGCCGACCTGCTTCGCAGAAGCAGATCTGTGGTGAGTCTTTTTCAGCGTCGGGGTAAGAGTTGTTAAACGTCGTGGCAAGAGTTGTTCAGCGTCGGGTAAGAGTTGCCTAGCGTCGTGGTAAGAGTTGCCTAGCGTCGTGGTAAGAGTTGTTCAGCGTTGCGGTGAGAGTTGTCTAGCGTCAGGGTATAAGAGTTGTCTAGCGTCGGGTAAGAGTTGCCTAGCGTCGTGGTAAGAGTTGTTCAGCGTCGCGGTGAGAGTTGTTTAGCGTCAGGGTAAGAGTTATTCAGCGTCGTGGTAAAAGTTGTTGAACAACGCTGAACAACTCTTACCACGACGCTGAACAACTCTTACCACAACGCTAAACAACTCTTACCAGAAAGAAAATAAAAACGTAACATATCAGGGATTGGAACCCGCGCCACAACGAATTACAGCATGCGCAGCACGACACATTTATACCTGTGGCCGCTATCTGGCTGCTTTTCCACGGGCGTCACGCGAGATATACCCAACGCCTTAATGTTATACACAGGGGACTGAGCACTCGTACCTTCAAGACTATGTCCATCAGTCTTTTGTCAACTCTTATCTTGCTTAGACTTCGTTCCAGTCGCTTCTTGACTATCCCCTTCCAGTGGCCGGGTTCGTTTTGCTGGAGGCTGTCGTCATCAGGATACATGTCCAGAAAGGGGAAAGAAGGCAGCACTTCCTCTGGTAGGGATACATTCTGGGCTCGCCGAGATACCTTCGGCGATTTCGATTTGTTTAGGTTTGTTGTAGCTTTAGACTGAAATATAAACAAATTTTTGCTTAGTACAAAGTAACATTCCTTCATTTTGTCGTGGCCCACATTTTAAAGTCATTACTTAACAATTAAAGCTCTTTGATTACTATTTTCAGACTGGCTATAGGCCTGCCTGGCCTAGCAAGTTTATAGTAGGGTGCCCCTACAAAAATCAATCCTAGTTACGCACTGTATCCATCCCTCTGTGTCTCTTATCAAGCTATCTACACAATAAGAGCACACGACAGTCGTACGGCCGGAACATTGCAATGGTGGGATTCAGAAAGCAGCCACACCGTATACACTGGCAAGTATTAATACTAGAGCAAGTACACAGGGGGTGAACAGCAAAGAATGAGCGCAAAAGCTCCAAATCATGTTTTTTGTTTGGTGAAAATTTAAAGTTATTCCGTAAAACATTCCCTACCTCAATCTCAATCAATTTAGCTATTAAGACTGAATTAAGTAGTTCGACGGCCTCTTTGCATGTGTCTCTGCACTCCTCCTCAGAGGGAGAGTCAGTCTCCAACACCGCATCTTCAACTTCTTGGTGGCACTGACGGAGCTTTTGAGTCAGGGCGCAAGTTCCATTGGTCAGTTGCGACTCAAGCTTATCAGCCTCCAAATCACGTGATGAAAATAGCCTTCTACTGCGACGAATCAACGCTATCATCTGTGACATTTGAAGCAAATAACCAATGTTAAGACAGCAGGCCTTATACATTTCTGAAAAATTTGGTTCATTCACATTTTTGTTGTCAGTCCAGACAACAGTGTCTGTCTTTGAGATTGTAGTTCCTAATAGGAGTTAATGTTTCGTTCAGTTATCATGGCGTCAAGTTTACCTGGAGCAATTCCCAAGTACTTCCAATCCGGATGACGAAGTCTTTGTTGCTTGACAGCACTTGGAGCAGCTCGTCAGCTTTCTCGTGCTTGTCAAGTCTAATTTCATCTTCAAGTTGCTCCACCTTTTCCCGCAGATCTTTGGCCTCCTTCATGGTGATGAAGAAAAAGTTGCAGATCTCCTCGACTTTATCCGTGCACTGACGTGCCAAAGTGACCGGGTCCTCGGATGTTTCAAGTATGCCACCCAAATCAATGTCGCTGTGTTTCATCTTGTTAACCAGCGTGCAAAAGGTTTTCAAGAAGCCATTTTGGGGACTGCAACCTGGTTGTGTCTGAAATGCGAATTGTATCAAGTTTATTGACAATTTACCACACGGAGGCAACCAAAGTTAGAAATAGGTCTACAATAGCCCTATGTATTGATGACATTATACGCACTGTTTACCACAGTGCATGATGGGAGGAAGTGGGGTTCACCGCTGCGGCTTGTACACACATTTTACGTACATGCACTAGCACTTTCCATGTTCATTTTTCGACTTTGTGGTTCACGAGAAAATCATCTTTTCCTGTCATCTGATGTGTAGTCTTTCACGAATGACAGGGTTGAAAATGCACATTTTACTTTCTTTCGGTCGAAAAGTGATTGTATGTCTACATTTTGCACGTACAAGTAGGCCGCGAGCGTCTATCTATCTATCTTCTATCTATCTATACTATAAAAGATGTTAAATTCGCCATCTTGTCCCTGGGCGCCGCCATCTTGGAACGCAGGGCCGCGCCATCTTGGCGCGTGGTTGGCGCCATGTTGGCTTTTGGTCGGGCGACTCGTCGCCGCGCGCGTGTGCCGCCGGCGTCGGTGCGGCGGGGTGCCGGATCGTTCGCGACGGGGAATCCCCCGGAAAATAAGATTTAAAAAAAAATCGTATTCGTCCGAAGTGAGATTTAAAAGAAACGGACGTTACCGATAAACGCGTAATCGCTTTTCGATTGCCTGTTGATGTCTGTGGGCCTTTTTGCGTGAACTATTGCGTTATTTTTGCATTGTCCTTGCCCGGAGTTCGGGCCGAAGCCTTCCCGAAATCGTACTACCGTAACTCGGTTACCAAATTGTTGGCTGTTTGCGATTAAGCGGCGGCTACATGCGTTACGCGAAGCCTTCGCAAATTAATTGTATCCGCCTTGCTCGCGCGGTGGCCGAGTTGGTGCCGAGTTTGTTATTCGCCATTGGGCGGCCCCGTCACGTGTTATTTGAGCTGGTGCCCCGATTTATACTTCCTTGGTTTACTGCGGAGTAAACATAGTACCAGTTGAGCTCCGGCTTCGTTTTCGGGTGCGAATTCGTGCGCGTCTACCACGTTCCAGTCACAGGTTGGGAACGTTAACAAATGATTTATTCCTTTCGTGTTGCCTTTTGGGCAAATGTCTTTGCTTCACATCGTCGATACTTAAATATTACCACATTATCTGTCTCAAAACACTCCGAAACATATCGCTATTGCCTCAATTTCAACTTTGATCGCGCAAAAATGTCGCGAAATTGTATGGCGATGGTGGATATGAATATGCAATTTAGAAACGTGACTGCATTACGTCAGTTGAGGGCGCACTGTCAGATGGCCGGCCTGTTGGGTTTTTTAATCACGATTTTCACGATGATGTAATTATTTTGTAAATCAGAAATCCCGAAGTGGTTCGTATTGTTTCCCGTACGATTCCTGTTAAAAAAATCACGAGACGCAGGCAGCATGCAAGCGAAGATGGACTGCCTATTGAGTATTATTAGTTCGGAAGTCAAGAAGTATTTTTACAAAGATTGTTTGTTATTCATAGTCGATGGTATTCTACGGAGCCCCTAAAGGGACATATGACGAATAAAAATCACCGTTACGAAATAATTTGAGTATTTTATTTCGTGCACTCAAAATAACTTATTTCGTGAGCTCGAAATGTTTTCGTGGCCACGAAATGACTTTGTGCGCTCCAAGAATATCTGTTCGTGAGCTCGAAATAATTTCGTGCGCTCGAAATACTTTCTAGCTGGTACTCTACTCGCTAAGTTTCGCGATTTGTTTGTCATACAATCCATTATGTTTTTAAGACGTCAACAAGGTGTATCTATAAGTTACGATTTCACCCAGCTAGCAGGTGCCGCGCGAAGCGCGGCATCCTGCTAGTCTATCTATCTATCTATCTATCTATCTATCTATCTATCTATCTATCTATCTTCTATCTATACTACAAAAGATGACAAATGCGCCATCTTGTCCCTGGGCGCCGCCATCTTGGAACGCAGGGCCGCGCCATCTTGGAAACACAGGGCCGCGCCATCTTGGCGCGTGGTTGGCGCCATCTTGGCTTTTGGTCGGGCGACTCGTCGCCGCGCGCGTGTGCGGCCGGCGTCGGTGCGGCGGGGTGCCGGATCGTTCGCGACGGGGAATCCCCCGGGGAATAAGATTTAAAAGTGAGATTTAAAAGAAACGGACGTTACCGATAAACGCGTAATCGCTTTTCGATTGCCTGTCGATGTCTGCGGGCCTTTTTGCGTGAACTATTGCGTTATTTTTGCATTGTCCTTGCCCGGAGTTCGGGCCGAAGCCTTCCCGAAATCGTACTACCGTAACTCGGTTGCCGAATTGTTGGCTGTTTGCGATTAAGCGGCGGCTGCATGCGTTACGCGAAGCCTTCGCAAATTGATTGTATCCGCCTTGCTTGCGCGGTGGCCGAGTTGGTGCCGAGTTTGTTTTTTCGCGATTGGGCGGCCCCGTCACGTGTTATTTGAGCTGGTGCCCCGATTTATACTTCCTTGGTTATTGCGGAGTAAACATAATACCAGTTGAGCGCCGGCTTCGAATTCGTGCGCGTCTACCACGTTTCAGTCACAGCTTGGGAACGTTAAAAAATGATTTATTCCTTTCGTGTTGCCTTTTGGGCAAATTTCTTTACTTCACATTGTCGAAACTTAAATATTACAACATTATGTGTCTAAAAACACTCCGAAACATATCGCTATTGCCTCAATTTCAACTTTGATCCCGCAAAAATGTCGCGAAATTGTATGGCGATGGTGGATATGAATATGCAATTTAGAAACGTGACTGCATTACGTCAGTTGAGGGCGCACTGTCAGGTGGCCGGCCTGTTGGGTTTTTTAATCAGGATTTTCACGATGATGATGTAAACTCAGAAATCCCGAAGTGGTTCGTATTGTTTCCCGTACGATTCCTGTTAAAAAATCACGAGACGCAGGCAGCATGCAAGCAAAGATGAACTGCCTATTGAGTATTATTAGTTCGGAAGTCGGGAAGTATTTTTACAAAGATTGTTTGTTATTCAGAGTCGATGGTATTCTACGGAGCCCCTAAAGGGACATATGACGAATACAAATCACCGTTACGAAATAATTTGAGTATTTTATTTCGTGCACTCAAAATAACTTATTTCGTGAGCTCGAAATGTTGTCGTGGCCACGAAATGACTTCGTGCGCTCCAAGAATATCTGTTCGTGAGCTCGAAATAATTTCGTGCGCTCGAAATACTTTCTAGCTGGTACTCTACTCGCTAAGTTTCGCGATTTGTTTGTCATACAATAGTTATGTTTTTAAGACGTCAACAAGGTGTATCTATAAGTCACGATTTCACCCAGCTAGCAGGTGCCGCGCGAAGCGCGGCATCCTGCTAGTCTATACTATAAAAGATAAAAAATGCGCCATCTTGTCCCTGGGCGCCGCCATCTTGGAACACAGGGTTGCGCCATCTTGGCGCATGGTTGGCGCCATGTTGGAAAGACGCGGCGCTTTTGATCGGGCGACTCGTCGCCTTGCGTGTTTGCCGCCGGCGTCGGTGCGGCGGGGTGCCAGATCGTTCGCGACGACGAATCCCCCGGGGAATAAGATTTAAAAAAAACCTCATATTCGTCCGTGGTGAGATTTGGGAGAAACAGACGTTACTGATAAACGTGTAGTCGCTTTTCGATTGCCTGTTGATGTCTGTGGGCCTTTTTGCGTAAACTATTGCGTTATTTTTGCATTGTCCTTGCCCGGAGTTCGGGCCGAAGCCTTCCCGAAATCGTATACCGTAACTCGGTTGCCGAATTGTTGGCTGTTGGCGATTAAGCATGCAAGCGAAGATGGACTGCCTATTGAGTATTATTAGTTCGGAAGTCGGGGAGTATTTTTACAAAGATTGTTTTTATTCAGAGTCGATGGTATTCTACGGAGCCCCTAAAGGGACATATGACGAATAAAAATCACCGTTACGAAATAATTTGAGTTTTTTTCGTACACTCAAAATAACTTATTTCGTGAGCTCGAAAAGTTTTCGTAGCCACGAAATGACTTCGTGCGCTCCAAAAAAAATGAGCTCGAAATAATTTCGTGCGCTCGAAATACTTTCTAGCTGGTACTCTACTCGCTAACTTTCGCAATTTGTTTGTCATACAATCCATTATGTTTTTAAGACGTCAACAAGGTGTATCTATAAGTTACGATTTCACCCAGCTAGCAGGTGCCGCGCGAAGCGCGGCATCCTGTTAGTCGAGCTACAACGTCAGGTGGTAAATATGGGGGTGACGTCATCAATACATAATGGCTATTAACGGCTGGACGGTGTAGGCTATAATAAAATGGGTCACCCCAGTCCAACTTTCATTATTTTTAGCAAACCTGTTCTTAGCATCGTTTGTATATTCATAGATTTTGGCCCTTCACCGACGTAATTACACTGTAAAAGGGCCTTATTCACGAGGAAGCCATTTTGGTTGTGTTCCCTGAACGTATTTTATAAATTGTGAACCGTGTTGAATGGGATGGTACCAGACTATTTTGCATTCTACTCTCACTTTCAATATATTGTTGAAACATTAAGTATATTTTTAATCACAAATTTTAAAATACTCATCAGGGAAGACTGGTAAAGGTTTTTCCCGGCTATTTCAAAACTTTTTTGTTCATTCAAGTTATACATTCCATTTTCTGCTAAGTAAATAAGTCTGATGTGTGCTTGACTCTATAGCACACATCAGACTAATTTGTTTAACATAAGTTTGAAATTGATTGATATAATACGAATTCGATCTTTGAATGCCACCTTTCGGCAACAGCTTAGACGAATTTGATCATCAAGCCAATATTTAAATACAGTGACCAAACTTTAAAATTGAATGATACAATTACTGAATTGGTTTAGTAAAAGCGTGTAAAAAAAATTCGGACGAAATTGAATGTACAAAATTGTGAATATAATTAAATATGGTTTAAAATATCCGGGAAAACCTATATTAATTAGAAATTAACTTTAGGTAATTTCTATCCACAAAATCCAAAAATAAAGATTTGTCCTCACTTTAAATTCAATATCACCGACTCGTGAATAAAGGCCATACTCATTGTCTTTAATTATTCTGTTTTGCCCTCGGGTTGACAGACGACGCAGTGCTTGATTCCTTTTGACATGATTATGTACAATTAATCAATTCCTGGTTGGAGGAAAGACAACAATAACGTCCTCTTCAAAATCTGTGTATGTGTTAATTAAAAGACATACCTTCAGAAGATGCTCGTGCAGCTTTGGATAATGTTTCTTCACGTCGATCCCGAAGATTTCCATGACGATTTTTTGAAATTTGTCTTCAGTTGTCGCCACATTTTCCTCATCAAGTATCAGAGGAAAATAATGACCTTTCACTTCTTCAATGCAAAGCTCTTCTTTCTGTAACAAAGAAAATTAAAATTATGATTCTACTGGAAATAAGGACTAGGGCCTATTTGAAACAATTATTTTTGGAGTTGAAGGTTGTCTGTGGCAATTGGATATACAGATTATCACCCACTTTATATCAGCATTGATAATAGGAACCAGGAACTTGAACCAGTCTACTCAATGGGAGATTTCGGCTAGTAACCCATCAAAAAAGCCTTTTCCTGAGAGGTTGAAAGCTGAATAAATAGAAAAAATACTGCATTGATAATAACAGAGAATAGTAGAAATCCGTTTCTTATAGCGTACAGCTGTAAATGTGAAAGAGCTTTATGTGCAACCCCAAGGTTGCTCTTTTGTAGCAATTTAAAGTCTCTAACAAATTTAGATTGGAAACCAGATCAAATTATGCGGCTGATGTTGTTTGTTATTATATGTACATACAGAATACCTACCCCAAACTTGACAACAATACGGTCTAACAGAGGACGCAGTTTCTCACAGCAATCAGTAGCGGCGTAGACTACCAGTATTTCATCCGAAAACGTTTCCTTCTCTTCCTCTTCTCTTCCATCCAGCTCAAGCTCCCCTTCGTTATTTTCAAACCTGTGTAGGAGTATTTGTCTCTCCATGTTGAAATGCTCCATCCAAGCCTGTCTGAAAAACGGGTTCTCGTACAGATGCCCATAACACCACGCTTGATGGCTTTACAGTTCAACGCCGATGCATCCTTGTCTCTATCGCGGCTACCGAGACCCTCTCCAAAAGATAGGGGTTTTTCCTCTTGATGTATAAGATTGCTACTGTGTAGCGAGCAACTCACGTCAATTTCCGCGAGAATCTATAATATCGGGCAAAAGAATAGTAAATAACGATATTAACAGAATTGAATCCAAAGCATTTCATGGTAGCTTGAGCATTACATGTATGTATATATAAACGTTCAAATATAAAAAAAGAAAAAAACAACTACCTACTTGGAGGAATACCCATCTTGATGTAACTTGCAGCCTATCTTTTTGAATCAGTCTAAGTAACTCCAAGCTGGCAACAAGACTTCCACATCTAACGGCCTCCCTATAAGACCTAACGCATCGAGACTCTAGTGGTATGGTAGCACGAGTGGGTTCTGGCTGCTGGGTGTCTTGTGCCTGTCTCCAAGAGAAAGTGGATACATTCGCCATCTTGTGCGTCTTTTGGTCAACTGCCGTGGTGTCCTGACTCTGTGCCTTTGACAGAGTGGGTGTAGATGGCATCTGCTGAGCTCCTTGATCAACTGCTGTGGTGTCCCGACTCTGTGCCCTTGACAGACTGTATGTGGATGGCATTTGTTGAGCTCCTTGGTCAACTGCCGTGGTGTCCTGACTATGTGCCCTTGACAGACTGGATGTGGATGGCATTTGTTGAGCTCCTTGGTCAACTGCCGTGGTGTCCTGACTATGTGCCCTTGACAGACTGGATGTGGATGGCATTTGTTGAGCTCCTTGGTCAACTGCCGTGGTGTCTTGACTCTGTGCCCTTGGCAGACTGGATGTGGATGGCATCTGTTGAGCTCCTTGGTCAACTGCTGTGGTGTCCCGACTCTGTGCCCTTGATAGACTGGATGTGGATGACATTTGTTGATCTCCTTGGTCAACTGTCGTGGTGTCCTGACTATGTGCCCTTGGCAGACTGGATGTGGATGGTATCTCCTGACCCCGTGGGTTAACCAATTGAAACTCGTTATGTGCGATATATAGGGCAATGTCTGACAATAGCTTCCGACTATCCCTTTGGTTCAGGCCAGCTTCCTTTGAACGCAGAACACTTTGGCGAGCCTTTTCGTATGTCTCTTTTGCTTTTTCGGGTCTTAAATGTTGCGACAAAGCCCTTAGTCCTTCCTGAAGGCCGATCTTCATGTATATCTGTGCCAAGTACCACAGAGCTTTGCAATCAGCCTCAGTATCAATTAGCTCAATTAATACTTGTTCAGCTTCATCAAACCTGAAGTTCTGAAAGTGTAGAATTCCGACTTCAAGGCACGGATTGTTCCGAGGTAGGTCTTCATAGTACTCAACCAGTCGTTTGTAAGCTACCTCTTTCGGCTTTTTTGCCATATTCATTACTTGCCATGTACCGGACTTCTCGTCTTGATATTCAAATGAAGCTGTGATGTCCATCACTTTGTGCCACATATCCATTATTGATTTATGTCCTGAAACCGTTGGATTATAATAAAGGTAGTTGGCATATCCAAAGTAAAGATCCAGCTGGTCTTCGGTTGTCCGGTGTTCAGACTGTTGCAATCTTGTTTCGAAGATCTTTTCAGCTTCTTCGTGGTTCCCAAGAGCACTTTGTACGTTGCACAATTTCGTTAATGCAAAATTGTGCCCTTTGTTAAGTTCCAGGCATTTAAGAAGCTCTTCAAGGGCTAGTTTGTTCCAGTTGTCCTTTTTCTCCTGAACTACTTTGTCTCTTATAGAGCATTCGATGTACCACAGCGCCAACTGAAAGTGACTTTCGGGACAGTCTGGACTGTGTTCAATTCCCTCTTTCAATATTCGTATGGCCTCTTCAAACTCTCTTGTACGTTTCAAACATCGTGTCCAATTTCTCAATACCTCTTGAACTCCGGGTGCCTTTTGGTAAGCTTCTTTCAAATAGCGACTTGCTTTTTTGCTTTCCTTTTTTCCTCGTCGACTCAGGTTTAATCCAAGCGATGACTTGGCCAGCTGGTATTCATCTTTGATTCTAATCATTCTTTCCCAGTACTCTTTTTCACAGTCCATGAGCCTTTGACCTTCTCTGTCCATCTTTTTGAATAGAGAGCTGTAGACTCTTCTGTATCGTGCCATTCGGCCAGTCATCAGCCCAGCCCCATAGATGAAGCATACTTTTTTCGGGAAGTTCTTCAGCGCTACCTCGAAAAGTTGCAACGCAGTTTCCATAACACGGGGCCCTAGACGTGTCATGGCAGTTGCACGCACTGCGTCGATCACAGACTGGCCTTTATTCTCTATCCCCAAACTATCCAATTCCTTGAGTAGATCTGCCACCTTTTGCGCATTATGACATTTGTGTTCGATCCACATGCGATTCAGAAGTGCTACAACTGTGTAGCCTTTACGTAGTTGCGCATCCGTTTGCTCTATGCATTCGTCAGCTTTGTCGAGGAATTATCTCGCCTTACGGACATCCCAACGTTTTCGGTTATCCCATACCTCCAGGTAGGCTCTGAACAAAAGGCTTTCTATCCTCAACAAATTGTGTGTCTCTTCTAAGTCGTGATCTATGTTACGTATAATTCGATCATAATCGGTAGTGACCGCAAACTGCAGATTCCAAGTGAAGTGACAAAGACGTCTTTCTTTCCAGGGCAGTTTTATCTGGCTCACTTCATCTTTGTCCAAGTCATTTCTGTGAGTTTGAAAGAATAGACATTTCGGTAATAATTATGGTGTGTGTGTTTTCTTAGTTTTTTTGTAGTAAAATAAAAAAGCTGTTGAAAAAAAAGCTAAGCTGCAATGTAAAGCAATGTTATCTTAGTTAAAAGCACTACATAAGCTTCTTTTAGCACCTTAAGATATTTTCGTCGGTAATGTAATTTTAAGGCCCTCTCGGCCTAAACTTAATTCGCGGGAAAAAACACGTATAGGCCTATATAGGTTTTCCCGGACGATATCGGAAAATGTTTACATTAATTTGTAAAAGATCCATTCAATTTCGCGCTAACTTTGATAACGACGTATACCCGGCTTTCATTTTTGCAAAAACGAGCATTCGATTTCATTTTGTTTCTTTTAAATAAAATGAATGTACATAACGTTTCATTTTAACGATTATAAATCCGTGATTAGGCTTTGGGTTTGACGCATAGGCGGCCGATTGTTAGCAAATAGATTTGCTTGCCAAGGTGTCACGGCCTAAATTAAATATTATTTTTTATTTGTAACAATTTGTATTCGCATATTTTGCATTCAATTTGGTTGTATTGCGCATGCAGTGAGAGGTTTCAACCACTGACCGCTACACCTGGACGAATCATTGCCCATATTATGCCGTGCTAACGCTTGAAGTTGGCGCGAACGAGAAGTGCAACATGGCGGACCCAAGACGTCACTTCCGTGAGCCAATGGAATGTCCAGGTGTAGAGGTCAGAGGATTTACTCTGTACATTTTTATTGATAAACATTACGTCATACGTACAGTACCCACTGACCGCTACACCTGGAAATTTCATTGGCTCACAGAGTGACGTCGTGGGTCCGCCATGTTGCACTTCTCGTTCGCGCCGACTTCAAGCGTGAATGAGCAATGATCCGTCCATTTATTTATTTTATTTATTTATTCCATTTCTTTACCCAGGGTGTGCCCAAACAGTTTAAAACTGGTTTTCATTGGGGCCCTGCATACATCATCAAATAAAATAACAGTACATATTATAAATACAAGGATATTACAGGAATTCTAAACATTAATACTAACTCTGATTTACGAGATAGGCGAAAACTCGCCAAATAAAAACCTTTTAGGTGAAAAATAAGAAGGGGAAATTCCTATCCGGCTCCACATTATAGTGGCAACCAAGTTCTAACTCCGTAGATCAGCGCAATTGGCATAATATCTAACACTCAAATGGCCTGTCGGAGCTCTGATTTAAATGTGCTTAATGAGTCCAATGTTCGCAATTGTTCGGGCAGATTATTCCAAATATTTGCACCACTCACAGCGAAACTTGTGGCGTAGCATTATTTTTTGGCGAAAGGAACTTTCAGTGCCGTGTGGGTTGATTGCCTTGTTTCGCGAATTACTGTAAGTGGTTTGAAAATATTTGTCATGTACAAAGGAGTCATTTTGTTGATACTTTTGAAGACAAGAATAGCCTTTTTTGACTTGACTCTTTTTGAAAAAGGGGTCCAATTAAGACGAGCAAACATATCCTCTGAAGGGGTGAGGAAGGTACATTTAAGGATTATCCGCGCGGCTCTTTTGAGACATTTGTTTAACATATTATCGTGAGATATGTACCTTCCTCCCCACACAGTACAACAATACTCTAATGTTGGCATTACTAGACTTACAAATAGTGTGTGCAAGCTGTGCTGAGGAATACAATCACGGATTCTTCTTAGTATACCTAATTTAGACACCACATTTTTTCTTACGTATTCGACATGTGGGCCCCAACTTAATGCTTCATCAATAATTACACCCAAACATTTATAAGACTTCACATTTTCAATACGACTACCAGCAATGCATACATTTAAATTAACATTAGATATTTTCTGCCTAGTACCAATAAGCATGCATTTGGTTTTGGTGGCATTTAAAGCTAGCTTGTTTCTTCCGCACCAGTTGTGAAAACTAGTAAGAGCTGTATTTAAGCTACTTTCTATTATATTAATGTTGGAGGAGCTACACGTTAATGTTGAGTCATCTGCATACATAAATAAGTTGCAGTTTGGGGCAATACAAAATGGAAGGTCACTAGTATAAACAATGAATAAAAGTGGACCTAGTATCGACCCCTGTGGAACACCAGTGTTTACGGACAGGACCTTTGATATGGTGCCGCCAATATTCACAGACTGACTACGTTCACTTAGGTACGACTTAAACCAATTTATTACAGAAGATGACATGTTCATCCTTTCTAGTTTCTTTAGTAAGATTTCATGATCAACACAATCAAATGCTTTACTGAGGTCTATAAACACACTGCCTGTAACTTGTCCATTCTCCATGGCCGCAAAACACTTGTTTGTTAAGTCATGTAGGGTGCTTTCAGTTGAGTGCAGGGGTCTAAATCCCGACTGGCAACTAGGAATCAGATTGTTTTCATCAAGATATCTATATACCGATGAGTGCACCCATCTTTCTAAAATCTTAGAGATAATTGGCAGTATAGAAATTGGACGATAGTTACCTGTACTACATTTATCTCCTCCCTTGTGAATTGGTGTTACTAAAGCATGTTTCCAATCTTTAGGGTATCGCTCACATCTTATAGACAGGTTAACAATATGAGTTAAAGATTTAATGATATAAGGTGAAGCAATTTTAATCATTTTAACACTAATTCCATCCGGACCTGTTGCTTTCCCAACCGACATAGATGATATTTGCTTTCGAACAAACTCTTCTGTAATGTTAGGTACTACGCAATCTTCATCAACAGAATCAAATATAGAGGCGTCAGTATTGTCATCTATTTCAAGTTCACGCAAAGGGTAATTTCCAGCAGTACGCTTGCCGATTGTTGAAAAGTGTTCATTTAATGTATCAGCAATGTCGGCGATATTGTCAATATTTTCCCCATTTGGGGAAGTAATCGAATTTGGTACAGTTTTTTGTTTCTTAGGGAGTACCTCCTTCAGAGTTTTCCACAGCATAGAAGAGTTGCTTTTATTTTCTTCTATGGCGGATGTGTAGTAATTACTCTTTTTACTGCGGATTTTATTAGTAACATTGTTCCGCAGGTTTTTGTATGAATCCCAATGAATTTGTAAGCCTGTGTGCTTTGCAATTTTGTGTACACGATCGCGCTGCCGCATAAGTTTAAGAATTTCGCTATCGAGCCACGGTACTGAGGCACCCCGAATGTGTTTGGTTTTGACTGGCGCATGGAGGTTAATAATACTCATAAATATGGAGTACCATATAGACCATGCATTATCCACATCATAACAACCAAAAACATCTTGCCATGGTGCATTACGGAGATCGTCCGTAAATGCATCACTGTCTATATTTTTTAGACATCAAAATTTATTGAACGACCTTTCATTTTTGGTGTTTTCCAACTGTGTAGCCCATAAACAAGATAATGATCACTGATTAGGACTGGTAAAACACCACAGTCCTTTATGAGCTCTGTAGAGGTCAGTGGTTTCAACCAATGAAAGGGCCATGGGCCAGACTTCATAGGAGTCCAAATAGTGTTCTTTCGTTTTAGACCGTTCAAAATACGTGTCGAGACGACAACGTATAATATCCAATCAAAAGCCAAGGTGGACAATAGACCCGGCATACCAAGGCTGCTCCAATCATGTGTCGGTACCAAGCTATAAACACGCCCAGTGTTTGCATATTTTTTACTAATGAATATCGCCTATACTATTGCATATTCACTTTCACGCCACATTCAAATTCCTGAGACCATCCACGTGGGTCTTAAGTGAGAATGCGCTGGTACAAGGAAAAGACTGGTCATGAGGCTTTTTATTGTTAATTGCTTTAAATACAAGATTTGTATTACAATGAACGTGGACTTTTGTTTTATATTGGCACGTGGATCGTGATTTCGTTTAGTGCTTTTGGTCCAGGAAAAATAAGTTTTGACATCACACAAATTGCAATATAATTTTTTTCACCACAGCGCACTTCTATAAGGTCCCTAGAATGACATACTAAAAATCTCTAAAAATCCAAGTGATGGAAATATGACTAAATTGCATAATTAGTATGTCATTCTAGGGACCTTATAGAAGTGCACTGTGGTGACAAATATTCTATTGCAATTTGTGTGAGATCAACCAAACAAAATTAGGTATTTTCCTTAGACTATTATTGTTTCGGCAAACAAGAAGCTGCTGACACCGTACAATAAAGTATCTATCTTTCTTCCATTACAGGTATATAATGGGGTAGCATGCATGGGTGTTTACCTTGGTTTGCAATTAAAATTCATGTAAAAGTTCCGTTTCTAGTTATAACTTGAAAGTAAGGTTCTATAGAACAATATTGGTTCGAGTGTCAAGCCCTCGGAATAAAGTGGCACATGGGTACGGACTGTAGGCGTTATTAGCTAACTTCACAAACATAAACTTATTCTGACATACAAACTGTTTTAGTATTCTAGTATTCTTATAAGCTTATTCTTATTATCGGCAGACCCAAACAGCAAGGGGGTGGGGGGGGGGGGGGGGGGGGCAGCACAACAGTGGTGACGCTAAAAGGCAAACAACCAACACAATGAAGAAAAGCAATGCACAAAACGTATATTAACGTATATGGGACGAGAGACCTCCCCCAGCCCCCAGCCCCCACCCCCCCCCCCCCCTCCACTCCCTTGTGGTGGTCATGGTGTTTGCGGAATGTTGCGGTTTGTCAAGAATTCTGTTTATATTTTTAGAGGGGGGGGGGGGGGGGGGGGTGCTCCAGGTAACAATAGTCTAGAGAGTGTATAGGTACGGGGCTAAGGGGGAAGTCCCTCGGTCTCATATCGTGCTGGGTACAGCGCACGGGAAAAAGCAAATGTTTCATTATGTTGTGCTCTCAAAAGACAGCTCAGGCCAGAAAGTAATTCCTCCGGCGATTGAAGGGGCTTATCTCTGTTAATGTTAAGAATAATACATGAGGGGCAAGCCCTCGGACTACTCTCACACAAAAACGGCGCGCTACCGAGTGTATACCCCCTTAACACCCTCCAATATTTCTTTATTTTATTACAATTATTGCTTAAACGAAGGCCTTCTAATACATTTTGACTGTTGAATTTGTTTTAAATGGGAAAATGTTTATTCACGAGACACGAAAAAAGTTGATTACAATTAAGCATTGGCAGTTGTCGAGCTGCCATAGTAGCCTCGAGATGAACTATAGGATTTACATTTACAAAAGACCGCGACGGTCACAAGACTGGATAAGAAACAAAGCTTGAACAAGGCGAACTGACGGATTAAAAAAACACAAGAGACCACGACGGTCAGAAGACTGGATATGAAGAAAGCTAGAACGAGGCGAACTGAAGGATTTACATTTACAAAAGACCACGACGGTCAGAAGACTGGATAAGAAACAAAGCTTGAACGAGGCGAACTGACAGATTAAAAAAGAACAAGAGACCGCAACGGTCAGAAGACTGGATAGGAAGAAAGGCAGCTAGAACAGGTGAACTAACGGAATAAAAAGAACAAGAGACCGCGACGGTCACAATACTGGATATGAAAAAAGCTTGAGCGAGGCAAGGCGAATAATTTAATAATAATTCAGTAGTTCTTTGTTTTCTTTATGTTTGTAAATGGTGTATAACTACTTAGCCATGCTATGTTCTTACCGTGACGTCATATTTTGTGGGCGGGGGGCACGGTGCATATTGCTTTTCATTTTAGGGTCACGATTAATGACTTTTTCAGTTATTAGCGTTATTAAAGCGTATATTTCGCCATACTAAAGTTTTGAATTTCAGGTACCCTTCAAGGCATTTACTCGCGATGGCGTTTGGAACAAATCTAAATGGTTGAGCTGAAGGGTAGTATTGTAACAATTTTCGATGCATAAACGCTGGTCCTGATAGGTATTAATATAAGAAAGTACAATGATTTCAGGACAATTTATTAGAAGTACATATTTTTCGGTTCGCGTACGTATAGCCTACGCATTGGTTTGACACCTTTTCGATTTGCATTGGTGTCGGCCCCCCCTCCTACAGACCTTGAGCCATGTATGCATGGATTGCACAATGTTCACCCCCTCCCCCCCTCTTTTCGTGTGTACGTATTTTACGGAGGTCGATGTTGTTTCAGTGATACACATGTCTTTCTCGCTTATCTTTATTATTTTATTACATAGTGTTCAAACTATGGTGACTCGAATTGACTATAGACTCGATTATTTAAAATGGCTTGACTCGATCACAAAATTCAGTGACTCGTTACAACTATGGAGACCACAGACTGGATGAGATAAACGCCCAATAAATAACAACATAAGGTACTACGGTTCGACACTGAACTAGAACAACCGCATTTAAATATTATCACCATGGGTAGACACCGGAGCAAATTTGTGATGGTCTTATAACAACTATAGGGGATGCCGCGCTTCGGGCGGCACCCGCTAGCTGGGTGGAATCGTAACTTATAGATAAACCTTGTTGACGTCCTGAAAACACTGTGATTGTATGACAAGCAAACAACGAAACTTATGGAGTAGAGTACCAGCTAGGTGTGTGTGTGTTATAAACGTTGTTTACTTTGCAACCAGTTCACTCCGATCCTCCCGGAAACACTCGAACATCGCGAACGTTAACGATAATACCCGACCGTCAACGGAACGTGTTTGGAAAACTTCGGATATATTAGCGAAACTGAAGGAATTTTTTCAGTTTTGGTCACGTGACATTGGCGGCTACCGGACCTAATAATTTATCAGAAATATAAATATTTGGTCTGGGAACCAGACTAATAAAATAACACGTGCAATTTTCCGATGGCACCCCTCCACTGTCATGTTTATTAACTGCCATTATTATTATTATTATCAAATAAGATCAGATCCAACGCGAAACGTTAGGCAAATCGTATAAGGCAAAATTAGTGTGAAAACAAATTCTCCTCAAAATATAGCTGCCTGTATATTGGCAAATACAAAATCATACCATAGAAACAAATTTGAATGTGAACATTTGAAAATGTTTGCCAATTGATGAAATTGAACGGTTAAGCAGCCTCTTGCTGCTGGTTTTTACGAAAGTGAATGATCTTTGCGAACTCTTGAATTTGAATGATCTTATTTGGCCAGTGAATGCTAACTGCTGAAATGAAAATAGGCCTACTTCTTTTGACTGTTGAATGCTGGTGCAACGGGGCATTCAATTTCAAATGAAATTGAATGAATCTATGTTCAAATTGGCCGGGAAAACTTATATAAAAATTTGGTTGGGTAAAATATTTGGTTAAAATGTTAACCCACAATGTGCACATTTTTCTAATTTGACCAATGTTGGGTACATTTTACCTAACTTTGGGCAATTATTTTTACCAATTTTTAAACCAACTGTTGTGTTGTTCACCTGATAACCAACGGTGGATTAAAATGAGTAAATTTACTCAACGTTAGTTAAATTTGGTTAAATCTAATGGGTAAAATAAATACATTTTACCAACCGGTTACCAGGTGAACCCACAACAGTTGGTTACAAAATTGCCCAACGTTGGGTAAAATGTATCCAACAAATTGGTTAAATAGTTAACCTTTTGTTTACCAACCAAATATTATTACATGTTTTGAGAGTGTGGGGAAGTCCCGAGTCGAGCAATGCCACTTCGCTCAAGATTGCGTGCCGTACTCACGGGGAAGTCCCGAGTAGAGTCGTGCAAAACGGCTGTTTCTTGTAAGCAGTTTGCTGCTTGTCTTGTTTCACATACATGTATTTTTTGTGTAGATACCGTTTACAACATGTTTATATAGCGAAATAGATTGATGATAAATTTATTTATTTATTTATTTCTGAAAACCAACAGTTTTTTTTTTTCACTTAAATCCCGTAGATCTAATCAAACAGCATCCGATGACATCAAGGACCTATGTCTGTATATTTTTGGTCATCGGAACACTTTTCCCATGTCTTGTCTTAGTTCAGCTTGTCAGATAAATTACAAGCAAACAAGGCATACTACAGATCGGGACCTAACAGGTGTCACAACCCCCGATCAAGTCCCTGAACCCACCCCACAGGTCATTTATCAAGCCATCATACAGGTCCAAAATGACATAAAATTACTTGATCAGAAATTTTCAGACCAATTTGCAACACTATCTGGCCAGATTTCTCGATCTTCTTGTTCCCAAAGGGAAACAATAGACCACCTGAAGAAGGAATGTGACGCTCTCCATTCTACCATTGATATGCTGATGAGTCCTTCTTCTCGTGAAGCCCATGATGATTCAGAACGCCCGCCGAGTGCTCTGAGCCGGAACCACCCATGGACGCCCACAAGTCTAGCCAGTCCAGCGAGCCACCGTACAGCGGATCTCAGTCCAGCGAGCCACTGTACATTGGATGTCGGCCCAGCGGTTCTGGTACCGACAAGCAACCGCTTCGCTGCATTGGCGACAGAGGATCCCGTCATCACCGACTCCAGCACCGGTGATTCCCGGACCGAGGCCGAGTTGGTGATCGACTCGTACTTCGAAGTCTTGCAGCTAAACGGCCAGCCTGACACCGAGGAGCAGGGATCCTCCCCAACCCCAAACCATTTGCCCCATCCCTCAAAAACTAAAATGTCCTTAGAATTTGACGAGCAGCTGAATCAATACCGGAAAAAGCACAAGAAGCTGACCACTGCAAAGGACAAACCGGCACCTAAAGTAAAACAATCAGCATCCACACCAACGGAACACCACTGTGCAGATGTGCTTCTAATCGGTGACTCGATGATAAAACGGCTTCAGCCCAGGAGATTGAGCAGGCAAAAGAAAGTGATGTGCCACACCATGCGTGGAGCAAAAATCCAAGATCTTGCTCCCCACGCCATACAGCTGTCGACCAAGCACGACGTATCTCGGGTAATTCTCCATGTTGGGACCAACAACACATCCGACAACCCGGAGACTATTGCCGCTCAGATCACCTCCCTCGGCGAGTCACTACAACCAAGATCAGTGACAATATCTTCGATCATACACCGTAAAAACCAAACGGTGCCACAGTACAAGAGAGTAGATGATTCTAATAATCTGCTCAAGTCCATAGCAAAGCGAAATAACTGGGGCTTCATTGACAACGGTAACATAAACTCAAACCACCTTGTGTCGGACGGTGTGCACCTCGACTCAGCAGGAGTGCGCCTACTTGCCACGAACATTATCCAACACATCAAAGGACCACCAAAGACCTTTGATAGTCGCATTCCACATCAGAAAACCCCTTTCGGTCAGAGTTTGTACTCTGATGTCCTGACGAAGCGGACTACAGCGACCCGTGATGTTCCGACGGGTTTTCTAATGGCCAACCAGTATTACCCGCATCCCCATCCGAAACGGCACCAAATCAACCTCAATCAACGACGGCAGCCAGTATCCCAGACCAGAGCACCCGCCCCGACACATTATCGAGGCCAGGAGTGGAACCAACATCTGAAAATGGTCAGGGAGCTGCTCAACCCACAAGGCAAGGTTCTAAAATAGACATAACAGATGGTATTATCTGCAATCAAAGTTCCGAGGGTTTCTCATTCGCCCATCTTAATGTAAGAAGCCTCATAAACAAATTTGACCATTTTAAGATTGTAATGTCTAAAAATCCATTCGACATCATCTGTCTAAACGAAACTTTTTGCGACGCCTCAATCTCTGATGACGAAATAACTCTACCAAATTATTCTATTGTCAGAAAAGACAGGAACCGACATGGTGGCGGTGTTGCAATTTACATTCGAGATACCCTAATGTTCTCTCGTCGTGAAGATCTCGAAATATATGATGTCGAGTGTATATGGGTTGAAATTAAGTGCAAACAAAGACAGCCTGTGCTTATCAGTTCTATTTATAGGCCTCCTTCAAGCTCTGTCGAATTTATGGGAAAACTGAGTGATATCCTTAATAAGGCCTCGTGTGAATGTAAAGAAATTATTACAACTGGGGACTTTAATTGTGATGTTTCAGAGGAATACGATAGTATGCAATCAAATCCAATTATTTCTTGCTTTAGTTTGTTCCAAATGGCGCAACTCATACATGACCCAACACGTGTCACTGAATCTACTAAAACTACCATCGATCTCATTTTTAGTTCCCACCCAGAGCTCATAAAGGACTGTGGTGTTTTACCAGTCCTAATCAGTGATCATTATCTTGTTTATTGGCTACACAGTTGGAAAACACCAAAAATGAAAGGTCGTTCAATAAATTTTCGATGTCTAAAAAATATAAACAGTGATGCATTTACGGACGATCTCCGTAATGCACCATGGCAAGATGTTTTTGGTTGTTATGATGTGGATAATGCATGGTCTATATGGTACTCCATATTTATGAGTATTATTAACCTCCATGCGCCAGTCAAAACCAAACGCATTCGGGGTGCCTCAGTACCGTGGCTCGATAGCGAAATTCTTAAACTTATGCGGCAGCGCGATCGTGTACACAAAATTGCAAAGCACACAGGCTTACAAATTCATTGGGATTCATACAAAAACCTGCGGAACAATGTTACTAATACAATCCGCAGTAAAAAGAGTAATTACTACACATCCGCCATAGAAGAAAATAAAAGCAACTCTTCTATGCTGTGGAAAACTCTGAAGGAGGTACTCCCTAAGAAACAAAAAACTGTACCAAATTCGATTACTTCCCCAAATGGGGAAAATATTGACAATATCGCCGACATTGCTGATACATTAAATGAACACTTTTCAACAATCGGCAAGCGTACTGCTGGAAATTACCCTTTGCGTGAACTTGAAATAGATGACAATACTGACGCCTCTATATTTGATTCTGTTGATGAAGATTGCGTAGTACCTAACATTACAGAAGAGTTTGTTCGAAAGCAAATATCATCCATGTCGGTTGGGAAAGCAACAGGTCCGGATGGAATTAGTGTTAAAATGATTAAAATTGCTTCACCTTATATCATTAAATCTTTAACTCATATTGTTAACCTGTCTATAAGATGTGAGCGATACCCTAAAGATTGGAAACATGCTTTAGTAACACCAATTCACAAGGGAGGAGATAAATGTAGTACAGGTAACTATCGTCCAATTTCTATACTGCCAATTATCTCTAAGATTTTAGAAAGATGGGTGCACTCATTGGTATATAGATATCTTGATGAAAACAATCTGATTCCTAGTTGCCAGTCGGGATTTAGACCCCTGCACTCAACTGAAAGCACCCTACATGACTTAACAAACAAGTGTTTTGCGGCCATGGAGAATGGACAAGTTACAGGCAGTGTGTTTATAGACCTCAGTAAAGCATTTGATTGTGTTGATCATGAAATCTTACTAAAGAAACTAGAAAGGATGAACATGTCATCTTCTGTAATAAATTGGTTTAAGTCGTACCTAAGTGAACGTAGTCAGTCTGTGAATATTGGCGGCACCATATCAAAGGTCCTGTCCGTAAACACTGGTGTTCCACAGGGGTCGATACTAGGTCCACTTTTATTCATTGTTTATACTAGTGACCTTCCATTTTGTATTGCCCCAAACTGCAACTTATTTATGTATGCAGATGACTCAACATTAACGTGTAGCTCCTCCAACATTAATATAATAGAAAGTAGCTTAAATACAGCTCTTACTAGTTTTCACAACTGGTGCGGAAGAAACAAGCTAGCTTTAAATGCCACCAAAACCAAATGCATGCTTATTGGTACTAGGCAGAAAATATCTAATGTTAATTTAAATGTATGCATTGCTGGTAGTCGTATTGAAAATGTGAAGTCTTATAAATGTTTGGGTGTAATTATTGACGAAGCATTAAGTTGGGGCCCACATGTCGAATACGTAAGAAAAAATGTGGTGTCTAAATTAGGTATACTAAGAAGAATCCGTGATTGTATTCCTCAGCACAGCTTGCACACACTATTTGTAAGTCTAGTTATGCCAACATTAGAGTATTGTTGTACTGTGTGGGGAGGAAGGTACATATCTCACGATAATATGTTAAACAAATGTCTCAAAAGAGCCGCGCGGATAATCCTAAAATGTACGTTCCTCACCCCTTCAGAGGATATGTTTGCTCGTCTTAATTGGACCCCTTTTCCAAAAAGAGTCAAGTCAAAAAAGGCTATTCTTGTCTTCAAAAGTATCAACAAAATGACTCCTTTGTACATGACAAATATTTTCAATTTAAAGCACATTTAAATCAGAGCTCCGACATGCCATCTGAGTGTTAGATATTATGCCAATTGCGCTGATCTACGGAGTTAGAACTTGGTTGCCACTATAATGTGGAGCCGGATAGGAATTTCCCCTTCTTATTTTTCACCTAAAAGGTTTTTTATTTGGCGGGTTTTCGCCTATCTCGTAAATCAGAATTAGTATTAATGTTTAGAATTCCTGTAATATCCTTGTATTTATAATATGTACTGTTATTTTATTTGATGATGTATGCAGGGCCCCAATGAAAACCAGTTTTAAACTGTTTGGGCACACCCTGGGTAAAGAAATGGAATAAATAAATAAATAATGTGGAGCCGGATAGGAATTTCCCCTTCTTATTTTTTACCTAAAAGGTTTTTTTATTTGGCGGGTTTTCGCCTATCTCGTAAATCAGAATTAGTATTAATGTTTAGAATTCCTGTAATATCCTTGTATTTATAATATGTACTGTTATTTTATTTGATGATGTAAGCAGGGCCCCAATGAAAACCAGTTTTAAACTGTTTGGGCACACCCTGGGTAAAGAAATGGAATAAATAAATAAATAAAACAGCGGTGAACCGCCACTAACAGGCATCAGTTAAAAATCAAAATTAAAAAAAAAAAATTGGTATCAAAATAAATTAAATGTTTGCTATAGATTAAATAATTAATTACACCAAACATTAAGACAGTAAAACAAAACAACTAGAAACAGATTATGTACATAAATTATGTATACACTTAACAGCCTACAGTGAGCTATAGGCCTAGTGTATCATGAGTTTAAAATTCGACAATAGACTTAAACTGGATGGTCACACGACAAAGCTTTGTAGACTTGACTACGAAGACAATTTAGCGTTGGGGCTCCAAACACATCGCATTTTTCATGAAGTCTGTTGTAGGCAGACGAAATTCTGGAGATAAACTTCGTTTAGTCGCCTCAACCCGACTCCATGGAACATGCAAAATGTGTTTAGGAGCTGACCTAGTACGCCGACTAGGGACATGAAGAGTAAACTGGTTGACATTGTTAGACTTAAGTGATTGTGAATATGTTTATACAGAAATAAGCAGTCGTTAAAAGTTCTCCTATGATGAAGTGTGGGTAAGTTGAAAAGTTCACAGAGCTGACTGTAAGTAGGGTTATCAGGGTATTCTACAAGTTGGCGGGTATTACGAAGAGATCTAAACATGAATAACGCCCTTGGACTCTCTCCAGTCTGTCCGATTGTGTCTTGTGGAAAGGAAGTTGAAAACAGTGGTACAGTATTCCAAGTTAGGTCTAATTAGTGTACAATAAATAGAACACATGAGGATTGTGGATGTGCATTCGAATTCGCGCTGAAATGAATTATCAATATATGCTAAAATTCAGTGCACATTCGGGGAATCGTACGCTGTTGTTTTACGACTGAATGCCGCGACACCTCAGGTTTTTTTTTTATGGAGACAACAAAACACGATAGACAATAGACTAGTCAGGCACTTACCCTGCCACGCCGCCAATATCATCAGGTTTGGATGCCATGGATTTTTGTTTCTTTTCCCGATTCTTTCTCGTGTTTCTCTTCTTTTTTCTCTGCTGGCTTTTTACTGTTCCTGGCCTCTTGGCATCGGCTCCTTCTCCGTTCTGCTGATCTGTACTCTTTCCGTTATCCATAGTTTCCATTTTGAAGCTCCCAAAATGTTTCAGTCTGGAGTAATATCACTAGCGTGTATAATTATTATGCACTATCATTGATCGCGAATATACGTACTCAAGGGAATTTCCCCTTGCGCACCAACATGATCGATTTCATGTAATTGAAAGAATTGAATCGATAACTGATAATTTTCGATTATTTGTACATGTAAAAGGAGAAATCCTGTTTATTTCATACATGTTGCAACTCAGTTATAAGACCTTAAAATAACTCTTTTTTTAACGTTTGAGAAGGAGACTTTTTTAAAGAATAGATTTTTGAAGTTTGTTACAAAATATACAAAAATGACGTTAGTAACTGTAGCCTATTATCGATACTGAGTTTACTGTACTACCGAGTAATCTTTTTACAGATGCCTGATGATGTCATACACTCAAAATAATTATGACCGTGAACCTGGACTTCGAACGAGGAATTTCAATTGGAGGTTACTAGCCAGCATAAGTTGAAACATTAATCAATTGGAATTAGGACTATTTCCCTGTAAACCAATTTACAGATTTGGCGTTGAGTTTTCGTTTGTTTTTTGTTTTGTTTTCGTCATTTTGTATTGTTTGTTTATTGGGCTATGGGCGTGTCAAAACAGTATTCTCCATTCGATGACTTTATTGTTGATACGTTGTTGAAATATTTTGACGGTTTGGCCAGATAACAACAAATTGAGTCCTTTGTAAAGTTAAAGCAATGTCTTCGCTAGAACCCACTCCAATATTATGCACGGGCGGTAATGACCGCAAGAAACAACCGGCAGTTTTCTGCCACAAATCAATGCAAAGTATTAATAATGCCGTCTGTATTATGGGTGCACTACACCAAATACGCGCCCAGACAGAATGACAGAAACAGCGCCGCCTCGCGACCCACGGGAGTAGGTTGGCAATGTATTTTCACTGAAAATTTAAAATTAAGACCGCTTGCCTAAGCTTTATGGGCGACTACCAGGCTTGCCTAAGCCTTCTCGGGGACCCACAGGCTTGCCGAGGAAAATTTACCAGAACAGTATTTTCAGCATTTCTTATTGTTTTTGTTTTACATATAGATCGGCATATGGTCCGATACTAAGTAGAAGAAATAGTAGCCTATTTGAAATCCATATACACGTACATAGAAAGCCATGTAGACGTTTCAACTAATAACAAAGGTGTTGTCTTATTCCGCACGTTACGTAATATATATTTTGTTTACCTCTCTACAAACAAAAATAATTGTCATTATGATGTAAAACGTCGAAAGCAAGTACCACTACAGGTTCTTTCCAGAACCATTCTTCATAATATTATTCAATGCACCCACTACAATACCTTCCGCGGGAAAGTCACTGTGCTCCGTTTGAAATAATGCAGATTAAAACGCATGTATCTAATCCACTTCTAGCAAAGTAAGTCTAATATATATAATTAGTGATTTATAGAAGTACACAAATGCCTTAAAATAAATTCTTAATACATGTCTACAACTTAACTTAACTTAACTTAAAGGGATCGTATACGTTTGGTAATTACTCCAAAATTTAATGGCAATAAAAACTTTATAAAAACAATAAAAAACAGCTTTGGATAGTATAATGCATTTTTAGAAACTTTTCACTTCGAAGCACTGCGGTTATGGAAAAATATATCACTTTTTATCCCCCAAAATATCTATCTGAGAAGCGTTACTGCAGTGACGTTTCTCAAATTGTGTATTCCAAAGCAGATTATTTTTCCAGCGTGGATACAACCGCTCCAGATTTTCGGCAATATCTCAAAATCGCTACTACCTTTTGAAATGAATTTTTTACAGGTTAGTTTTATGGTATACATGTATGTCTATAACTATATAGGGTTGAAACAAACAGTGGGTTCTAATTACCAAACGTATACGATCCCTTTAAGCATATACAATAACTTTAACGTGTGTGTGTACATGTGCATGTACATGTACAGAGAAAATTCTTTAGTGCTCAACATTTTTCAGAAGTTCAGATGTACATGTAAGGGTTGGCAGTTGAACATTTTATTCACAAGAAATGAACTAAGTAATATTCTTGCATACTTTTATTTTGTTTGTACATTATAATTCAGGAACAAATATCCGAAATGGTCTGAATTTTTGTTTTCGTTAATTTCCCCCATCCCCAGCTCAAATAAGCTGTGACGTCACATAACTCACCACGTCATGTCACATGAAAGCAACTGATCGACCAGTGACCCACGTATTTTAGATACCTAGGACTTTTATCTTATAACTGCACTAGGCAAAGTCATCTTTTTCGGCGGATTTTTTTTAATTGTACATTATATGACAACTTACCTTTTGTGAAGTTTGAAAGTAACAATACATTATTTTGAAGATAACAGTTTTAAAAGAATGGTTGTGTTTGGACAATCATGTAAACGTATTTGGGAGGGGAAAATACATTGAAAAAAAAACACGAATTATTTTGGAAACCCTTAACTTGAAGAAACCAGGTTGATATTTGTTTCAGTCAAGCCTCAAGTTCCGAGTGTTGGCCATTTAAAGTTATAATATACGATTTTAAATTTGTGCACTTTTATTGCGTCACTGATTCTTGGACTTCTTTTATTATATTCTTCAAAATAAGAGCATGTCAGAAGGAATAATTTTACATAGAGTCTGGAGTCATCATTACATCAAGTAAACATTTGAACAATAATTTGGTTTGCTTCTTTTTTTAATAGTTGCAAAAGGTATACTAATCCCTTTAATTTACATACACGGTAAAAAGCTTCAATCATAACCAAGTTGATTGTGGGAGGATGTAGATGAAAATCATGCAGTTCATGTACATGTATGTAGCCTAGGCAGTAACAATTTTCTCTCTTCCTAAATTATTCGGATTAATAAAAACATTTGAATGATGCGAAGTGCAATAAAGTCCTAGATAGCAAGCAAGCATAAGTACCTCTATTGCCTGCTGTTTTGTTCTTGACAACTGTGGCAATTTAAGTCTAGATTCGTAGGAAATGTGGAGACATTAAATTCGAGTCTAGTGTCAGCAAGTTTGGCACCAACAGGCACCGTTAGCGCTAGAGGACGCTATACCTATTTTTACCTGACACACGCACAAAAAAGTTAATGGTACCATGTCAGGTTATGCTATCATTACTACTTCCTCTTACTATACCCCCTACCCCGTAAACAAATACGGTATAATTTACGGGAAATAACCTGGCAGCTGTGTGCCAACGAATTTCCGTAAAAACTGCGGTCACCATTGTCATTGGAACTACTCCCAGCGAACAGATACCAATACTCTATAGTTTGTTAATGCTTGTTTACGGTTGTTAAACCCACCGGAGCCTAGTTTCTTTAGTCATATTGTGGGCTCTACGCTGACGGTTCTACTGTCACAAAATGTACCACGCGTACGGTTTCTACAGCAGACACAACCGATAATATGAGCGCTGTTTGATTTGGGTAAACCTTTTTAATAATAACCGAACCAAATTAAACAGCACCTATTGCAACAGCCACACCCCAAGCAAGGCTAATCGGTGTGAATCCTCTCATGCTTTCTCAGCTCGCATTCCTCTATGTACATATACATGTACTCCTTGCCGCAAAATGAGTACTCGGGACATTTGTTAACTTTGTTCACCCGCAGAATGGAGAGCAATATTTGACTTTCTTTTTTAAAAATAATAATTTTAAAACAACTTGATATACATGTACAGTGTGTATTAAGATATTTTGTGTTATTTTGTTAAGGAATTCATAACAATTGGTTAAGTTTGATCACAAAATGCTCTCTCTATTTAATAGTCGTTTGTGTGGTTTATCTTGTGTTTTTTAAGGTCGTTACTGTGACTGAATGATCTTCCACAGATGTCGCATGTGTACGGTTTCTCATTGGTGTGGGTCAGCTGGTGTTCCTTGAGGGTTTCACTCCGGCTGAATGATTTTTCGCAGGTGTCACATACATACGGTCTCTTATTGGTGTGCATCATCTGGTGTCGATTGAGGGATGCATTCAGCGAGAATGATATTCCACAGATGTCGCATGTGTGCGGTTTCTCATTGGTGTGGGTCACCTGGTGTCGCTTGAGGTGCCCACTCTCCCTGAACGATTTTCCACAGATGTCGCATGTGTGCGGTTTCTCATTGGTGTGGGTCATATGGTGTCGCTTGAGGTGTCTACTCTGCCCGAACGATTTTCCACAGATGTCGCATGTGTACGCATTTTCATTGATGTGTGTCGCTTGGTGCTGTTTGAGGTGTCCTCTCTGCCCGAACGATTTTCCACACATGTCGCATGTGTACGGTTTCTCATTGGTGTGGGTCATATTGCGTCCTTTGAGGTGTCCGCTCTGCCTAAACAATTTTTCACAGATGTCATATGTGTACGGTTTCTCTCTGGTGTGGGTCATCTGGTGTCGCTTGAGGTTTCCACTCTGCCTGAACGATTTTTCACAGATGTCACATGTGTACTGTTTCTCGTTGGTGTGGGTCATCTGATGTCGATTGAGGATTCCAATCTGCCTGAGCGATTTACCACAGGTGTCGCATGTGTACGGTTTCTCATTGGTGTGGGTCATCTGGTGTGGCTTGAGGTTTCCACTCTGCCTGAACGATTTTCCACAGATATCGCATGTGTACGGTTTCTCATTGTTGTGGGTCTTCTGGTGTCGCGTGAAGTGTCTACTTAGCCGAAAGGATTTTCCGCAGATGTCGCACATGTACGGTTTCTCATTGGTGTGGGTCATCCTGTGTCGCTTGAGGTCACAATTCTGCTTAAATGAATTTCCACAGATGTAACATCTGAACTGTTTGGCATTGGTGTGTGTTATTTGATGTCGCTTGAAGCAAAATTTGACTGTGAATGTTTTGCTGCAGATGTCGCACGAGTGCACTTTCTCCTTGATGCGCATTTCACAGGTAAAACTAGGACTCTTTTCGGCCATGGTTTGGGTGCGTCTTAATTGCTGTCTTGCTGTATCCTAAATGTAATTCTTGTCTGCATAAAATTAAAAATATGTAAAGAAAACAAAAATAGCAAAAAGGGAGATTTTCTACAACAAAATATTAGGTGCCGTCACTCTTTGTGTTCATTTCATACGCATCATTTAGTGGCGTAAATATATATACATTGTGTAATTATACATATATATTTGGGGAGGTATAGTGTTATGTGTATTATGCTAATAATTGCAAAGAGTGAAAACCACTGATTTTAGATTGAAATAATGACACTAAAAAAAACCACCTTATTTTAGTGGAATTCGAATCGATTTCGATCTTTTTCGATTAAATAAATTTCACTAAACGTCTGGTCCCTAGTTTCAGACTGTGAATTATCACTCGATTGGAGTGAATGTTCATTGTCCATTTTCTATTTACACTTTCTTGCAATACTATTGCCCACTCCTTTTCCTAACCCCCACACCACTCTCAGTCATATTTCTTTGTAAGTTCTTCCCAGTGATCTTCACCCTTGACCCCGGCGTTGTTGTTTTACCCTTTCTGTTTTTGTTCCCCACCCAAATTCACACCCTTTTATCCCCTTGGTCTGTCTTTGATCCTCACTGACCTCACCCTTTATTCCCTCAGCCTAATCCTCCTTTTGTGGATTGTTCCTTTGGACTCTGTGCTTTCCCTTTTGTGTTTCATCTGCCACCCACGATGTGCGTCATATGCTGTATGTTGCTCTATATAATATGTTCGTTTCTTGTACACAGCCATTTTGTCTCTGAAGAAGATCTTGTTAAGATCGAAATTTTAGGCTCTCTTAACTTCAGCCATTAAGACTGAGTTGCTCTAAAAATCAAAGAAGTGGTGGCAGATTTTTTTTTATGGATTTCGTTTATTCTTTGCACATGTGAAGGCCTTCATCCAAAGTGTAAAAAATAGAAAGTTACCATATTTCACCTAATTTAGCTCTTTTTATAAGTAAAAATGACCGAAGGTTGTGAGCTTCACTGTATAAAGACCAAATATTTTGCTTACCTCTCAGCTAAACATGGTAAAGATACATCCTTAATCTTTCCATAAATGCACTTGATACAAGTACAGTTAATTGTGAATGGAAGATTCCATTATTCCATATAGGGGTGTTTTGAGCAAAAGTCAATTTGGGAAATAGAGGTGGTTGCTAAAATTGTCAGAAGTCCGAAAGTGGCATATTTAGGAAAGTTTTGCTTTCAAGATTGAAAGATAAGATGCTGGTCTGTAAGAATAAGTAAACAAAAGTTTTGGTATTTTTTGTACGGGGGAGCAGTGTTGCCAGAAACTTCATGCTTTATTTATTTTTAAATGTATATTTTCAGATTTTATATATGGAAAATAATGCTCTTAAATGACTTTCTACATGCTGACTGACAAAATACCAGGACCAAATATAGTAAAGCAGCTTACAAGTATAAAAACATAACTCTAAATTCGTAAAAAAAAAACTCAATTTACATAGTTGTGTGACAAAGTTGGCAGTGACATTGTTAGTAGTGACACAATTGGTAATGATGCAGTTGGTAATAACATACATGTAGTTGGTGATGACATAATTGGCGGTGACATAATTGGCAATGACATAATTGGCAATGACATAATTGGCAATGACATAATTGGCAGCTACAAATGTTGAACAAGTCTTTCAAAAAGGCTTTAGCCATACATATACAATGACCTTCAATTTCAATGGTGCATCTGTTCATATGCAGTTTATACACTAGATTGTGCATAACAAGTATACATTGCATGATAACATTTGGACATGCTGGAAAAGCATCGCATTTTATGACTCTTAGAAAGATGCAATAATGCCAAAACATCTTTGAAGTTTCATTCACAAATAAAGTGTTTAAAATAAATGGCCTCATTTTCCCCATATAACAGCTCAAAACAGTGTATGTAAAGTTTACCCCCGTGTTGTGGACATCCGTTAATTGCCTTGGCACAGAGTAGAGTATGCACAAAGTCTATACATAAAGATACTTCCATATCCGAAATAGTACATATAGATAATTTCCATATCAGTATCTCAGATAGTACATATAAAGTGTATGATTTGAACAGTGGATCATTTTGATTTCAGAGTATCGTCTCTGTATACAAGATCACACAGCAGACTTCTATAAAGTTGTAGGTATCAGACCTTAGTTACACTTTTTCCAGCATTCTCCAACATTAAAAAGTATTATGAATATTTTGAGATAAAATACAACTGTTCTCCTTGCTAGAAAGTCCAATATGTTGCCTGTTCCTAGCAGTTGAACTTGATCTATATGTAGTAAAGCTACAGGATTAATACCACTTTAGTTCTTGTAGTATAGTAGCAAGTTTGTTATTACCAGTATGCATGTGTTGAGGACAATGAGGGGTGGTCACTATAGCCCAAGGTGCAAGCATGTAAAGTGGGGATCTAATGTAAACAGATGTCTGGGCCAGGAGATATAATGTAAACATAATACTCTCTGAGTCAGTGGTCAGCTTCTTTGAGCAGACGGTCAATTCATTGAGCAATTGTATTTAGTTCAAAGAACATAAACTACTACATTTAAACCCTTTATAGGTGCCGTGTGCAAGGAATGCTAAACACTGTAAACAATAAGATATGACATTAATTTTGTTAAAAAAATGCTAAATGAAAACAATAATTTTTAGAAACATGTATGATTCATTCCTGAAATGTCAATGCTTCACTATACATGCTTGATATAATGCCAACCTTTTGATGGAATATAGGGCTATAATGTGGATTACACTAGATGTTACAACCAAACCAGGCTTAAAGACGGGTTACATGCAACAGTGTTGCAACTTTGTTTTATTTTGTATCCATGTATACTGTTATATTTTTAAATACTGTAGTCCAGGTCCAAAAGAAAATGTTTGACATAAAAAGTCACTTACCAATTCCATGTTTCTTAACTATTATATGCCTATATATCAAGGTTCAAATAAACAAATCATGTCTCTGGCAACACTGACTGCCTTTAATGCCATTTAAGTATTTTTTCTCTCCATATCAACATTCATTTTATGTATTCTATCATAAATATGACCTATTTGTTATATAATTTGGCAATTAGGGCTTTCTTTAATGTATAATTTGTGGCCATTCATTGCGGGTTTTTTCCAGCCAAAGTGCTAACTTTCCGGCAACACTGTTTTCGCGTAATTGAAATACCAAAACATTTTATTCCATGTTTATGTAGGTTGGTATCTTATCTACCAACTATGAAAGTGGCATTATCTACAAAGTGCCACTTTCGGCTTTATGGCCCAATTCAATACTCCATTTTTCGCTATGAGAAAATATGATGACAACACCCCTATTTAAAATAATGATTTGACCCAAAGTGGAACGCACACATTACATTTTAAAATCTTTTTCTGAAAGAGTAAACATGGTTGTGCAATATGTGTAAAAGACAAACTTCTACTCTTTCCCCTTTAGATGTACCAGTGCTTCTAATTTACCTATATTTCATTACTTAAATAAGTGTAAAAACTTGAAAAATTGTTGGAAATCTTATTTTGGCGGTTACCATGGCAACAAACATCTAATATCATTTTCCCCCCTATTTTTGTAATTCATGTACCCGTATCTACTCATACATGGAGTATTGCCAAAATCAATTTTTTGAAGTCTGCCACCTTTTTAAAAATATCTTTGATTTTTACAGCAACCCAGTCTTTTAAAAGCAGTTTGCAGCAGTTTTAATCTTATTCTTTCGAAATAAGTGAGATGTGTCATTATTTGGCGTGGATTATCATATATAGCACGGACGAAGTAATCAATTACAAGATTTTTGGGGCCATATATTGTTACATCGGTCGTCAGTGATACAATGTATAATTACTATTTGCTAACTAGTGACTTAAAGTTGGCCCGTATCAACACAAATTTAGTTGTAAACTTAGAATGTAACTAATGCTATACTAGTCATGTTTCATGAATACCAATTAGTTACCAACTAGGCTAGGTAAGTTACTAGCCTTTTTAGTTGCCAACGAGACTACCGAAGTAATAAGGTTTTATGAATATGGCCTCTGGCTTACATGTGGTAGCAATTTTGTACAGTCTATGGAGAGTCAAGAAATGTTTTCTAACAAAATTTGAACGGTTTCTCAGTCCCATATACGTATATCTTTTCATTTTTGACCTCCATTGAGATGATGGTAAAAACGTGGCGGACGATGCAATATTCTTTCCAAAACATGTAAAAAGGTCTTACCTTGTGAAGCTGTGTTCGGTATTAGAGTGCATGGCGAAGTTAAGAAAGCGACAGCATTGCACTACGCGTGGCTACTGTCCTAGTGTCTCGTTTCCGCCACAATGCTCTCGACTAGGAGAAATGCCACTACGTGTTTATACATGTAATACGTTGCCAGGAAAGTACACAAAGGTTGAGGTTGAAACCATTGACGGACAAGTAAGATTAATGAGGATTAAGTTTCTCCAGTAAAACAAAAGTATCGCATGAATGCATCGAGTTTGGACTTACAGGGCTACCGTCATATTCCGGCTAGTGGCAGGGGCAATGGAAAAACTTGTTAGCTAGGACATCACCATCCTGAGCCACGCAACTCTTGAATTGTCGCCCTCAAACCCTGCGGACATTCGCAGCAATCATTAAACAAGTTGGCCAATACATGATATGAACGTCCACCCCTGGTAAAATGACAATTTCACGATATCGAGTAAATATACTCTGAACTGTTGATGGTAAAGTATTACAGGTGGATTAATACATAAGGGACCCAATTAGCTGATGGTTATATATATCTTTGCATTTTAAAATCTTATGTTTAACAAAAAGGGGGTCTGAATGCGCTAAAAAATCTACATAATTAATTGAACGTAAAGTTTCTGGTACACGGGTTGATCAGCGTCTTCGGCGCCATCTACACCACGCAGGTCTCGGAGTATTGGTTCATCGCAGTGGCTGCTGTGGTCTCTATGTTCGAGATGATCCTCACCTACAAACTCAACGAAAACGGCGAGTGGAACAGTTTCACAAAATCTCTTTTAATTAGTACGGCAGATAAGTGATAGGATTGTGTATTTGATGATACAAGCATGGAATTTGGCACACAGTCGTAGTTTGTCATGAGAAAGATATTTGGCTATAGAGCTACGCAGATTTGTCCTTTGAACAAATATAATTGGATAACAAGCAATAATTTGTCCAAATTGTCAAAAATGGCGGCCATTGCTTGCTATTCTACCTATATTTCTTTAAAAACAAATCTACGATGGCCCTTCATTCAGATATCTTTCTCATGACATAGGCCCTACTCTGACTATGTGCCACATTGCATGCCACACGTAGAATGTGTAACCAACATAGGTAATAATAGTATGGTTTGAAAGATACATATTTCTAATTTAAAATGAGACATCAAACGACCAAGTCTGATAATGTTTGACAGAGTTATGAGTAATTTCCCAAGGGACCAAGTTTGTTGTTTGTTTGAATGTGCAAGTGTTTGCAATGTGGACGAGCTGTCAGCAACTAAACGTATACGTGTCTAATTCCCAAACACACTAAAGCACTTTCTCCATTATTCCGAAAGTTTTTCCTTTTTTATATCTTCATCATGTGAGAAATCAATAATAAAACACAATTTGGACAAATTTAGAGAACGAATGGTAGGAAGAGCCGCCTACCTCTCTGAGATCGCCAAAAAAGGACAAAGGTTAAACACTATGCTTGATTAGATAAATGCATTAAGTATGCAAACAGACCGCTAAACGGGTCACGGTATCGTTAAATACTACATCTACAATAAGAACATACTTCACTTAATGCTCGCAATTTTTTGACATCGGCCAAAATGGCCAGGTACACACAATATCATAGAATGACAAAATCAGTTTTAATGTGTTTACAGATTGGCACTTACGGGGTTCCGGGACCAGAAACAATGGGTCAATTGTACCTCGCAATCCTGTCTTTAGAAATGAAAGTACCCGGCGGGTTAACGCTATGTATTTCGAGATTTATAAGGAGACAAAGGGAAACAAAAGAAACAATAGAGGTACCCCACAACCAATGGCGTGCCAAGTGCTACTGGGGGTGTGTGTGGGGGAAGGGGTGAGGGGAGGGGGAGGGGGAGAGGGGGGGGGGGGGGGGGGGGGGGGGGAGAAGGAGAGGAAGGGGGGAGGAGAGGGGGGAGGGGGAAGGGGGGGGGGGGTAATACCCAATACATGTACATTGATACTACCGATTTTAGGGAGTTTTGCTAAGGCACACCAACTTTTAAACGCAGTGCTATTTGTATCTTGTATCTTTTCTTTAGGTTTATACCATCGGCTTTCATCTATTTAACGATGGTTATACCAGTAATCTGGATCCTGGAGATTGCAATGTTGGATTTCAGGCTGAACTTACGTAACCAGCTGGGGACGGAGCGGTGTGTTACCAGACTTGAAAACTATGCCTGGTTCGACGAAGCCAATCTCACTCAGGAACCAGCCGTGGTGCTTAGCCAAAACGACGTGGTAGGTATTCACCTGCACTGTTTCCCGGCCCTCTGAAAATTGGGGAACAGTGGGGTCAGGAAACCAGACTAGTATTCACACCATGGTGCTAAAATATCCACCACTTAGTCGTCTGTTATTAGATCCCATTGTTATTAGGATTTTTAAAATGGGATCCCGTAGTTAGCGGTGCAAAATGCAAAATTGCAAAATGCAATAGGCCGCGTCACGAGTGTAGAGGTGGTGGGCTTAGATTTGTGCTGAATTCGAAAGTGTTTTTGGCCAATATCAATAAAGCGATGCAAATTAATTTTCAATATTCAAAACTTTGGCAGTTAAAATGTTTGATAGTTTTCCTAATGGAAACACTAATGATTTTGGCGTATTTTTGTGGTACTATAAGACAAGAGAGAGTTTTTTGATATTCGTGTGTTTAAACAAAGTTAAATAGCGATATTTTTAAATAAACAATCATGATGGGCGCGCGCAGAGGTGATCCAATCAATGGCTTTAAATTGGAGCTAGCTACCGGTCTACATGTTTTTAGGGGGAACCACAGTCTACCAAACGTGATCAAAGGCTAGTAAAACCGTTTTGTGAAAACGTGATCCAATTATCCTCGAATATTTTTTTTTCACCAACTGGTTCTTACAGTTTACCAACTTCAGAAACGGATAGTTTTCGTTTTCCAAACTTAACGTGGATACTACAGTTTGAATCTGAAGGATTTTCTATGTTTCAAACAGCAAAAACGCTAACGGAAATTGAAACATGCGATCGAATTTTTTTTCGTGAGCGAGCTAGCAGCGAGTGCACTAATAATGTTCTGCCCATGAGCAATATGTGCGTGCGTGCAGAAAATATGGTGCAAACTATCATACAAAAATCGAATAAGGTATTGTGATAATTTGATCTTTTTCTTTACAGGACGTTTACAACCTTCGCTCAAACTTTTCTACGACCATCCAGCAAACACTGATGCTTGTCTTAATCCTTGGCCGATGGCTGCTTCCTAAAGGTCAGTTGACACGTGACCAGTTATCGCAACTCCTACTGGTCTACATCGGCATGGCGGCTGACATGCTGGAATTCTCCTCGGAGACACTCCGACTAGAGAAGATCGCCTGTAGCTTGGACATCTTCTACGTCATCTTGGCCGTGTGGAGCTGGAGCCTGATGCAGTTTACCCTGGGACTGACGGCCACCAAGGCCCGTAAGCGGCGGGTGGTAGCCGAAGAGGAAGAGGAAGAGGAAGAGTTAAACAAACGACGGTACAAACACTCCAGGAGGGTTTCGGTGTTCCTGTGTGGCACGGAGCTGTGGGCATTGGTGACTTCCGTACTCATTCAGGACGGACCGTATCTCGTCGTTCCCCTCTACCTCATCTTCGGGCTCAACATCTTCGATCAGTCCACCATTTTCTTCACGTGTAAGAACGGACTGTTGCTCTTCACACCATGGTGCTAAAATATCCACCACTTAGTCGTCTGTTATTAGATCCCATTGTTATTAGGATTTTTAAAATGGGATCCCGTAGTTAGCGGTGCAAAATGCAAAATTGCAAAATGCAATAGGCCGCGTCACGAGTGTAGAGGTGGTGGGCTTAGATTTGTGCTGAATTCGAAAGTGTTTTTGGCCAATATCAATAAAGCGATGCAAATTAATTTTCAATATTCAAAACTTTGGCAGTTAAAATGTTTGATAGTTTTCCTAATGGAAACACTAATGATTTTGGCGTATTTTTGTGGTACTATAAGACAAGAGAGAGTTTTTTGATATTCGTGTGTTTAAACAAAGTTAAATAGCGATATTTTTAAATAAACAATCATGATGGGCGCGCGCAGAGGTGATCCAATCAATGGCTTTAAATTGGAGCTAGCTACCGGTCTACATGTTTTTAGGGGGAACCACAGTCTACCAAACGTGATCAAAGGCTAGTAAAACCGTTTTGTGAAAACGTGATCCAATTATCCTCGAATATTTTTTTTTCACCAACTGGTTCTTACAGTTTACCAACTTCAGAAACGGATAGTTTTCGTTTTCCAAACTTAACGTGGATACTACAGTTTGAATCTGAAGGATTTTCTATGTTTCAAACAGCAAAAACGCTAACGGAAATTGAAACATGCGATCGAATTTTTTTTCGTGAGCGAGCTAGCAGCGAGTGCACTAATAATGTTCTGCCCATGAGCAATATGTGCGTGCGTGCAGAAAATATGGTGCAAACTATCATACAAAAATCGAATAAGGTATTGTGATAATTTGATCTTTTTCTTTACAGGACGTTTACAACCTTCGCTCAAACTTTTCTACGACCATCCAGCAAACACTGATGCTTGTCTTAATCCTTGGCCGATGGCTGCTTCCTAAAGGTCAGTTGACACGTGACCAGTTATCGCAACTCCTACTGGTCTACATCGGCATGGCGGCTGACATGCTGGAATTCTCCTCGGAGACACTCCGACTAGAGAAGATCGCCTGTAGCTTGGACATCTTCTACGTCATCTTGGCCGTGTGGAGCTGGAGCCTGATGCAGTTTACCCTGGGACTGACGGCCACCAAGGCCCGTAAGCGGCGGGTGGTAGCCGAAGAGGAAGAGGAAGAGGAAGAGTTAAACAAACGACGGTACAAACACTCCAGGAGGGTTTCGGTGTTCCTGTGTGGCACGGAGCTGTGGGCATTGGTGACTTCCGTACTCATTCAGGACGGACCGTATCTCGTCGTTCCCCTCTACCTCATCTTCGGGCTCAACATCTTCGATCAGTCCACCATTTTCTTCACGTGTAAGAACGGACTGTTGCTCTTCCTGCAGTTTTACCGCCTGTATGTTGTCATATCAGAGGCCAACAAGACGCACGAAAAGAGTTTGCGAATCCGAAAGCGGCGAGAGTCACTGGCGGCTGGCGCCGGGGACGAGAAGGATGGTGCACCGGAAGGCGACGAGTTGAACGCTATCGGTGACGTGGCGATGGCGGTCATTTCTGGTAACATTGTGCCCAATGGTGCCGTATTGTCCAATCACACCAGCATCGGTGATGATGTCACACCACTTCCACCAAATGGCGTAGTGATAACACGGGCGGAGTTGACAGATCCAGGATTAGACGGGTCCCCATTGGGAACGATGAGGAACCGCAAGATGAACGGGGGACCCAGACTGGACGAAAATGGTAAAGATGCGCATGCGCATCACACAGTGACATTTGCCCTTGATGATGACTGATTTTCACATGGGAGGCTCGATCCCTAGCACATGACGTCACCTTCTAGCAATCGCTACTGCTATGCCTATCCTTTGTATCTTTAAAAACAATCGCGCCTACATTGGTAATTGGTCATGTTGATTGGTGTTCACCAATGATACTTCACTTTATTCTCCGATTCACACAGCCACCTTTTATACACGGTGACATTTTACTACCGAACATAAATATAACAACAATGTAAATACCCAGCAAACACAAAAACATTGTACAAATATTGTTTTCGTAAATGTTATAGTAATGCTTTCATGTAATGTTATTTAACGTAATTTATTTTTTAAATGTTGAAACAACATTTTGAGAGAACACTACGAAAATGTTTTTAATTTTTTTTATTAGACATCCTAAAATCGTTTTAAAAATGTTTATCAAGCAGCGTTAAAGAATCGAATATCGTACCCGCATACTACCAGTGTGTTTAAAATGTTTATGCGATTCCCAAACTTCGTGGGAAATCGTTTCTTCAATTAGTGAAGCGGTATATGTTAGCAACAATGCTCCAGTAATGATACTCTATTAATTAATATAGGTATTCCTGGACGATATCGGAAAATGTGCACTTAAATTTGTAACTGGTGCATTCGTTTTCGTGCGAAATAGTATGAACGTTTATATTCCCGTTTTTTATTTAACAATTGATAATGGTGCATCCAGTCGTAAGAAATCGGCACACGATTTCCCGAATGTGCAGTGAATTTAGTATACTGATAATTCATTTTAGCGCGAATATGAATGCACACCCGCAATCATGTTGTCCTTTTAATTTATCATCAATCAATTTCCCTAATTGTGCAGCCGATTTTCAACGCATTTGTATGCCTTGCAAAGCATTGGATTTATGTGTTATAAAATATAACATAATGGGGAATTAAACCAGGTGGTCTCGTCGTTGAAACATACCAAATAAATGCTATATAAACCCCTAAGTTGAAGAAAAAAATCGTTATTTGCTCAGCATTTGCCACGATCGCATCATATAGCTACATTGTATTTCATGCCTCCTAAAAATATCTATATAATAATGGCTGCAAGAGGGAGATACAGACGAGTCTCGGACGTTGATCGAAATCGTCTTATCAATGCCTTTGAGGCTGACGACGCGGACTACTTAGATGTAGCAAATAGACTGGACATCAACCACTCATGTCTTGGTGGACAGTTCATTGACGGATAGACAATTGAACTGATAAAATGATAGAGAAGTCATTAACAAAAACAAAATAACCTCAATTCTTCAAAATCTTTATTTGGAAAAATTTCTAAGTAACCTCAATCCTGCAAATTCATCTGATGCATTAACTTCCAAGTGACCTCATTCCTGTAAAAACCTTCAATTTGCAAAGAGGATTTTGGAGGATTTGGGATAGTTAGGGTTAAAATAAATTTAAGAGCCAATACATAAATGATCAATTAGTCCCACGATACATTGATTTATTAACGATTTAATCCAAGTTGTATCGTGAATTATATAGCCATATATACTTTTTGAAATTGAATGCAGAATATGCGAATTTAAATTATAACAAATGAAAATGAATATTAAATTCAGGCCGTGACACAATGATAAATCGATTTGCTGCAAAATAGATTGCACACTCTTAATAATCGGCCACGCATACGTCAAACCGAAAGCCCAATCACGTGTTTGTAAGCGTTTAAATGAAACGCTAAGCACATTCATTTATTTGAATTAAACAAAATAAAATTGAATGCTCGTTTTTGCGAAAATGAAACTCGGACATATACGTCGTTCTAAAATTCAGCGCGAAATTGAATACATATTTTACAAATGAATGTGCACATTTTGCGATTTCTTCCGGGAAAACCTATAGTATGAACGTTCACAATCCTATTTTCTATTTAACAATTGATAATTCTTTTACCATAAATGTGCATTCAGTGCAAAAAGAACCAGCGTACGATTTCCCGAATGTGCACTGAATTTAGTATACTGATAATTCATTTCAGCGCAAATTCAAGTGCACATTCACAATCCTTATTTGTTCCCTCTAGTTTATCAACAATCGATTTCGCAAAATGTGCAGCCGACTTTCTGCGCATTTTGTTTTAAATGTATGTTGTCTAGTATTGAACTTCATTTATGTGTCACCAAAGTAACATATGGGAAACTGAATCAGCGACCAATTTTATGTAGAGATCTGCTAAGCACAACCATTTGCTTAGCACAGTAAAATCAGGTTACTAGCCAAAACTTCATGTACTTGTTATGCTAAGCAAAAACCAGCTGAATCAGTCACTACCAATATAAATATCACCTGAAAGTTTGGTTCGTAACCCTTTTTTTTAAAGGAAGAATTTTCCGTTAAGCAATATCTTTTGTGGTTAGCAGATCCGTGAAATTGGCCCTACGTGGTCTATTCTTTTCTAAACGTTGGAGAGGTGACACCTGCGAAACGCACTGCATGCATAGTACAACCATTCTCAAACATACATCTCCGATGTCTGGAAAATGAGAGAGAAACGACATTAAAATAAAAATCATAAATACAGGAGACAGTGTCCAATTGGTCGACTATTTTGGAGACTATTCCCGTATTGTAAAACGGCCCAGCCAGTTTTAAACGCTTTTTAGGTGTCACATTAACTCCTATGAAGTCTGGTCCAGGACCAAGCCTCCCATAGCATGCGCAATGCAACCAAATTGAACGCAGAATAAGCTAATTTAAATTATAACAAATGAAAAAAAGTGTTTAATTCAGTATTCAATCGATTTGCTGCGTAATAGATTTCACATTCTTAACAATCGGCCACCTATGCTTCAAACCCAAAGCCTAATCACTTAAAGCCATAATCGTTGAAATGAAACGTTATGCACATTCATTTATATAAAAGAAACAAAGTGAAATCGAATGCTCGTTTTTGCAAAAAATGAAAGCCAGGTATACGTTGTTATCAAAATCAGCGCTAAATTGAATGCATCTTTTACAAATGAATGTGCACATTTTCGTCCGGGAAAACCTATAATATTTGTATTTGTTATTTGTTAGTGCTAATTACTAAACACTGCTACTCTTGTAAGCTTGCCACTCCCCCAAACTAAGCGGGTTTGTAAATAGTACATAATGTGCCAATATCACCGCCGTCTGTCATCACAGTGTGCAATTATTATTATTATTATTTTGTGTGTGCTTTTTAGGCATGTTTTCCTTTAAGACTTATAGACTACTTAAACATTACACAATTATATCTACGAAAACACCCTAAAACATATCCGTATTATTAAAAGAAACATAACGTTCACCAAATTTGTCACCAAGGTTTACCACGCCCACTTGAGGTCAACATGTAAATTGAGTAACGCTAACACGTGGCCTCAATCATTAAAACGTTATACATGCATTTAAAGGTAGGATACTCCATTTGCAGATATCGAAAAAAATTACTATCGAATTATGAGTATATGTGACCCACTCCACAAAAAGGGGTATTATGTGACAAAACAGTGAAATTGAGTTACATTACATACAACGGCGTAATCTTTCATTAGGTATGTAATAGAGCTCTATAGCCCCTCCCATTCTGGAGATATGACACGTTGGCATATTGACTACTTTCTTTGAGTTGAAATTGCACAACTGAGAAAACACGCTTAGAAATAGCTCGCGAAAAATACAAAAACAACATAAGAACCACTGTCTGACGCCGGTTAAAAACGAACGCCGTTTTCTTGCTTTTCTCAGCTTCCATGACTGTAAAACTTCTGACAGGTCAGTTAAACAATATATACTATAAAAAACACCCCCCCCCAAAAAAAAACCCCTCTCGTTCATGATAATTCAAGCAATTACCTTTAACATCATACAAATGTTGTCATGCAGAAAACACCATACAACATTCTCACAACGTTTACAACAATACCAAGGATTGAATAGAACATCAAAATACAACTCGATTCGGATGTAAGATTATTTTAGCAATACATTTATCAACAAAATCATTGAGAAACTCGTTATTGAAGAGCATTTATAACATAGTTCCTTGGACTCGAACATTTAGTACATTTTAACCAGTTAAACCGTAGGCCGTATTAACACACAATGGCTGTTTTTTATACACAGGCATGCAGTGTATTGTTTTGGCTATTTTATAAAAGTGTTTTAAGCATTAATTTTTAAAAATTCCTTTAAAATGTTATCAAAATGCTGTCTTTCACCGGCATAATTAGGAGTCATTCAAACATTGTACATTATTAAAAAGTTATACAAAAAATGTTTTTAATTGCGATATATGTAAACGTTTTGATAACAACATTTACGCTATTTAAAGTTGTTTGATTGTTCCTTTTCAAAAATGTTATTACAACGACGTCTTTCACCAGCACAGTTAGGTGTCATTTAAACATTTGTACAGCATTATTAACATGTTATACAAAAACATGTTAAAAATGTCCATGAAGTTAAACGTTTCGATAACATTATTCTACGCTTTAAAAAAAAATGTTTTGATTATTACTTTTCATTTAAAAAATATATATATATTAAAATGATGTCTTTAACCAGCACAGTTAGGTGTCATTTAAACATTTTGTACATTATTAAAATGTTATACAAAAAATGTTTCAAGTTATATTATTTTCACAATGTTTTGACTTTAACTTTTCAAAAATGTTTTTAAAATTCTATGTGTTTGCTGGGTATTGTCTATAACGGTCTATGACATTCGTACAGAACAGAGGTTCGATTCACCGATTGTGTCCTTTCATTTGATTTGGACGAATATTGCGATATTGCAGAACCCACCTGCCTCCTAAAGAGGTTGTAACAGGAACTTTTCCCGAAGTGGGTCGAAATAATTTCCACAGAAAGAGAGACTAAAGTGTTATGTTTTGTTGTTGCTGTTTTCGAGACAAAGCCTGCTGGCAGAGCTATTTCTTTAATTGTTTTAAAATTACAATTTCTGGCCCTATCGGTGTTGGCTATAACTTAGACAACCCTGCTTTATAGGTACAGGTATACGCAATTTACACATTTTGTAGATACGTGTTTGACAAAATAGGAATAACATCTTGTGCAAACTGTATAGGTTAACCTTTCCCGGTAAATTTCGGCAGATGAGTAGCAAATTTAATTTTCGTGTATTTTCGAATTTTTACCGTGTCTTAAATTCAGAATTGGGGCATTCAATTGAGTTTTGAGGCATTCAAATTCCTTTAGCAATGTGTCCAATTTAGCATCGTCGTTCTTTTTTGTGAAGCATATTCATTTAATCTAGCAAAGCTATAGTTTGACTGAAGAGTTTTGCTGATTTATAACTTTGTATTAGAGGTAATCAATTTCGCAACATGAGAATAATGACGACATTGAAATGTGAATAAACAAACTGTTTCGTATCTTCACTCAGTCAAACTTTGAGATTTTCTGTATTCATTTATGTTTCTCGTAGATTTTATATGGAACATAATGTTTTTGTTTGTTTGTTTTTGTGTGTTTTGTTTGTTTGTTTATGTATTTGTTTCATGTGTTCATTCCTCTAACATACTACAAATATATCTTAATTGTTGGTTCATTAAATGCGATTTGTGCAATTAGGTACCTTTTTACACTCATTTACTGTGGCTGACCGCATGGGAACGACAGTACTTAAAAAGACATTACTGGCGCCCGTGTTGACAGTAAAGTACTTTTAAACTCCGCTTTAGGTAAGGTCTATTTTGGGCTTATTTATAGGCCTGCTGGCCAGCAACCTATACTGCATCCATTTTGATGGCAATTTTCTCTGCGTTGTCCGTGATCCAGCGAGTTAGTTCCAAGACCTTCCAGGTCTTATCTTCCTTGTGGGCTGGTGTTATGGTTACTGTGTCCGGGATGTTGCCACTTTCATCGCACTGTTTAAGAAACTCCTCCATTGCAAGGAACTGGTAGTTCTCCTTATCTGTGCACGGCTGGGCCTGTGGGAAAATACACAGTCACTTAACTGTAAACAAACTTTCTACTTACACCTAATATTTGTTTGTTTTTAATATTTTATAATTTAAAATACAACCACACATTCCTTCATTTATGACGTATATTGCATTTTAAAGGTAGGGTACACCATTTGCAGATATTGAAATGTTTACTACCAAATGATTAAGAAATATCATGCTTATTTGAAAGTAAATAACGATTCTAGGCATCTAGCAATGATTGCAATGATCATCCATGATTGTAAAACTTCGGACTGGTCTTTTAAACAATATTTAGTATGAAATACAACCACCTGATAATTCAAGCAATTACCAATCGTGTATCCTACTTTTAACATAAAAACACTGCCAAAAACATAACTAACGTATATACTGCAAGTTTTTGGTGTAATAATTTTACAGAAAAGGGCTAGCAACAGAGTTGCCAGCACTTTCAGTTTTTTTATTTGACTGTTAAAATTGTTAAATTAATCGCAGACCTTTTTATGGTGTTCCAAAGACGACAGATCGCCGTCGACCTCGCCGTCGCCGTCGACGTCGCCGTCGACGTCGCCCCTGAAGGGGCGACGTCGACGGCGACGTCGACGGCGAGGTCGACGTCGACGTCGACGGCGACGCTTAGGCAGCGTCGCCGTCGCCGTCGCCCCTGAAAGTGTTTGTTTGTGCACAAGTCTATGGGCTAAGGGCGACGGCGACGGCGAGGTCGACGGCGACGGCGATCTGTCGTCTTTGGAACACCATACCTTTTGTTGTAATAAAAAAAGAGCAACAGACCAATTTGTTTGGGCAAAAAAAACAGACAATCGGCAACAATATTTATTAAAGTTTACAGAAATGTTGTTTATTTAAACTGTTACAAATATCTGCCAAATTCTAAGAAGCAGAATCTGCAAAATTACTAATTTTGATATATTTACATATCCCCACTATATAATCGTTCACAAGTTAGGACCACCTCTTACAGAATATGCAAAGTAGACACATGCGCGCGCATAGGAAAAAACAAAGCGACGATTTCCCCCAAAATATACAAAGCTGTGAAAACTAGGAACAAAAAAGGAACAAAATTAGACATTAAATTACAACGTCATAGCTGCGCCCCTGTTGATAGGAACAAATTCTCCTGTACGTGCTTTGCAGGAAGGCAGGTCCTCCCCGCTCCGCCGACCTGCTTCGCAGAAGCAGAGGTGTGGTGAGTCTTTTCCAGCGTCGGGGTAAGAGTCGTTCAGCGTCGGGTAAGAGTTGCCTAGCGTCGTGGTAAGAGTTGTTCAGCGTTGCGGTGAGAGTTATCTAGCGTCAGGGTAAGAGTTGTCTAGCGTCGGGTAAGAGTTGTCAAGCGTCGGGTAAGAGTTGCCTAGCGTCGTGGTAAGAGTTGTCTAGCGTCAGGGTAAGAGTTATTCAGCGTCGTGGTAAAAGTTGTTGAACAACGCTTAACAACTCTTACCACGACGCTGAACAACTCTTACCAGAAAGAAAATAAAAACGTAACATATCAGGGATTGGAACCCGCGCCACAACGAATTACAGCATGCGCAGCACGACACATTTATACCTGTGGCCGCTATCTGGCTGCTTTTCCACGGGCGTCACGCGAGATATACCCAACGCTTTTAAATGTTATACACAGGGGACTGAGCACTCGTACCTTCAAGACTATGTCCGTCAGTCTTTTGTCAACTCTTATCTTGCCGAGACTTCTTTCCAGTCGCTTCTTGACTATCCCCTTCCAGTGGCCGGGTTCGTTTTGCTGGAGGCTGTCGTCATCAGGATACATGTCCAGAAAGGGGAAAGAAGGCGGCACTTTCTCTGGTAGGGATACATTCTGGGCTCGCCGAGATACCTTCGGCGATTTCGATTTGTTTAGGTTTGTTGTAGCTCCATACTGAAATATCTGAAAAATCTACAAAATAAGAGCACACAACCGTCGTACGGTCGGAACATTGCAATGGTGGTATTCAGAAAGCAGCCACACCGTATACACTGGCACGTATTCAAGCAAGTACACAGGCGGTGAACAGCGAAGAATGAGCGCAAAAGCTCTAATCCAATCCAAGTTTTTTTGTTTGGTGAAAACTAAAAGTTCTTTCGTAAATCATTCCCTACCTCAATCTTATACTTAGCTATTAAGACTGAATTCAGTAGTTCGACGGCCTCTTTGCATGTGTCTCTGCACCTCGTCAGAACCTCTTCAGAGCGAGTGTCAGTCTCCAACACCGCATCTTCAATTGGTTGGTGGCACTGACGGAGCTTTTGAGTCAGGACGCAAGCTCCATTGGTCAGGTGCGACTCAAGCTTATCAGCCTCCGAATCACGTGATGAAGATAGCCTTCTACTGCGACGAATCAACGCTACCATCTGTATCATTGAAGCAAATAACCAATGTTAAAACAGCAGGCCTGGCCTTATACATTTCTGGTAAAATTGTTTTATTCACATTGTTGTTGTCAGTCCAGACAACAGTGTCTGTCTTTGAGATTGTAGTTCGTAATAGGAGGTAATGTTTAGTTTAGATATCATGTCGTCAAGTTTACCTGGAGCAATTTCCAAGTACTTCCAATCCGGATGACGAAGTCTTCGTTGCTTGACAGCACTCGGAGCAGCTTGTCAGCTTCCTCGTGCTTGTTAGCTTCCTCGTGCTTGTTAAGTCTGATTCCATCTTTAAGTTGCTCCACCTTTGCCTGCAGATCTTTGGCCTCCTTCATAGTGCTGAAGAAAAAGTTGCAGATCTCCTCGACTTTATCCGTGCACTGACGTGCCAAAGTGACCGGGTCATCGGATGTTTCAAGTATGCCACCCAAATCAATGTCGCTGTGTTTGATCTTGTTAACCAGCGTGCAAAAGGTTTTCAAGAATCCATTTTGGGGACTGCAACCTGGTTGTGTCTGAAATGCGAATTGTATCAAGTTTGTTTTGCAATTTACCACACGGAGAGAACCGAAGTTACAATTAGGTCTACAATAGTCCTATTATATGTATTGATGACATTATACACACTGTTTACCACAGTGCATGATGGGAGGAAGTGGGGTTAACCGCCTCGGCTTTTATACACATTTTACGTACAGGCACTAGCACTTTCCACGCTCATTTTTCGACTTTGTGCACTGGTTCCCGAAGAAATAATCTATTCCTGTCGTCTGATGTGAAGTCTGTTACGAATTACAGGGTTGAAAATGCACGACACTGTCTTTCGGTCGAAAAGTACTTAAAAGTATAGCAAGCGTTGAGCGCCCCCCCCCCCCTCCACCAACTAAAAAACAACGTCATGCAGTAAATATGGGGGTGACGTCATCAATACATGTGGCTCTTAAGGGGGCGGACATTGTAGGCTACAATAATAAAATGTGGTCACCCCAGTCCAACCTCCATCTACATCCATTTTCCAAAACCCGTTCTTAGCATCGATCGTTTGTATATTCATAGATGTTGGCCCTTCACCGACGTAATTACCCTGTTTGGGCCTTATTCACGAATAGGCCATTTTTGTTGTGTTCCCTTAACGTATTTTATAAACTGTGAACCGTGTTGAATGTGATGGTACCAGACTATTTTTCTTTCTATCCTCACTTTCAATATATTGTTGAAACATTAAATATATGTTTTATCACAATTATTTTCAATTATTCAACAGAGAGATGGTATAGGTTTTCCCGGCTATTGCAAAACATTTTTTTCATTCAAGTTCACCATTTCTTACATTCAATTTTATGCTAAGTAAATTAGTCAATTTTTTTACATTAGTTATTAGAAATTAGGCCCTCTTAACTTATTTGATTTGTATATTTCAGGTCATTCAAGCCAGTAAGCAGTTTGCAGCAGTTGTAATCTTATTCATGTTATTATAAATTGATTGATATAAGACGAATTCGATCTGTAAATGCCACCTTGTGGCAACATCTTAGACGATTTTGATCTGCAATGACGAATATTCTCAATCAATATTTAAATACAGTGACCAAACTTTAAAATTGAATGATACAATTACTGAACTGGTTTAGTAAAAGCGTGTGAAAAAAAATCGGACGAAATAGAATGTAAACAATGGTGAATATAATTAATTTAAAATTAACCTTAGGTAATTTCTATCCGCGAAATCCCCCCAATTGTTTTTTACCTCACTTTAAATTTAATATGGCCGACTCGTGAATAAAGGCCATACTCATTGTCTTTATTTCCTCTTGCCCCTCGGGTTGACTGACGTAGTGCTTGATTCTCCTTGTGTATTAATCAATTCCTGGTTGGAAGAAAGACAACAATAACATCCTCTTCAAAATCTGTGATGGTATTAATTAAAAGACATACCTTCAGAAGATGCGCGTACAGCTCTGGATAATGTTTCTTCACGTCGATCCCGAAGATTTCCATGACGTTTTTTTGAAATTTGTCTTCAGTTGTTGCCACATTTTTCTCATCAAGTATCAGAGGAAAATAATGACCTTTCACTTCTTCAATGCAAAGCTCTTCTTTCTGTAACAAAGAAATTGAAAAATATTATTGTACTGGAAATAAGGACTATTTGAAACAATTTGTTTGGGAGTTGAAGGTTGTCTGTGGCAATTTGATATACAGATTATCACCCACTTTCTATCAACATTGATTATATGAACCAGGAACTTGAACCAGTCTACTCATGATCAATGGGAGATTTCGGCTAGTAACCCATCATAAAAACCTTTTCCTGAGAGCTTGCAAGCTAAACAAATAGAACAAGTACTGCATTGGTAATAGCAGAGAACTTAGTACAAATCCGTTTTCCCTACAGCCGTACAGCTGCAAATGTTACTAATATGCAAGAGCTTTATGTGCAACCCCCAAGGTTTGCTCTTTTGTAGCAATTTAAAGTCTCTAACACATTTACATTTGAAACCAGATCAAATTATGCGGCTGCTGTTGTTTGTTATTACATTCAGAATACCTACCCCAAACTTGACAACAATACGGTCTAACAGACGACGCAGTTTCTCAGTAGCAATCAGTAGCGGCGTAGACTACCGATATTTCATCTGAAAACGTTTCCTTCTCCCCCTCTTCTCTTCCATAAAGCTCCAGCTCCCCTTCGTTATTTTCAAACCTGTGTCGAAGTATTTGTCTCTCCATGTTAAAATGCTCACTCCAAGCCTGTCTGAAAAACAGATCATGGTGCAAGATGGCCACAACACCACGCTGGATGGTTTTACAGTTCAACGCCGATGCATCCTTGTCTCTATCGCGGCTGCCGAGACCCTCTCTAAACGATAGGGGTTTTCCCTCTTGATGTATAAGATTGCTACTGTGTAGCGAGCAACTCACGTCAATTTCCGCGAGAATCTATAATATTGGGGAAACATTCAAGTTGTAAATAACGATATTAACAGAATTGAAGGCAAAGCTTTTCATGGTACATGTAGATTGACTTCGAGTTGAGAATTATATGTATGTATATCTAAACTTATCCAAGAATATTAAAAAACAACTACATGTATACCTACTTGGAGGAATATCCATCTTGATGTGACTTGCAGTCTATCTTTTTGAATCAGTCTGAGTAACTCCAAGCTGGCAACAAGACTTCCACATCTAACGGCCTCCCTATAAGACCTAACGCATCGAGACTCTAGTGGTATGGTAGCACGAGTGGGTTCTGGCTGCTGGTTGTCTTGTGCCTGTCTCCTGGAAAAAGTGGATACGTACGCCATCTTGTGCGCCTTTTGGTCAACTGCCGTGGTGTCTTGACTCTGTACCCTTGAGAGAGTGGGCGTGGATGGCACATGCTGAGCTCCTTGGTCAACTGCCTTGGTGTCCTGACTATGTGCCCTTGACGGAATGGGCGTGGGTGGAACATGCTGAGCTCTTTGGTCAACTGCCGTGGTGTCCTGACCCTCTGCCCTTGACAGAGTGGGCGTGGATGGCACATGCTGAGGTCCTTGGTCAACTGCCTTGGTGTCCTGACTATGTGCCCTTGACGGAATGGGCGTGGGTGGAACATGCTGAGCTCCTTGGTCAACTGCCGTGGTGTCCTGACCCTCTGCCCTTGACAGAGTGGGTGTGGATGGCACATGCTGAGCTCCTTGTTTAACTGCCGTGGTGTCCTGGCTCTGTGCCCTTGACAGAGTGGATGTGGATGGTATCTGCTGAGCTCCTTGATCAACTGCTGTTGTGTCTTGACTCTGTGCCCTTGATAGACTGGATGTCGATGTCATTTGTTGAGCTCCTTGGTCAACTGCCGTGGTGTCATGGCTCTGTGCCCTTGGCAAAGTGGATGTGGATGGCATCTCCTGACCCCGTGGGTTAACCAATTGAAACTCGTTATGTGCAATATATAGGGCAATGTCTGACAATAGCTTCCGACTATCCTTTTGGTTCAGGCCAGCTTCTATTGAACGCAGAACACTTTGGCGAGCCTTCTCATATGTCTCTTTTGCTTTTTGGGGTCTGAGATTTTGAGACGAAGCCCGTGCTTTTTCCTCAAGGCCCATCTTCAGGTATGTCTGTGCCAAGTACCATAGAACTTTGCAACCAGCTTCGGTATCAATTAGATCAATCAATACTTTTTCAGCTTCATCAAACATGAAATTCTGAAAGTGTAGAATTCCGACGTCAAGGCACGGATTATTCCGAGGTTGGCCTTTATAGTACTCTAACAGATGTTTGTAAGCTACCTTTTTCGGTTTCTTTGCCTCAAACGTCACTTGCCATTTTCCGGACTTCTCGTCTTGATATTCAAATGAAGCTGTGATGTCCATCACGTTGTGCCACATATCCATTCTTGATTTATATCCCGAAGCCGTTGTAGTAGAATCAAGGAATTCGGCATATTCAAAGTAAAGATGCAGCTTGTTTTTGGTTGTTCAGTGTTCAGACTGTTGCAAACTGGATTCATAGATCTTTTCAGCTTCTTTGTGGTTCCCAAGAGCCCTTTGTACGTTGCACATTCTCGTCCATGCAAAAGTGTGCCCTTTGTTGAGTTCCAGGCATTTACGAAGCTCTTCAAGGGCTAGTTTGTTCCAGCTGTTCTTTTTCTCCTGATCTTCTTTGTCTCTCTCAGAGCATTTGATGTAACACAGCGCCAACTGAAAGTGACTTTCGGGACAGTCTGGACTGTGTTCAATTTTCTCTTTTAATATTCGTATGGCCTCTTCAAACTCTCTTGTATATCTCAAACTTCGTGTCCAATTTCTCATTACCTCTTGAACTCCGGGTGCCTTTTGGTAAGCTTCTTTCAAATAGCGACTTGCTTTTTTGCTTTCCTTTTTTCCTCGTCCACTCAGGTTTAATCCAAGCGATGACTTGGCCAGCTGGTATTCATCTTTGATTGCCATCATCTTTTCCCAGTACCCCTTTTCACAGTCCGTGAGCCTTTGACCTTCTTTATCCATATCTTTGAATAAAATGCTGCCGGCTCTTCTGTCTCGTGCAATTCGGCCAGTCATCAGCCCAGCCCCATAGATGAAGCATATTTTTTTCGGGAAGTTCGTCAGCGCTACCTCGAAAAGTTGCAAAGCAGTTTCCATAACACGAGGCCCTAGACGTGTAATGGCGGTTGCATGCACTGCGTCGATCACAGAGTGTTCTTTATCCTCTATCCCCAAACTATCCAATTCGTTGAGTAGATCTGCCACCTTTTGCGCATTATGACATTTGTGTTCGATCCACATGCGATTCAGGAGTGCTACAACTTTGTAGCCTTTACGTAACTGCGCATCCGTTTGCTCTATGCATTCGTCAGCTCTGTCGAGGAATTCTCTCGCCTTACGGACATCCCAACGTTTTCGGGTATCCCATACCTCCAGGTAGGCTCTGAACAAAAGGCTTTCTATCCCCAATAAGTTTGGTGTCTCTTCTAAGTCGTGATCTATGTTACGTATAATTCGATCGTAATCGGTAGTGACCACAAACTGCAGATTCCAAGTGAAGTGACAAAGACGTCTTTCTTTCCAGGGCAGTCTTATCTTGCTCACTTCGTCTTTTTCCAAGTCATTTCTGTGAGTTTGAAAAAATATTCATTTTCAGTAATATTTGTGTGTGTGTGTTTTCTTTGTTTCTTATTTAAATAGCGTTTGTTTATAGTAAAATAAAAAAGCTGGAAAAAAACCGCTAAGCTACAATGTAAAGCATTTTAATCTTATAGTTAAAAGAGCTACATAAGCACATTTTAGCAACGTCCCCCCCCCTCAAAATCCTGTGAACTCGATCCCATACCTACCTCTCTGCTAAAGCGATGTTTGTCACCTGTGCTGCCTGTGATAGCAGGTTTAATTCATTGGTTACTACTAACGGGTATCATGCCTCAGCAACTAAAATTGGCTCACGTTACTCCGGTTATCAAGAGGCCGAATCTCGACCAGAACATTCTCAATAATTACAGGCCAGTCTCTAACTTGCCCTTCATCTCGAAGACAGTGGAGAAAGTGGTAGCTGGTCAACTTGAGGACTACCTAACATCAAACAACCTACACGAACCTATGCAGTCTGCATATCGAAAATACCACAGCACTGAAACTGCCCTCCTGTGCGTTCAGAATGACATCTTGAGAGCTATTGACGATAAGAGACCTGTCATATTATTCTTGCTCGATCTGTCCGCAGCTTTTGATACCATTGACCACACAATCATCCTGCAACGCCTTCAAATCAACTTTAGTATTACTGGAGTAGCACTGGAATGGTTCACATCCTACCTCAAAAACCGTACCTCAAAAGTTGACGGCTTTTACTCATCTAACACAACGCTACGCTTTGGCGTCCCTCAGGGATCGGTGCTTGGTTCCTTGCTGTTTTCATTATACTCATCACCTGTGGCCAACATCGCACGCAAACACTGTCTGTCGGTCCAGCTCTATGCTGATGACACTCAGCTATACTTGCCATTTGTCTCAACGGATGTAGACATCTCAGTTGCCCGTACAGAAGCCTGTATTACTGACATAAAGGGGTGGATGGTTGCAAATAAACTTAAGCTCAACAGTGACAAGACTGTCATTCTTGTGCTGAATTCACCACGTCAACAATTTCCCGACGCCATTGAGAGCATCACTATTGACGGTCATATAATACCAGTCAGTGATACGGCTAGAAACCTTGGTGTAATATTTGACAAACAGCTGAACCTTAGAGCCCATGTAAAGAATAACACCCGTATCGCCATGTTTCACCTCAGAAACATTAGTCATATCCGCTTGCTACTATCTGACAGAACGACAGAACAGTTGATCCATGCATTCGTTTTGTCTAGGCTTGATTATTGTAATTCACTCTTATGGACTTCCAGCTTCAATCACCTTCAAAGAATCCAGAACATCGCAGCCCGTATCCTGTCTCGCACAAAGAAGTTCGAGTACATCACACCGGTCCTCAAGGCACTACACTGGCTTCCCATTGAGCAACGCATAATATTCAAACAGCTTCTCATCACCTACCGGTTCATAAACGGATCAGCACCTCAATACATGCAACAACTGATATCAACATACAAGCCTGTGCGCCAACTCCGCTCCAGTGACGCACATTTGCTTGTGGTTCCATCTTCTAGGTTGAAAGCTTATGGGGACAGAAGTTTTTATGTTGCAGCCCCTCGTCTATGGAATAGCCTACCTATAGTCCTGAGATCACAACCAGATGTTGACTCTTTCAAAACCCATCTCAAAACCCACCTTTTCAGTCATATATATCAGTAGTTTTTCTCAGACCCCTAGCGCAGTGAATAGATTTTCTAGATACAGCGCTATACAAGTTTTTATTATTATTATTATTACCTTAAGTTATTTTCGTCAGTAATGTTATTTTCAAGGCCCTCTCGGCCTAAACTTAATCCACGGAAAAAACACACGAATATTCTGTGTTTAAAGGTCCGTGCAAACCTGGAAGAATCGCTGTTTAATAGTTCAAAGTGTGCTTTAGTGTGTAAGTAACATGACAAGGGGTGATAAAATGGTATAAAATGACATTAATTGGTGTTAATCAGCAAAAATGTAATGAGTCCTCTCGTAAACCTGTCCAAACACTAACAAATGGTTGCGCTGTTCGTGACGTAAATTTGGAAACCCGAAAAAAATAGCACCGCGGTAAATGTAAATGTAGGCTACATATATGTACATGTAGAATCCACACTTATACAGTACGTGCAGGTACAAATTGCACGCGTACGCGGCCCTTGTGTCATCACACGCCATTCTGTCAAGGAGAATGGACGAGAAACTGATAGATTCATGCCAAGAATGGACAAGGCGATGCCGAGTCCATTGTTGCGCGAATCTACAGTTCTAAGTCTATTCATCGACTTAATCTATTTCTTAAAACAACAATGGTTTATGCGAATAAGATTCCTGGCTTGCCGCAATTCCCACGTTTGTGAATAAGCGTGGATTCGTAAAGTTACCCATGCGTACATGTACATGTATATAGTCGATGTACATGTACAACGAATGGAAGGCATCAGTTTAGTTCGGTTCGTGTCTCATCGAGGTGGCACCTTGCTCACAACAAAAACTGTTAATTCGAGATTCGTGCAACATTCGTGTTGCTCGCATTTTAGTCGCATGTTCTTCGTGTATGTGGACTGGCCATAGTTTGGCAAATCTACACACGACATTCGCACATACGTTTTGAGAAACCGCATTGTCGCGACACATTCGGAAAAAAACGTTTTCGAATGTTAGGCCGTCAGCTGAGTACTCAAATTCGTTCGTTTCATTCCAGCAAAAGTGGGTATAAATTTTCTAAACAGTTCCGACTAATTACATGACTCTAGATTACTAGTAAAATAGTTCTCCACATTTCATCCTGCAGTTATTTAATAATCCTGCTGTAAAGAGCGAACTATTTTGACATCAGGGAAGTTCAAAGACGTAAGGCGCAATGTTACAAAATCCGTTCGCGAATGACGCAATCGCATCACGTGTTACGAATTGTCCAATCCCACACCAACTCGTCCGTACAAGACCCACTCTTGCTGGAATGAAACGAACGAATTTGAGCACTCAGCTGTCGGCCTATTTCTCTTTTTTCGAAATTTTTCTGATTACCCAAGAACATTCTTGGCACAGCAGTTGGTTTTAACAAACTATTGGATCGAAAATATTCGTCCTTCGTCAAATTCGTCTAGACTGTTGCTTTAGACGGATTTGATTTGTACAATGACCAATATTTTCGACCTGGTGTTTAAAAAGGATGACAAAACGTTGAAATTGAACGATAAATGACTAAATTGGTTTGGTAAAAGCGTGCAAAACTTTTTCCTCGGACGAAATTGAATGTGAGAGTTGGTGAATAAAGAGGTTGCATTGACGTCATGCGCGCTACGCGTACGCGCTAATGGCCCTGTCACACCAGAACGTTTTAGGCCAACGCGTGAGTAACGTGTTGGAATTTTCGCGACACGCTGGCAAACGCTGGCCAACGCTAGGACAACGTTAGCAACACGATGAGCGCGTTACTCACACGCTGGGACACGCTGCCACACGCTGAAGAAAACCTATTTTTTTCAACATACCCAACATTTCCTGCGTTTGCCAGCGTGTCACTGCACACGCTGGCGGCGCGTTCGAAGGTCGTTACTCACTACGCGCTAGACGATCGTTACCAACCAGCTACTCTCACGCTGGCATACGCTGGCGACACGCTGGTTATGGCCCTGTTACACCATAACGTTTTAGGCCAACGCATGAGTAGCGCGTTACAAATAGTGGATACGCTGGAAATCGCTGGACTCTCACAAAAAAAGTCAAGTGGAACCGTGATTTCAGCGTGTCCATACAGGTTGATAACGGGTTCATAGCGTATGCCAGCGCGTAAATAGCGTGTGAGGAACGCGCTCAGCGTGTGAGGAACGCATTACTGATTTATTGTAAAAATATGACAGCGGTTTGCCAGCGTGTGAGTAGCGGGTTGGTAACGATCGTCTAGCGCGTTCGACGCGTGATGGCCCTGTCACACCAGACCATTTTAGGCCAACGCGTGAGTAACGTGTTGTAATTTTGGTAACACGCTGGCAAACGCTGACCAACGCTAGGCCAGCGTTAGCAACACGCTGAGAGCGTTACTCACGCGCTGAGACATGCTGTCACACGCTGAGGAAAACATATTTTTTTCAACATACATACAATTTCCAGCGTTTGCCAGCGTGTCACTGTACACGCTGGCAGAGCGTTGGAGGTTTGTTACTCACGCGTCGAACACGCTAGACGATCGTTATCAAACCGCTACTCACACGCTGGCGCACGCTGGCGTACGCTGGCGTACGCTTGCGACACGCTGGTTATGGCCCTGCTACACCAGAACGTTTTAGGCCAATGCATGAGTAGCGCGTTAAAAATAGTTGATACGCTGGCAATTGCTGAACTTTCACAGAAAAAAAGTCAAGTGGAACCGTGATTTCAGCGTGTCCATACAGGTTGATAACGGGTTCATAGCGTATGCCAGCGCGTGAGTAGCGTGTGAGGAACGCGCTCAGCGTGTAAGGAACGCATCACTGATTTATAGTAAAAATACGACAGCGGGTCGCCAGCGTGAGAGTAGTGGGTTGGTAACGATCGTCTAGCGCGTTCGACGCGTCAGTAACGGCCTCCCTGCGCGCCGCCAGCGTGTGCAGTCACACGCTGGCAAACGCTGAAATGTTTTAGGTATGTTGAAAAATGTATTTTTGCCTCAGCGTGTGACAGCGTGTTCCAGCGTGTGGGTAACGCGCTCAGCGCGTTGCGAACGCTGGCCTAGCGTTGGTCAACGTTTACCCGCGTGTTGCCGAAATTCCAACACGTTGGCCTAAAACGTTCTGGTGTGACAGGGCAATTACTGTAGTAGCGCGTCGCCTTTTTGTACAACTAATCATGTGGTCGTTGCCGTACGCTGGCGCGCGTTGGACCGCGCTACTTACGCGCTGGGCAGTCGTTCATCAGTCGTCGAGCGCGTTACTAACGCGTTATTCACGCGCTGTCGAACGCTATGAACCCGTTATCAACGCGTTATGGACACGCTGAAATCACGGTTCCACTTGACTTTTTCTGTGGAAGTTCAGCGTTTGCCAGCGTATCAACTATTTTTAACGCGCTACTCACGCGTTGGCCTAAACCGTTTTGGTGTGACAGGGCCATGAGTAACGACCTTCCTGTGCGCCGCCAGCGTGTGTAGTCACACGCTGGCAAACGCTGGAAATTGTAGGTATGTTGAAAAAATGTAGTTTTGCCTCAGCGTGTGACAGCGTGTCCCAGTGTGTGGGTAACTCTCTCAGCGTGTTGCGAACGATGGCCTAGCGTGGTCAACGTTTACCCGCGTGTTGTCGAAATTCCAACACGTTACTCACGCGTTGGCCTAAAACGTTCTGGTGTGACAGGGCCATTACTGTAGTAGCGCGTCGGCTTTTTATGCAACAAATCACGTGGTCGTTGCAGTACGCTGGCGCGCGTTGGAACGCGCTACTTACGCGCTAGGCAGTCGTTCATCAGTCATCGAGCGCTTTACTAACCCGTTACTCACGCGCTGGCAAACGCTATGAACCCGTTATCATCGCGTTATGGGCACGCTGAAATTACGGTTCCACTTGAATTTTTCTGTGGAAGTTCAGCGTTTGCCAGCGTATCAACTATTTTTAACGCGCTACTCACGCGTTGGCCTAAAACGTTCTGGTGTGACGTATGACAGGGCCATAATCGCACTAGCAACCTGACGTGTATCCGGGTTTCATTTTCGCAAAAACGAGCATTCGATTTCATTTTGTGTCATTCAAATAAATGAATGCGCATAACGTTTAATTTAAACGATTACAAATACGTATTAGGCTTTCGGTTTGACGGATGCGTGGCCGATTATATTAGGAATGTGCAATCTATTTCGCAGCGATTCGATTCGTTATTATGACAAGGCCTGAATTGAATATGCCTTTTCACTCCATTTGCATTCAATTTAAATAATGTATATAGGCCTAAACAATTCATGATACAACTTGAATTAATGAATTAATTAATCAGTGTATTGTAGGCCAAATTGATCAATTAATGTTTTTTTCTGAATTTAATTTTAATCAGTCTTTTCTTTTTCGTTTTATCAGTTGGATTGTCTATCTGTCAATGACCTGGGAAAGAAATCTGGCTATAATGATGCGATCGTGGCAAATGCTGGACAGAGAAAAAACACACTATTTTCTTATATAGTTGGTTTTATGTTTGTGTAATAATTTTGATGTCCATTTGTTTTTCTTATTAATTATTAATTAATGTAATTTCGTTTATTTTCCTACCCATCGTATTGTCTGCCATAATATAAATTCCTTGACTATACTTGTATGTACTTTACAATGTGGTAAAATATAGGTTTTCCCGGACGATATCGCGAAATGTGCACATAAGTTTGTAACTGGTGCATTCGTCTTCGTGTGAAATAGTATGAACGTTCACATTCCCGTTTTCTATTTAACAATTGATAATTCGTTTTTGCATAATGGTGCATCCAGTCGTAAGAAATCAGCACACGATTTCCCGAATGTGCACTGAATTTAGTATATTGATAGTTCATTTTAGCGCGAATTTGAATGAACACCTGCAATCATGTTTTCCTTTTAATTTATCAACAATCAATTTCGCTAAATGTGCAGCCGATTTTCTACGCATTAACGACTGGTCAAGCATTGGAATTCATTTTTATGTGTTATTAAAAGTAACATATGGGGAATTAAACCAGGTGGTCTCATCTTTGAAACATACCAAATAAATGCTACATAAACCCCTGAGTTGAAGAACAAAAATCTTTATTTGCTCAGCATTTGCCACGATCGCATCATATAGCTAGATTTTACTTCATGCCCCCTAACATTTCCAATAATGAATGCAAGAGGGAGATACAGACGAGTCTCGGACGTTGATCGAAATCGTCTTATCGATGCCTTTGAGGCTGACGACGCGGACTACTTGGATGTAGAAAATATACTGGACATCAACCACTCATGTCTTGGTTGATAGTTCATTGACGGATAGACAATTGAACTGATAAAATGACAGATAAGTCATTTACAAAAACATATTAACCTCAATCCACCAAAATTCTCATTTGGATAAATTCCTAAGTAACCTCAATCCTGCAAATTCATCCAGCATTAGGCCTTATGACCTGGAGCCTGCATTATCCCCCAGTGGCGAACCCCTAAACGCCCTCAATCCTGCAAATTCCAAGTGACCTCATTCCTGCAAAATCCAGCAATTTGCAAAGAGAATTTTGAAGGATTTGGGATGGTTAGGGTTAAATTACATTTAAGATAAAGAGCCAGCATATTATTGATCAATTAGTCCCACAATACATTGATTTATTAATTATTTAATCCATGTTGTATCGTGAATTGTATATCCATATATACTTTTTGAAATTGAATGCAGAAAATGCGAATTTAAATTATAACAAATGAAAAAGAATATTCAATTCAGGCCGTAACACAATAATAAATCGATTTACTGCGAAATAGATTGCACATTCTTAATAATCGGTCACGCATACGTCAAACCGAAAGCCCAATCACGTGTTTGTAATCGTTTAAATGAAATGCTAAGCACATTCATTTATTTGAATTAAACAAAATAAAATTGAATGCTCGTTTTTGCGAAAATGAAACTCGGACATACGTCGTTCTGAAAATCAGCGCGAAATTGAATGCATCTTTTACAAATGAATGTGCAAATTTTGCAATATCGTCCGGGAAAACCTATAAATAAATAAATGAATAATATTCATTGGTGTGTTTCAAAAGAATAGACCACGTAGTTTAGTTTCCCATATGTTACTTTTGTTAACACATAAATGATTTATAATGCTTGATCAGGCATAAACAATAGACTGCGTGGGAAACCGGCCGCACGTAGCGAAATCGATTGTTGATAAATTAAAGAGAAACACAGGATTGTGGATGTGCATTCGAATTCGCGCTAAAATGAATTATCAATATACTAAATTCAGTGCACATTCGAAAAACCGTACGCTGATTTTTTTTTTACGACTGAATGCACCTTTATAGTAAAAGAATGACCAATTGTTCAATAGAAAACGGGATTGTAAATATTCATGCTATTTCGCACGAAAACGAATGCATCTTTTACAAATTAGTGCATATTTAATTCCGTTAACCTCCGGGAAATGTTTTCCAGTTTTATCACAAATATATTCAATTTCATTAACACGCATTCAAATTCACGCACTTCCCCCTAATTCAATCAAACTAAGATCCTTTTTAGCTACTATTGCATTCAATTTCGTACACATGATTTTGTTCTTTTCATTCAGGTTCGTTTTAGTCATTCTATTTTCATTCATTTTTTTTTACATTTTCAAAATCCTTCATCTGACGTCCGCACTTGGATTTAAGTGACGCGGGTATAATTGCCGAGACCGTGGGTAAACAATAAAGAGGGCGCCCTGCATGACCTATGACCGCGACTTGACGACCAGATCGTCTGTTCCGATCCCGACGCTAGGGCCGTGTCCGACGTGTCAAGAGCTACGGTACGGTCTACGGGTGCACGGTTGTAAATAGGCCCAAAATTGCCTGCGCCGACCAAATCACATTTTGCATGCCCGGGAAATAATTTTCTAAAGAGCATTTTGAGAGCCATGCATTTGAAGGATTGTAAAAATACAGTGTACCACCTCGGTCCGGGAGTGCGAGCTTCTAATTCTGAGCATTTGGGATGAATCTGGCCCTGGAATTGGCACTACTTGGCTCTTGAGCGAGAGGGTATTTTTTTCAAAATGGACGCTTTGCAGATTTGGCTTCTGCACTAGTTTTAGGGCAAGGGCTTCACTAGTTTTAGGGCAAGGGCGTCACTTAAATCCCTGCCCCCTATGGTTATGCAAGCGGCCACTATTTGCATAATTAATATTACAACCACCCAAACAAAGACGTCAAATTACCTGTACAAAACGTTCTACATTTCAGAATCTTCCAAGAGAGCCCTACTGCAAACTTAAAGTCCATTTGTTGTTGGATTTGCTCAGAGACCCACAACAACTAAAAAACACTGTCGAGTGAAACAGGCCACCTTTATCAAGCTGCTGACAGTAATCTCGACAGAAAGTCACCTTGGCTGGAATGAACAAATTCAACTATTGTGCTTCTTGTTTTGGCTTGCGTGTGGATCGGCATACAGGGTAGTCTCTGCAGGCACAGGTATTTCCTGCTCAACCACCTGTGATATAGTTCACAACGTCTTGAAGAGAGTATTGAATGGCATCAGAACCAAAATTAAACTGCCACAGCAAGACGACATCCTGCAATTTCTCACGGGTTCTGTCGATTAACAGGGCTGTGGGTAGCATAGATGGTACCCACATCAAGATCATGCCTCCCAACATAAGACGTGAGGACTATATAAATCATAAACTCTTTTACTCCATTAATATGCAAGCAGTCTGTGATCACAGAGGAGTATTCGTGGATATATTTGCTGGGTATCCAGGCTCAGTCCACGATGCACGAGTTTTGAAGTGTAGCCCAATTATACCACTAGAGGGATTATCCACCTGAAGGCTACTACAATATCGGATATACAGCGTATCCATGCCAGTCCAGACCTCCGGCTATTCTCACTCAATACAAGGCTCCCGTCTCTCCCATACAAGGAAGATACAACTACCACCTCAGCAGGGCAAGAACAATCATTGAGAGGGCTTTCGGTCAGATGAAGACCAGATGGAGGAGCATCTTCACAAAGACACTTGAAGTAAGAAAATGTACTTGACTATACATGTATTTTTATTTGAGAGTGACTTCAAAAATTGCACCATGCACCTGGATAGCATCATTCAAGTTGACAATTGACCAATGGGTGTAACTCACACAAGCGCAAACTGTGAAATCAAGTAAAATCGGAGACAGATATGTGAAAAGTTAGTGCAAAAAGTTAGGAGTTTGTCAAGGGTGTGTGGCTACGCGTACATGATTGATAAATGATTTTATTTTAAAGGAAATCGTTGGGGGATGGGCTGTCCTGAAAAAAAAAATCATCTGTTTGCCAACATCTTAATACAAAGTATCATAGATAGATCCCACTATTCATTTTTTTTTATTTATCACAATTTCCAGGAATTTTGTTCATAATTTTCAAACGTGTAGTAATACATAATTGTTCATGTCCATTTAGATTTCTCCTGTTCTGGCACCGAAAGTAGCTGTTGCGTGTGCAATTATGCATAACGTGTGTATTTTATCTGGTGATGAGTGGGGATAGGCGGCAGAAGATGTTGAAGATTATCCTCCCATTGAACAACCTGTCATGGAGCCGAAAATTGAAGCCCTATATTGTACCAATGTATAGATTACTATGTGCCAAATGAGTTACATTGTGTTTGGGTTGGGTTGTGTTATGGAAGGCTGTAGCCCATGTTGATGTCAGGTCCCCAAATATAAATTATTTTTATGTGCAAACACAAATTTTATGAAAGAGGCAGCATCAAAAACAAATCTTTCATTTAGTTTTCATGTGCCTTCATTTCAACTGCGGCAACAAGACGCTCCATGAGGCCAATGAGAGCATTATTTTGATTCTGTATCCGTTCGTCTTGATTGCGCAACAGACAACTTTGCTCTTTAATTATCTCAACGACTGTATCATTGGTATGTTGGGTTTTTTTGACGGAGGACTTGATACATAATCTTGCTCTTCGATTGAAGTGGATGCAGCCTGTTCCTCTGGAAATGTCTCTAATGAAGAGACCAGACAGGGTGGATCAATGATAGGTCTTCCTCCTAGAACTTTGTCCATATCTTCGAAATACAGCCAAGATACTGTTGTGTCTTCACCCTCCTCAGTTCCTTTACCAGTTGGTGGGTGCTTCGGTTCCTATTCACAGTGAAAAGTTAATTTAATAAGCCCAATCTTAAAACTCGTCTCAATAGGAAAAATACATTTATTTCTTTTATTTGTGACTCGTCCTTCTTTGAATGTTCCAAATTTCCTTTTGGCTACAAGAAAACAACAATTTGTCTTTGACAGACATGTGTACAAGACAAACTAAAAGACATGCTTTCTGCATAATATAAGTGCAATATGTGGTATGTATACAGAGATAGAAAGGATACTTACAAAATATAAATAGGAAATTTACCTTGTACTTACGGGATAAGTTAGTCCATTTTTGCGTGCCTGCTCAGCAGTCAACTTGCCCAGAAGGCCAATCTCCTTTAGTAGCATTGCGGGAAGCCCCTCGTTTGCCAGTTTTAAATTTGGAGTTGTGCTTTTCACGAAGCTGAATGAACTTGCGGCTCTCATCTTTAGTCTCTATAATTGAAAAAAAAAGAATAACAAAACTCAATACACATTGGTCCATACTTTCATCTTAACATACATGTATAGGATAGAAAATCATGTAGAAGTTATGTCACTCGAGGTTAAGCTATAATGTGCATATAGTATTGACAACAGAATTGCAAGAGAATAATAAAACAGTTTTACCTCATAAGCAACATCAGCTTTTAAGAATTGTTTGATGAAAGTGAACATTGGTTTTTATATGGTACTGTAACAACCGCACAGGATTTTTAGTACAAAACCACTGTTTTATTACCATATCTCTGTTAAAGCAAAATCTACTCAAATGCACCAAGCTGTTGCAATTGACAGTATGCAGTAGCAATAGCATATTATAAATGTGCGTATCAATTGTGGGACCCTGAACTTTGGAAGAATCGTACAGGGGTTGTGATAAATGCCCTGGGCCGGGATCATGCAGGGGTTGTAAAATAGCCAGGGATGTACACAAAGCAAGTCCCCCGCCCGGCGGGGCAGTACATAGACGGGATTATCTCGATGGGCCAATTTTACATCCCCGGCCAAGTCCCCGCTTGTCCCGGGTTTCACATCTACTTATCAGCTTTTTCTTGAACAGGCCCTACAATAGTACACCCCTCCCCCCCGTACATAACGTTGACTTAGTAATTATAAACAGACGACCAATACCATGACACTAGCCCAGGCTCTACTCTGAACTGTTTGCTAGGCACTACTCTACTCCCATGTTAAATTTCTTACCTTTTTTTTTTACAGAATTTTACTTTATACACTAGGCCACATAATTCAAGACGTGGACCAGAAACAAAACACCGAGAAAAATTTCTGTATCAACTTTTTCATTCATAATCATAAGTAAAGTTATGATGAAATATACTCAAAATGATTGACACTGACAGTCATTACTCTTTTTTTATTATTAAATGAGTGAAAAAGTGGTGGCCGGATACAGAAACTTTGCCACAAAACGGTCTTTCATCAAAGGACAAATAATTCATTGGACAAAACACTTACATTTATGAGTTTCAATGGTTTCTGCAAGGCTAGTCATGCTGGTTTTGCTAGTCATGCTTGCAGTCGCACTTGCTGTCATTCTCTAGGTCGTTATTTTGAACTTCGCGGCCGTGAGCAGATGCTAGCTAGAAAACTTCTCCTACTGTTAGATTTTTGTGACGTTGTAGCAGTAGCTGTAGCTCTAGACGGCATTTCGGACAGCGCTACAAAATGGCCGACGTAGACAATAGCCGTAGCTGTAGCTCTAGACACTCGTTTCGGACACGGCCCTAGCTCTCAACATTATTTTCTTCGTTCAAGTCATTCGACCGGGTGTGCGTCCGCACTGGATTTTCTGGCTCGGTTAAACTGACCTGGTCAATCTTCCTGGGCACCTTTGGCTCGGTTAAACTACCCACGCGGCGTGGGTAAGTTACCTGTGAGGAAAGTTACCCAGGCTGTTCGCACTGGACTTGAAATGGGTAAGTTACCCATTGGCTCGGTTAGTTTGCCAGTGCGAACAGGGCTTAAGACTCATCGAAGCACACATTAATGTTTTGCTGTAGTTTTGTTTTCTTTTTCGTTTATGGAAAATAGATTTCAAATTAAACATGAGTTGTTGCATGTTTAATTCGAGGAAGCTGTATGGCAATAGCTTTTTTACTGGCACTTGGGTTTTTCTTGTTTCTTTACGTCACGTGTATTGTCTCAATTCTTTGTGCTTTGTTACCCCACGATTAAAGTTAAAGCTTGTACACTGTGTATCTAGAAGGCTGTTACGTAAAGTTTGAAACGTTATACGGTGATAAGTTTGCCATGAAATATTTCGCTATAGCCGTCTGATCGTTTGCACTGGTCTTTTTTTAATTTTTTATTTCTGCTGATGTTTAGACCATGTGAAAATAAAAACTAACAAATATTTTTTAAGAAACAAAAGATTTAATTATTCAGTTATACTGTCCACGGGCACTCATCTTTTCGTTCAAAATCGCTCTACTTAAAGGTTTAAATAAGGCAGAATTAGTGTAAAAATAAATTCTCCTCAACATATCTGCCCTTTTTTGGCAAATACGAAATCATACCTTAACAAAATTTGAACGTGAACATTTGAAATTTGATTGCCAATTGATGAAATTGAACGGGAGCCAGCAGCGTCGTGCTGCTGGCTTTTACGAAAGTGAATGATCTTTCCGACAGTGAATGCTAACTGCGGAAATTACTTCTTTTTACTGTTGAATGTTGATGCACCGGAGCATTCATTTTCAAATGAGATGGAATGAGCCGGATATTAAATTGATTGAATTTATGTTTAAATTCGCCGGGAAAACCTATATTAACATTTGGTTGGTTAAAATAGTTGGTAAAAATGTTAACCAACAATGTGTACATTTTTCCAATTTGACCAATGTTTGGTACATTTTATCTTGAACTCGTTTTTTTACAATTTTTAAACCAACTGTTAACCAACGGTTGTTTAAAACGAGTACATTTACCCAACGTTGGTTACCTTTGGTTAAAGTTGATCAACGTTGGGTAAAATGAATACACCGGTTACAAGGTGAACCACACAACAGTTGGTTAAACAATAATTGTTTAACAAATTTAAGTAAAACTAGACATGTGTTTGTGGACAAACACAGAGCTGTTTCGAATGTCTAAAATTACTTTCAATATGTGGGTGGTGGTCTAGTGTGTATCAAGTCTGAAATCGATCGGATTTACCAAAGTGCCAAATATATTGCTTGAAAAAAACGTGTACAAATGCTATTAAAAAAACTGAACCTTTAATGTGACGTCACATGACCCACGATGACGTCATCATCACGAGTTTTCTCTTGGCCCTCCTGTGGATGGTGGTCGAAGTGTGTGCTAGGTATCAAGTCGATCAAATTTACGAAAGTGTCAAAGTCAATAGTCTAAAGAAAAACGTGTACAAAACCTATGGGGGAAAAATTGAACCTTTAACGTTATGTCACGTGACCTTGAATTACGCAATCGTGCCAAATTTCCTCCAGAACCATCTGTGGGTTGTGTTCTAAGTGTATGCTAAGTCTGGAGTCGAGTGAATTTACCAAAGTGTCAAAGTCAATAGTCTGAAGGAAAACGTGTACAAAACCTATGGGGAAAACTACACCTTTAATGTGACGTCACATGACACCTGATGACGTCATCACGACGTCAACTTAATTTTCGTCTATAACACATTCTGGAATACTTGCATACCAAGTTAGGCCCCAATCAGACATGTACTTCCAGAGATAGAGGGTCCTAACATCTGCCCCTTTAATGTGACGTCACATGACCCACGATGACGTCATCCTGGCGATTTTCCCCTTGGCCCTCCTGGGTATGGTGGTCGAGGTGTGTGCTAAGTCTGAAGTCGATCGGATTTACCAAATTGTCAAATTCAATAGTCTAAAGAAAAACGTGTACAAAACCTATGGGAGAAAATTGAACCTTTAATGTGACGTCACATGACACCCGATGATGTCATAATTACGTCATCTTAATTTTCGTCTATAACACATCCTCGAATACTTGCAAACCAAGTTTGACCCCAACCGGACTTGTAGTTTCAGAGTTAGAGGGTCTTAAAAACTACACCTTTAATGTGACGTCACATGACCCGCGATGACGTCATATTGATTATTTTTCTCTTGGCCCTCCTAAGGATAGCGGTCGAGGTCTGTGCTAAGTCTCAAGTCGATCGAATTTACAGAAGTGTCCAATTCAATATTTTGAAGAAAAACGTGTACAAATCCTATGGGAAAAAATTGAACCTTTAACGTGACGTCACATGACCACGAATGACGTAATCGTGACGAATTTCTTTTAGGATCATCTGTGGGTGGTGGTCTAAGTGTATGCCAAGGCTCAAGTCGATCGGATTTACCAAAGTGTCAAAGTGTATTGTCCGAACAAAAAACGTGTACAAACCCTATGGGAAAAAGTCTGAAAAAAATTAAAAAATAAAATAAAAACTGCACCTTTAATGTTAAGTCACATGACCCACGATGACGTCATCATGACGAATTTCCCTTGGCCCTCCTGGGGATTGTGGTCGAGATGTGTGCCAAGTCTCAAGTCGATCAAATTTACGAAAGTGTCAAAGTCAATAGTCTAAAGAAAAACGTGTACAAAACCTATGGGGGAAAAATTGAACCTTTAACGTGACGTCACGTGACCTTGAATGACGCAATCGCGCCGAATTTCTGTCAGGAACATCTGGGGGTGGTGTTCTAAGTGTATGCCAAGTTTCAAGTCGGACGGATTTACTAAAGTGTCAAAGTCAATAGTCTGAAGAAAAACGTGTACTAAACCTATGGGGAAAAATTGAACCTTTAACGTGACGTCACGTAACCATGAATGACGTAATCGTTACGAATTTTTTCTAGGACCATCTGTGGGTGGTGGTCTAAGTGTATGCCAAGTTTCAAGTCGATCGGATTTACCAAACTGTCAAAGTGTATTGGCTGAAGAAAAGTCTGAAACTGAGGAAAAAAAAGAAGAAACTAGACATGTGTTTGTGGACAAACACAGAGCTGTTTCGAGTGTCTAAAATTACGTTCAATATGTGTGTGGTTGTCTTTTGTGTGTGCCAAGTCTGAAGTCAATAGTCTGAAGAAAAAAACGTGTACAAACGCTATAGAAAACTAGACATGTGTTTGTGGACAAACACGGAGCTGTTTCGAGTGTCTAAAATTACTTTCAATATGTGTGTGGTGGTCTTTTGTGTGTGCCAAGTCTCAAGTCGATCAGATTTACTAAAGTGTCAAAGGCAATATTCTAAAGAAAAACGTGTACAAAACCTACGGGGGAAAATTCAACCTTTAACGTGACGCCCCGTGACCTTGAATGACCTAATCGTGCCAATTTTTTTTTAGGAACATCTGGGAATGGTGTTCTATGAGTATGCCAAGTTTCCAGTCGGTCGAATTCACCAAAGTGTCAAAGACAATAGTCTTAAGAAAAACGTGTACAAAACCTATGGGCAAAATTTCACCTTTAACGTGAAGTCACCTGACCTTGAGTGACGTAATCGCGGCGAATTTCTTCTAGGACCGTCCTTGTGTGGTTGTCTAAATGTATGCCAAGTCTCAAGTCGATCGGATTTACCAAAGTACCTAAGTGACCTGTCTGAACAAACGTGTACAAATCCTATAAAGAAAAGTCTGAAAAAGGAGTAAAAAAAAAAGAAAAAAAAAAACTTTAACGATTACAAGAGCTGTTTCGGTGAAAAACCGAAACAGCTAAAAAAATCACGTTTAACGTGACGCCCCGTGACCTTGAATGACGCAATCGTGCCGAAGTTCTTCTAGGACCATTATGTGAGTGGTGTTCTAAGTGTATGCCAAGTTTCAAGTCGGTCGGATTTACCAAAGTGTCAAAGTCAATAGTCTGAAGAAACTGTGTACAAAACCTATGGGGGAAAACATTGAACGTTTAACATGACCTCACGTGACCTTGGATGACGCAATCGTGGCGAATTTCTTCTTGGAACATCTGGGGGTGGTGTTCTAAGTGTATGCCAAGTTTTAAGTTAGTCGGATTAACCAAAGTGTCAAAATCAATAGTCTGAAGAAAAACGTGTACAAAACCTATGGGGAAAAATTGAACATTTAACGTGACGTCACGTGACCATGGATGAAGTAATCGTGACGAATTTTGTCTAGGACCATCTGTGGGTGGTGGGCTAAATGTGTGCGAAGTCCAAAGTCGATCGGATTTACCAAAGTGTCAAAGTGTATTGTCTGAAGAAAAACGTGTACAAAGTCTATGAAGAAAAGTGGAAAAAGGAAAAAAAAAAAAAAAAGAAACTAGACATGTGTTTGTGGACAAACACAGAGCTGTTTCGAGTGTCTTACATTATTTTCAATATGTGTGTGTGGTGGTCTATGTGTGTGCCAAGTCTCCAGTCGATCAAATTTACGAAAGTGTCAAAGTCACTAGTCTAAAGAAAAACGTGTACAAAACCTATGGGGGACAAATTGAAACTTTAACGTGACGTTACGTGACCTTGAATGACGCAATCGTGCCGAATTTCTTCCAAGACCATCTGTGGGTGATGTTCTAAGTGTATGCCAAGTTTCAAGTCGATCGGATGTACCAAAGTGTCGAAGTCAATAGTGTGAAGAAAAACGTGTACAAAACCTATGGGGAAAATTTAACCTTTAACGCAAAGTCACGTGACCTTGAGTGACGTAATCGCGACGAATTTCTTCTAGGACCGTCCTTGGGTGGTTGTCTAAATGTATGCCAAGTCTCAAGTCGATCGGATTTACCAAAGTGTCAAAGTGTATTGGCTGAAAAAACGTGTACAAATCCTATGGGAAAAAGTCTGAAAGTGGAAAAAAAAAAAAAAAAAAAAAAAAAAACTTTAACGAAAACAAAAGCTGTTTCGGTGAAAAACCGAAACAGCTAAAAACTAGACATGTGTTTGTGAACAAACACAGAGCTGTTTCGAGTGTCTAAAATTACTTTCAATATGTGTGTGGTGGTCTTTTGTGTGTGCCCAGTCTCAAGTCGATCAGATTTACTAAAGTGACAAAGTCAATAGTCTAAAGAAAAACGTGTACAAAACCTATGGGAGACAAATTGAACCTTTAACGTGACGTCACATGACCTTGAATGACGCAATCGTGCCGAATTTCTTCCAGAACCATCTATGAGTGATGTTCTAAAGGTATACTAAGTCTCAAGTCGATCGGATTTACCAAAGTGCCAAAGTCAATAGTCTGAAGAAAAACGTGTACAAAACCTATGGGGGGAAAATTGAACCTTTAACGTGCCGTCACGTGACCTTGAATGCCGCAATTGTGCCAAATTTCTCCTACGACAGTCTGTGGATGGTGGTCTATGTGTGTGCCAAGTCTCAAGTCGATCGGATTTACTAAGTGTCAAAGTCAATAGTCTAAAGAAAAACGTGTACAAAACCTATGGGGGACAAATTAAACTTTTAACTTGACGTCACGTGACCTTGAATAATGACGCAATCGTGCTGAATTTCTTTCAGAAACATCTGGTGGTGGTGTTCTGAGTACATGGCAAGTTTCAAGTCGGTCGGATTTACCAAAGTGTCAAATTCAATGGTCTGAAGAAAAACGTGTACAAAACCTATGGGGAAAATTTAACCTTTAACGCGAAGTCACGTGACCTTGAATGACGTAATCGCGACGAATTTCTTCTAGGACCGTCCTTGGGTGGTTGTCTAAGTGTATGCCAAGTCTCAAGTCCATCGGATTTGTCAAAGTGTCAAAGTGTATTGTCTGAACAAACGTGTACAAATCCTATGGAGAACAAAAGGCAAAAAAAAAAAAAAAAAAACTAGACATGTGTTTGTGGACAAACACAGAGCTGTTTCGAGTGTCTAAAATTACTTTCAATATGTATGGATGGTCTTTTGTGTGTGCCAAGTCTCCAGTCGATCAGATTTACTAAAGTGTCAAAGTCAATAGTCTAAAGAAAAACGTGTACAAAACCTATGGGGGAAAATTGAACCTTTAACGTGACGCCCCGTGACCTTGATTGACGTAATCGTGCCAAATTTCTTCTAGGACCGTCTGTGGATGGTGGTCTAAGTGTGTGCCAAGTCTGAAGTCGATCGGATTCACTAAAGTGTCAAAGTCAATAGTCTAAAGAAAAACGTGTACAAAACCTATGGGGGACAAATTGAACCTTTAACGTGACGTCACGTGACCTTGAATGACGCAATCGTGCCAAATTTCTTTCAGGAACATCTGAGTGTGGTGTTCTAAGTGTATGGCAAGTTTCAAGTCGGTCGGATTGACCAAAGTGTCAAATTTAATAGTCTGAAGAAGAACGTGTACAAAACCTATGGGGAAAATTTCACCTTTAACGCGAAGTCACGTGACCTTGAATGACGTAATCGCGACGAATTTCTTCTAGGACCGTCCTTGGGTGGTTGTCTAAGTGTATGCCAAGTCTCAAGTCCATCGGATTTACCAAAGTGTCAAAGTGTATTGTCTGAACAAACGTGTACAAATCCTATGGAGAACAAAAGGCAAAAAAAAAAAAAAAAAAAAAAAAAAAAAAAAAAAAAAAAAAAAAAAAAAAAAAACCAGAACGAAAACAATAGCTGTTTCGGTGAAAAACCGAAACAGCTAAAAAAAAAAAAAAAAAAAACAGAACGAAAACAAAAGCTGTTTCGGTGAAAAACCGAAACAGCTAAAAAAACTTTAACGATTACAAAAGCTGTTTCGGTGAAAAACCGAAACAGCTAAAAAAAAAAAAAACCAGAACGAAAACAATAGCTGTTTCGGTGAAAAACCGAAACAGCTAAAAAAACTAGACATGTGTTTGTGGACAAACACAGAGCTGTTTCGAGTGTCTTTCGATATGTGTGTGATGGTCTTTTGTGTGTCGATCAGATTTACTAAAGTCTCAAGTCGATCAGATTTACTAAAGTGTCAAAGTCAATAGTCTAAAGAAAAACGTGTACAAAACCTATGGGGAAAAATGTAACCTTTAACGTGACACCCCGTGACCTTGAATGACGTAATCGTGCCAAATTTCTCCTACGACCGTCTGTGGATGGTGGTCTATGTGTGTGCCAAGTCTCAAGTCGATCGGATTTACTAAGTGTCAAAGTCAAGAGTCTAAAGAAAAACGTGTACAAAACCTATGGGGGACAAATTAAACCTTTAACTTGACGTCACGTGACCTTGAATGACGCAATCGTGCTGAATTTCTTTCAGAAACATCTGGTGGTGGTGTTCTGAGTGTATGGCAAGTTTCAAGTCGGTCGGATTGACCAAAGTGTCAAATTTAATAGTCTGAAGAAAAACGTGTACAAAACCTATGGGGAAAATTTCACCTTTAACGCGAAGTCACGTGACCTTGAATGACGTAATCGCGACGAATTTCTTCTAGGACCGTCCTTGGGTGGTTGTCTAAGTGTATGCCAAGTCTCAAGTCCATCGGATTTACCAAAGTGTCAAAGTGTATTGTCTGAACAAACGTGTACAAATCCTATGGAGAACAAAAGGCAAAAAAAAACAAAAAAACTAGACATGTGTTTGTGGACAAACACAGAGCTGTTTCGATTGTCTAACGTTACTTTCAATATGTATGTGTAGGGGTCTATGTGTGTGCCAAGTCTGAAGTCGATTGGATTTACACAAGTGCCAAAGATATATTAGTTGAAAAAAACGTGTACAAATCCTATGGGGAAAATTGAACCTTTAATGTGACGTCACATGATACCCGATGATGTCATCATGATGTCATCTTAATTTTCGTCTGTAACACATCCTGGAATACTTGCATACCAAGTTTGACCCCAATCGGACATGTACTTCTAGAGATAGAGGGTCCTTAAAACTGAACATTTAATGTGACGTCACATGACCCACGATGACGTCATTATTACGATTTTTCCCTTGGCCCTCCTGGGGATGGTGGTCGAGGTATGTGCTAAGTCTGAAGTCGATCAAATTTACGAAAGTGTCAAAGTCAATAGTCTAAACAAAAACGTGCACAAACCCTATGGGGAAAAATATTGCACCTTTAACGTGACGTCACGTGACCTCGAATGACGCAATCGTGCTGAATTTCTTTCAGGAACATCTGGTGGTAGTGTTCTGAGTGTATGGCAAGTTTCAAGTTGGTCGGATTTACTAAAGTGTCAAAATCAATAGTCTGAAGAAAAACGTGTACAAACCCTATGGGAAAAAAATTCACTTCAACGTGACGTCACGTGACCTTGAATTACGTAATCGAGACGAATTTCTTCTAGGACCGTCTGTGGGTGGTGGTCTAAGTGTGTGCTAAGTCCGAAGTCGATCCGATTTACCAAAGTGTTAAAGTGTATGGTCTGAATAAACGTGTGCAAATCCTATGGAGAAAAGTCTGAAAAAGGAGAAAAAAAAAAAAAAAAAAAAAAAAAAAAAGAAAAAACTAGACATGTGTTTGTGGACAAACACAGAGCTGTTTCGGGTGTCTAACATTACTTTCTATATGTGTATCTGATGATGGTCTATGTGTGTGCCAAGTCTGACGTCGATGGATTTACACAATTGCCAAAGATATATTAGTTGGAAAAAACGTGTACAAATCCTATGGGGAAATTTGCACCTTTAATGTGACGTCACATGACACCCGATGATGTCATCATGATGTCATCTTAATTTTCGTCTGTAACACATCCTGGAATACTTGCATACAAAGTTTGACCCCAATCGGGCCTGTATTTCCAAAGATAGAGGGTCCTTAAAACTACACCTTTAATGTGACGTCACATGACCCACGATGATGTCATTGTGACAATTTTCCCCTTGGCCCTCCTGGGGATGGTGGTCGAGATGTGTGCTAAGTGTCGAGTCGATCAAATGTACGAAAGTGTCAAAGTCAATAGTCTGAAGACAAACGTGTACAAACCCTATGGGAAAAAAATGTACACCTTTAACGTCACGTCACGTGACCTTGAATAACGCAAATCGTGCCGAATTTCGTCCAGGACCATCTGTGGGTGGTGTTCTAGGTGTATGCTAATTCTTAAGTCGAACGGATTCATTAAAGTGTCAAAGTCAATAGTTTGAAGAAAAACGTGTACAAAACCTATGGGGAAAATTTCACCTTTAACGCGAAGTCACGTGACCTTGAATGACGTAATCGCGACGAATTTCTTCTAGGACCGTCTTTGGGTGGTTGTCTAAATGTATGCCAAGTCTCAAGTCGATCGGAATTACTAAACTGTCAAAGTGTATTGTCTGAAAAAACGTGTGCAAATCCTATGGAGAAAAGTCTGAAAGAGGAAAAAAAAAAAAAAAAAAAAAAAAAAAACTAGACATGTGTTTGTGGACAAACACAGAGCTGTTTCGAGTGTCTTTCAATATGTGTGTGATGGTCTTTTGTGTGTCGATCAGATTTACTAAAGTCTCAAGTCGATCAGATTTACTAAAGTGTCAAAGTCAATAGTCTAAAGAAAAACGTGTACAAAACCTATGGGGAAAAATGTAACCTTTAACGTGACACCCCGTGACCTTGAATGACGTAATCGTGCCAAATTTCTCCTACGACCGTCTGTGGATGGTGGTCTATGTGTGTGCCAAGTCTCAAGTCGATCGGATTTACTAAGTGTCAAAGTCAAGAGTCTAAAGAAAAACGTGTACAAAACCTATGGGGGACAAATTAAACCTTTAACTTGACGTCACGTGACCTTGAATGACGCAATCGTGCTGAATTTCTTTCAGAAACATCTGGTGGTGGTGTTCTGAGTGTATGGCAAGTTTCAAGTCGGTCAGATTGACCAAAGTGTCAAATTTAATAGTCTGAAGAAAAACGTGTACAAAACCTATGGGAAAAATGTCACCTTTAACGCGAAGTCACGTGACCTTGAATGACGTAATCGCGACGAATTTCTTCTAGGACCGTCCTTGGGTGGTTGTCTAAGTGTATGCCAAGTCTCAAGTCCATCGGATTTACCAAAGTGTCAAAGTGTATTGTCTGAACAAACGTGTACAAATCCTATGGAGAACAAAAGGAAAAAAAAAAAAAAAAAAAAAAAAAAAAAAAAAAAAACCAGAACGAAAACAAAAGCTGTTTCGGTGAAAAACCGAAACAGCTAAAAAAAAAAAAAAAAAAAAAAAAAAAACTTTAACGATTACAAGAGCTGTTTCGGTGAAAAACCGAAACAGCTAAAAAAACTTTAACGATTACAAAAGCTGTTTCGGTGAAAAACCGAAACAGCTAAAAACTAGACATGTGTTTGTGGACAAACACAGAGCTGTTTCGAATGTCTTTCAATATGTGTGTGATGGTCTTTTGTGTGTCGATCAGATTTACTAAGTCTCAAGTCGATCAGATTTACTAAAGTGTCAAAGTCAAGAGTCTAAAGAAAAACGTGTACAAAACCTATGGGGGAAAATTTAACCTTTAACGTGACACCCCGTGACCTTGAATGACGTAATCGTGCCAAATTTCTCCTACGACCGTCTGAGGATGGTGGTCTATGTGTGTGCCAAGTCTCAAGTCGATCGGATTTACTAAGTGTCGAAGTCAAGAGTCTAAAGAAAAACGTGTACAAAACCTATGGGGGACAAATTAAACCTTTAACTTGACGTCACGTGACCTCGAATGACGCAATCGTGCTGAATTTCTTTCAGAAACATCTGGTGGTGGTGTTCTGAGTGTATGGCAAGTTTCAAGTCGGTCGGATTGACCAAAGTGTCAAATTTAATAGTCTGAAGAAAAACGTGTACAAAACCTATGGGGAAAATTTCACCTTTAACGCGAAGTCACGTGACCTTGAATGACGTAATCGCGACGAATTTCTTCTAGGACCGTCCTTGGGTGGTTGTCTAAGTGTATGCCAAGTCTCAAGTCCATCGGATTTACCAAAGTGTCAAAGTGTATTGTCTGAACAAACGTGTACAAATCCTATGGAAAACAAAAGGCAAAAAAAACTAGACATGTGTTTGTGGACAAACACAGAGCTGTTTCGAGTGTCTTTCAATATGTGTGTGATGGTCTTTTGTGTGTCGATCAGATTTACTAAAGTCTCAAGTCGATCAGATTTACTAAAGTGTCAAAGTCAATAGTCTAAAGAAAAACGTGTACAAAACCTATGGGGGAAAATTTAACCTTTAACGTGACACCCCGTGACCTTGAATGACGTAATCGTGCCAAATTTCTCCTACGACCGTCTGTGGATGGTGGTCGAGGTGTGTGCTAAGTCTCAAGTCGATCAAGTCTACGAAAGTGTCAAAGTCAATAGTCTGAAGAAAAACGTGTACAAACCCTATGGGAAAAAAATGTTGCACCTTTAACGTCACGTCACGTGACCTTGAATGATGCAATCGTACCGAATTTCTTCAAGAGCCATCTGTGGGTGGTGTTCTAAGTATATACCAAGTTTCAAGTCGGTCGGATATACCAAAGTGTCAAAGTCAAGAGTCTGAAGAAAAACGTGTACAAAACCTATGGGGAAAATTTTACCTTTAACATGACGTCACGTGACCTTGAATGACGTAATCGCGACGAATTTCTTCTAGGACCGTCCTTGGGTGGTTGTCTAAGTGTATGCCAAGTCTCAAGTCTATCGGATTTACCAAAGTGTCAAAGTGTATTGTCTGAACAAACGTGTGCAAATCCTATGGAGAAAATGCTGAAAAAGAAAAAAAAAAAAAAACTAGACATGTGTTTGTGGACAAACACAGAGCTGTTTCGAGTTTCTAACATTACTTTCAATATGTGTGTGTGTTCTTGTCTTGCATTACGATCGAGGATCGAAACACAAAATTGAACAAAGGGAACAAAGGATCCTCGATCGACGGTTTGCTTGTCCGAATTCTGTCCTCGATCGACGGTGCAATGGCAAAGCAATGGGGATTGGGTTAAGTAAAGGAAGAAAGGAAAACACAATATCGATCCTCGGTCGTTATGTGGTTCACGACTGTGTGGTGGTCTATGTGTGTACCAAGTCTGAAGTCGATTGGATTTACACAAGTGCCAAAGATATATTAGTTGATAAAAACGTGTACAAATCCAATGGGGAAAATTCCACCTTTAATGTGACGTCACATGACACCCGATGATATCACCAAGACGTCATCCTAATTTTTGTCTATAACACATCCCGACATACCTGTATAACAAGTTTGACCCTAATCGGACCTGTACTTCCGGAGACAGAGGGTCTTGAAAACTGGACCTTTAATGTGAAGTCACATGACCCACGATAACGTCAGCGTTACGAATTTCTTCTTGGCCTTCCTGAAGATGGTGGTCGAGGTGTGTGCTAAATCTGAAGTCAATCGGATTTGCCAAAGTGTCAAAGTCAATAGTCTGAAGAAAAACGTGTACAAATCCTATGGTGGAAAATTGAACCTTTTACGTGACGTCACGTGACCTTGAATGACGCAATCGTGACGAATTTCTTCTAGGACCATCTGTGAGTGGTGGTCTAAGTGTATGCCAAGACTCAAGTTGATCGGATTTACCCAAGTGTCAAAGTGTATTGGCTGAAGAAAAAACGTGTACAAACCCTATGGAGAGGAGTCTGAAAGTGGAAAAAAAGAAAAATAAATAAAACTTTAACGAAAACAAAAGCTGTTTCGGTGAAAAACCGAAACAGCTAAAAAAAGAAAAAAAAAAACTTTAACGATTACAAGAGCTGTTTCGGTGAAAAACCGAAACAGCTAAAAAAAAAAAAAACTAGACATGTGTTTGTGGACAAACACAGAGCTGTTTCGAGTGTCTTACATTATTTTCAATATGTGTGTGTGGTGGTCTATGTGTGTGCCAAGTCTCAAGTCGATCAAATTTACGAAAGTGTCAAAGTCAATAGTCTAAAGAAAAACGTGTACAAAACCTATGGGGGACAAATTGAACCTTTAACGTGACGTCACGTGACCTTGAATGACGCAATCGTGCCGAATTTCTTCCAGAACCATATATGAGTGATGTTCTAAGTGTGTGCCAAGTCTCAAGTCGATCAAATTTACGAAAGTGTCGAAGTCATAGTCTAAAGAAAAACGTGTACAAAACCTATGGGGGAAAAAATTGAAACTTTAACTTGACGTTACTTGACCTTGAATGACGCAATCGTGCCGAATTTCTTTGAAGACCATCTGTGGGTGATGTTCTAAGTGTATGCCAAGTTTCAAGTCGGTCGGATGTACCAAAGTGTCAAAGTCAATAGTGTGAAGAAAAACGTGTACAAAACCTATGGGGAAAATTTAACCTTTAACGCAAAGTCACGTGACCTTGAATGGCGTAATCGCGACGAATTTCTTCTAGGACCGTCTTTGGGTGGTTGTCTAAGTATATGCCAAGTCTCAAGTCCATCGGATTTACCAAAGTGTCAAAGTGTATTGGCTGAAAAAACGTGTACAAATCCTATGGGAAAAAGTCTGAAAGTGGAAAAAAAAAAAAAATAAACTAGAAATGTGTTTGTGGACAAACACAGAGCTGTTTCGCTTGTCTAAAAATGACTTTGAATATGTGAGTGGTGGTCTATGTGTGTACCAAATCTGAAGTCGATCGGATTTACCAAAGTGCCAAATATATCTTGGTTGCAAAAAACGTGTACAAATCCTATGGGGGGGAACATTGAACCTTTAACGTGCCGTCACGTGACCTTGAATGCCGCAATTGTGCCGAATTTCTCCTACGACAGTCTGTGGATGGTGGTCTATGTGTGTGCCAAGTCTCAAGTCGATTGGATTTGCACAAGTGCCAAAGATATATTAGTTGAAAAAAACGTGTACAAATCCTATGGGGAAAACCTGCACCTTTATTGTGACGTCACGTGAATTGCATACCAAGTTTAATGGAGTGTACCAAAGGGTGCACCACTCTAATTGAAAGGAGAATTTCTACGCGAACTCATTAGCATGAAATGTGCCCCCACAGTCAATAGTCTGAAGAAAAACGTGTACAAAACCTATGGGAAAAATTTCACCTTTAACGCTAAGTCACGTGACCTTGAATGACGTAATCGCGACAAATTTCTTCTAGGACCGTCCTTGGGTGGTTGTCTAAGTGTATGCCAAGTCTCAAGTCCATCGGATTTACCAAAGTGTCAAAGTGTATTGTCTGAACAAACGTGTACAAATCCTATAGAGAACAAAAGGCAAAAAAAAAAAAAAAAAAAAAAACTAGACATGTGTTTGTGGACAAACACAGAGCTGTTTCGGGTTTTTAAAATTGACTTTCAATATTTGTGTGGTGGTCTAAGTGTGTGCCAAGTCTGAAGTCGATCGGATTTACCAAGTGCCAAAAATATTGTTGGTTGAAAAAAACATGTACAAATCCTATAGGAAAAACTGCACCTTTAATGTGATGTCACATGATACCCGATGATGTCATCATGATCTCATCTTAATTTTCGTCTGTAACACATCCTGGAATGCTTGCATACCAAGTTTAACCCCAATCGGGCCTGTACTTCCAGAGATAGAGGGTCCTAAAAATTGCACCTTTAATGTGACGTCACATGACACCCGATGACGTCATCATAATGTCATCTTAATTTGTGTCTATAACTCATCCTGGAATACATGAATACCAAGTTTGACCCCAATCGGACCTGTACTTCCAGAGATAGAGGGTCCTACAAACTGAACCTTTAATGTGACGTCACATGACACCCGATGACGTCATCATAATGTCATCTAATTTTTGTCTATAACTCATCCTGGAATACATGAATACTAAGTTTGACCCCAATCGGACCTGTACTTCCAGAGATAGAGGGTCCTAAAATCTGCCCCTTTAATGTGACGTCACATGACCCACGATGACGTTATCCTGACGATTTTCCCCTCGGCCCTCCTGGGTATGGTGGTCGAGGTGTGTGCTAAGTCTGAAGTCGATCGGATTTACCAAATTGTCAAATTCAATAGTCTGAAGAAAAACGTGTACAAAACCTATGGAGAAAATTGAACATTTAATGTGACGTCACATGACACCCGATGATGTCATAATTACGTCATCTTAATTTTCGTCTATAACACATCCTCGAATACTTGCAAACCAAGTTTGACCCCAACCGGACTTGTACTTTTAGAGTTAGAGGGTCTTAAAAACTACACCTTTAATGTGACGTCACATGACCCGCGATGACGTCATGTTGATTATTTTTCTCTTGGCCCTCCTAAGGATGGTGGTCGAGGTCTGTGCTAAGTCTCAAGTCGATCGAATTGACAGAAGTGTCAAATTCAATATTTTGAAGAAAAACGTGTACAAAACCTATGGAGAAAATTAAACCTTTAATGTGACGTCACATGACACCCGATTATGTCATAATTACGTTATCTTAATTTTCGTCTATAACACATCCTCGAATACTTGCAAACCAAGTTTGACCCCAACCGGACTTGTACTTTTAGAGTTAGAGGGTCTTAAAAACTACACCTTTAATGTGACGTCACATGACCCGCGATGACGTCATGTTGATTATTTTTCTCTTGGCCCTCCTAAGGATGGTGGTCGAGGTCTGTGCTAAGTCTCAAGTCGATCGAATTGACAGAAGTGTCAAATTCAATATTTTGAAGAAAAACGTGTACAAAACCTATGGAGAAAATTAAACCTTTAATGTGACGTCACATGACACCCGATGATGTCATAATTACGTTATCTTAATTTTCGTCTATAACACATCCTCGAATACTTGCAAACCAAGTTTGACCCCAACCGGACTTGTACTTTCAGAGTTAGAGGGTCTTAAAAACTTCACCTTTAATGTGACGTCACATGACCCGCGATGACGTCATCTTGATTATTTTATTCTTGGCCCTCCTAAGGATGGTGGTCGAGGTCTGTGCTAAGTCTCAAGTCGATCGAATTTACAGAAGTGTCAAATTCAATATTTTAAAGAAAAACGTGTACAAATCCTATGGGGAAAAATTGCACCTTTAACGTGACGTCACGTGACCACGAATGACGTAATCGCGACGAATTTCGTCTAGGATCATCTGTGGCTGGTGGTCTAAGAGTAGGCCAAGTCTGAAGACGATCGGATTTACGAAAGTGTCAAAGTGTATTGTCCGAACAAAAAACGTGTACAAACCCTATGGGAAAAAGTCTGAAGGAGAAAAAGAAAAAAAAGAAAAACTAGAAATGTGTTTGTGGACAAACACAGAGCTGTTTCGCTTGTCTAAAAATGACTTTGAATATGTGAGTGGTGGTCTATGTGTGTACCAAATCTGAAGTCGATCGGATTTACCAAAGTGCCAAATATATCTTGGTTGCAAAAAACGTGTACAAATCCTATGGGAAAAACTGCACCTTTAACGTGACGTCACATGGCCCACGATGACGTCGTCATGACGTCATCTTAATTTCCGTCTATAACACATCCTGGAATACTTGCATACCAAGTTTGACCCCAATCAGACCTTTACTTCCAGAGATAGAGGGTCTTAAAAACTACACCTTTAAAGTGACGTCACCTGACCCACGATGACGTCATCATGACGATTATCCTTGTGGCCCTCATAGAGATGGTGGTCGAGGTGTGTACTAAGTCTCGAGTCGATTGGATTTACCAAAGTGTCAAATTCAATAGTCTGACAAAAAACGTGTACAAAACCTATAGGGAAAACTGAACCTTTAATGTGACGTCACATGGCCCATGATGACGTCGTCATGACGTCATCTTAATTTTCGTCTATAACACATCCTGGAATACTTGCATACCAAGTTAGACCCCAATCAGACCTTTACTTCCAGAGATAGAGGGTCTTATAAACTGCACCTTTAATGTGACGTCAAATGACCCACGATGACGTCATCATGGCGATTTTTCTTCTGGCCCCTCTGGGGATGGTGGTCGAGGTGTGTCTTAAGTCTCAAGTCGATCGGATTCACCGAAGTGTCAAATTCAATATTCTGAAGAAAAACGTGTACAAATCCTATGGGGAAAAATTGCACCTTTAACGTGACGTCACGTGACCACGAAAGACGTAATCGTGACAAATTTCTTCTAGGATCATCTGTGGGTGGTGGTCTAAGAGTAGGCCAAGTCTCAAGTCGATCGGATTTACCAAAGTGCCAAAGTGTATTGTCCGAACAAAAAACGTGTACAAACCCTATGGAGAAGAGTCTGAAAAAGAAAAAAAAAAAAAAAAAAAAGAAAAAAAAAAAAAATCAGAACGAATACAATAGCTGTTTCGGCTGAAGTGCCGAAACAGCTAAAAAAAAAAAAAAAAAAAAAAAAAACTAGACATGTGTTTGTGGACAAACACAGAGCTGTTTCGAGTGTCTTTCAATATGTGTGTGATGATCTTTTGTGTGTGCCAAGTCTTAAGTCGATCAGATTTACTAAAGTGTCAAAGTCAATAGTCTAAAGAAAAACGTGTACAAAACCTATGGTGGAAAATTGAACCTTTAACATGACGCCCCGTGACCTTGAATGACGTAATCGTGCCGAATTTCCTCTAGGACCGTCTGTGGATGGTGATCTAAGTGTGTGCCAAGTCTCAAGTCGGTCGGATTTACTAAAGTGTCAAAGTCAATAGTCTGAAGAAAAACGTGTACAAATCCTATGGGGAAAACCTGCACCTTTATTGTGACGTCACGTGAATTGCATACCAAGTTTAATAGAGTGTACCAAAGGGTGCACCACTCTAATTGAAAGGAGAATTTCTACGCGAACTCATTAGCATGAAATGTGCCCCCACAGTTTCTTTTGAAAAAGGAGACCGTTTGGTATAAAAACACATTTGGATTGTGTAAAAATAGCATGGGATCAACTCCCTGGTTTTTGAGCTTCAATCTGAGGGCAGACTTGATAAAATCACGGTTAAAAAATGGGTCCTAATTGCCCTAAAACGTGGAGGGATGCCATTTGTAAAATGGCTGTTTTCAGTCTCGGGAAGTATCACTTTTCGGGAGGTGAGTTTCTTTTGGTGTGAATATTAAAAAATGTAATTGGCTAACCCACTAAAAATTGAAAAGAAATGGAAAGATAAAGACCAAGACAATAATCTAATTGTTGTTTGAGAAACCCCAGTGATGTCGGTGTGCATGAAACTTGGTACTGAACATTGTTGATTTTACACTGTTTTCAACGGGACTTGAATTAGGCTAGCTAATAGTGCATCCATAAATCGATGCGGCGCGTACGATGCGCGCGACATGTGTAACCACAACAAACATGGCGGATTCATCGGTCCTGCGACCCCGTAGAATGTCATCGCAGCAAGCCATGAATCTGCTTTCCCACTGCATTTCTAACGAGGAAAGCGACCAAGAAAGTAGCGAAAAATCAGACTACAATGAAGAAGAGAGCCAGTCAAGCAAGCCAGTGAAGATTCGGAGGATTCCGAGCTTGATTCCGATGACTATGTGGGCCTTCCACCGGCACCGCCTAGGCAACGACAACAAAACGTTCGGCCACACAAGCGTCCACGAGATCAGGGCATTGCTACGGCGGCCAACACTGCGGCACAAATCAAATGGCAAGATGTCTCCAAATCGAAAAAAAGATAAACCCGGACATTCATTTCGATTCATGCCAAACAAAACTTCATCCATTTACATTGTACATTTACATGCACTGCGATAAGAAAGCCTGTGATTTGTGCTGAATCTCGTTTTCTAGTAGTTTTAGGAAAAATATCATAGCTCGCCCAAACTTATTCATATTGGGGATTTATTTTGACATATTGTTTCCAGGATCACCAGCAAAATTTTCTGCATTGGAAAAGAATTTTGGAACTACAATAAACACGTTTTACTAATAAATATGAGCAGTATTTTATTCATATTTCATATTTTCATTATTAATTTTCATATTTGACATGCCAGTAAATGTGAATATTAAATTAAACAGTTCCTTTGATTTCACAATCACATTTTTCATATTGTTAGCTTCATTTTGATACCTAACTTTGCCCCATAGACCCCAGGATTAGGGAGTTTAGGCAGTTTTATTACTAGTGGTGACACGATTCTTTCATTGTGTAAAACAATTCCCCCCAACAAAGATCAATTTCATATGGGGGGAAGTTGAACTACATGTTTGAAAAATTATCACTATACGGGGGGGGGGGGGGGGGGTGGGGGGGGGGGGGGGGTGGGGGGGGGGGGGAGTTAAACTACATGTTGGAAAAATATCACTTTGTTTCATCTCAGGTAAAATCGATAACTTAAACAAATGAGGGCGGCAAACAACTTTAACAGTTACACGAAGTCGATCGGATTAACCAAAGTGTCAAATTCAATAGTCTGAACAAAACAAACAATGAGGGCAGCAAACAACTTTAACAGTTACACGAAGTCGATCGGATTTACCAGTGTAAAATACACAAAGTCGATCGGATTTACCAATGTGTCAAATTCAATAGTCTGAACAAATCAAACAATCAGGGCAGCAAACCACTTTAACAGTTACACGAATTCGATCGGATTTACCAAAGTGTCAACTTCAATAGTCTGAAGAAAAACGTGTACAAAACCTATCGAGAAAATTGAACCTTTAATGTGACGTCACATGACACCCGATGACGTCATCATGATGTCATATTAATTTTCTTCTATAACATCCTGTAATACCTGAATACCAAGTTTTACCCCAATTGGACCTGTACTTTCAGAGATAGAGGGTCCTAAAAACGGCACCTTTAACGTGACGTCACATGACCCCCGATGAGGTCATCATGACGATTTTTCTCTTGGCCCTCCTAAGGATGGTGGTCGAGATGTGTGCTAAGTCTGAAGTCGATCAAATTTACGAAAGTGTCAGTCATTAGTCTAAAAAATAACGTGTACAAAACCTAAGGGAAAAAAAATTGAACCTTTAACGTGACGTCACGTGACCTTGAATGACGCAATAGTGCCAAATTTCTTCCAAGACCATCTGTGGGTGGTGTTCTAAGTGTATACGAAGTCTCAAGTCGATCGGATTTACTAAAGCGTCAAAGTCAATAGTCTAAAGAAAAAACGTGTACAAAACCTATGGGAAAAATATTGAATCCTTAACGTGACGTCACGTGACCTTAAATGACGCAATCGTGCCAAATTTCTGTCAGAACCATCTGTGGTTGGTATTCTAAGTGTATGCTAAGTCTCAAGTCGGTCGGATTGACCAAAGTGTCAAATTCAATAGTCTGAAGAAAAACGTGTACAAAACCTATGGGAAAATTTTCACCTTTAACGCTAAGTCACGTGACCTTGAATGACGTAATCGCGACGAATTTCTTCTAGGACCGTCCTTGGGTGGTTGTCTAAGTGTATGCCAAGTCTCAAGTCCATCGGATTTACCAAAGTGTCAAAGTGTATTGTCTGAACAAACGTGTACAAATCCTATGGAGAACAAAAGGCAAAAAAAAAAAAAAAAAAAAAAAAAAAAAAAAACCAGAACGAAAACAATAGCTGTTTCGGTGAAAAACCGAAACAGCTAAAAAAAAAAAGAAAAAAAAAAAAAAGAAAAAAAAAAACTTTAACGATTACAAAAGCTGTTTCGGTGAAAAACCGAAACAGCTAAAAAAAAAAAAAGAAAAAAAAAAACTTTAACGATTACAAAAGCTGTTTCGGTGAAAAACCGAAACAGCTAAAAAGAAAAAAAAAAAAAACTTTAACGAAAACAAAAGCTGTTTCGGTGAAAAACCGAAACAGCTAAAAACAAAAACCAGAACGAAAACAATAGCTGTTTCGGTGAAAAACCGAAACAGCTAAAAAAAACTAGACATGTGTTTGTGGACAAACACAGAGCTGTTTCGAGTGTCTAAAATTACTTTTAATATGTGTGTGGTGGTCTTTTGTGTGTGCCAAGTCTCAAGTCGATCAGATTTACTAAAGTGTCAACGGCAATAGTCTAAAGAAAAACGTGTACAAAATCTTTGGGGAAAAATGAAACTTTAACGTGACGCCCCGTGACCTTGAATGACGTAATCGTGCCAAATTTCTTTTAGGGCCGTATGTAGATGGTGGTCTAAGTGTGTGCCAAGTCTCAAGTCGATCGGATTTACTACAGTGTCAAAGTCAACAGTCTAAACATAAACGTGTACAAAACCTATGGGTGAAAAATGTGCACCTTTAATGTTACGTCACGTGACCTTGAATGACGCAATCGTGCCGATTTTTTTTCAGAAACATCTAGGGGTGGTGTTCTAAGTGTATGCCAAGTTTCAAGTCGGTCGGATTTACCAAAGTGTCAAAGTCAAAGGTCTGAAGGAAAACGTGTACAAAACCTATGGGGAAAATTTAACATTTAACGCGAAGTCACGTGACCTTGAATGACGTAATCGCGACGAATTTCTTCTAGGACCGTCCTTGGGTGGTTGTCTAAGTGTATGCCAAGTTTCCAGTCGATCGGATTTCCCAAAGTGTCAAAGTGTATTGTCTGAACAAACGTGTACAAATCCTATGGGGAAAAAAAGGCAAATAAAAACTAGACATGTGTTTGTGGACAAACACAGAGCTGTTTCGAGTGTCTAAAATTACTTTCAATATGTATGTGGTAATCTTTTGTGTGTGCCAAGTCTCAAGTCGATCAGATTTACTAAAGTGTCAAAGTCAATAGTCTAAAGAAAAACGTGTACAAAACCTATGTGGGAAAATTGAACCTTTAACTTGACGTCACGTGACTTTGAATGACGCAATCGTGCTGAATTTCTTTCAGAAACATCTGGTGGTGGTGTTCTGAGTGTATGGCAAGTTTCAAGTCGGTCGGATTGACCAAAGTGTCAAATTCAATAGTCTGAAGAAAAACGTGTACAAAACCTATGGGGAAAATTTCACCTTTAACGCTAAGTCACGTGACCTTGAATGACGTAATCGCGACGAATTTCTTCTAGGACCGTCCTTGGGTGGTTGTCTAAGTGTATGCCAAGTCTCAAGTCCATCGGATATACCAAAGTGTCAAAGTGTATTGTCTGAACAAACGTGTACAAATCCTATGGAGAACAAAAGGAAAAAAAAAAAAAAAAAAAAAAAAAAAAAAAAAAAAAAAACCAGAACGAAAACAATAGCTGTTTCGGTGAAAAACCGAAACAGCTAAAAACAAAAAAAACTAGACATGTGTTTGTGGACAAACACAGAGCTGTTTCGAGTGTCTTACATTACTTTCAATATGTGTGTGTGGTGGTCTATGTGTGTGCCAAGTCTCAAGTCGATCAAATTTACGAAAGTGTCAAAGTCAACAGTCTAAAGAAAAACGTGTACAAAACCTATGGGGGAAAATTGAACCTTTAACGTGACGCTCCGTGACCTTGAATGACGTAATCGTGCCGATTTTTTTCTAGGACCGTCTGTGGATGGTGGTCTAAGTGTGTGCCAAGTCTTAAGTCGATCGGATTTACTAAAGTGTCAAAGTCAATAGTCTAAAGAAAAACGTGTACAAAACCAATGGGAGAAAAATGTGCACCTTTAACGTGACGTCACGTGACGTTCAATGACGCAATCGTGCCAAATGTCTTACAGGAACATCTGGGGGTGGTGTTCTAAGGGCATGCCAAGTTTCAAGTCGGTCGGATTTACCGAAGTGTCAAATTCAATAGTCTGAAGAAAAACGTGTACAAAACCTATGGGGAAAATTTTACCTTTAACATGACGTCACGTGACCTTGAATGACGTAATCGCGACGAATTTCTTCTAGGACCGTCCTTGGGTGGTTGTCTAAGTGTATGCCAAGTCTCAAGTCTATCGGATTTACCAAAGTGTCAAAGTGTATTGTCTGAACAAACGTGTGCAAATCCTATGGAGAAAATGCTGAAAAAGAAAAAAAACAAAAAAAACTAGACATGTGTTTGTGGACAAACACAGAGCTGTTTCGGGTGTCTAACATTACTTTCTATATGTGTATCTGATGATGGTCTATGTGTGTGCCAAGTCTGACGTCGATGGATTTACACAATTGCCAAAAATATATTAGTTGGAAAAAACGTGTACAAATCCTATGGGGAAAATTGCACCTTTAATGTGACGTCACATGACACCCGATGATGTCATCATGATGTCATCTTAATTTTCGTCTGTAACACATCCTGGAATACTTGCATACCAAGCTTGACCCCAATCGGGCCTGTATTTCCAAAGATAGAGGGTCCTTAAAACTGCACCTTTAATGTGACGTCACATGACCCACGATGATGTCATCATGATGATTTTCCCCTTGGCCCTCCTGGGGATGGTGGTCGAGATGTGTGCTAAGTCTCGAGTCGATCAAATGTACGAAAGTGTCAAAGTCAATAGTCTGAAGACAAACGTGTACAAACCCTATGGGAAAAAAATGTACACCTTTAACGTCACGTCACGTGACCTTGAATAACGCAAATCGTGCCGAATTTCGTCCAGGACCATCTGTGGGTGGTGTTCTAGGTGTATGCTAAGTCTTAAGTCGAACGGATTCATTAAAGTGTCAAAGTCAATAGTTTGAATAAAAACGTGTACAAAACCTATGGGGAAAATTGTACCTTTAACATGACGTCACGTGACCTTGAATTACGGAATCGCGACGAATTTCTTCTAGGACCGTCCTTGGGTGGTTGTCTAAGTGTATGCCAAGTTTCAAGTCGATCGGATTTACCAAAGTGTCAAAGTGTATTGGCAGAAAAAACGTGTACAAATCCTATGGGGAAAAATGACAAATAAAAAAAAAAAAAAAAAAAAGAAAAAAAAAAAGAAAAAAAAAAACTTTAACGAAAACAAAAGCTGTTTCGGCTGAAAGGCCGAAACAGCTAAAAAGAAAAAAAAAAACTTTAACGATTACAAGAGCTGTTTCGGTGAAAAACCGAAACAGCTAAAAAACTAGAAATGTGTTTGTGGACAAACACAGAGCTGTTTCGGATGTCTAATTTGTTTTGTAATAAGTGGGTGGTGGTCTAAGTGTGTCGCAAAGCTGAAGTCAATCTGATTTACCCAAGTGCCAAAGATATATTGGTTGACAAAAAACGTGTACAAATCCTTTGGGGAAAACTACACCTTTAATATGACGTCACATGACACCCGATGATGTCATCATGATGTCATCTTAATTTTCGTATATAACACATTCTGGAATATTTGAATACCAAGTTTGACCCCAATCAGACTTGTACTTCCAGAGATAGAGGGTCCTAAAATCTGCCCCTTTAATGTGACGTCACATGACCCACGAGGACGTCATCATGACGATGTTTCCCTTGGCCCTCATGGGTATGGTGGTCGAGGTGTGTGCTAAGTCTGGAGTCGATCGGATGTATATATCGGGTGAAAAAACGTGTACAAATCATATGGGGAAAACTACACCTTTAATGTGACGTCACATGACGTCATTATGACGTCACCTTAATTTTCGTATATAACACATCCCGGAATACCTGTATACCAAGTTTGACACTAATCGGACTTGTACTTCCAGAGATAGAGGGTCCTAAGAACTGAACCTTTAATGTGACGTCACATGACCCCCGATGACGTCATCATGGCGATTTTCATATTGGCCCTTCTGAGGTTGGTGGTTGAGGTGTGCGCTAACTTTTAGGTCAATCGGATTTACTAAAGTGTCGAAGTCAATAGTCTTGATGAAAACGTGTACAAAACCTATGGGGAAAATTGAACCTTTAACGTGACGTCACGTGACCATGAATGACGTAATCGTGACGAATTTCTTCTAGAATCATCCGTGGGTAGTATGCTAAGAGTAGCTAGCCAAGTCTGAAGTCGATCGGATTTACTAAAGTGTCAAAGTCAATAGTCTAAAGAAAAACGTGTACAAAACCAATGGGAGAAAAATGTGCACCTTTAACGTGACGTCAAGTGACGTTCAATGACGCAATCGTGCCAAATTTCTTACAGGAACATCTGGGGGTGGTGTTCTAAGGGCATGCCAAGTTTCAAGTCGGTCGGATTTACCGAAGTGTCAAATTCAATAGTCTGAAGAAAAACGTGTACAAAACCTATGGGGAAAATTTTACCTTTAACATGACGTCACGTGACCTTGAATGACGTAATCGCGACGAATTTCTTCTAGGACCGTCCTTGGGTGGTTGTCTAAGTGTATGCCAAGTCTCAAGTCTATCGGATTTACCAAAGTGTCAAAGTGTATTGTCTGAACAAACGTGTGCAAATCCTATGGAGAAAATGCTGAAAAAGAAAAAAAACAAAAAAAAAAAGAAAAAAAAAAACTTTAACGATTACAAGAGCTGTTTCGGTGAAAAACCGAAACAGCTAAAAAACTAGAAATGTGTTTGTGGACAAACACAGAGCTGTTTCGGATGTCTAATTTGTTTTGTAATAAGTGGGTGGTGGTCTAAGTGTGTCGCAAAGCTGAAGTCAATCTGATTTACCCAAGTGCCAAAGATATATTGGTTGACAAAAAACGTGTACAAATCCTTTGGGGAAAACTACACCTTTAATATGACGTCACATGACACCCGATGATGTCATCATGATGTCATCTTAATTTTCGTATATAACACATTCTGGAATATTTGAATACCAAGTTTGACCCCAATCAGACTTGTACTTCCAGAGATAGAGGGTCCTAAAATCTGCCCCTTTAATGTGACGTCACATGACCCACGAGGACGTCATCATGACGATGTTTCCCTTGGCCCTCATGGGTATGGTGGTCGAGGTGTGTGCTAAGTCTGGAGTCGATCGGATGTATATATCGGGTGAAAAAACGTGTACAAATCATATGGGGAAAACTACACCTTTAATGTGACGTCACATGACGTCATTATGACGTCACCTTAATTTTCGTATATAACACATCCCGGAATACCTGTATACCAAGTTTGACACTAATCGGACTTGTACTTCCAGAGATAGAGGGTCCTAAGAACTGAACCTTTAATGTGACGTCACATGACCCCCGATGACGTCATCATGGCGATTTTCATATTGGCCCTTCTGAGGTTGGTGGTTGAGGTGTGCGCTAACTTTTAGGTCAATCGGATTTACTAAAGTGTCGAAGTCAATAGTCTTGATGAAAACGTGTACAAAACCTATGGGGAAAATTGAACCTTTAACGTGACGTCACGTGACCATGAATGACGTAATCGTGACGAATTTCTTCTAGAATCATCCGTGGGTAGTATGCTAAGAGTAGCTAGCCAAGTCTGAAGTCGATCGGATTTACCAAAGTGTCAAAGATATATTAGTTGAAAAAACGTGTTCAAATCCTAAGGGGAAAACTCACCTTTAATGTGACGTCACATGGCCCACGATGACGTCGTCATGACGTCATCTTAATTTTCCTCTATAACACATCCCGGAATACCTGAATACCAAGTTTGACCCCAATCAGACCTTTACTTCCAGAGATAGAGGGTCTTAAAAACTACACCTTTAAAGTGACGTCACATGACCCACGATGACGTCATCGTGACGATTATCCTTGTGGCCCTCCAAGAGATGGTGGTCGAGGTGTGTACTAAGTCTCGAGTCGATTGGATTGACCAAAGTGTCAAATTCAATAGTCTGACGAAAAACGTGTACAAAACCTATAGGGAAAACTGCACCTTTAATGTGACGTCACATGGTCCGTGATGACGTCGTCATGACGTCATCTTAATTTTCGTCTATAACACTTCCTGGAATACTTGCATACCAAGTTTGACCCCAATCAGACCTTTACTTCCAGAGATAGAGGGTCTTAAAAACTACACCTTTAAAGTGACGTCACATGACCCACGATGACGTCATCATGACGATTATCCTTGTAGCCCTCCTAGAGATGGTGGTCGAGGTGTGTACTAAGTCTCGAGTCGATTGGATTTACCAAAGTGTCAAATTCAATAGTCTGACGAAAAACGTGTACAAAACCTATAGGGAAAACTGCCCCTTTAATGTGACGTCACATGACACCCGATGACGTCATCGTAATGTCATCTTAATTATCGTCTATAACACATCCCAGGATACTTGCATATCAAGTTTGTCCCCAATCGGGCCTGTACTTCCAGAGATACATGTAGAGGGTCTTATAAACTGCACATTTAATGTGACGTCAAATGACCCACGATGACGTCATCATGACGATTTTTCTGTTGACCCCTCTGGGGATGGTGGTCGAGGTGTGTCTTAAGTCTCCAGTCGATCGGATTTACCGAAGTGTCAAATTAAATATTCTGAAGAAAAACGTGTACAAATCCTATGGGGAAAAATTGCACCTTTAACGTGACGTCACGTGACTACGAATGACGTAATCATGACGAATTTCTTCTAGGACCATCTGTGGGTGGTTGTCTAAATGTATGCCAAGTCTCAAGTCGATCGGATTTACCAAAGTGCCAAAGTGTATTGGCTGAAGAAAAAACGTGTACAAACCCTATGGAGAAGAGTCTGAAGGAGAAAAAAAAAAAAAAAAAACTAGAAATGTGTTTGTGGACAAACACAGAGCTGTTTCGCATGTCTAAAATGCCTTTCAATATTTGTGTGGTGGTCTAAGTGTGTGCCAAGTCTAAAGTCGATCGAATTGGGTGCCAAAGATAAATTGGTTGAAAAAAACGTGTACAAATCCTATGGGGAAAATTAAACCTTTAATGTGACGTCACATGATACCCGATGATGTCATCATGATGTCATCTTAATTTTCGTCTGTAACACATCCTGGAATACTTGCATACCAAGTTTAACCCCAATCGGACATGTACTTCTAGAGATAGAGGGTCCTTAAAACTAAACCTTTAATGTGACGTCACATGACCCACGATGACGTCATTATTACGATTTTTCCCTTGGCCCTCCTGGGGATGGTGGTCGAGGTATGCGCTAAGTTTGAAGTCGATCAAATTTACGAAAGTGTCAAAGTCAATAGTCTAAAGAAAAACGTGTACAAACCCTATGGGAAAAAAATGTACACCTTTAACGTCACGGCACGTGACCTTGAATAACGCAAATCGTGCCGAATTTCGTCCAGGACCATCTGTGGGTGGTGTTCTGGGTGTATGCTAAGTCTTAAGTCGAACGGATTCATTAAAGTGTCAAAGTCAATAGTTTGAAGAAAAACGTGTACAAAACCTATGGGGAAAATTGTACCTTTAACATGACGTCACGTGACCTTGAATTACGGAATCGCGACGAATTTCTTCTAGGACCGTCCTTGGGTGGTTGTCTAAATGTATGCCAAGTCTCAAGTCGATCGGATTTACCAAAGTGTCAAAGTGTATTGGCAGAAAAAACGTGACAAAAAAGAAAAAAAATAAGAAACTAGACATGTGTTTGTGGACAAACACAGAGCTGTTTCGAGTGTCCAAAGTTACTTTCAATGTGTATGTGGTGGTCTTTTGTGTGTGCCAAGTCTCAAGTCGATCATATTTACTAGTGTCAAAGTCAATAGTCTAAAGAAAAACGTGTACAAAACCTATGGGGGAAAAATTGAAACTTTAACGTGACGCCCCGTGACCTTGAATGACGTAATCGTGCCGAATTTCTTCTAGGACCGCCTGTGGGTGGTGTTCTAAGTGTATGCCAAGTTTCAAGTCGGTCGGATTTACTAAGTGTCAAAGTCAATAGTCTAAAGAAAAACGTGTACAAAACCTATGGGGGACAAATTAAACCTTTAACTTGACGTCACGTGACCTTGAATGACGCAATCGAGCCAAATTTCTTCTAGGACCATCTGTGGGTGGAGGTTTAAGTATATGGCAAGTTTCAAGTCGGTCGGATTTACCAAAGTGTCAAATTCAATAGTCTGAGGAAAAACGTGTACAAAACCTATGGGGAAAATTTCACCTTTAACGCAAAGTCACGTGACCTTGAATGACGTAATCGCGACGAATTTCTTCTAGGACCGTCCTTGGGTGGTTGTCTAAGTGTATGCCAAGTCTCAAGTCGATCGGATTTACCAAAGTGTCAAAGTGTATTGTCTGAACAAACGTGTACAAATCCTATGGAGAACAAAAGGCAAAAAAAAAAAAAAAAAAAAAAAAAAAAAAAAAAAAAAACCAGAACGAAAACAATAGCTGTTTCGGTGAAAAACCGAAACAGCTAAAAAAAAAACTTTAACGAAAACAAAAGCTGTTTCGGTGAAAAACCGAAACAGCTAAAAAAAAAAATAGACATGTGTTTGTGGACAAACACAGAGCTGTTTCGAGTGTCTAAAATTACTTTCAATATGTATGTGGTAATCTTTTGTGTGTGCCAAGTCTCAAGTCGATCAGATTTACTAAAGTGTCAAAGTCAATAGTCTAAAGAAAAACGTGTACAAAACCTATGTGGGAAAATTGAACCTTTAACGTGACCTTGAATGACGTAATCGTGCCAAATTTCTCCTACGACCGTCTGTGGATGGTGGTCTATGTGTGTGCCAAGTCTCAAGTCGATCGGATTTACTAAGTGTCAAAGTCAAGAGTCTAAAGAAAAACGTGTACAAAACCTATGGGGGACAAATTAAACCTTTAACTTGACGTCACGTGACCTTGAATGACGCAATCGTGCTGAATTTCTTTTAGAAACATCTGGTGGTGGTGTTCTAAGTAATGCCAAGTTTCAAGTCGGTCGGATTGACCAAAGTGTCAAATTCAATAGTCTGAAGAAAAACGTGTACAAAACCTATGGGGAAAATTTCACCTTTAACGCGAAGTCACGTGACCTTGAATGACGTAATCGCGACGAATTTCTTTTAGGACCGTCCTTGGGTGGTTGTCTAAGTGTATGCCAAGTCTCAAGTCCATCGGATTTACCAAAGTGTCAAAGTGTATTGTCTGAACAAACGTGTACAAATCCTATGGAGAACAAAAGGCAAAAAAAAAAAAAAAAAAAAAAAAACTAGACATGTGTTTGTGGACAAACACAGAGCTGTTTCGATTGTCTTACTTTCAATATGTGTGTGTGGTGGTCTATGTGTGTGCCAAGTCTGAAGTCGATTGGATTTGCACAAGTGCCAAAGATATATTAGTTGAAAAAAACGTGTACAAATCCTATGGGGAAAACCTGCACCTTTATTGTGACGTCACGTGAATTGCATACCAAGTTTAATGGAGTGTACCAAAGGGTGCACCACTCTAATTGAAAGGAGAATTTCTACGCGAACTCATTAGCATGAAATGTGCCCCCACAGTTTCTTTTGAAAAAGGAGACCGTTTGGTATAAAAAAAATGTTGGATTGTGTAAAAATAGCATTGGGATCAACTCCCTGGTTTTTGAGCTTCAATCTGAGGGCAGACTTGATAAAATCACGGTTACAAAATGGGTCCTAATTGCCCTAAAACGTGGAGGGATGCCATTTGTAAAATGGCTGTTTTCAGTCTCGGGAAGTATCACTTTTCGGGAGGTGAGTTTCTTTTGGTGTGAATATTAAAAAATGTAATTGGCTAACCCACTAAAAATTAAAAAGAAATGGAAAGATAAAGACCAAGACAATAATCTAATTGTTGTTTGAGAAACCCCAGTGATGTCGGTGTGCATGAAACTTGGTACTGAACATTGTTGATTTTACACTGTTTTCAACGGGACTTGAATTAGGCTAGCTAATAGTGCATCCATAAATCGATGCGGCGCGTACGATGCGCGCGACATGTGTAACCACAACAAACATGGCGGATTCATCGGTCCTGCGACCCCGTAGAATGTCATCGCAGCAAGCCATGAATCTGCTTTCCCACTGCATTTCTAACGTGGAAAGCGACAAAGAAAGTAGCGAAGAATCAGACTACAATGAAGAAGAGAGCCAGTCAAGCAAGCCAGTGAAGATTCGTAGGATTCCGCGCTTGATTCCGATGACTATGTGGGCCTTCCACCGGCACCGCCTAGGCAACGACAACAAAACGTTCGGCCACACAAGCGTCCACGAGATCAGGGCATTGCTACGGCGGCCAACACTGCGGCACAAATCAAATGGCAAGATGTCTCCAAATCGAAAAAAAGATGAACCCGGACATTCATTTCGATTCATGCCAAACAAAACTTCATCCATTTACATTGTACATTTACATGCACTGCGATAAGAAAGCCTGTGATTTGTGCTGAATCTCGTTTTCTAGTAGTTTTAGGGAAAATATCATAGCTCGCTCAAACTTATTCATATTGGGGATTTATTTTGACATATTGTTTCCAGGATCACCAGCAAAATTTTCTGCATTGGAAAAGAATTTTGGAACTACAATAAACACGTTTTACTAATAAATATGAGCAGTATTTTATTCATATTTCATATTTTCATTATTAATTTTCATATTTGACATGCCAGTAAATGTGAATATTAAATTAAACAGTTCCTTTGATTTCACAATCACATTTTTCATATTGTTAGCTTCATTTTGATACCTAACTTTGCCCCATAGACCCCAGGATTAGGGAGTTTAGGCAGTTTTATTACTAGTGGTGACACGATTCTTTCATTGTGTAAAACAATTCCCCCCAACAAAGATCAATTTCATATGGGGGGAAGTTGAACTACATGTTTGAAAAATTATCACTATACGGGGGGGGGGGGGGGGAGTTAAACTACATGTTGGAAAAATATCACTTTGTTTCATCTCGGGTAAAATCGATAACTTAAACAAATGAGGGCGGCAAACAACTTTAACAGTTACACGAAGTCGATCGGATTAACCAAAGTGTCAAATTCAATAGTCTGAACAAAACAAACAATGAGGGCAGCAAACAACTTTAACAGTTACACGAAGTCGATCGGATTTACCAGTGTCAAATACACAAAGTCGATCGGATTTACCAATGTGTCAAATTCAATAGTCTGAACAAATCAAACAATCAGGGCAGCAAACCACTTTAACAGTTACACGAATTCGATCGGATTTACCAAAGTGTCAACTTCAATAGTCTGAAGAAAAACGTGTACAAAACCTATCGAGAAAATTGAACCTTTAATGTGACGTCACATGACACCCGATGACGTCATCATGATGTCATATTAATTTTCTTCTATAACATCCTGTAATACCTGAATACCAAGTTTTACCCTAATTGGACCTGTACTTTCAGAGATAGAGGGTCCTAAAAACGGCACCTTTAACGTGACGTCACATGACCCCCGATGAGGTCATCATGACGATTTTTCTCTTGGCCCTCCTAAGGATGGTGGTCGAGATGTGTGCTAAGTCTGAAGTCGATCAAATTTACGAAAGTGTCAGTCATTAGTCTAAAAAATAACGTGTACAAAACCTAAGGGGAAAAAAATTGAACGTTTAACGTGACGTCACGTGACCTTGAATGACGCAATAGTGCCAAATTTCTTCCAAGACCATCTGTGGGTGGTGTTCTAAGTGTATACGAAGTCTCAAGTCGATCGGATTTACTAAAGCGTCAAAGTCAATAGTCTAAAGAAAAAACGTGTACAAAACCTATGGGAAAAATATTGAATCCTTAACGTGACGCCACGTGACCTAAAATGACGCAATCGTGCCAAATTTCTGTCAGAACCATCTGTGGTTGGTATTCTAAGTGTATGCTAAGTCTCAAGTCGGTCGGATTTACCAAAGTGTCAAAGTCAATAGTCTGAATAAAAACGTGTACAAACCCTATGGGGAAATAATTTGCACCTTTAACGTCACGTCACGTGACCTTGAATGACGCAATCGTACCGAATTTCTTCAAGAGCCATCTATGGGTGATGTTCTAAGTGCATGCCAAGTTTCAAGTCGGTCGGATTTACCGAAGTGTCAAATTCAATAGTCTGAAGAAAAACGTGTACAAAACCTATGGGGATAATTTCATCTTTAACGTGAGGTCACGTGACCTTGAATGACGTAATCGCGACGAATTTCTTCGAGGACCGTCTTTGGGTGCTTGTCTAAATGTATGCCAAGTATCAAGTCGATCGGATTTACCAAAGTGTCAAAGTGTATTGTCTGAACAAACGTGTGCAAATCCTATGGAGAAAAGTCTGAAAAAGAAAAAAAAAAAAAAACTAGACATGTGTTTGTGAACAAACACAGAGCTGTTTCGAGTGTCTAAAATTACTTTCAATATGTGTGTGGTGGTCTTTTGTGTGTGCCCAGTCTCAAGTCGATCAGATTTACTAAAGTGTCAAAGTCAATAGTCTAAAGAAAAACGTGTACAAAACCTATGGGAGACAAATTGAACCTTTAACGTGACGTCACATGACCTTGAATGACGCAATCGTGCCGAATTTCTTCCAGAACCATCTATGAGTGATGTTCTAAAGGTATACTAAGTCTCAAGTCGATCGGATTTACCAAAGTGCCAAAGTCAATAGTCTGAAGAAAAACGTGTACAAAACCTATGGGTGGAAAATTGAACCTTTAACGTGCCGTCACGTGACCTTGAATGCCGCAATTGTGCCAAATTTCTCCTACGACAGTCTGTGGATGGTGGTCTATGTGTGTGCCAAGTCTCAAGTCGATCGGATTTACTATGTGTCAAAGTCAATAGTCTAAAGAAAAACGTGTACAAAACCTATGGGGGACAAATTAAACTTTTAACTTGACGTCACGTGACCTTGAATAATGACGCAATCGTGCTGAATTTCTTTCAGAAACATCTGGTGGTGGTGTTCTGAGTACATGGCAAGTTTCAAGTCGGTCGGATTTACCAAAGTGTCAAATTCAATGGTCTGAAGAAAAACGTGTACAAAACCTATGGGGAAAATTTAACCTTTAACGCGAAGTCACGTGACCTTGAATGACGTAATCGCGACGAATTTCTTCTAGGACCGTCCTTGGGTGGTTGTCTAAGTGTATGCCAAGTCTCAAGTCCATCGGATTTGTCAAAGTGTCAAAGTGTATTGTCTGAACAAACGTGTACAAATCCTATGGAGAACAAAAGGAAAAAAAAAAAAAAACTAGACATGTGTTTGTGGACAAACACAGAGCTGTTTCGAGTGTCTAAAATTACTTTTAATATGTGTGTGGTGGTCTTTTGTGTGTGCCAAGTCTCAAGTCGATCAGATTTACTAAAGTGTCAACGGCAATAGTCTAAAGAAAAACGTGTACAAAATCTTTGGGGAAAAATGAAACTTTAACGTGACGCCCCGTGACCTTGAATGACGTAATCGTGCCAAATTTCTTTTAGGGCCGTATGTAGATGGTGGTCTAAGTGTGTGCCAAGTCTCAAGTCGATCGGATTTACTACAGTGTCAAAGTCAACAGTCTAAACATAAACGTGTACAAAACCTATGGGTGAAAAATGTGCACCTTTAATGTTACGTCACGTGACCTTGAATGACGCAATCGTGCCGATTTTTTTTCAGAAACATCTAGGGGTGGTGTTCTAAGTGTATGCCAAGTTTCAAGTCGGTCGGATTTACCAAAGTGTCAAAGTCAAAGGTCTGAAGGAAAACGTGTACAAAACCTATGGGGAAAATTTAACATTTAACGCGAAGTCACGTGACCTTGAATGACGTAATCGCGACGAATTTCTTCTAGGACCGTCCTTGGGTGGTTGTCTAAGTGTATGCCAAGTTTCCAGTCGATCGGATTTCCCAAAGTGTCAAAGTGTATTGTCTGAACAAACGTGTACAAATCCTATGGGGAAAAAAAGGCAAATAAAAAAAACAAAAAAAACTAGACATGTGTTTGTGGACAAACACAGAGCTGTTTCGAGTGTCTTACATTACTTTCAATATGTGTGTGTGGTGGTCTATGTGTGTGCCAAGTCTCAAGTCGATCAAATTTACGAAAGTGTCAAAGTCAACAGTCTAAAGAAAAACGTGTACAAAACCTATGGGGGAAAATTGAACCTTTAACGTGACGCTCCGTGACCTTGAATGACGTAATCGTGCCGATTTTTTTCTAGGACCGTCTGTGGATGGTGGTCTAAGTGTGTGCCAAGTCTTAAGTCGATCGGATTTACTAAAGTGTCAAAGTCAATAGTCTAAAGAAAAACGTGTACAAAACCAATGGGAGAAAAATGTGCACCTTTAACGTGACGTCACGTGACGTTCAATGACGCAATCGTGCCAAATTTCTTACAGGAACATCTGGGGGTGGTGTTCTAAGGGCATGCCAAGTTTCAAGTCGGTCGGATTTACCGAAGTGTCAAATTCAATAGTCTGAAGAAAAACGTGTACAAAACCTATGGGGAAAATTTTACCTTTAACATGACGTCACGTGACCTTGAATGACGTAATCGCGACGAATTTCTTCTAGGACCGTCCTTGGGTGGTTGTCTAAGTGTATGCCAAGTCTCAAGTCTATCGGATTTACCAAAGTGTCAAAGTGTATTGTCTGAACAAACGTGTGCAAATCCTATGGAGAAAATGCTGAAAAAGAAAAAAAACTAGACATGTGTTTGTGGACAAACACAGAGCTGTTTCGAGTGTCCAAAGTTACTTTCAATGTGTATGTGGTGGTCTTTTGTGTGTGCCAAGTCTCAAGTCGATCAGATTTACTAGTGTCAAAGTCAATAGTCTAAAGAAAAACGTGTACAAAACCTATGGGGGAAAATTGAACCTTTAACGTGACGCCCCGTGACCTTGAATGACGTAATCGTGCCAAATTTCTCCTACGACCGTCTGTGGATAGTGGTCTATGTGTGTGGCAAGTCTCAAGTCGATCGGATTTACTAAGTGTCAAAGTCAATAGACTAAAGAAAAACGTGTACAAAACCTACGGGGGACAAATTAAACCTTCAACTTGACGTCACGTGACCTTGAATGACGCAATCGTGCTGAATTTCTTTCAGAAGCATTTGGTGGTGGTGTTCTGAGTATATGGCAAGTTTCAAGTCGGTCGGATTTACCAAAGTGTCAAATTCAATAGTCTGAAGAAAAACGTGTACAAAACCTATGGGAAAAATTTCACCTTTAACGCGAAGTCACGTGACCTTGAATGACGTAATCGCGACGAATTTCTTCTAGGACCGTCCTTGGGTGGTTGTCTAAATGTATGCCAAGTCTCAAGTCCATCGGATTTACCAAAGTGTCAAAGTGTATTGTCTGAATAAACGTGTGCAAATCCTATGGAGAAAAGTCTGAAAAAGGAGAAAAAAAAAAAAAAAAAAAAGAAAAAAAAAAACTTTAACGATTACAAAAGCTGTTTCGGTGAAAAACCGAAACAGCTAAAAAAAAACTAGACATGTGTTTGTGGACAAACACGGAGCTGTTTCGAGTGTCTAAAATTACTTTCAATATGTGTGTGGTGGTCTTTTGTGTGTGCCAAGTCTCAAGTCGATCAGATTTACTAAAGTGTCAAAGGCAATAGTCTAAAGAAAAACGTGTACAAAACCTATGGGAAAAAAATGAAACATTAACGTGACGCCCCGTGACCTTGAATGACGTAATCGTGCCGAATTTCTTCTAGGGCCGTGTGTGGATGGTGGTCTAAGTGTGTGTCAAGTCTCAAGTCGATCGGATTTACTAAAGTGTCAAAGTCAATAGTCTAAAGAAAAACGTGTACAAAACCAATGGGAGAAAAATGTGAACCTTTAATGTGACGTCACGTGACCTTGAATGACGCAATCGTGCCAATTTTCTTTCAGAACCATTTGGGGGTGGTGTTCTAAGTGTATGCCAAGTTTCAAGTCGGTCGAATTTACTGAAGTGCCAAAGTCAATAGTCTGAAGAAAAACGTGTACAAAACCTATGGGAAAATTTTCACCTTTAACGTGAGGTCACGTGACCTTGAATGACGTAATCGCAACGAATTTCTTCTAGGACCGTCCTTGGGTGGTTGTCTAAATGTATGCCAAGTCTCAAGTCGATCGGATTTACCAAAGTGTCAAAGTGCCCTGTCTGAACAAACGTGTGCAAATCCTATGGAGAAAAGTCTGAAAAAGGAGAAAAAAAAAAAAAACTAGACATGTGTTTGTGGACAAACACAGAGCTGTTTCGAGTGTCTTACATTACTTTCAACATGTGTGTGTGATGGTCTATGTGTGTGCCAAGTCTCAACTCGATCAAATTTACGGAAGTGTCAAAGTCAATAGTCTAAAGAAACACGTGTACAAAACCTATGGGGGGAAAATTGAACCTTTAATGTGACGTCACATGACCTTGAATGACGCAATCGTGCCGAATTTCTTCCAGAACCATATGTGAGTGATGTTCTAAAGGTATGCCAAGTCTCAAGTCGATCGGATTTACCAAAGTGCCAAAGTCAATAGTCTGAAGAAAAACGTGTACAAAACCTATGGGAAAAAAATAGAAACTTTAACGTGACGCCCCGTGACCTTGAATGACGTAATCGTGCCGAATTTCTTCTAGGGCCGTCTTTTGATGGTGGTCTAAGTATGTGCCAAGTCTCAAGTCGATCAGATTTACTAAAGTGTCAAAGTCAATAGTCTAAAGAAAAACGTGTACAAAGCCAATGGGAGAAAAATGTGAACCTTTAACGTGACGCCCCGTGACCTTGAATGACCTAATCGTGCCGAATTTCTTCTAGGACCGTCTGGGGGTGGTGTTCTAAGTGTATGCTAAGTTTCAAGTCGGTCGCATTTACCAAAGTGTCAAAGACAATAGTCTTAAGAAAAACGTGTACAAAACCTATGGGAAAAATTTCACCTTTAACGCGAAGTCACGTGACCTTGAGTGACGTAATCGCGGCGAATTTCTTCTAGGACCGTCCTTGTGTGGTTGTCTAAATGTATGCCAAGTTTCAAGTCGATCGGATTGACCAAAGTACCTAAGTGACCTGTCTGAACAAACGTGTACAAATCCTATGGAGAAAATTCTGAAAAAAAAAAAAAAAAAAAAGAAAAAAAAAAACTTTAACGATTACAAAAGCTGTTTCGGTGAAAAACCGAAACAGCTAAAAAGAAAAAAAAAAACTTTAACGATTACAAAAGCTGTTTCGGTGAAAAACCGAAACAGCTAAAAAAAGAAAAAAAAAAACTTTAACGATTACAAGAGCTGTTTCGGTGAAAAACCGAAACAGCTAAAAAACTAGAAATGTGTTTGTGGACAAACACAGAGCTGTTTCGGATGTCTAATTTGTTTTGTAATAAGTGGGTGGTGGTCTAAGTGTGTCGCAAAGCTGAAGTCAATCTGATTTACCCAAGTGCCAAAGATATATTGGTTGACAAAAAACGTGTACAAATCCTTTGGGGAAAACTACACCTTTAATATGACGTCACATGACACCCGATGATGTCATCATGATGTCATCTTAATTTTCGTATATAACACATTCTGGAATATTTGAATACCAAGTTTGACCCCAATCAGACTTGTACTTCCAGAGATAGAGGGTCCTAAAATCTGCCCCTTTAATGTGACGTCACATGACCCACGAGGACGTCATCATGACGATGTTTCCCTTGGCCCTCATGGGTATGGTGGTCGAGGTGTGTGCTAAGTCTGGAGTCGATCGGATGTATATATCGGGTGAAAAAACGTGTACAAATCATATGGGGAAAACTACACCTTTAATGTGACGTCACATGACGTCATTATGACGTCACCTTAATTTTCGTATATAACACATCCCGGAATACCTGTATACCAAGTTTGACACTAATCGGACTTGTACTTCCAGAGATAGAGGGTCCTAAGAACTGAACCTTTAATGTGACGTCACATGACCCCCGATGACGTCATCATGGCGATTTTCATATTGGCCCTTCTGAGGTTGGTGGTTGAGGTGTGCGCTAACTTTTAGGTCAATCGGATTTACTAAAGTGTCGAAGTCAATAGTCTTGATGAAAACGTGTACAAAACCTATGGGGAAAATTGAACCTTTAACGTGACGTCACGTGACCATGAATGACGTAATCGTGACGAATTTCTTCTAGAATCATCCGTGGGTAGTATGCTAAGAGTAGCTAGCCAAGTCTGAAGTCGATCGGATTTACCAAAGTGTCAAAGATATATTAGTTGAAAAAACGTGTTCAAATCCTAAGGGGAAAACTCACCTTTAATGTGACGTCACATGGCCCACGATGACGTCGTCATGACGTCATCTTAATTTTCCTCTATAACACATCCCGGAATACCTGAATACCAAGTTTGACCCCAATCAGACCTTTACTTCCAGAGATAGAGGGTCTTAAAAACTACACCTTTAAAGTGACGTCACATGACCCACGATGACGTCATCGTGACGATTATCCTTGTGGCCCTCCAAGAGATGGTGGTCGAGGTGTGTACTAAGTCTCGAGTCGATTGGATTGACCAAAGTGTCAAATTCAATAGTCTGACGAAAAACGTGTACAAAACCTATAGGGAAAACTGCACCTTTAATGTGACGTCACATGGTCCGTGATGACGTCGTCATGACGTCATCTTAATTTTCGTCTATAACACTTCCTGGAATACTTGCATACCAAGTTTGACCCCAATCAGACCTTTACTTCCAGAGATAGAGGGTCTTAAAAACTACACCTTTAAAGTGACGTCACATGACCCACGATGACGTCATCATGACGATTATCCTTGTAGCCCTCCTAGAGATGGTGGTCGAGGTGTGTACTAAGTCTCGAGTCGATTGGATTTACCAAAGTGTCAAATTCAATAGTCTGACGAAAAACGTGTACAAAACCTATAGGGAAAACTGCCCCTTTAATGTGACGTCACATGACACCCGATGACGTCATCGTAATGTCATCTTAATTATCGTCTATAACACATCCCAGGATACTTGCATATCAAGTTTGTCCCCAATCGGGCCTGTACTTCCAGAGATACATGTAGAGGGTCTTATAAACTGCACATTTAATGTGACGTCAAATGACCCACGATGACGTCATCATGACGATTTTTCTTTTGACCCCTCTGGGGATGGTGGTCGAGGTGTGTCTTAAGTCTCCAGTCGATCGGATTTACCGAAGTGTCAAATTAAATATTCTGAAGAAAAACGTGTACAAATCCTATGGGGAAAAATTGCACCTTTAACGTGACGTCACGTGACCACGAATGACGTAATCATGACGAATTTCTTCTAGGACCATCTGTGGGTGGTTGTCTAAATGTATGCCAAGTCTCAAGTCGATCGGATTTACCAAAGTGCCAAAGTGTATTGGCTGAAGAAAAAACGTGTACAAACCCTATGGAGAAGAGTCTGAAGGAGAAAAAAAAAAAACTAGACATGTGTTTGTGGACAAACACAGAGCTGTTTCGGGTGTCTAACATTACTTTCTATATGTGTATCTGATGATGGTCTATGTGTGTGCCAAGTCTGACGTCGATGGATTTACACAATTGCCAAAGATATATTAGTTGGAAAAAACGTGTACAAATCCTATGGGGAAAATTGCACCTTTAATGTAAAGTCACATGACACCCGATGATGTCATCATGATGTCATCTTAATTTTCGTCTGTAACACATCCTGGAATACTTGCATACCAAGCTTGACCCCAATCGGGCCTGTATTTCCAAAGATAGAGGGTCCTTAAAACTGCACCTTTAATATGACGTCACATGACCCACGATGATGTCATTGTGACGATTTTCCCCTTGGCCCTCCTGGGGATGGTGGTCGAGATGTGTGCTAAGTCTCGAGTCGATCAAATGTACGAAAGTGTCAAAGTCAATAGTCTGAAGACAAACGTGTACAAACCCTATGAGAAAAAAATGTACACCTTTAACATCACGTCACGTGACCTTGAATAACGCAAATCGTGCTGAATTTCGTCCAGGACCATCTGTGGGTGGTGTTCTAGGTGTATGCTAAGTCTTAAGTCGAACGGATTCATTAAAGTGTCAAAGTCAATAGTTTGAAGAAAAACGTGTACAAAACCTATGGGAAAAATTGTACCTTTAACATGACGTCACGTGACCTTGAATTACGGAATCGCGACGAATTTCTTCTAGGACCGTCCTTGGGTGGTTGTCTAAGTGTATGCCAAGTTTCAAGTCGATCGGATTTACCAAAGTGTCAAAGTGTATTGGCAGAAAAAACGTGTACAAATCCTATGGGGACAAATGACAAATAAAAAAAAAAAAAAAAAGAAAAAAAAAAAAAAGAAAAAAAAAAACTTTAACGAAAACAAAAGCTGTTTCGGCTGAAAGGCCAAAACAGCTAAAAAAAACTAGAAATGTGTTTGTGGACAAACACAGAGCTGTTTCGCATGTCTAAAATGCCTTTCAATATTTGTGTGGTGGTCTAAGTGTGTGCCAAGTCTAAAGTCGATCGAATTGAGTGCCAAAGATAAATTGGTTGAAAAAAACGTGTACAAATCCTATGGGGAAAATTAAACCTTTAATGTGACGTCACATGATACCCGATGATGTCATCATGATGTCATCTTAATTTTCGTCTGTAACACATCCTGGAATACTTGCATACCAAGTTTAACCCCAATCGGACATGTACTTCTAGAGATAGAGGGTCCTTAAAACTAAACCTTTAATGTGACGTCACATGACCCACGATGACGTCATTATTACGATTTTTCCCTTGGCCCTCCTGGGGATGGTGGTCGAGGTATGCGCTAAGTTTGAAGTCGATCAAATTTACGAAAGTGTCAAAGTCAATAGTCTAAAGAAAAACGTGTACAAACCCTATGGGAAAAAAATGTACACCTTTAACGTCACGGCACGTGACCTTGAATAACGCAAATCGTGCCGAATTTCGTCCAGGACCATCTGTGGGTGGTGTTCTGGGTGTATGCTAAGTCTTAAGTCGAACGGATTCATTAAAGTGTCAAAGTCAATAGTTTGAAGAAAAACGTGTACAAAACCTATGGGGAAAATTGTACCTTTAACATGACGTCACGTGACCTTGAATTACGGAATCGCGACGAATTTCTTCTAGGACCGTCCTTGGGTGGTTGTCTAAATGTATGCCAAGTCTCAAGTCGATCGGATTTACCAAAGTGTCAAAGTGTATTGGCAGAAAAAACGTGACAAAAAAGAAAAAAAATAAGAAAAAAAAAAACTTTAACGAAAACAAAAGCTGTTTCGGTGAAAAACCGAAACAGCTAAAAAAAAAACTAGACATGTGTTTGTGGACAAACACAGAGCTGTTTCGAGTGTCTAAAATTACTTTCAATATGTATGTGGTAATCTTTTGTGTGTGCCAAGTCTCAAGTCGATCAGATTTACTAAAGTGTCAAAGTCAATAGTCTAAAGAAAAACGTGTACAAAACCTATGTGGGAAAATTGAACCTTTAACGTGACCTTGAATGACGTAATCGTGCCAAATTTCTCCTACGACCGTCTGTGGATGGTGGTCTATGTGTGTGCCAAGTCTCAAGTCGATCGGATTTACTAAGTGTCAAAGTCAAGAGTCTAAAGAAAAACGTGTACAAAACCTATGGGGGACAAATTAAACCTTTAACTTGACGTCACGTGACCTTGAATGACGCAATCGTGCTGAATTTCTTTTAGAAACATCTGGTGGTGGTGTTCTAAGTAATGCCAAGTTTCAAGTCGGTCGGATTGACCAAAGTGTCAAATTCAATAGTCTGAAGAAAAACGTGTACAAAACCTATGGGGAAAATTTCACCTTTAACGCGAAGTCACGTGACCTTGAATGACGTAATCGCGACGAATTTCTTTTAGGACCGTCCTTGGGTGGTTGTCTAAGTGTATGCCAAGTCTCAAGTCCATCGGATTTACCAAAGTGTCAAAGTGTATTGTCTGAACAAACGTGTACAAATCCTATGGAGAACAAAAGGCAAAAAAAAAAAAAAAAAAAAAAAAACTAGACATGTGTTTGTGGACAAACACAGAGCTGTTTCGATTGTCTTACTTTCAATATGTGTGTGTGGTGGTCTATGTGTGTGCCAAGTCTGAAGTCGATTGGATTTGCACAAGTGCCAAAGATATATTAGTTGAAAAAAACGTGTACAAATCCTATGGGGAAAACCTGCACCTTTATTGTGACGTCACGTGAATTGCATACCAAGTTTAATGGAGTGTACCAAAGGGTGCACCACTCTAATTGAAAGGAGAATTTCTACGCGAACTCATTAGCATGAAATGTGCCCCCACAGTTTCTTTTGAAAAAGGAGACCGTTTGGTATAAAAAAAATGTTGGATTGTGTAAAAATAGCATTGGGATCAACTCCCTGGTTTTTTAGCTTCAATCTGAGGGCAGACTTGATAAAATCACGGTTACAAAATGGGTCCTAATTGCCCTAAAACGTGGAGGGATGCCATTTGTAAAATGGCTGTTTTCAGTCTCGGGAAGTATCACTTTTCGGGAGGTGAGTTTCTTTTGGTGTGAATATTAAAAAATGTAATTGGCTAACCCACTAAAAATTAAAAAGAAATGGAAAGATAAAGACCAAGACAATAATCTAATTGTTGTTTGAGAAACCCCAGTGATGTCGGTGTGCATGAAACTTGGTACTGAACATTGTTGATTTTACACTGTTTTCAACGGGACTTGAATTAGGCTAGCTAATAGTGCATCCATAAATCGATGCGGCGCGTACGATGCGCGCGACATGTGTAACCACAACAAACATGGCGGATTCATCGGTCCTGCGACCCCGTAGAATGTCATCGCAGCAAGCCATGAATCTGCTTTCCCACTGCATTTCTAACGAGGAAAGCGACCAAGAAAGTAGCGAAAAATCAGACTACAATGAAGAAGAGAGCCAGTCAAGCAAGCCAGTGAAGATTCGTAGGATTCCGCGCTTGATTCCGATGACTATGTGGGCCTTCCACCGGCACCGCCTAGGCAACGACAACAAAACGTTCGGCCACACAAGCGTCCACGAGATCAGGGCATTGCTACGGCGGCCAACACTGCGGCACAAATCAAATGGCAAGATGTCTCCAAATCGAAAAAAAGATGAACCCGGACATTCATTTCGATTCATGCCAAACAAAACTTCATCCATTTACATTGTACATTTACATGCACTGCGATAAGAAAGCCTGTGATTTGTGCTGAATCTCGTTTTGTAGTAGTTTTAGGGAAAATATCATAGCTCGCTCAAACTTATTCATATTGGGGATTTATTTTGACATATTGTTTCCAGGATCACCAGCAAAATTTTCTGCATTGGAAAAGAATTTTGGAACTACAATAAACACGTTTTACTAATAAATATGAGCAGTATTTTATTCATATTTCATATTTTCATTATTAATTTTCATATTTGACATGCCAGTAAATGTGAATATTAAATTAAACAGTTCCTTTGATTTCACAATCACATTTTTCATATTGTTAGCTTCATTTTGATACCTAACTTTGCCCCATAGACCCCAGGATTAGGGAGTTTAGGCAGTTTTATTACTAGTGGTGACACGATTCTTTCATTGTGTAAAACAATTCCCCCCAACAAAGATCAATTTCATATGGGGGGAAGTTGAACTACATGTTTGAAAAATTATCACTATACGGGGGGGGGGGGGGGGAGTTAAACTACATGTTGGAAAAATATCACTTTGTTTCATCTCGGGTAAAATCGATAACTTAAACAAATGAGGGCGGCAAACAACTTTAACAGTTACACGAAGTCGATCGGATTAACCAAAGTGTCAAATTCAATAGTCTGAACAAAACAAACAATGAGGGCAGCAAACAACTTTAACAGTTACACGAAGTCGATCGGATTTACCAGTGTCAAATACACAAAGTCGATCGGATTTACCAATGTGTCAAATTCAATAGTCTGAACAAATCAAACAATCAGGGCAGCAAACCACTTTAACAGTTACACGAATTCGATCGGATTTACCAAAGTGTCAACTTCAATAGTCTGAAGAAAAACGTGTACAAAACCTATCGAGAAAATTGAACCTTTAATGTGACGTCACATGACACCCGATGACGTCATCATGATGTCATATTAATTTTCTTCTATAACATCCTGTAATACCTGAATACCAAGTTTTACCCTAATTGGACCTGTACTTTCAGAGATAGAGGGTCCTAAAAACGGCACCTTTAACGTGACGTCACATGACCCCCGATGAGGTCATCATGACGATTTTTCTCTTGGCCCTCCTAAGGATGGTGGTCGAGATGTGTGCTAAGTCTGAAGTCGATCAAATTTACGAAAGTGTCAGTCATTAGTCTAAAAAATAACGTGTACAAAACCTAAGGGGAAAAAAATTGAACCTTTAACGTGACGTCACGTGACCTTGAATGACGCAATAGTGCCAAATTTCTTCCAAGACCATCTGTGGGTGGTGTTCTAAGTGTATACGAAGTCTCAAGTCGATCGGATTTACTAAAGCGTCAAAGTCAATAGTCTAAAGAAAAAACGTGTACAAAACCTATGGGAAAAATATTGAATCCTTAACGTGACGCCACGTGACCTTAAATGACGCAATCGTGCCAAATTTCTGTCAGAACCATCTGTGGTTGGTATTCTAAGTGTATGCTAAGTCTCAAGTCGGTCGGATTTACCAAAGTGTCAAAGTCAATAGTCTGAATAAAAACGTGTACAAACCCTATGGGGAAATAATTTGCACCTTTAACGTCACGTCACGTGACCTTGAATGACGCAATCGTACCGAATTTCTGCAAGAGCCATCTATGGGTGGTGTTCTAAGTGCATGCCAAGTTTCAAGTCGGTCGGATTTACCGAAGTGTCAAATTCAATAGTCTGAAGAAAAACGTGTACAAAACCTATGGGGATAATTTCATCTTTAACGTGAGGTCACGTGACCTTGAATGACGTAATCGCGACGAATTTCTTCGAGGACCGTCTTTGGGTGCTTGTCTAAATGTATGCCAAGTATCAAGTCGATCGGATTTACCAAAGTGTCAAAGTGTATTGTCTGAACAAACGTGTGCAAATCCTATGGAGAAAAGTCTGAAAAAGAAAAAAAAAAAAAACTAGACATGTGTTTGTGGACAAACACAGAGCTGTTTCGAGTGTCTAAAATTACTTTCAATATGTATGTGGTAATCTTTTGTGTGTGCCAAGTCTCAAGTCGATCAGATTTACTAAAGTGTCAAAGTCAATAGTCTAAAGAAAAACGTGTACAAAACCTATGGGGGAAAATTGAACCTTTAACGTGACACCCCGTAACCTTGAATGACGTAATCGTGCCAAATTTCTCCTACGACCGTCTGTGGATGGTGGTCTATGTGTGTGCCAAGTCTCAAGTCGATCGGATTAACTAAGTGTCAAAGTCAAGAGTCTAAAGAAAAACGTGTACAAAACCTATGGGGGACAAATTAAACCTTTAACTTGACGTCACGTGACCTTGAATGACGCAATCGTGCTGAATTTCTTTCAGAAACATCTGGTGGTGGTGTTCTGAGTGTATGGCAAGTTTCAAGTCGGTCGGATTGACCAAAGTGTCAAATTCAATAGTCTGAAGAAAAACGTGTACAAAACCTATGGGGAAAATTTCACCTTTAACGCTAAGTCACGTGACCTTGAATGACGTAATCGCGACGAATTTCTTCTAGGACCGTCCTTGGGTGGTTGTCTAAGTGTATGCCAAGTCTCAAGTCCATCGGATTTACCAAAGTGTCAAAGTGTATTGTCTGAACAAACGTGTACAAATCCTATGGAAAACAAAAGGCAAAAAAAAAAAAAAAAAAAAACTAGACATGTGTTTGTGGACAAACACAGAGCTGTTTCGATTGTCTTACTTTCAATATGTGTGTGTGGTGGTCTATGTGTGTGCCAAGTCTGAAGTCGATTGGATTTGCACAAGTGCCAAAGATATATTAGTTGAAAAAAACGTGTACAAATCCTATGGGGAAAACCTGCACCTTTATTGTGACGTCACGTGAATTGCATACCAAGTTTGATGGAGTGTACCAAAGGGTGCACCACTCTAATTGAAAGGAGAATTTCTACGCGAACTCATTAGCATGAAATGTGCCCCCACAGTTTCTTTTGAAAAAGGAGACCGTTTGGTATAAAAAAAATGTTGGATTGTGTAAAAATAGCATTGGGATCAACTCCCTGGTTTTTGAGCTTCAATCTGAGGGCAGACTTGATAAAATCACGGTTACAAAATGGGTCCTAATTGCCCTAAAACGTGGAGGGATGCCATTTGTAAAATGGCTGTTTTCAGTCTCGGGAAGTATCACTTTTCGGGAGGTGAGTTTCTTTTGGTGTGAATATTAAAAAATGTAATTGGCTAACCCACTAAAAATTAAAAAGAAATGGAAAGATAAAGACCAAGACAATAATCTAATTGTTGTTTGAGAAACCCCAGTGATGTCGGTGTGCATGAAACTTGGTACTGAACATTGTTGATTTTACACTGTTTTCAACGGGACTTGAATTAGGCTAGCTAATAGTGCATCCATAAATCGATGCGGCGCGTACGATGCGCGCGACATGTGTAACCACAACAAACATGGCGGATTCATCGGTCCTGCGACCCCGTAGAATGTCATCGCAGCAAGCCATGAATCTGCTTTCCCACTGCATTTCTAACGTGGAAAGCGACAAAGAAAGTAGCGAAGAATCAGACTACAATGAAGAAGAGAGCCAGTCAAGCAAGCCAGTGAAGATTCGTAGGATTCCGCGCTTGATTCCGATGACTATGTGGGCCTTCCACCGGCACCGCCTAGGCAACGACAACAAAACGTTCGGCCACACAAGCGTCCACGAGATCAGGGCATTGCTACGGCGGCCAACACTGCGGCACAAATCAAATGGCAAGATGTCTCCAAATCGAAAAAAAGATGAACCCGGACATTCATTTCGATTCATGCCAAACAAAACTTCATCCATTTACATTGTACATTTACATGCACTGCGATAAGAAAGCCTGTGATTTGTGCTGAATCTCGTTTTCTAGTAGTTTTAGGGAAAATATCATAGCTCGCTCAAACTTATTCATATTGGGGATTTATTTTGACATATTGTTTCCAGGATCACCAGCAAAATTTTCTGCATTGGAAAAGAATTTTGGAACTACAATAAACACGTTTTACTAATAAATATGAGCAGTATTTTATTCATATTTCATATTTTCATTATTAATTTTCATATTTGACATGCCAGTAAATGTAAATATTAAATTAAACAGTTCCTTTGATTTCACAATCACATTTTTCATATTGTTAGCTTCATTTTGATACCTAACTTTGCCCCATAGACCCCAGGATTAGGGAGTTTAGGCAGTTTTATTACTAGTGGTGACACGATTCTTTCATTGTGTAAAACAATTCCCCCCAACAAAGATCAATTTCATATGGGGGGAAGTTGAACTACATGTTTGAAAAATTATCACTATACGGGGGGGGGGGGGGGGGGGGAGTTAAACTACATGTTGGAAAAATATCACTTTGTTTCATCTCAGGTAAAATCGATAACTTAAACAAATGAGGGCGGCAAACAACTTTAACAGTTACACGAAGTCGATCGGATTAACCAAAGTGTCAAATTCAATAGTCTGAACAAAACAAACAATGAGGGCAGCAAACAACTTTAACAGTTACACGAAGTCGATCGGATTTACCAGTGTCAAATACACAAAGTCGATCGGATTTACCAATGTGTCAAATTCAATAGTCTGAACAAATCAAACAATCAGGGCAGCAAACCACTTTAACAGTTACACGAATTCGATCGGATTTACCAAAGTGTCAACTTCAATAGTCTGAAGAAAAACGTGTACAAAACCTATCGAGAAAATTGAACCTTTAATGTGACGTCACATGACACCCGATGACGTCATCATGATGTCATATTAATTTTCTTCTATAACATCCTGTATATACCTGAATACCAAGTTTTACCCCAATTGGACCTGTACTTTCAGAGATAGAGGGTCCTAAAAACGGCACCTTTAACGTGACGTCACATGACCCCCGATGAGGTCATCATGACGATTTTTCTCTTGGCCCTCCTAAGGATGGTGGTCGAGATGTGTGCTAAGTCTAAAGTCGATCAAATTTACGAAAGTGTCAGTCATTAGTCTAAAAAATAACGTGTACAAAACCTAAGGGGAAAAAAATTGAACCTTTAACGTGACGTCACGTGACCTTGAATGACGCAATAGTGCCAAATTTCTTCCAAGACCATCTGTGGGTGGTGTTCTAAGTGTATACGAAGTCTCAAGTCGATCGGATTTACTAAAGCGTCAAAGTCAATAGTCTAAAGAAAAAACGTGTACAAAACCTATGGGAAAAATATTGAATCCTTAACGTGACGTCACGTGACCTTAAATGACGCAATCGTGCCAAATTTCTGTCAGAACCATCTGTGGTTGGTATTCTAAGTGTATGCTAAGTCTCAAGTCGGTCGGATTTACCAAAGTGTCAAAGTCAATAGTCTGAATAAAAACGTGTACAAACCCTATGGGGAAATAATTTGCACCTTTAACGTCACGTCACGTGACTTTGAATGACGCAATCGTACCGAATTTCTTCAAGAGCCATCTATTGGTGGTGTTCTAAGTGTATGCCAAGTTTCAAGCCCGTCGGATATACCAAAGTGTCAAAGTCAATAGTCTGAAGAAAAACGTGTACAAAACCTATGGGGAAAATGTTACCTTTAACATGACGTCACGTGACCTTGAATGACGGAATCGCGACAAATTTCTTCTAGGACCGTCCTTGGGTGGTTGTCTAAATGTATGCCAAGTCTCAGGTCGATCGGATTTACCAAAGTGTCAAAGTGTATTGTCTGAACAAACGTGTACAAATCCTATGGAGAACAAAAGGCAAAAAAAAAAAAAAAAAAAAAAAAAAAAAAAAACTTTAACGAAAACAATAGCTGTTTCGGTGAAAAACCGAAACAGCTAAAAAAAAAAAAAAAAAAAAAAAACCAGAACGAAAACAATAGCTGTTTCGGTGAAAAACCGAAACAGCTAAAAAAACCAGAACGAAAACAAAAGCTGTTTCGGTGAAAAACCGAAACAGCTAAAAAAAAACTTTAACAAAAAGAATAGCTGTTTCGGCTGAATTGCCGAAACAGCTAATTACCCAACGTTAGGTAAAATGTATCCAACATTGGTCCAATTTGAAAAAAATACACATTGTTGGTTACAATTGAATACATGTTTTGAGAGTGTGGGGAAGTCCTGAGTTGATCAATGCCACTTTGCTCAAGAAGTCCAGAGTAGAGTCGTGCAAAACGGCTGTTTCTTGTAAGCAGTTTGCTACTTTTCTGATTTGACATATACTTGTTTGTAGATACCGTTTACAACATTTTTATATCGCCATTCTTACAGTTCTTCCAATATTTAAAATGTAGGAATCATTGGCGGCATGCTTCGAGCAGACATAACATTTCGTAATTCTAATTCACAACTATTTCGATATTAGCGAACCTAAATAGATTGATGATAAATTAAAAGGAACACATGAGGATTGTGGATGCGCATTCGAATTTGCGCTAAAATTAATTATAATTATACACTAAATTCAGTTCACATTCGGAAAATCGTACGATGATGTTTTACGACTGAATGCCGCGACACCTCAGTATACCTTTTTATGGAGACAACAACACACGATAGGCAATGAACTAGTCAGGCACTTACCCTGCCACGCCGCCAATATCATCAGGTTTGGATGCCATGAATTTTTGTTTCTTTTTCCGATTCTTTCTCCTGTTTCTTTTCTTTTTTCTCTGCTGGCTTTTCACCGTATCTGGCCTCTTGGCATCGGCTCCTTTGCTGTTCTGCTGATCTGTACTCGTTCTGTTATCTATGGTTTCAATGTTGAAGCTTCCAAAATGTTTCAGTTTGGAGCAATATCACCAGCGTGTATAATTATTATGCACTATCATTGATCGCGAATATACGTACTCAAGGGAATTTCCCCTTGCGCACCAACATGATCGATTTCATGTAATTGAAAGAATTGAATCCATAACTGATAATTTTCGATTATTTGTACATGTAAAAGGAGAAATCCTGTTAATTTTATACATGTTGCAACTCAGTTATAAGACCTTAAAATAACTTTTTTTTAACGTTTGAGAAGGAGACTTTTTTAAAGAATAGATTTTTGAAGTTGTTTACAAAATATACAAAAATGACGTTAGTAACTTTAGCCTATTATCGATACTGAGTTTACTGTACCGAGTATTCTCTTTACAGATGCCTGATGATGTCATACACTCAAAATAGTTATGACCATGAATCTGGACTTCGAACGAGGAATTTCAATTGGAGGTTACTAGACAGCATAAGTTGAAACATTAATCAATTGGAATTAGGACTATTTCCCTGTAAACCAATTTACAGATTCGGCGTTGAGTTTTCTTTTGTTTTTTGTTTTGTTTTCGTCATTTTGTATTGTTTGTTTATTGGGCTATGGGCGTGACAAAACAGTATTCTTCATTCGATGACTTTATTGTTGATACGTTGTTGAAGAATTTTGACGGTTTGGCCAGATAACAAATTGAGTTCTTTGTAAAGTTAAAGCAATGTCTTCACTAGAACCCACTCCAATCTTATGCACGGGCGGTGATGACCGCAAGAAACAACCGGCAGACAGAATGACAGAAACAGCGCCGCCTCGCGACCCACGGGAGTAGGGTGGCAATGTATTTTCACTGAAAATTAAAAATTAGGACCGCTTGCCTAAGCTTTCTGGGCGACCACCAGGCTTGCCTAAGCCTTCTGGGGATCCACAGGCTTGCCTAGCAAAATTTACCAGACCAATTTACTGGTGTTATACTGAAAATGAACTCATCGTTTACCCCAAAACGAAAAGAAAAGGTTGAGTATTTTCAGCATTTCTTATCGTTTTTGTTTTACATATAGATCGGACTATGGTCCGATACTAGTAGAAGAAATAGTAGCCTATTTGAAATCCATATACACGTACATAGAAAGCCATGTAGACGTTTCAACTGATAACAAAGTGTTGTCTTATTTCGCACGTTACGTAATTTATATATTTTTTTTCTCTCTACAAACAAAAATAATTGTCATTATGCTAAATTGAAACCCAGATGTAAAACGTCGAAAGCACGTACCACTACAGGTTCTTTCTAGAACCATTCTTCATATTATTATTCAATGTACCCACAACAAAACCTTCCGCAGGGAAGTCACTGTGCTCCGTTTGAAATAACGCAGATTAAAACGCAATTATCTAATCCACTTCTAGCAAAGTAAGTCCAATATATATAATTAGTGATTTATAGAAGTACACAAATGCCTTAAAATAAATGCTTAATACATGTATACAACCTAACTTAACTTAAAGGGATCGTATACGTTTAGTAATTACTCCAAAAATTAATGGCAATAACAACTTTATAAAAACAATAAAGAACAGCTTTGGATAGTATAATGCATTTTTAGAAACTTTTCACTTCGAAGCACTGTGGTTATGGAAAAATATATCACTTTTTATCCCCTAAAATATCTATCTGAGAAGCGTTACTGCAGTGACGTTTCTCATATTGTGAATTCCAATGCAGATTATTTTTCCAGTGTGGACACAACCGCTCAAGATTATCTCAAAATCGCTACCACCTTTTGAAATTATATTTAAACAGGTTAGTTTTATGGTATACATGTATATCTATAACAATATAGGATTGAAACAAACAGCGTTGACACAACCGCTCCAGATTTTCGGCAATATCTCAAAATCGCTACCACCTTTTGAAATGATATTTATACAGGTTAGTTTTATGGTATACATGTATCTATAACTATATAAGATTAAAACAAACAGTGGGTTCCAATTACCAAACGTATACGATCCCTTTAAGCATATAAGTGAAGATCTCGAAATAGATGATGTCGAGTGTATATGGGTTGAAATTAAGTGTAAACAAAGACAGCCTGTTCTTATCAGTTTTATTTATAGGCCTCCTTCAAGCTCTGTCGAATTTATGGAAAAACTGAGTGATATCCTTAATAAGGCCTCATGTGAATGTAAAGAAATTATTACAACTGGGGACTTATGATGTTTCAGAGGAACACGATAGTATACAAACACATCCAATTATTTCTTGTTTTAGTTTGTTCCAAATGGCGCAACTCATACATGACCCAACACGTGTCATTGAATCTACTCAGATGTGAGCGATGCCCTAAAGATTGGAAACATGTTTTAGTAACACCAATTCACAAGGGAGGAGATAAATGTAGTACAGGTAACTATCGGCATATCTACTCAAACTACCATCGATCTCATTTTTAGTTCCCACCCAGAGCTCATAAAGGACTGTGGTGTTTTACCAGTACTAATCAGTGATCATTATCTTGTTTATGGGCTAAATAGTTGGAAAACACCAACAATAAAGGGTCGTTCAATAAATTATCGATGTCTAAAAATATAGACAGTGATGCATTTACGGACGATCTCCGTAATGCACCATGGCAAGATGTTTTTGGCTGTTATGATGTTGATAATGCGTGGTGTATATGGTACTCCATATTTATGAGTATTATTAACTTTCGGGGTGCCTCAGTACCGTGGCTAGATAGCGAAATTCATAAACTTATGCGGCAACGCGATCGTGTTCACAAAATTGCAAAGCACACAGGCTTACAAATCCATTGGGATTCATACAAAAACCTTCGGAACAATGTAACTAATAAAATTCGCAGTAAAAAGAGTAATTACTACAAACCCGCCATAGAAGAAAATAAGAGCAATTCATCTATGCTGTGGAAAACTCTAAAGGAGGTACTCCCTAAGAAACAAAAAACTGTACCAAATTCGATTACTTCCCCAAATGGAGAAAATATTGACGATATTGCCGACATTGCTGATACAATAAATGAACACTTTTCAACAATTGGCAAGCGTACTGCTGGAAACTACCCTTTGCGTGAACTTGAAATAGATGACAATACTGACGCCTCTATTTTTGATTCTTTTGACGAAAATTGCCTAGTACCTAATATTACAGAAGAGTTTGTTCAAATATCATCCATGTCGGTTGGGAAAGTAACAGGTCCGGATGGAATTAGTGTTAAAATGATTAAAATTGCTTCACCTTATATCATTAAATCTTTAACTCATAATTTGTAACCTGTCTAAGATGTGAGCGATGCCCTAAAGATTGGAAACATGCTTTAGTAACACCAATTCACAAGGGAGGAGATAAATGTAGTACAGGTAACTATCGGCCTATTTCTGTACTGCCAATTATCTCTAAGATTTTGGAAAGATGGGTGCACTCAATCTGATTCCTAGTTGCCAGTCGGGATTGAAGCACCCTACACGACTTAACAAACAAGTGTTTTGCGGCCATGGAGAATGGACAAGTTACATGCAGTGTGTTTATAGATCTCAGTAAAGCATTTGATTGTGTTGATCGTGAAATCTTACTAAAGAAACTAGAAAGAATGATCATGTCATCTTCTGTAATTAATTGGTTTAAGTCGTACCTAAGTGATCGTAGTCAGTCTGTGAATATTGGCGGCACCATATCAAAAGTCCTGTCCGTAAACACTGGTGTTCCGCAGGGGTCGATACTGGGTCCACTTTTATTCATTGTTTATACTAGCGATCTTCCATTTTGTATTGCCCCAAACTGCAACTTATTATGTACGCTGATGACTCCACATTAACGTGTAGCTCCTCCAACATTAATATAATTTAAAGTAGCTTAAATACAGCTCTTACTAGTTTTCACAACTGGTGCGTAAGAAACAAGCTAACATTAAATGCCACCAAAACCAAATGCATGCTTATTGGTACAAGGCAGAAAATATGTAATGTTTATTTAAATGTATGCATTGCTGGTAGTCGTATTGAAATGTGAAGTCGTATAAATGTCTGGGTGTAGTTATTGATGAAGCATTAAGTTGGGGCCCATAATGTCGAATACGTAAGAAAAACTGTTGTATCTAAATTAGGTATACTATAAGAAGAATCCGTGATTGTGTTCCCCAACACAGTCTACACACACTATTTGTAAGTTTAGTTATGCCAACATTAGAGTATTGTTGTACGGTGTGGGGAGGAAGATACATATCTCACGATAATATGTTAAACAGATGTTCAGTTTCAGTTTCAGTTTCAGTTTATTTCCACAGTACCAAAAACATAGAAAAACATTTAGATTAAAGGTAAATAAAGCAAAACATAATTCCATTGTTTAAAAGATAGATGATACTGCGGAGGAGCCCATAAAGAAGCAAAGCTTGTAAGGAATGGGCTCCTGATAGTATGCATGTACATTGAGCCGAGTAGATGTGGGTTTGTTGACTAGGAAACGTGTACATACATGTACATGCAAAAAAGTGTACAAGAAGTCGAATACTAGTAATTAATCCCTGGAATATGGGCTCAATGTACATGCTGCTAACAATGAACATAACACAAGAAAGTGACAAATAACAACGGACAACGGACATAAACAGTATACTACGACAGGTCAGCAATACAAGTCCAGTGTACATGATAAACAAATTAAATCATCAAATTAATAATAGGATTCCAACAAAGTAGACTTATGTATATGTTTAAATGCGGGAAGATTTTTCGAAGTTTTAAGTTGGTCATTTAACGAATTCCAAAGCTTGGGTCCCTCAAATTTGACTGTTTTGTGCGTAAGAGAAGTGCGAGCATATGACACGTGAAAATTGGCGGCTTGGCGAGTAAAATGAGAATGAATGTCACGGTTGTGGGTAAATATACTTTGGATTGAAGTTGGTGAAGTATTATAGGTAGATTGATACATGAGGGACCCAAGCTGATAGTAATACACATCTTTAACTTTAAGTGTTTTATGTTTACAAAAGAAGGGATTTGTATTGTGAATTAAAATCAGCAAAATTAATAGTACGTAATGCCCGCTTTTGTAGAAGTAACAGCCTGTTCAATTTAGTAGTTGAACTGTTTACCTAAGCAAGTATTCCATAGTTAAGATATGATAAAATTAATGAATTATAAAGAGAATCTAGAACACTAGTAGGAACAACGTATTTTATCTTATTAATCACACCAATATTTCTAGAAATTATTTTGCATAAATGGTCAATATGATTATTCCATTTTAATACAGAGTCGATAAGCAAAGCCAGAAATTTACAGCAATCTGTTTTTTGGATAACAAAGTTGTGAATTTTTACTTCACAAGGAGTTTCAGTGGCAAAATTGCTGAACAACATGAAATTGGTTTTTGCAATATTTAGAGAGAGCTTATTAACATTAAACCAATTAGCAACAGATTTAAGTTCAATATTGACCTTATTGATAAGATAAGTAAAATAACTATGCGAACAGAATATGTTTGAGTCATCGGCAAACAATATATAAGAGAGTTCCTCAGAGGATTTAATAAAATCATTAATGTATATTAAAAAAAAGCAAGGGTCCCAATATGGATCCTTGGGGTACACCATGTGAAAGGTTCCTAGAGTTTGAATTAATACCATTAATAGATACATACTGGGATCTGTTGGAAAGGTAACTTCTAAACCACTGAAGAGAAATTCTTTTAATACCATAATACGAAAGTTTATACAATAAAATATCGTGGTCAATTGTATCGAACGCCTTTGAGAGGTCAAGAAATATCCCCAGTGTGTGCTTAGAGTCATCAATTTCTTCAGAAACCTTATCAATAAAATCTAGAAGGGCATGAGAAGTTGAAGTTTTACTACGGAATCCATATTGGGATTTGGACAAAATATTAAATTTATCAAAAAATTTAATAATACGTGCATATACACATTTTTCTAAAATCTTGGAAAAACATGAAAGTAATGATATAGGTCTATAATTATTAATACTGTTGGGATCGCCTTTTTTATAAACTGGAATAACTTTAGCAATTTTCAATTGAGATGGTACAACACCAGTCATAAAGGAAGCATTTATTATATGTGTAAGTGGTTCGCATATGGCTAAAATTGAATTTTTAATAGTAATCATGCTAATTGAATTGTGACCAGAGCTCTTTTTATTTTGTAGATTATTAACTACGTCAATAACTTCATATTTATTTACTGGGGTTAAAAATAATGATTTATTATTTGAATTACACAGGTACTCTGTAAAGCCAAGAGAAGATTGAGTAGGTAAGATTTTACTAGCAAGATTTGAACCGATATTGGTAAAATAATCATTGAAACAATCAGCAATTTTATTAGGATTCGAAATTAAATTCCCCTCTGAAATAATACTTGTAATAGTTTTAGAAGATGTTTGTTTATTTAAAATACGGTTAATTACCTTCCAAGTATTCCGAATACTGTTTTTTTCCTTTTCAAATTGTTGGGCATAATACATTTTCTTGGAAGCACGCAAAAGGCTAGTAAGTTTGTTTTTGTATTGAGTATACTTATTTTTACGTAGGGTTGAAGGGTTAGACAAATATTGACGATAGAGTTTATTTTCTTATTAATTGATTTAATAAGTGCAGAAGTTATCCATGGAATATTTGATGATTTTTTTCGACTACTATTGTATTTTTGAGATTTAAGTGGAATGTCTTTATCATAAAAATAGTTAAATCTATCCATAAAGGTATTAAATGCAACTTCTGGGTTATTGCAGCAGTAAACATCATCCCAATTAAGACTAAGTAGGTCCTCGTTAAATCTTTGAAGATTGAATTTAGAAAAATTATGATTAGAAGATAAATTGTGATTAATATTATTGGAAACATTAGAGTTTGGGGACTGAATTTGAATGTACATAAAAATTGGCAAGTGATCAGTAATATCAGACAATAAGATATCAGATTTGGGACAGGGTAATATATTACAAAATATATTGTCTATAAGGGTAGTGGAGGTATCAGTAATACGGGTAGGTTTATCAATTAATGGGAGAAAAGAAAGGGTCGTTAATAAATCAATGAAGGACTGGAAATTAGAATTTGAATGATTGAGCAAGTTGATGTTAAAATCGCCAGTGATAATACAAAGTTTTTTTTTATGTGGGAACATACATGTTGAAAAGTGGCCATAAACTCATCATGAACAATGGAAGGTGCTTTGTATACAACACCTACAATGATATTTTTAGATTTTGGATTAGAAATTTCAACAAATAAAGATTCCAATGTGTCATCAGAAATATTGAGTTTCTCTCTAGCAATAACATTCAATTCAGTGGAGATATAAAGGGCAACCCCACCCCCAACTTTAGTGCCGTGTCTATTGTTCACAATCAGCTTATACCCAGGCAAGGAATAATAACTGTGGGGAACAGTTTTTAACCAAGTTTCAGAAAGTACAATAATAGAGAATTTATGTTTTATTGAATTCAGAAGAATTTTCAGGTTCTCAATTTTTTTGTTGAGACTCCGAATGTTAATATGTAACACGGAAACATCCAGATCATTCGTCGTCTTAGGAAACTGTTCAATAGAGTAGTAATTAGAATTATTTGATAAACTAAAAAGATTGTTGGTGTTAATGTCATCGTCATCAATTAAACAATTAGGGGCAGCTATATCTTAATGAAGATTGAGGACTATTGCTGACCTGCAAACTTAGTACAATACACATCAATAACAAGGACCAAAACAGTTCACAGATAAACATACACATACTAGTTATAAGTAGTTTCATGGGGTACGCAAGTTACAGTACATAGATTGACACACGTAAGCATTGCTACCGTAAATTACCCTAAAAGGACGAGCATCAAACTTTATAATTTGTTCAATTTAAGCACAGAAATGCAGTAGTTGGTGTATTTGCATACACAGGAATTTAATAGTATATTTTAGGTAAAATCATTATTTTGGGTGTATATTTATTATATTTTTTTATTTTTTTATTTTTTTTTCTCCATTATAACATTTTTATTAATTTGCAATTCTGGGATTCAGATTTAGTATTTTTATAACATTGTATCAGTTTGATACTTGACCTTAGTTTAATTATAATTTTTTTTTTTACCACCAGTTGATAATTAATTTTGGCTAGATATTTTAAGTTTTAGATCAAACTGAGCGTGTTTCTAATGGAGGAGTATATTTCTGACCATTTATGTAGAGATGACCACTGCGAAACACGGGTTTATTGCCTGCTTGATATGCCCTCTTCATCACATCTCTCAGACCTCTTTTGGTAGCTACATCAGCTGGTGGTAGATTCTGTAGCATGAAGATCCCATGTTTAGATAGGGATTCCTTGCCACGCTGCATCACTGCTTGTCGTTCAGGTCGATAAAGAAACTTGGCTAATATATGCCGAGGCTTATCTGCTGGGGTTTTGGGTATGCGTCCTGAGCGATGTCTCAAAAAAGCCGCGCGGATAATCCTCAAATGTACCTTCCTCACCCCTTCAGAGGATATGTTTGCTCGTCTTAATTGGGCTCCTTTTTCAAAAAGAGTCGAGTCAAGAAAGGCTATTCTTGTCTTCAAAAGTCTCAACAAAATGACTCCTTTGTACATGACAAATATTTTAACACCACTTACAGTTATTCGCGAAACAAGGCAATCAACCCACACGGCACTGAAAGTTCCTTTCGCCAAAAAAGAATGCTACGCCACAAGTTTCGCTGTGAGTGGTGCAACTATTTGGAATAATCTGCCCGAACAATTGCGAACATTGGACTCATTAAGCACATTTAAATCGGAGCTCCGACATGTCATCCGTTAGATATTATGCCAATTGCGCTGATCTACGGAGTTATAACTTGGTTGCCACTATAATGTGGAGCCAGATGGGAATTTTCCTTCTCTTCTTTCCCCTAAGAGTTTTTTTGACGGGTTTTCGCCTATCTCGTAAAAGAGAATTGATATCAATGTTTTGTATTCCTATCCGTATACTTCTGTAAATATTATGTTTGTAACTATCTGTAAATGTTGTATTTACATGTACTGTTATTTTATTTAACGATGTATGCAGGGCCCCAATGAAAACTGTTTGGGCACACCCTGGGTAAATAAATGGAATAAATAAATATACAATAACTTTAACGTATGATAGTACATGTGCATGTACATGTACAGAGAAAAATGCTTTAGTGCTTAACATTTTTCAGAAGTTCAGATGTACATGTATCATGGGTTGGCAGTTGAAAATTTTATTCACAAGAAATGAACTAAGTAATATTCTTGCATACTTTTATTTTGTTTGTACATTATAATTCAGGAACAAATATCTGAAATGGTCTGAATATTAACTTAACAATTTTTGTTTTCGTTAATTTTCCCATCCCCAGCGCAAATAAGCTGTGACGTCACTAACTCACCACGTCATGTTACATGAAAGCAACTGATCGACCCGTGACCCACGTACTTTAGATACCTAGGACTTTTATCTTTTAACTGCACAAGGCAAAGTCATCTTTTTCGCCGAATTGTTTTAAATTGTACATTATATAACAACTTACTTTTTGTGACGTTTGAAAGTAACAATACATTATTTTGAAGATAACAGTTTTAAAAGAATGGGTGTGTTTGGACAATCATGTAACCGTATTTGGGAGGGAAAAATACATTGAAAAAAAAAACACGAATTATTTTGGAAACCCTTAACTTGAAGAAACCAGGTTGATATTTGTTTCAGTCAAGCCTCAAGTTCCGAGTGTTGGCCATTTAAAGTTATAATATACGATTTTAAATTTGTGCACTTTTATTGCGTCACTGATTCTTGGACTTCTTTTATTATATTCTTCAAAATAAGAGCATGTCAGAAGGAATAATTGTACATAGAGTCTGGAGTCATCATTACACCAAGTAAACATTTGAACAATAATTTGGTTTGCTTCTTTTTTTAATAGTTGCAAAAGGTATACTAGTCCCTTTAATTTACATACACGGTAAAAAGCTTCAATCATAACCAAGTTGATTGTGGGAGGATGTAGATGAAAATCATGCAGTTCATTTACATGTATGTAGCCTAGGCAGTAACAATTTTCTCTCTTCCTAAATTATTCGGATTAATAAAAACATTTGAATGATGCGAAGTGCAACAAAGTCCTAGATAGCAAGCAAGCATAAGTACCTCTGTTGCCTGCTGTTTTGTTCTTGACAACTGTGGCAATTTAAGTCTAGATTCGTAGAAATGTGGAGACATTAAATTCGAGTCTAGTGTCAGCAAGTTTGGCACCAACAGGCACCGTTAGCGCTAGAGGACGCTATACCTATTTTTACCTGACACACGCACACAAAAGTTAATGGTACCATGTCAGGTTATGCTATCATTACTACTTCCTCTTACTATACCCCCTACCCCGTAAACAAATTTCCGTAAAAACTGCGGTCACCATTGTCATTGGAACTACTCCCAGCGAACAGATACCAATACTCTATAGTTTGTTAATGCTTGTTTACGGTTGTTAAACCCACCGGAGCCTAGTTTCTTTAGTCATAGTGTGGGCTCTACGCTGACGGTTCTACTGTCACAAAATGTACCACGCGTACCGTTTCTACAGCAGACACAACCGATAATATGAGCGCTGTTTGATTTGGTTAAACCTTTTTAATAATAACCGAACCAAATTAAACAGCACCTATTGCAACAGCCACACCCCAAGCAAGGCTAATCGGTGTGAATCCTCTCGTGCTTTCTCAGCTCGCATTCCTCTATGTACATATACATGTACTCCTTGCCGCAAAATGAGTACTCGGGACATTTGTTAACTTTGTTCACCCGCAGAAGGGAGAGCAATATTTGACTTTCATTTTTAAAAATAATAATTTTAAAACAACTTGATATACATGTACAGTGTGTATTAAGATATTTTGTGTTATTTTGTTAAGGAATTCATAACAATTGGTTAAGTTTGATCACAAAATGCTCTCTCTATTTAATAGTCGTTTGTGTGGTTTATCTTGTGTTTTTTAAGGTCGTTACTGTGACTGAATGATCTTTCACAGATGTCGCATGTGTGCAGTTTCTCATTGGTGTGGGTCATCTGGTGTCGCTTGCGGTGTCCACTCTGCCTGAACGATTTTCCACAGGTGTCACATGTGTACGGTTTCTCATTGGTGTGGGTCTTCTGGTGTCGCTTGAGGAGTTCACTCTGCCTGAACGATTTTCCACATATGTCGCATGTGTACGGTTTCTCATTGGTGTGGGTCGTTTGGTGTCCCTTGAGGTGTCCTCTCTGCCTGAACGATTTTCCACAGGTGTCGCATGTGTACGGTTTCTCATTGGTGTGTGTCGTCTGGTGCTGCTTGAGGTGTCCTCTCTGCCCGAACGATTTTCCACACATGTCACATGTGTACGGTTTCGCATTGGTGTGTGCCATACATGTATTGTGTCCTTTGAGGTGTCTGCTCCGTCTGAACAATTTTCCACAGATGTCATATGTGTATGGTTTCTCTTTGGTGTGGGTCATCTGGTGTTTCTTGAGGTTTCCCCTCTGCCTGAACGATTTTCTACAGATGTCGCATGTGTACGGTTTTTCATTGGTGTGTGTCATCTGGTGTTGCTTGAGGTGTCCACTCTGCCTGAACGATTGTTCACAGATGTCGCATGTGTACTGTTTCTCGTTGGTGTGGGTCATCTGATGTCGATTGAGGATTCCACTCTGATTGAACGATTTTCCACAGATGTCGCATGTGTACGGTTTCTCATTGGTGTGGGTCATCTGGTGTTGCTTGAGGTTTCCACTCTGCCTGAACGATTTTCCACAGATATCGCATGTGTACGGTTTCTCATTGGTGTGGGTCTTCTGGTGTCGCGTGACGTGTCTACTTAGCCGAAAGGATTTTCCGCAGATGTCGCACATGTATGGTTTCTCATTGGTGTGGGTCATCTTGTGTCGCTCGAGGTCATCATTTTGCTTAAACAAATTTCCACAGATGTAACATCTGAACGGTTTGGCATCGGTGTGTGTTATTTGATGTCGCTTGAAACAACATTTTACTGTGAATGTTTTGCTGCAGATGTCACACGACTGCACTTTCTCCTTGATGCGCATTTCACAGGTAAAACTAGGACTCCTTTCGGCCATGGTTTGGGTGCGTCTTAATTGCTGTCTTGCTGTATCCAAAATGTAATTCTTGTCTGCATCAGACTTCAAAATATATAAAGAAAACAAAAATAGCAAAAAGAGAGATTTTCTACAACAAAATATTAGGTGCCGTCACTCTTTGTGTTCATTTTATACGCATCATTTAGTGGCGTAAATATATATAATTATACATATATTTTTGGGGAGGTATAGTGTTATGTGTATTATGCTAATAATTGCAAAGAGTGAAAACCACTGATTTTAGATTGAAATAGTGACACTAAAAAAAACACATAATTTTAGTGGAATTCGAATCGATTTCAATCTTTTTCGATTAAATTAATTTCACTCTAAAACGTCTGGTCCATAGTTTCAGACTGTGAATTATCACTCGATTGGAGTGAATGTTCATTGTCCATTTTCCATTTACACTTTCTTGCAATACTATTGCCCACTCCTTTTCCTAACCCCCCACACCACTCCCAGTCATATTTCTTTGTAAGTTCTTCCCAGTGATCTTCACCCTTGACCCCTTTCCTTGTGGTTTTACCCTTTCTGTTTTTGTTCCCCACCCAAATTCACACCCTTTTATCCCCTTGGTCTGTCTTTGATCCTCACTGACCTCACCCTTTATTCCCTCAGCCTAATCCTCCTTTTGTGAATTGTTCCTTTGGACTCTGTGCTTTCTCTTTTGTGTTTCTTCTGCTACCCACGATGTGCATCATGCTGTATGTTGCTCTATATAATATGTTCGTTTCTTGTACTCAGCCATTTTGTCTCTGAAGAAGATCTTGTTAAGATCGAAATTTTAGGCTCTCTTAACTTCAGCCATTAAGCAGTTTGCAGCAGTTTTAATCTTATTCTTTCGAAACAAGAGAGATGTGTCATTATTTGGCGGGGATTATCATATAGCACGGACGAAGTTCTATCAATTACAAGATTTGTTGGGCCATGTTGTTACATCGGTCGTCAGTGACTTAAAGTTAGCCCGTATCAACACAAATTTAGTTGTAAACTTAGAATGTAACTAACGCTATACTAGTCATGTTTCATGAATACATATTAGTTACCAACTAGGCTAAGTAAGTTACTAGCCTTTTTAGTTGCCAACGAGACTACCTAAGTAATAAGGTTTTATGAATATGGCCTCTGGCTTACATGTGGTAGCAATTTTGTACAGTCTATGGAGAGTCACGAAATGTTTTCTAACAAAATTTGAACGGTTTCTCAGTCCCATATACGTATATCTTTTCATTTTTGACCTCCATTGAGATGATGGTAAAAACGTGGCGGAACGATGCAATATTCTTTCCAAAACATGTAAAAAGGTCTTACCTTGTGAAGCTGTGTTCGGTATTAGAGTGCATGGCGAAGTTAGGAAAGCGACAGCATTGAACTACGCGTGGTTACTGCCCGAGTGTCTCGTTTTTCCGCCACAATGCTCTCGACTCGGAGAAATGCCGCTACATGTACATGTACATGTTTATACATGTAATACGTTGCCAGGAAAGTACACAAAGGTTGAGGTTGAAACCATTGACGGACAAGTAAGATTAATGAGGATTAAGTTTCTCCGTTAAAAAAAAGTATCGCATGAATGCATCCAGTTTGGACTTACAGGGCTACCGTCATATTCCGGCTAGTGGCAGGGGTCAATGGGAAAACTTGTTAGCTGGGACATCACCATCCTGAGCCACGCAGCTCTTGAATTGTCGCCCTCAAACCCTGCGGACATTCGCAGCAATCATTAAACAAGTTGGCTAATACATGATATGAACGTCCACCCCTGGTAAAATGACAATTTCTACCACTACATTTAATTTTATTGGCGTTTACGTAGCTTTTCAGTCTCTTATGTTTCTTATTCTGTATAATATATAATATAGTAGAGTCAATTTATGAAAAAATACACCTCAACCCCAAAAAATTGTAACAAAAGTTTTTTTAACGGATTATGGTAGTACCGATTATCAAGAATAACATATTGAAAATCTAAGAAATTCGGAGCATAGAAAAGTTGTCATTTTCAAGATGGCGTCCAAGATGGCCGCCATTACAATAAAATGGCAATAAGTCATTTATTATTTACCCTAGAGTCATCATTTTGGTGTCTACACCCATGTTTTGGGGGTCAATAAGACCATTAAGACCAGTAAAAATGTCATTGAGTATTCAGGTAACCTAAAAATTCAACGCGAGCTGATGACTCGCGCTTGGGAATTCCTCGTTCAAGGGAGACAATTGCAACTCCCTATCCCAAGCACAAAGGATTGCCCAGACCTTCCGGCCAAGAGACGGGACCCGCTGACCCCTTCAGTGTAGGGCGTGTGCGGTCCGAACATACAAGGACATCACAGACCTATTATTGCTCAATCTTGCGTGGCTGACCTCTAAGAAGTCAGCGGCCGGCGCGGCGGCCGGTGCGACTATTTAGCAAGCCAGAGTCTCGTTCGTTATCGGAATTAACCAGACAAATCGCTCCACCAACTAAGAACGGTCATGCACTACCACCCACAAAATTAAGAAATGGCTCTCAATCTGTCAATCTTCACTGTGTCCAGGCCGGGTGAGTTTCCCCGTGTTGAATCAAATTGAGTGGTGGTGCCCTTCCGTTAATTCCTTTAGTTTTAGCTTTGCAACTAAACTTCCCCTGGAACCCGCAGACTGCCCGCCGCGTCATTGAAGTAACACCGGCGGATCGCCAGTCGGCATCGTTTATGGTTAAAACTATGGCGGTATCTGATCGCATTCGAACATCTAACTTTTGTTCTTGTTTAATGAAAACATTCTTGACAAATGCTTTCGCAGTCGGACGTCTTGCGGCGATCCAAGAATTTCATCTCTCACACCGCAGTACGAATGCCCGCGTCGTCCCTCTTAATCATTACCTCGAGTTCTGAAAACCCACGCAATAGAACTGAGGTCATAATCCGTTAATCCATGCTCTGCTGTCCAGACGGTCGGCCTGCTTTGAACACTCCAATGTTTTCAAAGTAAACGTTTCGGCCGCGCTCGGCAATCAGTCAACAGAACCGGACGGAGACCGAGATGAAGGCCGGGCGGGCAGTGGCGCGCCTTGCGGCGGACCGCCAGCATGCTCCCAAGATCCAACTACGAGCTTTTTAACTGCAGCAATTTTGATATACGCTATTGGAGCTGGCACCAGACTCGCCCTTCAATATATCCTCGTTAAAGGATTTAAAGTGTACTCATTCCAATTACAGGGCCTCGAAAGAGTCCTGTATTGCTATTTTTCGTCACCACCTCCCCGTGTCGGGAGTGGGTAATTTGCGCGCCTGCTGCCTTCCATTGATGTGGTAGCCGTTTCTCAAGCTTCCTCCCTCTCCTGAATCGAACCCTGATTCTCCATTACCCGTTACTACCATGGTAGGTCAATAACGTACCATCGACAGTTGATAGGGCAGACATTCATCACCGGTGCGAGGACCGTGCGATCGGCCAGGTTATCTAGAGTTCACCAACGGAGCCGGGACCAGCCCGGGTTGTTCTAGTTATAAAAGCACGCCTCCCGTAAGGTCGGCGCTTGCTGGCATGTATTAGCTCTAGAACTACCACAGTTATCCATGTAGTATGGAGTTCTATATCTGCCACCTCGCGCCGCGGATCTCGCATCGCGGATCTTGCCCCGCGGGTCGCGGATCTCGCATCGCGGGTCGCGGATCTCGCATCTCGCGTCGCGGATCTCCCCTCTCGCGTCGCGGATCTCGCATCGCGGGTCGCGGATCTCGCATCTCGCGTCGCGGATCTCGCATCGCGGGTCGCGGATCTCGCGTCGCGGGTCGCGGATCTCGCGTCGCGGATCTCGCGTCGCGGATCTCGCGTCGCGGATCTCGCGTCGCGGATCTCGCGTCGCGGATCTCGCGTCGCGGATCTCGCGTCGCGGATCTCGCGTCGCGGATCTCGCGTCGCGGATCTCGCGTCGCGGATCTCGCGTCGCGGATCTCGCGTCGCGGATCTCGCGTCGCGGATCTCGCGTCGCGGATCTCGCGTCGCGGATCTCGCGTCGCGGATCTCGCGTCGCGGATCTCGCGTCGCGGATCTCGCGTCGCGGATCTCGCGTCGCGGATCTCGCGTCGCGGATCTCGCGTCGCGGATCTCGCGTCGCGGATCTCGCGTCGCGGATCTCGCGTCGCGGATCTCGCGTCGCGGATCTCGCGTCGCGGATCTCGCGTCGCGGATCTCGCGTCGCGGATCTCGCGTCGCGGATCTCGCGTCGCGGATCTCGCGTCGCGGATCTCGCGTCGCGGATCTCGCGTCGCGGGTCGCGGATCTCGCGTCGCGGATCTCGCGTCGCGGATCTCGCGTCGCGGATCTCGCGTCGCGGGTCGCGGATCTCGCGTCGCGGATCTCGCGTCGCGGATCTCGCGTCGCGGATCTCGCGTCGCGGATCTCGCGTCGCGGATCTCGCGTCGCGGATCTCGCGTCGCGGATCTCGCGTCGCGGATCTCGCGTCGCGGATCTCGCGTCGCGGATCTCGCGTCGCGGATCTCGCGTCGCGGATCTCGCGTCGCGGATCTCGCATCTCGCATTTTATTTGCTGGGTAATGCGCATGCCCAATGACAATGTGTAATTTGAGAAGCATGGTCAGGGTGCGTTTCCTTTGCGTTTTGTTCTTGCCCATTGTAATGTATACAATGTATCTGGACGATATCACGATAATATCGTCACGATACGATACTGAAGACGATATCGACAGTATCGACTTTGGTTTTAAAAAGATCGAAATATCGTGACCCAGACGATATTCGCAAGATATAGTCGATATTTAACAAAATGTATTAAAACTGCTTGCAAACAAACAAAAAACTTCACTGAAATCAGAACTTAATATGTGCCGCAAAAGTTATTGTAACTTACGCCTTCCCCTGAACGTACCCTTTGTCAACAAACCCAATTGCAGCCGATGCGCCGCTCACTACTTCCTCAGTGACAAGATCGTTATCCAATCCTAAAGTCCAGTTAAAAAAATCTTCGTTGCTATTTGGTGTTGACTTTCTTTTCTAGCTTTCAGCACAGACGTTCTCTCAACACAAAGGGCTACTCAAAGAATGTTGCCCTGGCCCCGCTTATCTCCAACAAAGATACATTGTATTTACTTACACTAACCCTTGCCTGGCAGATACAGAATGTATTTAAAAGGCTTTGGCTGGTGTATTCCTCGAATTTATTTATCTCTTGGCCCAACCGATGGTCATTAAATTGGGTGTGAGTACTTTAAAAAAAGTTTGCCTACTCATTTGCAAAATGTATTAAGATGTAAAAATAAAAAGGGGTTAAAAAACCCTGAACCTGTTTATTTACGAAACCCTAGTCGTAAAAAAAATATATTTCTAAGGTTAATTATGAAATTGTCCTTGTTTTATAGAAAAAAAGAGAAAGGGTAGGCCTACTTAAAGACTTTCCCAAAACATTTCCAACCAATTTCAGGGGTAAATAATAATACGATTTATTCTTGGTTTTTCCGGTATCTAACAAAATCGACATACACCTGACCATTGAATTACGAGGCTAGCGAAATAAATTCCAGGTTTATATAATAATATTTATTTCTAGTTTTATTGTTTAAAAAAGAACAAAAAAGAAAACGGGACCTCAACACTTAATGTTTTGAGCTCCTCAACATTTTTCCAACATATTTAAATGGGAAATTTAATACGATTTATTTTCCATTTTTGTTGTATTTGACAAAAACGATCTATTTCGTGGCCCATAAATTACAAGGCTAGCTTTTAAAAACATTTACCAAACCTACACGAGCCAAGAATAAATAAGCAAGAATAAAATCGAGGCGGTACAAAATCCCGATGGCGGACCCCAGGATAAACTGAGCCATGAATATTTGAAATACTTTAAATTAAGACCCAGTAATCAAGGCATGATTTTGAAACGGGTATTATTTGTTGTCCTGCATTGTCCCTTAAAATGCACGAGCTGAGGTTTTATCCCAGCAAATTACTCCCGGAAGCATGTACTTCAATCTTAAAGTGAATTTCTAAACGTCCTAATAAGAAGTGGTTATTCAAATTTAATAAATAATTTGCTGGGTGTTATTTAATAAAATCATAATAGTTAATTTGTCCCTAAAAAGATGTGGAAATTGTAAGAGCTTGTTACATTTTTCAATTTATAAGTGGTTCTGTGGTGTAGTTTTACATAATATTTAATAAACACCTTTATAGTGCACGAGGAATAAAATAAAACCACGGGAGAATTATTCGGGAGTATTTTCCAAATATATTCCAAGTTGGAGCAAGCAACCCAGACAATGATTGACAGCTGACCTACAAAATGTATTACATGTACATTGTAGCATGTAGACCAACATGTGGCCGACCATTACTTTGGAATTTCAATAGCTGGGAAAGTGGCCCATGTTGCTTTGAGTGCCGACAGTACCCGACCAGGCGGAATTCACAAAGTAAAAAAAGGTATTACATTATTGTCAGATAAGCCTCCTACTGATCAGTCATGGACCAATAGGATTTGGCAGTTAGGTTTTGTTGAACCAGCGCCACAACCTTTCTTCCAAGGAGCGCCCAGTTCGTTGCCCTCTATGAAAATTGGCCAATCAGAATAATCTATCTTTGCGCAATAAAACCGCAAGTGCCCCCTCCGACTTGAACGGCGGCTGGATTTTAGTGGAAGACGACGAAGCATTTTCACCGTCGCGTCTATTTTCAGCAACCATTCTGTTTATATAGTTTTCTTTTATAGACGTTAGGAATCGCCACGATTCACACATGTCGTGTGACCGCGTTTAATTAACAGCTCGTTTGAGTTATTTTAACCATTATAATAGGTTTATTTCAAATTTGAAAATTACGGCGATATATCGACATATCGGCGATATTTACCTGACGATATATCGCCAGTCAAAATGTACGATATCGTCCATGCTTCTTAAATTACACATTGTCATTGGGCATGCGCATTACCCAGCAAATAAAATGCGAGATGCGAGATCCGCGACGCGAGTAGTAGGGATAGGCCGTATCTAAACCAAATCTTAAAAACTCAATTTTGTCTAAGATTTTTTTAAATCTTAAAAACTCAATTTGAACCAAATCTTAAAAACTCAATTTGAATCAAATCTTAAAAACTCAATTTGAACCAAATCTTAAAAACTCAATTTTGGTGTAACAAAAACTCACAAAAAAAAACACTTACGAGCGCCCTCTATGGGTTAACAAAAACAGCGCCCTCTGTTGATGGTTTTCTTTTTTTTAAAACGACTCTAAAGGAGGCGCCGACGGGTAAGGAGGGGGTTGATCGAAATAATTTGTATTTATTTCAAAGCTGTAAGTTTTTCGATAAGACCTTTTTTTTCTTTTGACACCAACTCTTCTACGCGTCTTTTTATCTCGGATTCCATATCGCTCTCACCTTTCTTTTCTGACAGCTTGCTGCCGGACCTGATAGCCTCTTTCATATCGTTAAATTGTCTCAATTATTTTAATACCAAAGCGTATTCTTCGTGGGATATATCGCCGTCCTCTATAGCTTGAGAAATAAGATCTCTTACGCTGTTGAGTTTAGCCTCAGCCAAGACTCTAATCTCGTCGTGCTTTTTAACTTTAAGCCTAAATCGTTTGCTAAAATATTTTAATACGAACGCGGTACAACCAAAACCAATGGCTACTCCCTCTAACGCAAAACCAACGGGTGACGCAATTACGCTGCTTATAGCCGCGATTCCCAAACCCCCACAAGCCACACCACTCATCTCGGCTAGCGTTTCCATAGTAGACAACCCCGTAATTAACTTACCATATTTTTTACACAACGCGCTTCGCTGTTCTCGTTGCGTTAATATATCTTTTTGAACTTCTTCGATCTTTTGCAATCGAAACACCCTCGTTTCGTCGATTTTTAGATCAGGATAAATACTAGTCGTCATTTTACAAAAGTAACTAAAATATTTCTACGTTAAAAATTATCTCTTTACCTCTATTATCTAACACCTCACCAAGACCGTTTTTTAAGGAAAACGTGAGGCTGTTTATTTTGCCAGCTACTAACTCTTTTGAGCACTTGTTGTATTTGATGTAAATTGGTTCTTGAGGATTGTTTGAATGAGCGGCATCACCATGCACAGGTATACTCTCCAACAGGTTAGTTTGTTTTCCGTTAACAAAATTTGAATGCGTAGACAGTTCTTCACAATGTAAAAAGACCGCGCTATATAGATTTAGGTTAAATTTTCCATAATAACCCCCATCATAAAGCCAACCCCTGGGTAAACCTAAAAGTTGAGTTAGATTACTCGATAGTCTCATACGATTTTGTTCAGGGATTAATATATAAAATAGTTCATCGGTTAAAGTCTCTATAGATATATTTGTTGTACGTCTTAGATGATTTTTTATATATTTTTCAAAAGAATAAAGATTCCACCTATCTGGTGAAAGATCAATTTTTCTATGAATGTCAATTTGAATTGACTCCGGATCAGCGATATCACCCGTAAAAGTCTCTAAAATTATCGACGCTTTTTTTTCAAGATTATAAAAACCCAAGTCTAACGCAAAGTTGTTTAACTTCATGCGTCGGTCGCCTCTGACGTTATCTATAGGTCGCGATAGTTCAAAGGTCTGCTCGTTATCTGTCATGACAAACGTATGAGACTGCATTTTACAAAAGTAACTAAAATATTTTTATGTTTAAAATGATATCTTTACCTCTGTTATCTAACACCTCACCAAGACCGTTTTTTAACGAAAACGTGAGGCTGTTTATTTTATCGGTTACTAACTCTTTTGGAGAATTGTCGTATTTGATATAAATTGGTTCTTGGGGATTGTTTGAACGAGCAGCCTCACCATGTACGGGTATACTCTCTAAAATATTAGTTTGTTTTCCGTTAACAAAATTTGAATGCGTAGACAGTTCTTCACAATGTAAAAAGACCGCGCTATATAGATTTATGTTAAATTTTCCAAAATGCCAACCATCATGAAGCCAACCCCTGGGTAAATCTAAAAGTTTAGATAGATTATTCGATAGTTTTATTTTTTCTAAAATCCCTAAGGTCCCACCCCATGATAAATAAAATGTTTTATCGTTTTTTAGAGTCATGGTCATAGATTTAATATCTTTAAACCGATCTTTGAAAGAATACAGATTCCATCGACCGGGTGTGATATCGATCACACTTTCGTTAATACTAAGACGAGTACTTATAGAATACAATATTTTTTCTACTTTCTCGACGTTATAAAAACCCACGTCTAAAATGACGCTGCTTAACTTAATGCGACGGTTGCCCTCGACGTTATCTATGGGCCGAGGTAGCTCAAAAGTCTGCTCTTTTTTGGTCATGACAAAAGTGTGCGACTGCATTTTTAAAAGTAAATAAAATAAAAAATAAAACGTTACTATAAAAATGAACGCGACTTATGGAAACAAACTAAATCCACACAGACGCCTTAAAAATCCTCGGGGTATAAAAGGCAACCGTCAGACTGTCGTCGTAACTCACAATCCTAGCACGATCGACGCTAACGACAAATTAATAGTCAAGTTTCCATCGTTGAGCACCGACGACGTGATCGTCCCCGGTTCGGCAAAACTAGCTTTTAATATTGATCTAACCTCGGACGACGATGCTGATCGAAGTCTGTTTAAAAATCTAGGACGAAATCTCGTAAAACAAATAAGAATATGTATCGGCGGTCGGGAGATCGTAAACTTGACTGACGCCGACGTTTATAACATTTTTAAAGATCTTTGGTTACCCACAGGTACCGTAGATCACTATGCCGGAAACGAGATTGCCAACATATCGAGCCTACGAGTGGGTACCGGTAACGCGGTTGCCGGTTCCAACTCTGGAAAAGACAAAGCAACAGCGGATGCCTTTGGAAACAGATTTTGTATTCCTCTAGACTTTGAAATGCTCACGGACCATCAACCGTTTTATCCATCCGCTCTGAACGACCAACTGTCTTACGAACTTACTTTTAACGATTACGCCAAAGTCGTAAATTCTACCGACTCCGCAGCGAGTTATAGCATCTCTAACTTAGCGCTTGAATATGAGATCGTTTCTAACAAATATTTAGCTCAAATCTTAGCTCAAAAATACCTCGACAAGACGCAGTTTTTGTTTGATAGGGTTCAGAGACACGAAGTAAGATCTATCGATAAATCGGGCACCGTTTGGAACTTTAATTTAAACGTGGCGGTTAAAAGTCTCAAGGGTATACTGTTTTTGTTTAAAGAAGCGACTACAAAAACCCCCGAACTATTTTACAACCCTAAGATAGACAAAGTTAGCGTGACGATAGAAGGAAAACCTAATCAACTCTATAGTTCGGGTCTCAAAAGCTATCAACACTGGGGAGAAATCAACAAGTTCTTTGGGGACTCATCCACCGAGCTAGGGGTTGGTATATGTAAAGATTTAGGGTTGACGGGAATGGATATCGGCGATTATTTTTTGAGAAGATACGGACTTTGGTTGGATATGAGATCGACGGACGACAACAAAAATCACGGATCGGGTAAACAAATCGGAGATATAAGCGGAGGAATCTCTATATTGATGGAACGCGAAGCTCAAACCGCGGGTGCTCTAAAATGTTACGTCTTTTTGGTGATGGACGCGCAACTTAACATGCAAGGAGGTCGCTTGAGCAGCGTCAACTTTTAAAAACTAAACTAACTCTATAACTAGTCTATATAAAAGACATGAGTAAGTTGACGCCGCACTGCGCTTTAATATGTGGAAGGACAAACTCTGGCAAAACAAAGTTTGCGTTAGACTTACTAGAAAACGAATACGCCAACAAATTTGAATACTTGGTGATCATATGCCCAACTCTGTCAAACAATAAAACGTACCACGAGAGACCTTGGTTTTTTAACGACCGCAACGTTTACGCGTGCGACCCCGACGTCGAAAATATGAGCATGAACGAAGCCATAGACTTTTACAGAAATAGGCTTAAAGGATTGCACACTTTGTTTTTAATCGACGACTGCAGCGCTTATCAAGCTATGAAATATCGAAAGGGTTCTAGAGGGTGCTGCATGTTATCTAAATTAGCCTTTAGCGGTAGACACGATAACCACAGCTGTTGGTTATTGACTCAAAAATATAACACCGTTTTAAAAGATTATCGCGAACAGACTCAATGGGTGGCTATTTTTTATTGCAAAGACAAAAAAAGTTTTGATAATTGTCTCGACGAAAATGATGTGGTGCCGGATAATAAAAGGCGAGACATAAAACAATATCTCAAAGACACTCCCTATAGTAAATTGATTTTATATACGGATCCTCCGGCTAAATGGTGCTTGGGTAGCTAGTTAAACTAGTTATAGCTAGTTGAGTTTTGTTGATGATTTGTTGAACAGCTAGTTGTGTTTTGTTGAGTTTTTGGTGAACAGCTAGTTGTAAAGTACTTGCCAGCTAGTTGAATAGCTAGTTGAGTTTTGTTGAACAGCTAGTTGCAACTAGTTTATCTCGCTATAATAAATGTTCATGCTGATCGATCTTTCGCTCAAATTTATTATAGCGTCGACCTTGTGTATTTTATCTTACGAATATTTTTCTCTAAAAAATAAATTATATCGCCTTATAAAAATGGAGCTGTCTACTTTAGACTCTAGCGCGCCGGAAACAGAAAAACATAAAACTAGACTGTTGGGTGTAGTATCAGCCGGTGATTCTAAGAAGTATTTAGGTAAAGAATTTAGCCAGGTCGACATAGAAAACCTAGACGCGAACAAACAAGAAAAAATGTACAACCATTATGAGGCTCGACTGGGCAAAGAAATGATTACTAGTTTGGGTAACTGCGTGCTGGGGATTTACTCGAGAGTTTTAGGCGCGAGTCTACCTATGATCAAACCCCTAGGTGTCAGTCTACGAGTAGACTCGGAAGACGCACTCACCAAAGATCTAGAGGAAGATCCAGTTATATCTAGCTCAATAGCCAGCCTACTCTGCGAAGTTTATTATAACTACGGAATGTTGTTGTCGCCGTTAGTAGGTTTCTTGATAACATCTAAACATTTAGTTATTAACAAAAATAATTCTCTACCTATAATAAAAGATGAGTCAACTAGAGAGCCCTCTTCAGACGGAGACTCTAAAAGCCCCAAAGGTACAGACGGTGACGACTAAAACTAAAAATCCTGATAGAGTAAAACAAGGCAAGGCATTAGCGGAACACAACAAAAAGAGAAAAGAACAAATTGCCAAGATGCAAAATATAGACGTAAAAACTACTACTACTACTCCTCTTTCTTCATACGCGACAGTTGGGCCGTTGTCGCTGGTGGTTGTTGTAGTTTTAGGAGGACTCTATATATTGAGCCAGAGAGTCTCACCACCTGCTTTAGCACCGCCTCAGCCAGCCCCGCCAACGGTCAAGAGTCCAAAGGAGACTCTTTCTTTTACACCTTCAAATTTTGTAGAAATGGAATAAAAAAATAAAAAACAAAATAAGCGACGTATATAAATGGATACTAATAGCATCGTAAACAATCTCTATCATGCCGCTATCATCTCTATGTTAAGCGTGGGATTTACCATGTTTAGTACAAAACTGTTGAAGATCAAACCAGCCGATCTCGACAAGTTGAGCGTAGAAGATGTAGCGAAGCTAACGGCTACGATAAGCGGATCGATGTATGTAAAAACATGGCTGGTATCGCAAAATATACTCCCACCAAATATATTAAATTCAACGTAAAACTTTAATTTGTTTATAATAAAATGGCTGAAGGTGGAGATTTTGAACCGGTAGACGACTATGAGGAAAAAGACTATGAAGAAGAAGAGGATCCGTTAATAGAAAATCCAGATTACTCTCTCGACAACACAACTGCGTTAGATCCAGACGTTGTTCAAGCCCGTGAAAATACCATAGAACGAGGGAGACGTTTGTTTATTAATAATCCAATAATCGAACATTTCTATAAAAGTTTTGGACAAAAACAATATGAAATAATTCCGCAATGGGAAAGATTCGTAATAGAAAATAACACGTTATTTTTTGTAACCGATGACAGAAAAGTACAATTATCGCGCAAAGGCAGAACCAATACACCTTTAGCATTAAGTTACATCGAAAAAAATATTAAGAAGGGTGGTTTAGATTTTATTAGAAATGAATTAGGTTTTAAAGATTATAAACAAAACCCATTTACTATAAAACAACATCAACGAGTCCAACAGATTGAACCAGAGTATATCTCGATGCAAGATCTTCCAAAAGCGGCCGACGATATAAGCGAAGTTCTCGAAACTTTTGACCAAGAACAAGAACAAGAAACCAGTTTTACGAAAGAACGAGAAACTGGCTTAACCATCAGAGAAATCGTAGGTTTAAACAAAGCTCTTCAAACGGTGAGAGGAAACTTAGAACTGAATTTAGCGTGTCTCAGAGAACTCGACGATGAGATAGCCCAGGTTGAAGGAGCATTAGCCGAATCAGTAAGCGACGGTTCCACGGCAGAAATGAGAGAGAAATTAGAAAACTTAAAGCTCGAAAGATCGGCTAGATTAGAAGCCGCGTCTGACAACGCAAAAGAACTCAGAAGTCAGATGAACAGAATCAAAGAAACGATTACGCGGATGTTATATAGCAACGAGACCTTAGGAGAAAAAATTAGAACGTTGTTTAGAGAACAAGGTGTGACCATCGCGAGCATTTTGTCGGCGTTTAGTTTGGCTATTGGTTTGATAGTAAAGAGTGTTTTATCTGTAGGTGCGCCGGCGCTCACACCCCTCCCTACTCCCACACCCTCACCCTCACCCACACCCGCTCCACCGTCTCACTCGGCTAACGTAAAAGAATGGATACAGTCGCAATTAAAACACTTGTCAAACGTGCTAGCTAAACTAGGCTCCAAGCTGCTCGGCGCCTTGCCCGGAATTTTAGGCGGTATAGCGAGTTGGATATTTAACGTATTGAGTAAAACCGCCGGATGGTTGGGAGAACACGTGTGGGCCTTTATAGTGGGAGTCGGAACTTTAATTTTTGTTTATTTACAAAAGCGTCTTGGTTAAAAAAAAAAAGCCTTTTGTTAGTTCCCTCATAAAAAAAGAGGGAACTAACAAAAGGCTTTTTTTTTTACCATAAGTCTAAAAGCAGATATCCTATACCCGCTATGGCTAAAGTGCCGACAATCAGTGAAGTTTTTTCATACTCATGAGGATCTCTATAAACGTTTTTTTCAGGCTCGACCGAGGGTGTAGGGAAGGGTTGTGGCTCGACCGCGGGTGTAGAAAAGGGAGCAGGTGTTTGAGAGTGTTGAAGAAAGGGTGTAGGGAAGGGTGCTGGTGTTGCTGGTGGTGGGTCAACGACCGCGACCGTTTGAGCTAACGTTGGCGCGAGCGTGGGTGGGTCGACCGCGAGAGTTGGTGTTGGTGGTACGCTCGAGTTTATCTTTGAGTTTAATCCCAACGCCAACTCAGCGGTCGCAATCTGTATATTGTTGTTATATCCTTCGTGGGTTCCGATTCGCAATTGCATGTTCGAAGGCACGAGATATAATCCTTTTGCCAACACAAAGTTTAACGAACTCCTAGCATATTGCAGCGAATCTTGAAATTGGGTTATAGATTCTTCCAGATCGGTCGGAGTTGCAATCAAACCTTCTACGATATTAACAAACTGGGTTTGGGCATCGAGCCCCGTACCCGGAGTTAAAATACTAGTTTTTGTTTGAGCCTGGGCTCCCAGCAGAGCGTAAACATACGCCCTGATAGATTCGTTTATTTTTTCTATTCCGGCGTCGGTAAAGTGAGATTCTTGGCTTATAAAACGTTTCCACGCCGAGCCAACGGCGTCGTCTTGCGTCAAATTAGTAACCGTAAAAGAGCTCTAACGTCCAGATCCTCCAGGAGGATCCGAGGGACCAAACCCCATTTTAGTCCCCCCCGCGTATTTACCGTAACCAATACCCAAGTCCGTGGTATCGTAATCTCCTAGAGGTTTACCCCAGCATAAGCCTGCCCCAATCCACCCGAATAATGATCTACCGTCTGTATCCAAGTATTTTTAGGATCCGTAGAATAAAATCTGCACGCGTCGATATAAGACCCACGATCTATGTTGTTGTTTACGGCATTAAATATAGTATCGTTCGGAGTGGGACATTTAAGAAACTCTAATATTTTTCTAACGGTAAAATAAACGTGAAATCTGTATACAACGCTCGTCAGAGGATCCGTCGAATAAAGTAGATCCCACCCTAAACCGGCTCCGGTGGTGCTACACCAAATGGCAAAATTAAGTTGATTTTGATAAAACGTCATCGGATCAGTTTTCCATCTGTTTATTACCTCGTCCGTTTTAACGACGGGTAACTTATAGTCACTAAATAGATCTGAAAAAGTAGCTATAAAAGAACCGCGGTCGACCGCGTTAACTACTACTTCTAGACTCTTGAAATCTAAGTCTAGCTTGTTAGCTTGTTCTTTCATTCTCGATATATTTTTATCTTCTTCGATCAGTCTAGAGTAAATTTTAGCTTGTTCTTTCAGTCTCGCCGTGTTGTTTATGTCGCTAATCATTTTTTATAGGTATTTTTTATATTACTTATTTTAAAATATGGCTAGCATCGCTATGATGATAGGAGGCGCAATAGTTAACGCCTTAGCTTTTACGGGGTCAAACTTTTTATTTTCGAGCATGAAACAACAACAACAAGATGAAGAGCGTAAGAGACACGATTTGGCCTTAGAAAAACTGGCAACGGCAAAAAACAATTGGGAAATAGCGAGGGTAAAGTATCTCGATTGGTTAAACGATCGACTCAAAAAACAAGCAAAGGCTCAAAGAACTTTTGAAAGTATAGACGAGGCTCTTAGGGAATACAACTCGGTTACTCACTCAGACGCACGAGTACCCGTGGGACTGCGGCATGAGCCCACTCTAGCTGATTTTTACGCACCGGGTGAAGATCAAAAGACCGGCGAGTTAGCGTTTGTTTTAGGAGGAACTGCGTTGGTAGGCTTTTTAGTTTATAAGTTTGTGTAGTTTAACCCCGCCGGTTATTGGAAGGGTTTTTTTTAGAAACAAAGTTGACAACCCCGCCGGTTATTGGAAGGTTTTTTAGTTTGTTTAGTTTGTTTAGTTAAGTAAAATGGAAACAAAGTTTAAAAAAGTATATTACAGCCCAGCCGGTTATTGGAAGGGTGAAGGCGCGGTTGTAAAATTAGCTAAAAAAACGGGCGCGTCCAAAGAAGAAACCAGAAACTGGTTAAGAAAACAAGCGCTGTGGCAAATTTATTTACCTCCTCCTACGAATATAAGCCGTCCTACGAGTTTAAACAAGTCCATGGCTGTGCCAAACGAAATGCATCAGATAGACTTGTTATTTTTACCTTACGATAAAGTCGGTAAAAAAGAATACAAGTACGCGATGACGGTCGTGGACGTAGCCACGCGTTTTAAAGAGGCCGAACCTTTGACCAACAAGACGAGTACCCAAGTGGCAGACGCTTTAGCTCGAGTTTACGTTAGGTCACCTTTGACTTGGCCTAAACTGTTAAAAGTAGACGCGGGTAAAGAATTTCAAGGTGAATTTAAAAAACAACTGAAAGAGAAAAAAGTCGCGATACAAGTGGGAGAACCGGGCAACCACAGAGCGCAGGCAATAGTAGAAAGATTTAACAAGACTTTAGCAGAGAGATTGTTTGGTCATCAATATGCCCAAGAAATCGTTAATCCAACAGAGAGATCGCGACTCTGGGTTAAAAGATTGCCCGATGTGATTAATGCGTTAAACGACGAAACCACCAGACTGATAACGACAGAAGACTACGAGCCACTCACTCCTAAGCTTGCCATGCAAGAAACGCAAGTTCGCCAAATGAGTTCTTCTCCCGCGGACGAAATAGAAAAAGAGTTGGTGAAAAAAGGTGATATTTTTAGATATCTTTACGCACCTGGTGAGTTAGAGGGAGGAGAACGCAGGCGAGCGACCGATCCTATTTGGAGTCTCGAGGTGTTTAGTCTAGACCGCGCGATCAAAGTAGACAACCAGCCCACTATTTACTATCTCAAGAAAGGTCCCAATCGAAGTTTCGTTAGTCAAGAGCTTCAGGTTGTGCCTCCGGACACCGAGTTACCTCCTAGTTTATAGTGACCAAAAGCTAGAGTAGTAGAACCGTTCGAGAGTTTATACCGCTTTGTGTCTAACGGACTCAACGACAGTTTGTTTTGAGTTATGGTGTGCAAGATGTGATTTTTCGATCTGATGTACGTCATCGTGTCTAGCTGAGAATCTTTTTTTTTGAGGCAGTCGAGATAACGATCGTGACTTAATTTTTTGTCGGTGACCGACTTTGTGACCCCTTTGGCTTTTTTAAGGTTAGAGTCAGAGGTTAAAATCGAGTACATCTTTGGTCTTAAGCAAACGCATTCGCTGACTGGTTTTCCACCAAACTCGTCTTTAAATTTACCGATAACCTTTTTGTTTTTAGAGTCGTACAAGGGGTGATCGGTGGGATAGTTTGACAGGTCGTACAACTGCGGGTCTTTTTGTATATCTTCGTAGGCGTCGTCCGTCTCAACGCTCAAGAGTAGACTGTCCGTATCGGTATAAAGTAACCCTACTCGGTCTCTATAGATCTCTTTGAGGTGGTTATAATAAAAGTCGTACATGAGAGTTTTTGAGAGGTCTAAAATACTCACCCCCGCATAAATAGGTTTGTTTAATACCGTCTTGGTCTTATACATTTCGATAAACGATAGATTGCAATCGGTAAAAACCGTCGTGTGTTTATAGCTCGGTTTACGTGTCAACTTTTGATATTTAGAAACTTGGTCGTCTCTTAGCAAAAACGCGTCCGTTCTATTTCTCACGTTTTCCATCGTCTTTCCAAAAACGCTGTTGTTCATGAGCTTAAAAAAGTCCTTTTCAAAGTCAGACGTTGCTTTAGCTCTTAGTTGAGTGTTTTTGTCTATGTAAGATTTCATCCAAGGCGCTTGCTTAAATTTTAATACGCGATGTACTTTTTTGAGTTGCATACCAAGATTTAGATACTGTTGTAACGATCTATAGTGCAAGACATATTTACGTCTGTTATATAGAGTGGCTATTAATTTAGATTCGTTCAGATTGGTTAACCCGACTGTGGTTAACCCCAGTTGATACTCAGATAACCACTCATTGGGTACTTTGATATTTTCGGGGGCTAGCGGAAAATCATTGTGCCAATCGTGCAAAGCGTTGGGGTAATCTAAGTCTACCTCCAACAGACACCCTACATCGGACGTTTCTGAGATTGACATAATGAGTTCCGTCGTAAAGTTTTTGGCTTTTGCCCATTTAAAATCGGCGTAAGGTAAATACTGACTCATGGCCCAACCATATAAATTGTTGGCATCGAGATACATGATGTAAGACGATGGCTCGCCCAGATTATAATCGGGTAGATATTTATTGTTTGCTTTATAGTGCCTAGCGCCACCCACGCTCGATAGTCCTCCTCTTTTTGCTTTTTCAAAAAACAGGTGTTTGTCCACATCGGTCAATAACTCGAGCTCGACTCCCGAGTGTTTTAATAGCGCGTCCCACGATAACCCAGGAGAGGTATAATAGTTAGCGGGATCTAACTTATAGTTCTTTTTACACATTTTTCTAAAATTTTCAAACACACCTGCTAAAAGTAATACGTCGGTGGTCACGTATAAGTCGTGATATTCACCCAAGTTTTTGACGTTAAATTCGTTCCACACTTGTTGAGCTTTAGAATAATCTTCTTGCGAGATATTCGAGTCTTTGAGGCTGCTATAAAAGTTTTCGATGGGTGGTAAGCTCGTCTCTTCAAACTTATCGAATGAGTCCATATACTCGTACGGATAAACACCTTTTTGTAAGAGTAGGTCGACACTCTTAGGATTTTGGTCTTTAAAGCGTTCTCTGAGTAGAGTAAACGCCTCTTTGGGACACGAGTTTACTAGTCTATCCAGAGACGTTGCCATAAATTTAAACGAGTCTATAAATCTCAGTTGACCGATCAAAAACGAAATGTATTTTTCCGAGTTGCTGGGAATAAAATCGATTTCTTCTTTAATGTTGGACAAACCTTGCATGATTAAATGAGCGTCGTAATTTTGTAAATTGTGAAAGATGACGGGTATCGTGGTTCTGTTCGGCACCACCTGCAGTTTTAGATTACAAAAAGCGTGAGCGGCTCCTCTGTATTTACCCGTGATGTGACAGTGATCTCTCACCTTTCTAAATTTGTTGATACGTTTTTTACACTCGATACACTCTGACTCTTTAAATCCTTTTTTGTTTACGTAACAATATTCTTCTTTTTCTTCGTCAGTGCGAGGTTCTTTCGGTATAGGGCACTGACAGTTTGAAGAGTAGTTGGGGTATATTTGTTTTTCGCAAATCCAACACGTGTCTGCGTTTTGGTGGTCTATGTTGTCTCTTGTTGTAAAGTCTATGGGTTTGGGGTTTGAAAAAACTTCGTTTACTTTGTCTCTTAAATATAACGTCGAGTCTAAGAATTTGGTTACGGCATTTGTTCCTCTGTAGGTCTCTTTAAATTTAACTTTACCGTCGTACCTTAAAGCGATCAACGAATAACCGCAAGCTTTGTGAACTTGAGTCTCCTGCGTGTTTGCCTCTTGAGGCTTTAATTTTTTTAATATCGATTCAAAGTCGGCGTAAATGACAAAAGGTGCGTCTTGCGCAAACCTTTGATTTTTAAATTTTAATATCAGAGGGTCGTCATTAAAACCTTTTGGAAAGACGACCTCAGATGGTGGCATATCTGTTCCCTCGCAATCTTGCGTATGTCTGTCCAACTTGTCTTGTGTGTTGTAGTGCGCCAAACATCTGAGACAGACGTATGTTTTATGTTTGTGTTTCGTTTGGTTAAAAAATATTCTAGATATATGTTTTATCCAACAATAGTGATTCGTTTTGCCTGAGGAAAACAACAACAGATTTATGGTATTGGGGTCGTTGGCGTTTTTAGATGAATATAACGGTCGCACTTCTGTAGACTTTTCTTCGTGCGCAAACACATTTATACTCAGATTGTTTTGTCTCTCTATCTTTTCTATTTGATTGATTTGAACGGGGAAGTCTACGTCTTTAAAATTTAATCCATCGTTTTTATCGTAAATTGACGTCCTGTCTTCGTGGATTTTAAAATCGGGTTTGTCTTTTACTCGTTGTTTTATTTTGTCGGTATACTTACCGAGAGCAGCTCTCAAACACCACCGAAAACATTCGTTGTCTTTGTTTCTGACGTTAATAAAAGCCTTTTTGTTTACTAAAAACTGCGGTAATTTTATATAAGAACTGCCTCTCATAGGGTTATATTGGTCGATGTTAATATAAAACGCGAGTATTTCAACGAGGTTCCAACCCGATCCTTGAGTGGTATTTTTAGCGTGTTTTTCTTTTATTTTAAAGATTTGATCTTTTACTATTTGTTTTATCTGACTCTCGTTTAAAACAACTTGTTTTTTACCAAAAAAGGTAAAAGCGCTGGTTTCTACTAAGCTATCTTGATTGGTTTTATCGTATTTCGCTTTAAATCCTAATTGAACTTTTATAGATGATAGATCTCTCAGCTCCGACCTAACAATTTTTTCAATCTGCTTCACGTGTGTATTAAAGAATTGCTCTACGTCGTTGTTAAACAACCTAGGCGCCAGCTCCCAGTTTCTATAACTGTTACTAAAAGCTCTATGTACTTGAAAATCTGCCTCTCTGAAGCTATCAGGGTTTTTATACGATTTAATCGCTAAAATTAAATCCTTTCGTAAAAATCGACCTAATTTACCAGTTGGTGTAAATTCTAACTTTTGGTCGTCTACGATTTGTTTGAGATCATCTAGTCTCTTGCGATTCAAGTTTTTATATTGATTCTCCTCTATTCTAATGGCGTCGATATAGTTCTGACGTATGCTCCGTCCTGAGATCGTGATATTATTTCGTTGAACATATTGTTGCAAGGTTGATTTAGACCAGCGTCCATATCCTATTGGTGTTGGTTTCTTCATCATACTTTACAATATAGTATTATAATATTTTTTTTATTTAATTTTTATTGAGAGTAAACCATATTAAGTAAAAGAGTTGGTGTCAAAAGAAAAAAAGGTCTTATCGAAAAACTTACAGCTTCGATCAACCCCCTCCTTACCCGTCGGCACCACCTTTAGAGTCGTTTTAAAAAAAAGAAAACAGCGCCCTCTGTTGATGGCGCTATTTTTGTTAACCCATAGAGGGCGCTCGTAAGTGGGTTTTTTTGTGAGTTTTTGTTACACCAAAATTGAGTTTTTAAGATTTGGTTCAAATTGAGTTTTTAAGATTTGATTCAAATTGAGTTTTTAAGATTTGGTTCAAATTGAGTTTTTAAGATTTGGTTCAAATTGAGTTTTTAAGATTTAAAAAAATCTTAGACAAAATTGAGTTTTTAAGATTTGGTTTAGATACGGCCTATCCCTACTACTACGCGAGATCCGCGACGCGAGATCCGCGACGCGAGATCCGCGACGCGAGATCCGCGACGCGAGATCCGCGACGCGAGATCCGCGACGCGAGATCCGCGACGCGAGATCCGCGACGCGAGATCCGCGACGCGAGATCCGCGACGCGAGATCCGCGACGCGAGATCCGCGACGCGAGATCCGCGACGCGAGATCCGCGACGCGAGATCCGCGACGCGAGATCCGCGACGCGAGATCCGCGACGCGAGATCCGCGACGCGAGATCCGCGACGCGAGATCCGCGACGCGAGATCCGCGACGCGAGATCCGCGACGCGAGATCCGCGACGCGAGATCCGCGACGCGAGATCCGCGACGCGAGATCCGCGACGCGAGATCCGCGACGCGAGATCCGCGACTCGCCATCCGAGACGCGAGATCCGCGACGCGAGATCCGCGACGCGAGATGCGAGATCCGCGAGGGGAGATGCGAGATCAGCGACCCGCGATGCGAGATCCGCGAGGGGAGATCCGCGATGCGAGATCCGCGGCGCGAGGTGGCAGATATAGAACTCCATAATGTAGGGGTGTGTGGTCCCAAAAAACATAACTGATTTAATGAGCCATCCGCAGTTTCGCTTGTGAAAGCTTTTACTTAGACATGCATGGCTTAATCTTTGAGACAAGCATATGACTACTGGCAAGATCAACCAGGTAGCCCCCTCGGGGCCTGGGCGGGCGGGCCCTGCGCGCTGGGGCGGGGGCCCGCCACTCTCCGGCCGGACGTGCCATGGCTGCCGGCGCCGGTGTCCTTCCTCGAAACTCACTCTCTCTATCTCTCTCTCGGAGGCATCATGACTGGGCTAAGGGAACTGGGAGCCTTCTCCGCCGCCTCCCTTCGTCTCAATCCGGTGGTCCGAGCGGGCCGGCCCTCGTTAGAGTGTGGGCCGCCTCGGTCCGCTCTGGGGCGAGCTACTGCTCGCCGCTCGTTCCGCCGCCTGGGCCGCGGCTCGGCGCCCCGCCTGGGGAACTTGCTGCCGCCCGCCGCGAAACTGCGGAGGGCGTTTGGAACAGGTGCCGCTCGGCCGTCGAGAGCGGAAGGGCCTCGGTTTCCCGCGTCTCAACGGCCCACGTGGCCGCTCTGATTGCCGTAGGTTCCGGGAGCCCGGCGGGATGTCGGGCCGGACCCACCCTGTGCCGCAGCGTAAGGCGGTGCGGGCGGTGCGGGCGGGCCGGCCCCGGTGGCTCCTATTGCACCGTGCCGGGCCTGTCCGAGTGCCTCGGAGGACACGACAGTTCGGCGGGGACGTGGAGTCGAGTCGGGGAATCATCTCCCATTCCGCCTCACTCTCCGAGGCCCGGGCACCGCATCCACGGGCCCGGTCCGCTCTGACCACCCAGGAGGGAGGGGGAGGGGGCTGGCCTTCCAGAGTATCGAAAACGACTCCAGATGCATCCTACACCGATCCCGCGACGGGCGGGCGAAGGGGGACCGTCCGAGTGGTGGTCCGCTCCATAGGTCGTGTACAACGTTTGTCTGACTACCTGCCCCCTTATATATAGCCACAAGCCAATGTCCGACTGCCATCTTGGTATTGATAACCTGATTACTTGATATCTTTAAAAATGTATGGGCCAATGCTTCTTGTACTCAATGTTAAATCCGTAAGTGTAAGAAAGAAACAAAACTTGGGTTAGAAGACAAACTCTGACAACCATTTTGGACGCCACTTTGGGCGCCATCTTTTATTTGTAGGTTACCTGATTACTCACTGATTTGTTATTGGTCTTAGTGGGTTTCCTGATCCATACAAGATAGATGTAGACACCAACAATTAAACTCCATTTTAGTGTATTAGTGGCCATTTTTGACGTCATCTTGGATTTTTAGGTTACCTGATTACTCAATGACCCTTTTGTTGGTCTCAATGAATTCTCTGACCCCTAAAACCCGGGGATAGGCACCAACATTACGAATGTAGGGTGAATATTGATTGACTTATAGTCATTTGAGGATATTGGCGGCCATCTTGGACGCCATTTTGAAAAAAACAGCTTTCCGGTACTCTGATTTTCTTAGATTTTCAATATGTTATTTTTGATGTCCAATAGTACCTGAAACCGTTGGAAAACCTTTTGTTACAATTTGTTTGGGGTCAAACTGTATCTTGACCCTACTAATAGCAAGGCTTTATTTCACGTTCTGTGCGTTAATTTCTACAAATTTTCCGATTAATTTTATTTTTTACGAGGGAGGACGAACATTTGTGATACGGAAATTGGAAGCTTGACGAGTAAAATGAGTATGAATTTCACGATATCGAGTAAATATACTCTGAACTGTTGATGGTAAAGTATTACAGGTGGATTGATACCTAAGGGACCCAATTAGCTGATGGTTATATATATCTTTGCGTTTTAAAATCCTATGTTTAACAAAAAGGGGGTCTGAATGCGCTAAAAAATCTACATAATTAATTGAACGTAAAGTTTCGGCGCCATCTACACCACGCAGGTCTCGGAGTATTGGTTCATCGCAGTGGCTGCTGTGGTCTCTATGTTCGAGATGATCCTCACCTACAAACTCAACGGCGAGTGGAAATAGAATACAGTTTCACAAAATCTTTTTAGTACGGCAATTAATTGATTGGATTGTGTCTTTGATGATACAAGCATGGAAATTGGCACACGGGCAGTCATAGTTTGCAATGAGAAAGATATTCGGCTATAGGGCTACGCAATAATGTCCAAATTGTCAAAAATGGCTGCCATTGCTTGCTATTCTACCTATATTTTTTCAAAAACAAATCTAAGATGGCCCTTCATTCAGATATCTTTCTCTGACTATGTGCCACATTGCATGCCACACGTATAATGTGTAACCAACATAGGTAATAATAGTATGGTTTGAAAGATACATCTTTCCAATTTAAAATGAGACATCAAACGACCAAGTCTGATAATGTTTGACAGAGTTATGCGTAATTGCCCAAGGGACCAAGTTTGTTGTTTGTTTGAATGTGCAAGTGTTGCAATGTGGACGAGCTGTCAGTAACTAAACGTATACGTGTCCAATTCCCAAACATACACCATAGCAATTTCTCCATTAATCCGATTTTTTTGTATATCTTCATCATGTGAGAGATGAATAAGAAAACACAATTTGGACAAATTTGGAGAACGAATGGTAGGAAGAGCCGCCTACCTCTCTGAGAACGCCACAAAAGGGGCAAAGGTTAAACACTATGCTTGATTAGATAAATGCATTAAGTATGCACAAGAGGATGCCAACTAACAAGAACATCGTCATGATCGCCAACACCAACGTGCACCAAGAGTTTTTAGGGACAAGGTGAATCCCTTAGAAGAGTATGACGAGGAACCTGTCATCAGACGTTTCAGAGTTAGCAAAGACACGTTGACGATTTACTTGGACTTCTCGGGTTGTATTTAGAACACCCAATTCTTTGTTGTCCTTAAAGCAGATCGGCTTTTACGGTCAGGAAACGAGATGGACATTTCTGAAGTGTTAGCTTTCCAGGCATCAGCTTTTTTTTCTGGTTGGCTTTAGTGTCACATCGTTTGTCACCAATAATGGAATTAAAGTTCCTCATGGTCTCAACGAGAGCCATTATTTCGTCAGCAGTGAAACTGTCACTGCGGTGCCTTTTCGGTATCAGCCATAATGGCTCAGGCTGTAAGTAAAGACTTGCTGAAGATTTATCTACTGAGGCCTATCGTATGTTCATACTGTTGCGCAATCCTCTATATTACAATGTAATTAACAATAGGGTCCACGGTCAATAAGTTTAGACTGTCCAAGTTACACGAGGATAACTAAACAACCATTTAAGATATTTAGTAAGAGCTGTTTAATTCAGGTGTTTAGGAAGACGCGTGTAACTTGGATTTATCCACGTCTATATGCTACAAAGATAAACAACCAATGGCGTGCCAAGTGCTACTGGGGGTGTGTGTGTGGGAAGGCGTGAGGAAGGGGGAGGGGGAGGGGGAGGGGGAGGGGGAGGGGGAGGGGGAGGGGGAGGGGGAGGGGGAGGGGGAGGGGGAGGGGGAGGGGGAGGGGGAGGGGGAGGGGGAGGGGGAGGGGGAGGGGGGAGGGGGGGGGGGGGGGGGGTGGGGGGGGGGGGGGGGGGGGGGGTGGGGGTGGGGGTGGGTAATACCCAATACATGTACATCGATACTACCGATTTTAGGGAGTTTTGCTAAGGCACACCAACTTTTAAACGCAGTGCTATTTGTATCTTGTATCCTTTCTTCAGGTTTATACCATCGGCTTTCATCTATTTAACGATGGTTATACCAGTAATCTGGATCCTGGAGATTGCAATGTTGGATTTCAGGCTGAACTTACGTAACCAGCTGGGGACGGAGCGGTGTGTTACCAGACTTGAAGACTACGCCTGCTTCGACGAAGCCAATCTCACTCAGGAACCAGCCTTGGTACTTAGCCAAAACGACGTGGTAGGTATTCACCTGCACTGTTTCCCGGCCCTCTAAAAAATGGGGACAGTGGGGTCAGGGAACCAGACTAGTATCCACACCATGGTCGTCTGTTATTAGATCCCATTGTTATTAGGATTTTAAAAATGGGATCCCGTAGTTAGCGGTGCAAAATGCAAAATTGCAAAATGCAATAGGCCGCGTCACGAGTGTAGAGGTGGTGGGCTTAGATTTGTGCTGAATTCGAAAGTGTTTTGGGCCAATATCAATAAAGCGATGCAAATTAATTTTCAATATTCAAAACTTTGGCAGTTAAAATGTTTGATAGTTTTCCTAATGGAAACACTAATGATTTTGGCGTATTTTTGTGGTACTATAAGACAAGAGAGAGTTTTTTGATATTCGTGTGTTTAAACAAAGTTAAATAGCGATATTTTTAAATAAACAACCATGATGGGCGCGCGCAGAGGTGATCCAATCAATGGCTTTAAATTCGAGCTAGCTACCGGTCTACATGTTTTTAGGGGGAACCACAGTCTACCAAACGTGATCAAAGGCTAGTAAAACCGTTTTGTGAAAACGTGATCCAATTATCCTCGATTATTTTTTTTTCACCAACTGGTTGTTACAGTTTACCAACTTCAGAAACGGATAGTTTTCGTTTTCCAAACTTAACGTGGATACTACAGTTTGAATCTGAAGGATTTTCTATGTTTCAAACAGCAAAAACGCTAACGGAAATTGAAACATGCGATCGAATTTTTTTCGTGAGCGAGCTAGCAGCGAGTGCACTAATAATGTTCTGCCCATGAGCAATATGTGCGTGCGTGCAGAAAATATGGTGCAAACTATCATACAAAAATCGAATAAGGTATTGTGATAATTTGATCTTTTTCTTTACAGGACGTTTACAACCTTCGCTCAAACTTTTCCACGACCATCCAGCAAACACTGATGCTTGTTTTAATCCTCGGCCGATGGCTGCTTCCTAAAGGTCAGTTGACACGTGACCAGTTATCGCAACTCCTACTGGTCTACATCGGCATGGCGGCTGACATGCTGGAATTCTCCTCGGAGACACTCCGACTAGAGAAGATCGCCTGTAGCTTGGACATCTTCTACGTCATCTTGGCCGTGTGGAGCTGGAGCCTGATGCAGTTTACCCTGGGACTGACGGCCACCAAGGCCCGTAAGCGGCGGGTGGTAGCCAAAGTCTACAAATCCGAAGAGGAAGAGTTAAACAAACGACGGTACAAACACTCCAGGAGGGTTTCGGTGTTCCTGTGTGGCACGGAGCTGTGGGCATTGGTGACTTCCGTACTTATTCAGGACGGACCGTATCTCGTCGTTCGCCTCTACCTCATCTTCGGGCTCAACATCTTCGATCAGTCCACGATTTTCTTCACGTGTAAGAACGGACTGTTGCTCTTCCTGCAGTTTTACCGCCTGTATGTTGTCATATCAGAGGCCAACAAGACGCACGAAAAGAGTTTGCGAATCCGAAAGCGGCGAGAGTCTCTGGCGGCTGGCGCCGGGGACGAGAAGGATGGTGCACCGGAAGGCGACGAGTTGAACGCTATCGGTGACGTGGCGATGGCGGTCATTTCTGGTAACATTGTGCCCAATGGTGCCGTATTGTCCAATCACACCAGCATCGGTGATGATGTCACACCACTTCCACCAAATGGCGTAGTGATAACACGGGCGGAGTTGACAGATCCAGGATTAGATGGGTCCCCATTGGGAACGATGAGGAACCGCAAGATGAACGGGGGACCCAGACTGGACGAAAATGGTAAAGATGCGCATGCGCATCACACAGTGACATTTGCCCTTGATGATGACTGATTTTCACATGGGAGGCTCGATCCCTAGCACATGACGTCACCTTCTAGCAATCGCTACTGCTATGCCTATCCTTTGTATCTTTAAAAACAATCGCGCCTACATTGGTAATTGGTCATGTTGATTGGTGTTCACCAATGATACTTCACTTTATTCTCCGATTCACACAGCCACCTTTTATACACGGTGACATTTTACTACCGAACATAAATATAACAACAATGTAAATACCCAGCAAACACAAAAACATTGTACAAATATTGTTTTCGTAAATGTTATAGTAATGCTTTCATGTAATGTTATTTAACGTAATTTATTTTTTAAATGTTGAAACAACATTTTGAGAGAACACTACGAAAATGTTTTTAATTTTTTTTATTAGACATCCTAAAATCGTTTTAAAAATGTTTATCAAGCAGCGTTAAAGAATCGAATATCGTACACGCATACTACCAGTGTGTTTAAAATGTTTATGCGATTCCCAAACTTCGTGGGAAATCGTTTCTTCAATTAGTGAAGCGGTGTATGTTAGCAACAATGCTCCAGTAGTGATACTCTATTAATTAATATAGGTATTCCTGGACGATATCGGAAAATGTGCACTTAAATTTGTAACTGGTGCATTCGTTTTCGTGCGAAATAGTATGAACGTTCACATTCCCGTTTTCTATTTAACAATTGATATTTCCTTTTTTCATAATGGTGCATCCAGTCGTAAGAAATCAGCACGCGATTTCCCGAATGTACACAGAATTTAGTATATTGATAATTCATTTTAGCGAGAATTTGAATGCACACCCGCAATCATGTTTTCCTTTTAATTGATCAAAAATCAATTTCGCTAAATGTGCAGCCGATTTTCTACGCATTTGTATACCTGGTCAAGCATTGGAATCCATATGTGTTATCAAAAGTAACACAGGCCTATGGGGAATTAAACCAGGTGGTCTCGTCTTTTAAACTACCAAATATATGCTATATAAACCACTAAGTTGAAGATTTTTTTCTTTCTTTGCTCTGCATTTGCCACGATCGCATCATATAGCTAGATTTTACTTTATGCCCCCTAAAATTTTCCAATAATGGCTGCAAGAGGGAGATACAGACGAGTCTCGGACGTTGATCGAAATCGTCTTATCGGTGCCTTTGAGGCTGACGACGCGGACTACTTAGATGTAGCAAATAGACTAGACATCAACCACTCATGTCTTGGTGGACAGTTCATTGACGGATAGACAATTGAACTGATAACATGATAGAGAAGTCATTAACAAAAACAAAATAACCTCAATTCTTCAAAATCTTTATTTGGAAAAATTTCTAAGTAACCTCAATCCTGCAAATTCATCTGATGCATCAACTTCCAAGTGACCTCATTCCTGTAAAAACCTTCAATTTGCAAAGAGGATTTTAGAGGATTTGGGATAGTTAGGGTTAAAATAAATTTAAGAGCCAATACATAAATGATCAATTAGTCCCACGATACATTGATTTATTAACGACTTAATCCAAGTTGTATCGTGAATTATATAGCCATATATACTTTATTGAAATTGAATGCAGAATATGCGAATTTAAATTATAACAAATGAAAATGAATATTAAATTCAGGCCGTGACACAATGATAAATCGATTTGCTGCAAAATAGATTGCACACTCTTAATAATCGGCCACGCATACGTCAAACCGAAGGCCAATCACGTGTTTGTAAGCGTTTAAATGAAACGCTAAGCACATTCATTTATTTGAATTAAACAAAATAAAATTGAATGCTCGTTTTTGCAAAAATGAAACTCGGACATATACGTCGTTCTAAAATTTAGCGCGAAATTGAATACATATTTTACAAATGAATGTGCACATTTTGCGATATCTTCCGGGAAAACCTATAGTATGAACGTTCACATTCCTATTTTCTATTTAACAATTGATAATTCTTTTACCATAAATGTGCATTCAGTGCAAAAAGAACCAGCGTACGATTTCCCGAATGTGCACTGAATTTAGTATACTGATAATTCATTTCAGCGCAAATTCAAGTGCACATTCACAATCCTTATTTGTTCCCTCTAGTTTATCAACAATCGATTTCGCAGCCGACTTTCTGCGCATTTTGTTTTAAATGTATGTTGTCTAGTATTGAACTTCATTTATGTGTCACCAAAGTAACATATGGGAAACTGAATCAGCGACCAATTTTATGTAGAGATCTGCTAAGCACAACCATTTGCTTAGCACAGTAAAATCAGGTTACTAGCCAAAACTTCATGTACTTTTTATGCTAAGCAAAAACCAGCTGAATCAGTCACTACCAATATAAATATCACCTGAAAGTTTGGTTCGTAACCCTTTTTTTTAAGGAAGAATTTTCCGTTAAGCAATATCTTTTGTGGTTAGCAGATCCGTGAAATTGGCCCCACGTGGTCTATTCTTTTCTAAACATTGGAGAGGTGACACCTGCGAAACGCACTGCATGCATAGTACAACCATTCTCAAACATACATCTCCGATGTCTGGAAAATGAGAGAGAAACGACAATAAAATACAAATCATAAATACATGAGACAGTGTCCAATTGGTCGACTATTTTGGAGACTATTCCCGTATTGTAAAACGGCCCAGCCAGTTTTAAACGCTTTTTAGGTGTCACATTAACTCCTATGAGGTCTGGTCCAGGACCAAGCCTCCCACAGCATGCGCACTACAACCAAATTGAACGCAGAATAAGCTAATTTAAATTATAAAAAATGAAAAAAAGTGTTTAATTCAGTATTCAATCGATTTGCTGCGTAATAGATTTCACATTCTTAACAATCGGCCACCTATGCGTCAAACCCAAAGCCTAATCACTTAAAGCCATAATCGTAGAAATGAAACGTTATGCACATTCATTTATTTAAAAGAAACAAAGTGAAATCGAATGCTCGTTTTTGCAAAAAATGAAAGCCAGGTGTACGTTGTTATCAAAATCAGCGCTAAATTGAATGCATCTTTTACAAATGAATGTGCACATTTTCGTCCGGAAAAACCTATAATATTTGTATTTGTTATTATTTTGTTAGTGCTAATTACTAAATACTGCTACTCTTGTGAGCTTGCCACTCCCCCAAACTAAGCGGGTTTGTAAATAGTACGTAATGTGCCAATATCACCGCCGTCTGTCATTACAATGTGCAATTATTATTATTATTATTTTGTGTGTGCTTTTTAGGCATTTGTTCCTTTAAGCCTTATAGACTACTTAAACATTACACAATTATATCTACGAAAACAACTTAAAACATGTCCGTATTATTAAAAGAAACATAACCGTTCATGTTAAAAAATGTAACCAAATTTGTCACCAAGGTTTACCACGCCCACTTGAGGTCAACATGTAAATTGCGTCAAAGTAACGCTAACACGTGGCCTCAATCATTAAAACGTTATACATGCATTTAAAGGTAGAATACACCATTTGCAGATATCAAACAAATTACTATCGAATTATGAGTATATATCTTACACATTTAAAAGTAAATAATGATTGTAGGCATCCAGCAAAAGGATTGCGCTAGATATCGTGTAATTGTTCCGAAAATTGAATATTTTAAAAACAAAAAACGCCGGACGGCGATCGCAAAAAATACAAAAACAATATAAGAACCACTGTCTGACGCCGATTAAAAACGAACGCCGTTTTCTTGCTTTTCTCAGCTTCCATGACTGTAAAACTTCTGACTGGCAGTTAAACAATATATACTATAAAAACAACCCCCCAAATCCACTCATTCATGATAATTCAATGCAATTACCAATGATGTATCCTACCTTTAACATCATACAAATTAATGTTGTCATGCAGAAAACACCATACAACATTCTCACAACGTTTACAACAATACCAAGGATTGAATAGAGCATCAAAATACAACTCGATTCGGATGTAATATTATTTTAGCAATACATTGTGAACAAAATCATTGAATAACTTGTTATTAAAAAGCATTTACAACATAGTTCCTTGGACTCAAACATTTAGGAAGTTTTAACCAGTTAAAACCACAGGCCTTGTTAACATACACTAGCTTTTTTTTTATACATTGGCATGCAGTGTATTGTTTGGCTATTTTATAAAAATGTTTTAAGCATTAATTTTCAAAAATTCCTGTAAAATGTTATCAAAATGCTGTCTTTCACCGGCATAATTAGGAGTCATTCAAACATTGTACATTATTAAAAAGTTATACAAAAAATGTTTTTAATTGCGATATATCGTTTTGATAACAACATTTACGCTATTTAAAGTTGTTTGATTGTTACTTTTCAAAAATGTTATTACAACGACGTCTTTCATCAGCACAGTTAGGTGTCATTTAAACATTTGTACAACATATTAAAAATGTTATACAAAAACATGTAAAAAATGTCCATGAAGTTAAACGTTTCGATAACATTATTCTACGCTTTAAAAAAAAATGTTTTGATTATTACTTTTCATTTAAAAAAATTATATATATTAAAATGATGTCTTTAACCAGCACAGTTAGGTGTCATTTAAACATTTTGTACATTATTAAAATGTTATACAAAAAATGTTTCAAATTATATTATTTTCACAATGTTTTGACTATAACTTTTCAAAATTCTATGTGTTTGCTGGGTATTGTCTATAACGGTCTATGAAATTCGTACAGAACAGAGGTTCGATTCACCGATTGTGTCCTTTCATTTGATTTGGACGAATATTGCGATATCGCAGAACCCATCTGCCTCCTAAATAGGTTATAACAGGAACTTTTTCCGAAGTGGGTCGAAATAATTTTCACAGAAAGAGAGACTAAGGTGTTATGTTTTGTTGTTGCTGTTTTCGAGACAAAGCCTGCTGGCAGAGCTATTTCTGTAATTGTTTTAAAATTACAATTTCTGGCCCTATCGGTGTTGGCTACAACTTAGACAACCCTGCTTTATAGGTACAGGTATACGCAATTTACAAATTTTGTAGACAAAATAGGAGTAACATCTTGTGCAAACTGTATAGGTTAAAACCTTTCCCGGTAAATTTCGGCAGATGAGTAGCCAATTTAATTTTCGTGCGTTCGAATTTTAACCATGTTTCAAATTCAGAATTGGGCCATTCAATTGAGTTTGGAGGCATTCAAATTCCTTTAGCAATGTGTCTAATTTAGCATCGTCGTTCTTTTTTGTGACGCATAATCATTCAACCTAGCAAAGCTGTAGTTCGACTGAAGAGTTTTGCTGATTTATAATTTTGTATTAGAGGTAATCAATTTCGCAACATGAGAATAATGACGACAATGAAATGTGAATAAACAAACTGTTTCGTATCTTCACTCAGTCAAACTTTGAAATTTTCTGTATTCATTTATGTTTCCCGTAGATTTTATATGGAACATAATGTTTGTTTGTGTGTGTTTTGTTTGTTTGTTTATTTGTTTGTTTCATGTGTTCATTTCTCTAACATACTAAAAATATATCTTAATTGTTGGTTCATTAAATGCGATTTGTGCAATTAGGTACTTTTTTTACACTCATTTACTGTGGCTGACCGCATGGGCACGACAGTACCTAAAAAGACACTTATTTCTTATTTGTTAAGTACATTACTGGCGCCCGTGCTGACAGTAAAGTACTTTTAAACTCCGCTTTAGGGAAGGTCTATGGGCTTATTTATAGGCCTGCTGGCCAGCAACCTTTACTGCATCCATTTTGATGGCGATTTTCTCTGCGTTGTCCGTGATCCAGCGAGTTAGTTGCAAAACCTCCCATGTCTTATCTTCCTTGTGGGCTGTTGTTATGGTTACTGTGTCCGGGATGTTGCCACTTTCATCGCACTGCTTAAGAAACTCCACCATTGCAAGAAACTGGTAGTTCTCCTCATCTGTGCACGGCTGGGCCTGTGGGAAAAATACACAGTCACTTCACCGTAAACAAACTTTCTATTTACACCTAATATTTGTTTGTTATTAATATTTAATAATTTAAAAAACAACCACACATTTCTCTAAATTATGAGGTAAATTACATTTAGGTAGATTACACCATTTGGAGATATCGAATTTGTTACTACCGCATTATTAAGAAATATCTTCATGTTTTGAAAGTAAATAACGATTCTAGGCATCCAGCAAAATGATTGAACTAAATATCACGATCGCCAGATGGCGATCGCGAAAAATTCCAAAGAAAAACAAGAACAACTGCCAGACACCGGTTGAAAACGAACGTCATTTTTCTCGGCATTCATGATTGTAAAAATTCGGACAGGTCAGTTAAACGATATTTACTATGAAATACAACCACCTGATATTTAAAGCAATTACCAATTGTGTATCATATCTTTTTAAAAAAGGGGGGTCCGATCCCTCCGTCTCATATTTGGCTCCAAGTGTATAGATCAAATTAATGGTCCTTGGTTGGAATCACTTCTAGTGCCCATTTTTTTTAGTCAAATTTATCTTTGGAACAATTTTAATTAAAGGAAAAAGACACCGTGAACATTAAGTACAGACTGTGCAATAAGTACTTTGTATAGTCTACTTTCAAGAGCGGAAACGGCAAAACAAACAAAGAAAGCCTTCCCAACCAAGTATAATCAATGACCATAATGCGCATGCGTCGGTTAGTAAGGAAATGGTTCTTGATCTCAACTTTCCTTAAAAACAACTCTAGATTTATGAATGAGAGGAAAAAGGTGACATCAAAAATATCGATCAAAAATAGAAATTAGAAAAGAAAATTCACTCTTGGGCAAAATAAAATGAAAGCGTAGATTGTCAGGGATTGGAAACCGCGCCGCAACGAATTACAGCATGCGCAGCACGACGCATTTATACCTGTGGCCGCTATCTGGCTGCTTTTCCACGGGCGTCACGCGATATATACCCAACGCCTTAATGTTATACACAGGGGACTGAGCACTCGTACCTTCAAGACTATGTCCATCAGTCTTTTGTCAACTCTTATCTTGCCGAGACTTCTTTCCAGCCGCTTCTTGACTGTCCCCTTCCAGTGGCCGGGTTCGTTTTGCTGGAGGCTGTCGTCATCAGGATACATGTCAAGAAAGGGGAAAGGAGGCGGCACTTCCTCTGGTAGGGATACATTCTGGGCTCGTCGAGATACCTTCGGCGATTTCGATTTGTTTAGGTTTGTTGTAGCTCCATACTGAAATATAAACACATTTTTGCTGAGTAGGAAGTAACATTCCTTTATTTTCTCGTGGCCCACATTTACTTAACAATTAAAGCTATTACTATTTTCAGCCTGGCTATAGGCCTGCCTGGCCTAGCAGGTTATAGGGTACCCCTACAAAAATAAATCTAGTTACGCACTGTATCCACACCGTATACACTGGCAAGTATTAAAGCAAGTACACAGGCGGTGAACAGCGACGAATGAGCGCAAAAGCTCTAATCCAATCCAAGTTTTTGTGTTTGGTGAAAACTAAAAGTTCTTTCGTAAAACATTCCCTACCTCAATCTTATACTTAGCTATTAAGACTGAATTCAGTAGTTCGATGGCCTCTTTGCATGTGTCTCTGCACTTCGTCCGAACCTCCTTAGAGGGAGAGTCAGTCTCCAACACCGCATCTTCAACTGCTTGGTGGCACTGACGGAGTTTTAGAGTCAGGGCGCAAGCTCCATTGGTCAGGTGCGACTCAAGCTTATCATCATTTGAATCACGTGGTGAAGATAGCCTTCTACTGCGACGAATCAACGCTACCATCTGTGACATTGAAGCAAATAACCAATGTTAAGACAACAGGCCTTATACATTTCTGGAAAATGTGTTTTATTTACATTTTTGTTGTCAGTCCAGACAACAGTGTCTGTCTTTGAGATTGTAGTTCCTAATAGGAGTTAATGTTTAGTTTAGTTATCATGGCGTCAAGTTTACCTGGAGCAATTTCCAAGTACTTCCAATCCGGATGACGAAGTCTTCGTTGCTTGACAGCACTTGGAGCAGCTCGTCAGCTTTCTCGTGCTTGTCAAGTCTGATTTCATCTTTAAGTTGCTCCACCTTTGCCCGCAGATCTTTGGCCTCCTTCATAGTGCTGAAGAAAAAGTTGCAGATCTCCTCGACTTTATCCGTGCACTGACGTGCCAAATTGACCGGGTCCTCGGATGTTTCAAGTATGCCACCCAAATCACTGTCGCTGTGTTTCATCTTGTTAACCAGAGTCCAAAAGGTTTTCAAGAAGCCATTTTGGGGACTGCAACCTGGTTGTGTCTGAAATGCGAATTGTATCAAGTTTTTGGCAATTTACCACGCGGAGAGAACCAAAGTTACAATTAGGTCTACAATAGTCCTATTATATGTATTTATGACATTATACGCACTGTTTACCACAGTGCATGATGGGAGGAAGTGGGGTTGACCGCCTCGGCTTTTATACACATTTTACCATACAGGCGGCACTAGCACTTTCCGCGCTCATTTTTTGACTTTGTGCACTGGTTCCCGAAGAAATAATCTTTTCCTGTCGTCTGATGTGAAGTCTGTTACGAATTACAGGGTTGAAAATGCAGGACACTGTCTTTCGGTCGAAAAGTACGTAAAAGTATAGCGAGCGTTGAGCGTCCCCCCCTCCCTCCACCACTAAAAACAACGTCATGCAGTAAATATGGGGGTGACGTCATCAATACATGTGGCTCTTAAGGGGGCGGACATTGTAGGCTACAATAATAAAATTTGGTCACCCCAGTCCAACCTCCATCTACATCCATTTTCAGCAAACCCGTTCTTAGCATCGATCGTTTGTATATTCATAGATGTTGGCCCTTCACCGACGTAATTACCCTGTTTGGGCCTTATTCACGAATAAGCCATTTTGGTTGTGTTCCCTTAACGTATTTTATAAACTGTGAACCGTGTTGAATGGGATGGTACCAGACTATTTTGCTTTCGATCCTCACTTTCAATAGATTGTTGAAACATTAAATATATGTTTTATCACAATTTTTTTAATTATTCACCAGAGAAGACTGGTATAGGTTTTCCCGGCTATTGCAAAACATTTTTTTCATTCAAGTTCACCATTTCTCACATTCAATTTTATGCTAAGTAAATTAGTCATTTTTTTTTACATTAGTTGTTAGAAATTAGGCCCTCTTAACTTATTTGATTTGTATATTTCAGGTCATTCAAGCCAGTAAGCAGTTTGCAGCAGTTTTAATCTTATTCATGTTATTATAAATTGATTGATATAAGACGAATTCGATCTGTAAATGTCATCTTGTGGCAACATCTTAGAAGATTTGATCTGCAATGACGAATATTCTCAAGCCAATATTTGAATACAGTGACCAAACTTCAAAATTGAATGATACAATTACTGAACTGGTTTAGTAAAAGCGTGTGAAAAGAAATAGGACGAAATAGAATGTAAACAACGGTGAATATAATTAAATATGTTTTAATATTAGCTGAGAAAACCTATACTTGAATTTGAAATTAACTTTAGGTAATTTCTATCCGCAAAATCCCCCCCAGTTGTTTTTTACATCACTTTAAATTTAATATGTCCGACTCGTGAATAAAGGCCATACTCATTGTCTTTATTTCCTCTTGCCCCTCGGGTTGACTGACGTAGTGCTTGATTCTCCTTGTGTACAATTAATCAATTCCTGGTTGGAAGAAAGACAACAATAACGTCCTCTTCAAAATCTGTGTATGTGTTAATTAAAAGACATACCTTCAGAAGATGCGCGTACAGCTCTGGATAATGTTTCTTCACGTCGATCCCGAAGATTTCCATGACGATTTTTTGAAATTTGTCTTCAGTTGTTGCCACATTTTCCTCATCAAGTATCAGAGGAAAATAATGACCTTTCACTTCTTCAATGCAAAGCTCTTCTTTCTGTAACAAATAAAATGATAATTATTATTCTACTGGGAATAAGGACAATTTGAAACGATTTGTTTGGGGAGTTGAAGGTTGTCTATGGCAATTTGATATACAGATTATCACCCACTTTCTATTAGCATTAATAATATAGGACCAGGAACTTGAACCAGTCTACTAAAAGGGATTTTTCGGCTAGTAACCCATCATACAAGCCTTTTCCTGAGAGGTTGCAAGCTAAACAAATATATAAAGTACTGCATTGGTAAAAAAAAAGAGAATAGTAGAAATCCGTTTTCCTTACAGCTGTTACTATCGTTACTATTGTGCAAAAGCTTTATGTGTAATCCCCAAGGTTTGCTCTTTTGTAGGAATTTAAAGTCTCAAACAAATTTACATTTGAAACCAGATCAAATTATGCGGCTGCTGTTGTTTGTATTTGTTATATGTATACATACTGATTACCTACCCTAAACTTGACAACAATATGGTCTAACAGACGACGCAGTTTCTCACAGCAATTAGCGGCGTAGAGTACCAGTCTTTCATTCGAAAACGTTTCCTTCTCTTCCTCTTCTCTTCCATCCAGCTCCAGCTCCCCTTCGTTATTTTTAAACCTGTGTAGGAGTATTTCTCTCTCCATGTTGAAATGCTCACTCCAAGCCTGTCTGAAAAACGGGTTCTGGTGCCAGATGTCCATAACACCACTCTTGATGGCTTGGCAGTTCAACGCCGATGTATCCTTGTCTTTATCGCGGCTGCTGAGACCCTCTCTAAAAGATAGGGGTTTTTCCTCTTGATGTATAAGATTGCTACTGTGTAGCGAGCAACTCACGTCAATTTCTGCGAGAATCTATAATATCGGGAAAAAGAATAGTAAATAACGATATTAACAGAATTGAAGCCAAGGCATTTCATGGTAGATTGAGTTCGAGTTGAGCATTACATGTATGTATATATAAACGTACAAATATAAAAGAAGAAAAAACCAACTACCTACTTGGAGGAATATCCATCTTGGTGTAACTTGCAGGCTATGTTTTTGAATCAGTCTAAGTAACTCCAAGCTGGCAACAAGACTTCCACATCTGACGGCCTCCCTGTAAGACTTGACGCATCGAGACTCTAGTGGTATGGTAGCACGAGTGGGTTCTGGAGAGAGGGTGTCGCGGTCAATTGTCTTGGTGTCCTGTGGCTGTCCCCCGGGGCAAGTGGATACGTACGCCCTCTTGTGCGCCTTTTGGTCAACTGCTATGATATCCTGACTCTGTGCACTTGGCAGACTGGATGTGGATGGCATTTGTTGAGCTCCTTGGTCAACTGCCGTGGTGTCCTGACTCTGTGCCCTTGACAGAGTGGATGTGGATGGCATCTGCTGAGCTCCTTGATCAACTGCCGTGGTGTCCCGACTCTGTGCCCTTGACAGAGTGGGCGTGGATGGCATATGCTGAGCTCCTTGGTCAACTACCGCGGTGTCCTGGCTCTGTGCCCTTGACAGAGTGGACGTGGATGGCATCTGTTGAGCTCCTTGGTCAACTGCCGTGGTGTCCCGACTCTGTGCCCTTGACAGAGTGGATGTGGATGGCATCTGCTGAGCTCCTTGATCAACTGCTGTGGTGTCCCGACTCTGTGCCCTTGACAGAGTGGATGTGGATGGCATCTGTTGAGCTCCTTGGTCAACTGCCGTGGTGTCCTGACTCTGTGCCCTTGACAGAGTGGATGTGGATGGCATCTGCTGAGCTCCTTGATCAACTGCTGTGGTGTCCCGACTCTGTGCCCTTGACAGAGTGGATGTGGATGGCATCTGTTGAGCTCCTTGGTCAACTGCCGTGGTGTCCTGAATCTGTGCCCTTGACAGAGTGGACGTGGATGGTATCTCCTGACCCCGTGGGTTAACCAATTGAAACTCGTTATGTGCGATATATAGGGCAATGTCTGACAATAGCTTCCGACTATCCCTTTGGTTCAGGCCAGCTTCCTTTGAACGCAGAACACTTTGGCGAGCCTTTTCGTATGTCTCTTTTGCTTTTTCGGGTCTGAAATGTTGAGACAAAGCCCTTAGTCCTTCCTGAAGGCCGATCTTCATGTATATCTGTGCCAAGTACCACAGAGCCTTGCAATCAGCCTCAGTATCAATTAGCTCAATTAATACTTTTTCAGCTTCATCAAACCTGAAGTTCTGAAAGTGTAGAATTCCGACTTTAAGGCACGGATTGTTCCGAGGTAGGTCTTCATAGTACTCAACCAGTCGTTTGTAAGCTACCTCTTTCGGCTTCTTTGCAATATTCATCACTTGCCATGTACTGGACTTTTCATCTAGATATTCAAATGAAGCTGTGATGTCCATCACTTTGTGCCACATATCCATTATTGATTTATGTCCTGAAACCGTTGGATTATAATAAAGGTAGTTGGCATATCCAAAGTAAAGATCCAGCTGGTCTTCGGTTGTCCGGTGTTCAGACTGTTGCAATCTTGTTTCGAAGATCTTTTCAGCTTCTTCGTGGTTCCCAAGAGCACTTTGTACGTTGCACAATTTCGTTAATGCAAAATTGTGCCCTTTGTTAAGTTCCAGGCATTTAAGAAGCTCTTCAAGGGCTTGTTTGTTCCAGTTGTCCTTTTTCTCCTTAACTACTTTGTCTCTTATAGAGCATTCGATGTACCACAGCGCCAACTGAAAGTGACTTTCGTGACAGTCTGGACTGTGTTCAATTCCCTCTTTCAATATTCGTATGGCCTCTTCAAACTCTCTTGTACGTTTCAAACATCGTGTCCAATTTCTCAATACCTCTTGAACTCCGGGTGCCTTTTGGTAAGCTTCTTTCAAATAGCGACTTGCTTGTTTGCTTTCCTTTTTTCCTCGTCGACTCAGGTTTAATCCAAGCGATGACTTGGCCAGCTGGTATTCATCTTTGATTCTAATCATTCTTTCCCAGTACTCTTTTTCACAGTCCATGAGCCTTTGACCTTCTCTGTCCATATCTTTGAATAGAGAGCTGTCGGCTCTTCTGTATCGTGCCATTCGGCCAGTCATCAGCCCAGCCCCATAGATAAAGCACACGTTTTTCGGGAAGTTCTTCAGCGCTACCTCGAAAAGTTGCAGAGCAGTTTCCATAACAGTAACACGGGGCCCTAGACGTGTAATGGCGGTTGCATGCACTGCGTCGATCACAGAGTGGTCTTTATCGTCTATCCCCAAACTATCCAATTCCTTGAGTAGATCTGCCACCTTTTGCGCATTATGACATTTGTGTTCGATCCACATGCGATTCAGAAGTGCTACAACTTTGTAGCCTTTACGTAGTTGCGCATCCGTTCGCTCTATGCATTCGTCAGCTTTGTCGAGGAATTCTCTCGCCTTACGGACATCCCAACGTTTTCGGTTATCCCATACCTCCAGGTAGGCTCTGAACAAAAGGCTTTCTATCCTCAACAAATTTGGTGTCTCTTCCAAGTCGTGATCTATGTTACGTATAATTCGCTCGTAATCGGTAGTAACTCCAAACTGCGGATCCCAAGTGAAGTGACAAAGACGTCTTTCTTCCCAGGGCAGTTTTATCTGGCTCACTTCATTTTTCCCCAAGTCATTTCTGTAAGTTTATAAGAATAAACATTTTCAGTAATATTTGTGTGTGTGTGTTTCCTTTGTTTCTTTTATATAGTGTTTGTTTCTAGATGTTAACTTTTAGTACAATAAATAAGTTGTGGGGAATAAGTTAAGCTACAATGTAAAGCATTTTAATCTTAGTTAAAAGCGCTACACTGATAAGCACCTTTTAGCACCTTAAGTTATTTTCGTCGGTAATGTTATTTTCAAGGCCCTCTCGGCCTGAACCTAATTCACGGGGAAAAAAACACGGATATTCTATAAGTGTGCTTTAGTGTGTAAGTAACATGACAAGGGGTGATAAAATGGTATAAAATGACATTAATTGGTGTTAATCAGCAAAAATGTAATGAGTCCCCTCGTAAACCTGTCCAAACACTGACAAAATGGTGGCGCTGTTCGTGACGTAAATTTGGAAACCCGAAAAAATAGATAGCACGGCTAGGCGGTAAATGTAAATGTACAGGTACATGTACATGTATAATCCACACGTACTGGCCCTCGTGTCATCATACGCCATTCTCAGTGCGTGATGAAGGCGATTTATACCCTTTTTCTTTCTCGTTTTTCGAAAGTTTTTCTGATTAGGCCTACCCAAGAAAATTGTTGGCACAGCAGTTGGTTTTAACAAACTATAGGTTTTCCCGGACGATATCGCAAAATGTGCACATAAATTTGTAACTGGTGCATTCGTTTTCGTGCGAAATATAGGTTTTCCCGGACGATATCGCGAAATGTGCACATAAGTTTGTAACTGGTGCATTCGTTTTCGTGCGAAATATAGGTTTTCCCGGACGATATCGCAAAATGTGCACATCAATTTGTAACTGGTGCATTCGTTTTCGTGCGAAAAAGTATGAACGTTCACATTCCCGTTTTCTATTTAACAATTGATAATTCGTTTTTGCATAATGGTGCATCCAGTCGTAAGAAATCATCACACGATTTCCCGAATGTGCGCTGAATTTAGTATACTGATAATTTATTTTAGCGCGAATTTGAATGCACACCCGCAATCATGTATTCATTTTAATTTATCAACAATCAATTTCGCTAAATGTGCAGCCGATTTTATACGCATTTGTATGCCTGGTCAAGCATTGGAATTCATTTATGTGTTATCAAAAGTAATATATGGGGAATTAAACCAGGTGGTCTCGTCTTTGAAACTACCAAATAAATGCTATATAAACCCCTAAGTTGAAGAAAATCATTCTTTCTTTGCTCTGCATTTGCCACGACCGCATCATATAGCTAGATTTTACTTTATGCCCCCTAAAATTTTCCAATAATGGCTGCAAGAGGGAGATACAGACGAGTCTCGGACGTTGATCGAAATCGTCTTATCGATGTCTTTGAAGCTGACGACGCGGACTACTTAGATGTAGCAAATAGACTGGACATCAACCATTCAACGGCCAGATCAATCGTTGGCATATATCTCCGAGATGGTCGTCGTAACAGGCTGCCGAAAGGAGGACCAATAAACCGGAAGGTTGACGACGACATGAGAGATGCCCTTCAACGATATCTAAATGATAACCCCCTGATGACTTTGGTTCAACTCAATGCTAAATTGCGAGCTGATCTTCCTAATAAGCCTTTTGTGACAACTAGCACCATAGCTGTCACAGCTGAATTTGAGCAGGTGCATATTTCTTTAATTATTCAGGGATTTATTGGTGGGACCATGATTGTTATGTTAAGGTATATTTAATCTTATTTTGTTAAGTAGGTATTTGTGGTTTAGCTGGCTGGAATGCAGTTGGCGTGCTTGAGGGATTTCAGGTATGCTGTGAAATTAGTTGGAGTTGTATAAAAGGTGGGAATAACAGTAGAGCGAGGTCAGTTGTTACTAGAAGCTGGTATGAAAGTGAACAGTGGTTTTGAGTGCTGCTGGCGGAGCCATTTCCTGGCAGCTTGTGCTATCCCTTGACCCATCGGCACAGGAAAATTGAAGTCCTGTGAGGTTTCTCGGGTGTGGCTCGGACAAGCAGGTCGGCGTGGCAATTACAATCGTAAGTGATGTTTTCTTGTTAATTTATCTTGTTTATTTATGTGGAAGATTGTTTGATTTAACTTTGCCCACTTAAAATATTTCAGTTTGGTTGCTTTTGTAGCACCGAATTGATTAATTATTTTATTTATATAGATGGTCCCTATGTCATGTTATGAGGCCACTTGAGCTGATGTTTGCGGGCAGTAATGGTGTTCTGGATCCTAGTCGAGTGATTGGACCTTGAGGATTGGATGCCGTATAGCAGATGCCTGCCCACTGAGTAATCACTGGACCTTGAGGATTGGATGTCGTATATCAAATGCCTGCAACCAGAAACCAGTATTTCGGACGCCGTGCCTGATATCGTCCAATATTCTCATTCTCGGCTTGTGCGACGGGCGTCGCATCCTGTCTAACCAGCAGAACTAGCAACATTCTGTATTTTATTAAATGTTATTGTATTATTGATGTATTTATTCACCGCACCTGTATTTTGGATGTACCGAATCCACTTGTATTTTTGAATGTACCGCATTCGGTTGTATTTTGGATTTACCGAAATCACCTGTAATTTAGATGTATTGAATTTACAGTTAATGTTCTTAATGTATGGAGATACTGTGCAAACCAAAGCATTCGTTAGCCTACATGTAGGCCTATGTGTATATATACAGTGGACTGAAATGGTCATCAGATAGGTAGAATCAGGAATTATAAAATTGCGTACTAATTGAATTGCCTCGAAATATATTTTTGATACGCTTTTAGGCTTTTAAAGTAACTGGAGATAATTCTAGACTGTAAAAACAGACAAATGATGTAACCATAATCGAGATAATAAATTGATTTAATTGATAAATTATTTAATTCATAAATGTTAGAAACAATATAAGTTGTATTTATTGCAAGTATCCCGGAAGATGTGACAATTTGGTGGAAGATCCGGGTACTGTATCTTGCATTATATCGTTTTGCTTATATACTGTATTTGTATGGACCTTTATAGTCATATTTATTTGGAAAGTGTTGTCAGTCTTTGTTAATGTATTTAGGCGGCTGTGCTTGTCCGAACCACACCAGGAAACTCAACGTGCAGCTCGAGCAGTTAACTTTTGCAGAATGGATGTGGGACGGCTCACAAAAGTGGGTAAGAAGGAGTTGGAATTGAGTGGTGATGAATTGAGAGTTTGTTAGAGAGGAACAGGAAAGAATGATGATAGAAAGAAAGGAAAGGGATAATGTAGATAGGGAGGCCCGTAGAGAAAAACTGGAACTTGCTCGTCAACAGAAAGAGGCTTATGCCTTGCAGATTCAGTTACAGACCATGATTAATGTAAAAGCTGAATCTGATAGCACCTCCACTAAATCTAAAACGGGGGCACCTAAACTTCCCCATTTTGAGGATGAGAAAGATGATCTAGATGCATATCTCAAAAGATTTGAACGTTATGCCACTGCGCAAAAATGGCCGAAGATAAATTGGGCTGTGAATCTTAGTGCCTTATTGAAAGGCAAGGCTTTAGAAGTTTATCTTAGGATGTCTGACGACGAAGCAGACAATTATGTCACGTTAAAAGATAACTTGCTCAAACGATTCAACCTCACAGAGGATGGATTCCGGAAAAGGTTTAGAACTGCTCGACCGGATAAATTTGAGAACCCCACAACAGTTTGTAGTTAGATTAGATAATTATCTTTGCAGGTGGACCGAGCTAGCCAAAATCGATCAAACCTTTGAGGATTTAAAAGATTTGCTGTTACGGGAACAATTCATAAATGGTTGTAATCTTGATTTATCGGTATTTCTGAAGGAACGACAGCCGAAGAGTATTACAGCCATGGCCGAGATAGCTGATCATTATGTAGAGGCAAGGGGCAGTGTATTTGGTCTTGAAAAACCTGGAAGTTTTTTCCCGCAGGCTAAAGTGAATCGGTTTCGAGATCAACATCCTCAGGTTCAAAGAGGTAGCAACACTGACAAACTGGTTAGTAAAGATAAGATGCCCAATACTGGATTTAAACCTGTTCAAATGGGTAAACCATCTGTTACTAACCGAGAGTTGAGAACTTGTTTTATTTGCCATAAGACAGGTCATATTGCTCCAAACTGTTGGAAGAACCCGCAGCGTGATGCCACCAGAATAGCAGGTCTGATGACCAGAGATGACCCTGATCGACGAATATCGAGTGGGACTCGAAACTACCAGCAGTCGTTTCAAGACTACGAATGTACTACATCGGAGCAGCCCATAGCATTCGAAGCTGAGAGAGTTGCTTGTATGTATATAGTTGATAAAAAGAATATGGATAAATGCTGTGCTCATGATGGTGTAGTACCCTTACAATGTGGTCATCACTTACCTTTAATGAGTGCTGCTTGCAGAGTAGAAGATCTTAAGGGTATGCCCGTTACACGGGGTAGACTGGGTCATCGGAGTGTTTCAGTATTTAGAGATACAGGCTGCTCAGGGGTGGTTGTCCGCCGAAATCTTGTTTCGGATAATCAGCTCACGGGGCAATGTAAATATTGTGTTCTTGTCGATGGCACTATTCAACAATTACCAGTTGCCATTGTAGATATTCATTCACCATACTTTACAGGGTCGGTTGAAGCTTTGTGTATGGCCAGTCCCATTTATGACATCATAATAGGGAATATTTCAGATGCTCGTGCTCCAGATAAACCTGACCCACATTGGAAGCAGAACACCGTGCCAATTCAACCATCTGAGGGTAAGATACTGGACAGCGTTGAGGTTCAAGCCGTGCAAACCAGAGCACAGAAGATAGCTTCGGAAAAGCCGCTATCTGCGCTGAAGGTTCCAAGTGCACTACCAGACGTTACCATCGATGAATTACGCCAGGCTCAACGAAGTGACGATACCTTGCGCCGTGTAAGAGAATTGCTGGATGCGGGTGAGCCAACTAATAAGGCAGGGGGAAGAGTATCCCAATTCATTCGAATGAATGGGTTAATACATCGGCAATACTCTAATCCGCGTATAAAAGGCGGGGATACGATTACTCAGTTAGTGGTTCCAAAACCTCACCGCTCATTTGTACTAAAGTTAGCTCATGAATCTCTTTTGGGCGGTCATTTTAGTACTAGGAAGACAGAGGAAAAGATTTTGTCCAATTTCTTTTGGCCTGGTGTGCAAGCTGACTGTCGGCGTTACTGCCAATCTTGCGATATTTGTCAGCGCACTATTTCTAAAGGTAAAACCATAAGAGCTCCTTTAGGTCAAATACCATTGATAGATGAGCCTTTCCGACGCATCGCAGTAGACATTGTTGGCCCGATCTTTCCTATAACGGATCGTGGTAACCGGTACATTCTTACTATGGTAGATTATGCTACTCGATATCCAGAAGCTATACCCCTGAAAAGTATAGAGACCCATAGAGTTGCAGAGGCTTTAGTTGACATTTTTACTAGAGTAGGACTTCCAAAAGAGATATTAACAGATCAAGGAAGTCAATTTACTTCTGGGGTTATGAAAGAAATTAGTCGGCTTCTTTCCATCAGACAACTTGTGACAACCCCTTACCACCCGTCTTGTAACGGCTTGGTAGAGAGGTTCAATGGCAGTCTAAAACAGATGCTAAAACGTCTGTGTGCCGAAAAGCCCAAGGACTGGGATAGGTATGTAGGACCTCTCCTATTTGCTTATAGAGAGAGACCCCACATTCAAGTTTAGGATTTGCACCATTCGAATTATTGTATGGTAGAACAGTCAGAGGGCCAATGAATATACTTAAGGAACTCTGGACAGGAGAGGTCACAAATTCAGAAGTCAAGTCAACATATCAATACGTAGTTGACTTGCGGTCTCGAATAGAAGAAACATGCAAACTTGCTAGTGAAGAGCTTCAGAAATCTTCTCAAAGATATAAGAAGTACTACGATAGGAAATCCAAGAAACGACAATTCAAGGAAGGAGATAAAGTATTACTTTTACTCCCAACAGATCGCAACAAGTTACTTATGCATTGGAAAGGACCATTTGTGGTTTTACAACGGACAGGTATTTTCGATTATAAAATCGATCTGAATGGTAAACCCAAGACCTTCCATATCAACCTTCTTAAAGGATATTTAGAAAGGTCACCCCTATCTGATGAAGTTAAGTCTTGTTTTCTTAGTCAGGTAGATCGCATCTTCGAGGTAGTAGCAACAGCAGTCGTTGACCCCATGGACGAAGATTCTCTAGAAACAGCTGTGGCACCAATCAATGATCCTTTACAGCCACCCGAGTTGTCAGCTCATGAGTCAGTTAGGGATGTCAAGGTCGACGATAACTTGTCTCAAGATCAAGCTCAACAGGCGAGACAGTTGTTAATGAAGTATGAGATGGTATTAACAGATGTACCAGGTCGATGCAATCTTGCTGAACACAATATTAGACTTACGTCTTCTGATCCGGTGCGCTGCAAACCGTATCCAATACCTCATGCTCTTAGAGATACTATCAGACAAGAAACTAAAAGCATGCTTGATATGGGTGTTATTGAACGATCCAATTCACCTTATGCGTCTCCTGTAGTCTTGGTCAGAAAAAAAGATGGATCACCAAGATTCTGTATTGATTTCAGAAGACTCAATTGTTTGACCATATTTGATGCTGAACCACTCCCAGATATAGAAGAGTTGTTTTGCAAATTATCTTCCGACATGTACTTTTCCAAGTTAGATCTCAGCAAGGGGTACTGGCAAATCCCTTTGGGAGAAGATGCCAAAGAGAAAACGGCCTTTGTGTGCCCAGATGGCTTATTTCAATTTATTGTAATGCCGTTTGGCTTGGTAAACGCTCCTGCGGCATTTAGTCGTATGATGAGAGTTCTCCTTCGTAACATGGATTGTGTTATTAATTTTCTTGATGATATTTTGGTACATACAGTAACCTGGGATGAACACCTGGTGGTACTAGAAGCGTTACTGAATAGGCTACAACAAGCTGGACTTACCGCAAGACCAACAAAGTGCGTTGTCGGATCCAAGAAACTTGAGTACCTGTGACATGTAGTGGGACAGGGTTTGCTGGCACCAGTGGCAGATAAAGTTTCAAAAATTCAAAATGCACCAAAACCCACTACAAAAAAACAACTCAGATCTTTTCTTGGCCTGACAGGCTATTACCGGCGTTTTATTCCAAATTACGCCGCCATTGCCGTTCCATTAACTGACAAAACTAGAAAAGCTGAACCAAATCGCATCATTTGGGAGAATAGTCAGGAATCCGCCTTTCAAACTCTCAAATCTAGACTCGTAACCACACCTGTCCTCCACCTACCCGATCCAACAAGACCGTTTATCCTTCAAACGGATGCTTCTAATGTTGGGTTAGGGGCAGTATTGTTACAGGAACATGGTGAGGATAAGTTTCCAGTTGCCTACGCATCCCGTAAACTTCTTCAGCGGGAACAGGCCTACTCTACCATTGAAAAGGAATGCCTGGCAATTCTTTGGTCAGTAAATAAGTTTCAAACTTACCTTTGTGGACAAGAATTTGTTCTCCAAACAGATCATGAACCATTGACTTACCTCAATCACGCTAAAATATCCAATACACGTATCATGCGTTGGGCATTGCAGTTGCAGCCTTACCGATTTCGACTTCAAAGCATCAAGGGGAGTGAAAATGTAGGTGCCGACTATCTCAGTCGTAATACTGAATAAGTTCTGCATATTGATTTACCAGTAACAAGAAGTTAAGTTTACTTCGAATGTTGTTTTTCCAGAACAGAATTGTTCTATATATTTTTTATTCTTATTTGCTTTAACAAAAAAATTTTTTTTTCGATTTAGAACGGAACAGCTCAATTTTCTTTTCCTTATTTCTATGATTGGAGATTTTGTTTTCCAATCCAGAGCGGAATTGCTCTAATTTCTATTACGTTCGTGATTAAGTGATAAGATGCCTTCAGCGCCTGTCTAATGGATACAGGCACTTTATACATATGTATTATGTTGTTGTTAAACTGTTATTGCTTGGATTTAGCATGTAGATTTGTTTTGTGGCAGATTAAAAAAAACAAAAAACAAAAAAAAACAAAAAAAAAAAAACAAATTTTTTAAAAACAAAACAAAACAAAAATCCTAAAACAACAAACGGAAAAAAAAAAAATATATATATAATATTTTTTTTTTATTTCCAAGGGGGAGGAAATTGTCACAGCTGAATTTGAGCAGGTGCATATTTCTTTAATTATTCAGGGATTTATTGGTGGGACCATGATTGTTATGTTAAGGTATATTTAATCTTATTTTGTTAAGTAGGTATTTGTGGTTTAGCTGGCTGGAATGCAGTTGGCGTGCTTGAGGGATTTCAGGTATGCTGTGAAATTAGTTGGAGTTGTATAAAAGGTGGGAATAACAGTAGAGCGAGGTCAGTTGTTACTAGAAGCTGGTATGAAAGTGAACAGTGGTTTTGAGTGCTGCTGGCGGAGCCAGGCAGCTTGTGCTATCCCTTGACCCATCGGCACAGGAAAATTGAAGTCCTGTGAGGTTTCTCGGGTGTGGCTCGGACAAGCAGGTCGGCGTGGCAATTACAATCGTAAGTGATGTTTTCTTGTTAATTTATCTTGTTTATTTATGTGGAAGATTGTTTGATTTAACTTTGCCTATTTAAAATATTTCAGTTTGGTTGCTTTTGTAGCACCGAATTGATTAATTATTTTATTTATATAGATGGTCCCTATGTCATGTTATGAGGCCACTTGAGCTGATGTTTGCGGGCAGTAATGGTGTTCTGGATCCTAGTCGAGTGATTGGACCTTGAGGATTGGATGCCGTATAGCAGATGCCTGCCCACTGAGTAATCACTGGACCTTGAGGATTGGATGCCGTATATATAGCAGATGCCTGCCCACTGAGTAATCACTGGACCTTGAGGGTTGGATGCTGTATATCAAATGCCTGCAACCAGAAACCAGTATTTCGGACGCTGTGCCTGATATCGTCCAATATTCTCATTCTCGGCTTGTGCGACGGGCGTCGCATCCTGTCTAACCAGCAGAACTAGCAACATTCTGTATTTTATTAAATGTTATTGTATTATTGATGTATTTATTCACCGCAATTGTATTTTGGATGTACCGAATCCACTTGTATTTTTGAATGTACCGCATTCGGTTGTATTTTGGATTTACCGAAATCACCTGTAATTTAGATGTATTGAATTTACAGTTAATGTTCTTAATGTATGGAGATACTGTGCAAACCAAAGCATTCGTTAGCCTACATGTAGGCCTATGTGTATATATACAGTGGACTGAAATGGTCATCAGATAGGTAGAATCAGGAATTATAAAATTGCGTACTAATTGAATTGCCTCGAAATATATTTTTGATACGCTTTTAGGCTTTTAAAGTAACTGGAGATAATTCTAGACTGTAAAAACAGACAAATGATGTAACCATAATCGAGATAATAAATTGATTTAATTGATAAATTATTTAATTCATAAATGTTAGAAACAATATAAGTTGTATTTATTGCAAGTATCCCGGAAGAACTCTAGATGGCATGCTTGTAACTCTTCTTAAACTAGCTGAAGATGTTCCAGAACAGAGGAATTCGCCACGAGTCATAGATGCACGAGTTGTCTTTGCAAACTGGTTTCTCCGGCATGGTGTCCTTGGACACACTGTGTAGATTGATGAGACTGGCTACAACATTTGGACCCGTCGGTCTTATGGTCGCGCTGCTCGGGAGTACCAGCGAGACGTGTCGTCCATGGCCAGAGAGGCAGGCGAGTCAATATGACGTTTGCAATTTCTGGTGAGGTTTGACTTGTGGCTCACAGAATAGCATCAGAGACCGTGACGAGAGCGACTTTTGAGGAGTTCTTAGCGACAACTGTTCAAGAATGTCGTATGCTCTTCCCCCCAGGTGAACGCATATATCTGATATGACAACGCTCGTCCTCATGTCCGAGCCCAAATACCCACTAATGCTGACAATTTTACCATCAAACTGCTTCCCCCCTACTCGCCATTCTTAAATCCAACAGAAATGGCGCACTGAGCTTTCCTGCAAAATCCTGCAATTTGCAAAGAGGATTTTAAAGGATTTGGGATGGTTAGGGTTAGAATACATTTAAGAGCCAAGACATTAATGATCAATTAGTCCCACAATACATTGATTTATTAATGATTCAATCCAAGTTGTATCGTGAATTGTGCAGCCATATATGAATGCAGAATATGCGAATTTAAATTATAACAAATGAAAAAGAATATTCAATTCAGGCCGTGACACAATGATAAATCGATTTGCTGCGAAATAGATTGCACATTCTTAATAATCGGCCACGCATACGTCAAACCGAAAGCCCAATCACGTGTTTGTAATCGTTTAAATGAAACGCTAAGCACAATCATTTATTTGAATTAAACAAAATAAAACTGAATGCTCGTTTTTGCGAAAATGAAACTCGAACATACGTCGTTCTGAAAATCAGCGCGAAATTGAATGCATCTTTTACAAATGAATATGCACATTTTGCGATATCGTCCGGGAAAACCTATAGTATGAACGTTCACATTCCCGTTTTCTATTTAACATTTGATAATTCGTTTTTGCATAATGGTGCATCCAGTCGTAAGAAATCAGCACGCGATTTCCCGAATGTGCACCGAATTTAGTATATTGATAATTCATTTTAGCGCAAATTTGAATGCACACCCGCAATTATGTTTTCCTTTTAATTTATCAAAAATCTATTTCGCTAAATGTGCAGCCGATTTTCTACGCATTAACGACTGGTCAAGCATTGGAATCCAATTTTATGTGTTATCAAAAGTAACATATGGGGAAATAAACCAGGTGGTTTCATCTTTGAAAAATACAAAATAAATGCTATATAAACCCCTAAATTGAAGAACAACAATCTTTATTTGCTTAGCATTTGCCACGATCGCATCATACAGCTAGATTTTACTTTATGCCCCCTACAATTTCCAAAAATGGCTGCAAGAGGAAGATACAGAAGAGTCTTGGACGTTGATTGAAATCGTCTTATCGATGCCTTTTAGGCTGACGACGCGGACTACTTAGATATAGAAAATATACTGGACATCAACCACTCATGTCTTGGTAGATAGTTCATTGACGGATAGACAATTGAACTGATAAAATGATAGAGAAGTCATTAACAAAAACAAAATAACCTCAATTCTTCAAAATCCTCATTTGGATAAATTCCTAAGTAACCTCAATCCTGCAAATTCATCTGATGCATCAACTTCCAAGTGACCTCATTCCTGCAAAAGCCTCCAATTTGCAAAGAGGAATTTGGAGGATTTGGGATGGTTAGGGTTAAAATAAATGTAAGAGCCAACACATAAATGATCAATTAGTCCCACGATACATTGATTTATTAATGATTTAATCCAAGTTGTATCGTGAGTTATATAGCCATATGTACTTTATTGAAATTGAACGCAGAATATGCGAATTTAAATTATAACAAATGAAAAAGAATATTCAATTCAGGCCGTGACACCATGAAAAATCAATTTGCTGCGAAATAGATTGCACACTCTTAATAATCGGCCACGCATACGTCAAACCAAAAGCCCACTCACGTGTTTGTAATCGTTTAAATGAAACGCTAAGCACATTCATTTATTTGAATTAAACAAAATAAAATTGAATGCTCGTTTTTGCGAAAATGAAACTCGGACATACGTCGTTCTGAAATTCAGCGCGAAATTGAATACATATTTTACAAATGAATGTGCACATTTTGCGATATCGTCCGGGAAAACCTATATTAGATCGAAAATATTCGTCCTTCGTCAAATTCGTCTATAGGCTGTTGTTTAGACGGATTTGATTTGTACAATGACGAATATTTTTGACCTGGTGTTTAAAAAGGATGACTAAACGTTGAAATTGAACGATAAGTGACTATTTGGTTTGGTAAAACTAAAGCGTGCTAAACGTTTTCTTCGGACGAAATTGAATGTAAGAGTTGGTGAATGTGTATACAATAGTTTTAAAATAGCCGGGAAACCTGTAAAATAGGTTTTCCTAGACGATATCGGAAAATGTGCCCATTAATGTGTAAAAGATACATTCAATTTAACGCTCATTTTGAGGACGTATATCCGAGTTTCATTTTCGCAAAAACGAGCATTCGATTTCATTCTGTGTCATTCAAATAAATAAATGCGCATAACGTTTAATTTAAACGATTACAAATACGTGATTAGGCTTTCGGTTTGACGCGTGGCCGGTTATTAGGAATGTGAAATCTATTTCGCAGCGAATCGATTCGTCATATCATGACACGGCCTGAATTGAATATTCTTTTTCAATTTAAATAATGTATATAGGCCTATACAATTCATGATACAACTTAAATTAATTCATTAATGAATCAATCAATGCATTGATTCATTAATGAATTAATTTAGGTAATGCAATGTATTTTAGGCCAAATTGATCAGTTAATGTGTTGGTTTTGTATCTTATTTATATTTTAATCAGTATTTTCTCTCTCGTTTTAAGTTGGATTGTCTATCCGTCAATGACCTGGCAAAGAAATATGGCTATAATGATGCGATCGTGGTAAATGCTGGGCATAGAAAAACAACACAATTTTCTTTAGTTTAGGTGTTAATAGGATTTATTATAATAAAGGTTTTCCGGTCAATTTCGGCAAAGAAGCAGCCAATTTAACCACTGCGCCATTTAATTTTACGCGAAATCGAATGCTGCTGAAAATGGTCATTCACTTTCGTTTTATGATTTGGCAAATGTACCGTTGTGCCATTCAATTTTTTTAATTATTATTATTATTATTTTTTCAGCCATCACAAACATAAACAACAAACTTAAGCAACAATACAAAACGCTACTTCCAGATGGGCTGGGAGTAGCAAAAGCAAATAATTACTGTGATCCGTAGCCCTGCTACCCCACATCTGGTTGTAAAAACAAAAACATGTATATACTTAAAACATCATAATATCAATATAGGAATTGTTAAGTTTACAATAATATATAGATAATATACTTATATACATAAAAAGCATGAGATATGCGGGAATAAAATTGATTTTATGAAAAAAATGCGTAGACGAGAAATAAAAAGTAAACATCTATATAATATACAAAAAAAAAAAAATAGCACGCGTACATGTATGTATACATTATACAAAATGCATGCAAGTAAGCCTACACGAAGAATGGTGACAAGAGAGGCAACTTAAGGAATATTAAACTCAGCTACACTTTCTTCGCATTTCAATGCTTTGAAAAATGAAGGCAGAGAAGTTGTGATGGCAGATTTCCGAAATTCGACTGGCAACGTTGACCAGATCCTAACAAATACGTTGAAAGCATTCAGATGTAAGGACGGGGTTCTGGCATATTAAGTGTTTGAATGTTAAAGCGCTGTCATATCTGTGGTTAACAATAATATTTGTATTAATCGATTCACATTGAATTGTATTACAAAGAATCTTTAACAACAAATGAGATCATCAAACAATTACGGCCACATGACAAAGAAGACCATTTCAAAGAACAAAGTCGGTCAGTGTACGACATTTCTCCCATTTGTTGACCTAGGATAAATCGAGTCGCACGCCTCTGGATACGTTCAATTTAACAATTTAACAAAACAGCATTCAAATTCGCAGAAGCGTTTTCAAGGCGTGTGTTTAGTCATCCAAATTTTTAGGCAGGCATTTCCGTCATTTGTGCATTCTAAAAAAACCGCTCTATTAAACTTTTGTTTCCTTTAGAATGCTCAAGGTATACGGATCACTTATTGACATAATAACCGACATATAAACCAGGATAAAAATAACCAAAAAAACACCCAAACAATAACATAAAAATACAAATTATTAAAACAAATATAAAAATACAAAAACAAATACATTTTTAGTCAGGAAACCAATTCCCCTCCCCCTTCCACAGTGACCAGTTTTTATAGCAATTATTTGCTTAAGGTTTCCTACCCATTGTATTGTCTGCCACAATATTCCTTGAATATACTTCTATGTACTTCACAATGTGGTGAAATGAATAAATCAATTCTCATTCATTGGTGGTTTCAAAATAGACCACCTGGTTTAGTTTCCCCAGATGTTACTTTTGTAATGAATTATAATGCTTGATCAGGCATACATGTACATTAAAATACATTAAAATACACTGCGTGGGAAACTGGCTGAAAACTAGTGAAATATAGTGTTGATACAAAAAGGAACACAGGATTGCGGATGCGCATTCGAATTCGCGCTAAAATGAATTATCCATATCACACTGACAGTGTACGCTGACATGTTGTGGTTACGGCTGAATGCATTTTCATGTTAAAAGAATTATCAATTGTTAAAATAGAAAGCGGGATTGTGAACGTTCATACTATTTCGCACGAAAACTAATGCAACCTTTACAAATTAATGTGCACATTTCCCGATATCCTCCGGGAAATGTTTTTCCAGCCAATTTCATCGCAAATTAATTCAATTTCATTAACACGCATTCAACTTTACGCATTTCTCCCTAATTCAATCCAACTAGGTTTTCTTTTTACGTCACGTGTATTGTCTTAAATGGTTCCGTGTGCTTTGTTACCCAACGATAATAGTTAAAGCTTGTATATTGTGTATCTAGAGTTTGAAAAGTTACTGTATACGTTTGCAATACAAAATAAATCTTTCGCTATGCCGTGTGATTGTTTGCAATGGTCTCTATGTTTTCTTCTATATTTCTGCTGATGTTTGGACAATGTCAAATTGAAAACTAATACAAGTTTTTAAGAAACAAAAGTTTCAATTTATCAGGGGACGTTATAAAATTAACCAAAGCAAAATGTTGTCCTTTTCCTGCAGATTTATTTTAACAGGTCCCTTTTTTCTTTCTGTTATTTAAATTTATTTCTTCTTATCTTGTCTTTATAAATTAGTTTATTTAGCCTTCAACGTTCTGACGTGCTAGGTATCTCGCCATGCACGTTTAGCTATGGTTGCACCATCTATTTCGCTAATAGCGAACCTGAACTATTTTGCTAATAGCGAGCCTAAATAGATTTATGATAAATTAAAAGGAAAACATGAGGATTGTGGATGTGCGTTAGAAGTCGCGCTAAAATGAATTATCAATATATACTAAATTCAGCGCACATTCGGGAAATCGTACGCTGACGTTATACGACTGAATGCCGCAACCCTTTTAAAGGAGACCAACAAAACCCCGGTTGTTATTTGACTAGTCAGGCACTTACCCTGCTATGCCACCAATATCATCAGGTTTGGATGCCGTTGATTTTCGTTTCTTTTCCCAATTCTTGCTACCGCCGCCAGTCTTTTTTCTATGCGGGTTTTTCACTGTTTCTGTCTTCTTGGCATCGGGTCCTTCGCCGTTCTGTTGATCTGTATTCTTATTGATCTGTACTGATCTGAGACGTAAAAAAACACACATTGAAAAGTATTTTTTTTGTCTATTTTAAGACTGTTCCGACGTTGTTTACCGGCCTCTCTGGCAGAAAACCTAGATGTACTACTATACACCACCTCCACGTCAATATCCACCGTACGGCGTCCAGTTATCATTGTGATAAAGTTTAAAAAGAATGGTCTCCTTTGAAAAGTATTAGCACCCCTCTGTGAATGCCAGATGTTTCAATTTATATTTGACTCCAAGAACCTTTGTACCAGATTAAAAACAAAATTATAATAAATGAGTCAAGCACACATCAGACAAATTTATTAAACATAACTTTTAAATTGATTGATATAAAGACGAAGTAGATTTCTGAATGCTGCCATTCGGCAACAGCTTTAGACAAATTTAATCTATAATGACAAATATTCTCGACCCGGTGTCTAAAAAAGTTGAAAAGTAAATGACTAAATGGATTTGGTAAAAGCGTGTGAATTTTGTCTCTCTTTTCTCGGACGAAATTGAATGTGAAAGTTGGCAAATTTGAATGAAAAAAATGTTTTAAAATAGCCGGAAAAAACTTATAACATAACATTATAAAATAGTGCAAAATTGGATTCCCTGCCCTTGTGTTGTCACAGTTCGGTGAGCTGACGTCATACGGATTTAAGATAATGGACAAAACGCCCCAGAAATTATGATGCACTGTAAACATTATCCATTATTTTACATCGAGGGTGATGGCAGCAGAGACGCCATACGTTTTGCTATGTCTTAAAATTTTTACATGAAATGCTGTTTTGCGCTAACAAATTGTAGTTTGGTTACTCCACTATACTTACACATTAGATCGAGAATATTCGTCCTTCGTCAAATTCGTCTAACTCTTTAAAGCTGTTACTTAGACGAATTTGATCTATAATGACGAATATTTCGATCTTAACAATTCTAATATTTCGATCTTAACAAGAACTTTCTTCAGAGGTTTTCCTAGACGATAACGAAAAACTTGCACATTAATTTGTAAAAGATACATTCAATTTCACGCTCATTTTGAGAACGACGTATATCTGGCTTTCATTTTCGCCAAAACCAGCATTCGATTTCATTCTGTATCATTCAAATAAATGAATGCGCATAACGTTTCATTTAAACGATTATAAATACGTCATTAGGCTTTCGGTTTGACGCGTGGCCGATTGTTAAGAATATGCAATCTATATTTCGCAGCGAATCGATTCGTCACTATGACACGGCCTGATTTGAATATTCTTTTGCAATGCATTTGCATTTAATTTAAATAAAGTATACATGCCAATATAATTCATGATACAACTTAAATTAATTAATTAATGAATCAATGTATTGTAGGCCAAATTGATCAGTTATTGTGTTGGTTTTGTATCTTAATTGTGTTTTAATCAGTCTTTTCTCTCTCGTTTTTTTAGTTGGATTGTCTATCCGTCAATGACCTGGCAAATAAATATGGCTATAATGATGCGATCGTGGTAAATGCTGGATTTTCTTTAGCTTTATAGGATTAATTACAATAATTTATATAGTTGGTTTTATGTTTGTGTAATAATTTTGATGTCCATTTGTTTTTCTTATTAATTATTGATGAATGTAATTTGGTTTATTTTCCCACCCATATTCCTTGATTATAATTGTATGTACTTTACAATGTGGTGAAATAAATAAATAAATTAATAATATTCATTGGTGTGTTTCAAAAGAATAGACCACATGGTTTAGTTTCCCATATGTTACTTTTGTTAACACATAAATGAATTATAATGCTTGATCAGGCATACAAAAATAGACTGCGCGGGAAACCCGCCGCACATAGCGAAGTCGATTGTTGATAAATTAAAAGGAACACAGGATTGCGGATGTGCATTCGAATTCGCGCTAAAATGAATTATCAATAGGCCTATACTAAATTCAGTGCACATTCGGAAAACCGTACGCTGATTTTGTTTACGACTGAATGCACCTTTATAGTAAAAGAATGATCAATAATTATTGTTCAATAGAAAACGGGATTGTAAACGTCCATGCTATTTCGCACGAAAACGAATGCATCTTTTACAAATTAATGTGCATATTTTCCGATAACCTCTGGGAAATGATTTCCCGGTCAATTTCATCACAAATTAATTCAATTTCATTAACACGCATTCAAATTCACGCACTTCCCCCTAATTCAATCAAACTGGGGTCCTTTTTAGCTACTATTGCACTCAATTTCGTGTCTGTGTACACATGATTTTGTTCTTTTCATTCAGGTTCGTTTTAGTCATTCTGTTTTATTTATAGGCATTCAAGAGTAGACTACATTTCCAATATTCTTCATTTGAATTTCTACTACCTATCTACAATTGATGAAATCAAATTAAGACTCATCGAAGCACACATGAATGTTTTGCTATAGTTTTGAAACGGCTGTTTCTTGTAAGCAGTTTGCTACTTTTCTGATTTGACATATACTTGTTTGTGGATACCGTTTACAACATTTTTATATCGCCATTCTTACAGTTCTTCAAATATTTAAAATGTAGGAATCATTGGTGGAATGCTTCTAGCAGACACAACATTTCGTAATTCTAATTCACAACTATTTCGCTAATAGCGAACCTAAATAGATTGATGATAAATTAAAAGGAACACTTGATGATTGTGGATGCGCATTCGAATTTGCGCTAAAATGAATTATAACTATATGCTAAATTCAGTGCACAATCGGCAAATCGTACGCTGTTGTTTTACAACTGAATACCGCGACACCTCAGTATACCTTTTATGGAGACAACAAAACACGATAGACAATGAACTAGTCAGGCACTTACCCTGCCACGCCGCCAATATCATCAGGTTTGGATGCCATGGATTTTTGTTTCTTTTTCCGATTCTTTCTCGTGTTTTTCTTGCTACCGCCGGTTTTTTCTCTCTGCTGGTTTTCCACTGTTCCTGGCCTCTTGGCATCGGCTCCTTCGCCGTTCTGCTGATCTGTACTCTTTCCGTTATCCATAGTTTCCATTTTGAAGTCCTAAAATGCTTCAGTCTGGAGCAATATCACCAGCGTTTAAAATTATTATGCACTGTCATTGATCGCGAATATACGTACTCAAGGGAATACCCCTTGCGCACCAACATGATCGATTCCATGTAATTGAAAGAATAGAACCCATAACTGATAATAATCGATTATTTGTACATGTAATATGGGAAATCCAGTTAGTTTCATACATGTTGCAACTCAGTTATAAGACCTTGAAATAACTCTTTTTTTAACGTTTGAGAAGGAGACGTTTTTAAAGAATAGGTTTTTGAAGTTATACAAAATATACAAAATGACGCCAGTAACTTTAGCCTTTATCGATACCGAGTTTACTGTACCGAGTATTCTTTTTACACACGCCTGATGATGTCATACACTTAAAATATAATTATGACCGTGAACCTGGACTTCAAACGAGAAAATTTCTATTAGAGGTTACCAGACAGCATAAGTAAAACATTAATTAAATGGAATTAGGAATATTTCCTTGTAAACCAATTTACAGATTGGCGTTGAGGTTTGTTGTTGTTTTGTTCGTTTTTTTTCTTTAGCACACGGTAGTGCAACCAGTCTGACCAGAACATTTTGCCCGTTTTGACGCAGTATGTGCCCCCGTGTGACCATTATTAGCATAAAACGAGGAATAGGAATCTACAATTTACCGCAGGGGTGTTACGAGTGTGAGGGGCTCGCGTAAATGGAAATAATAAGATAGTATATTATCTGTATGTATGTTTTTTTAATTTTTGTATTTGATGTATAATTAAGTATACACATAGAGTACGCGGTATGGTATGTAATAGAACTAACGAATGAAAGAAAGGGCCGGATGCATTTTGTATATTGTAAAATTGTATGTACATAAGTTGCATGTATTGTATACCAATATATAGTACGGGATGTGTTTTAATAAATAAATAATGGAAAGTATATGGAATAGATAATATCATTTTATGAGAGATAAAATACAAATACATACAGTTATATAGGAAGGCCATTTACTAAACTACGCAAGATCCAACCTACAGTATAAGAATGGTACAACCCAATCTTAATTATTCCGTTGAGCGCTCCGCCCAATAGCCTTTGTACTCCAATAGGGGGAGGGGGGGGGGGGGGGGGGGGGTGGGGACACAATGATGTCAAAGGCTTGTGATGAGTCATCAAGGATCTAGACGGCAGCTCGCAGTGCTTCGCGGTGCTTTTAAATACATGTACATGAATGTGCACAACGTTTAATTTTAGCGGTTACAAATACGTGATTAAGCTTTCGGTTTGACGGACGCGTGGCCGAGTGTGAAAACATGTGCAATCTATTTCGCAGCAAATCAAATTGTCATTGTGTCACAGCCTGAAATAAATATTCTTTTAACTTGTTATAATTTAAATTCGCACATTCTGCATACAATTTGGTTGTAGAGTGCATGCTGTGTGGGAGGTTTCAACCAATGAAAGGATCATGCTGGTTCATAAGTTTCGCGGTTTGTTTGCATACAATCCCATTATGTTTTCAGGAGGTCAACAAGGTTTATCTGTAAGTTACGACTCCTCCCAGCTAGCGGGTGCCGGGCAAAGCGCGGCATTCAGCTAGTTTACTACATGTATAGGTTTTCTGGACGATATCGCAAAAGGTGCACATAAATTTGTAACTGGTGCATTTGTTTTCGTGCAAAATATAGGTTTTCCCGGACAATATCGCAAAATGTGCACATTCATTTGTAAAATATGTATTCAATTTCGCGCTAAATTTCAGAACGACGTATGTCCGAGTTTCATTTTCGCAAAAACGAGCATTCAATTTTATTTTGTTTAATTCAAATAAATGAATGTGCTTAGCGTTTCATTTAAACGATTACAAACACGTGATTGGGCTTTCGGTTTGACGTATGCGTGGCCGATTATTAAGAGTGTGCAATCTATTTCGCAGCAAATTGATTTATCATTGTGTCACGGCCTGAATTGAATATTCTTTTTCATTTGTTATAATTTAAATTCGCATATTCTGCATTCAATTTCAATAAAGTACATAGGCCTATGGCTATATAATTCACGATACAACTTGGATTAAATCATTAATAAATCAATGTATCGTGGGTCTAATTGATCATTTATGTATTGGCTCTTAAATTTATTTCAACCCTAACCATCCCAAATCCTCCAAAATCCTCTTTGCAAATTGAAGGTTTTTGCAGGAATGAGGTCACTTGGAAGTTGATGCATCAGATGACGGAATTTGCAGGATTGAGGTTACTTAGAAATTAAAGATTTTGAAGAATTGAGGTTATTTTGTTTTTGTTAATGACTTCTCTATCATTTTATCAGTTCAATTGTTTATCCGTCAATGAACTGTCCACCAAGACATGAGTGGTTGATGTCCAGTCTATTTGCTACATCTAAGTAGTCCGCGTCGTCAGCCTCAAAGGCATCGATAAGACGATTTCGATCAACGTCCGAGACTCGTCTGTATCTCCCTCTTGCAGCCATTATTGGAAAATTTGAGGGGGCATAAAGTAAAATCTAGCTATATGATGCTATAGTGGTTTATATAGCATTTATTTGGTAGTCTCAAAGACGAGACCACCTGGTTTAATTCCCCATATGTTACTTTTAATAACACGTATGGATTCCAATGCTTGACCAGGTATAAGCGTAGAAAATCGGCTGCACATTTAGCGAAATTGATTGTTGATAAATTAAAAGGAAAACATGATTGCGGGTGTGCATTCAAATTCGCGCTAAAATGAAATATCAATATACTAAATTCAGTGCACATTCGGGAAATCGTGTGATGATTTCTTACGACTGGATGCACCTTTATGCAAAAACGAATTATCTGTTGTTAAATAGAAAACGGGAATGTGAACGTTCATACTATTTCGCACGAAAACAAATGCACCAGTTACAAATTTATGTGCACATTTTGCGATATCGTCCTGGAAAACCTATAGTATGAACGTTTACATTGCCGTTTTATATTTAACAATTGATAATTCGTTTTTGCATAATGGTGCATCTATTCGTAAGAAATCAGCACAATTTCCCGAATGTGCACTGAATTTAGTATATTGATAATTCATTTTAGCGCGAATTTTAATGCACACCCGCAATCATGACTTGTCAAGCATTGGAATTCATTTATGTGTTATCAAAAGTAACATATGGGGAATTAAACCAGGTTGTCTCGTCTTTGAAACATACCAAATAAATGCTATATACTTGTAAACCCCTAAGTTGAAGAAAAATTATTTATTTGCTCAGCATTTGCCACGATCAGATCATATAGCTATGGTATGGTGGCCTTGAGGGGACTACGCATATCGTGAACATTGACGTCAATATTCGCGACAAATTTCACGACTTTCCCCAAAGTCGCGAATATTGACGTCAATATTGACGTCAGATTTTACGATGGAAGACTTGAACAAGTTCAAGGAAATCCCCAAAATACATTTTAACGTAGATATGATTATTGTAAGCAACAAAAATCTTAAATTTGGGGGGTTTCCTTGAACTTGTTCAAGTCTCTCACCTTAGGCAACCCTTCACCTACTTGTTAGCCCAATTTAGGGACACATCATTTTCCCCCAGTTTTTGTTTGCTGGGCTAAATATCACAATGTTATCATTGTTCATATGATTTTTCATAGGGTTTTAATATGATAACTGTGCCAGTAAGCAACTTGGTGAATTTGAAGCTCACCAATACTGACTACATGGTGATATCTGGAGACAGTGTAATGTGCGCACATTTATAGGGTCACAAAGTTGTCATTTTGGATAATTACTGTGTTCTCATAATTATTCAGTCACTTATATGCTTTAGCAAATGTTATTCAAGTAAGGATATGTAAGTAGAATCACCAAAATAAACTTTTCAAAAAATAAAAATAAAATATATACCCAAATATGGGAATAAACATATTACATGGCAGGGATTAACGATTTATGCAAATTAGACATATTTCCACCACTTGGATTTTTGTAGATTTTTGGTATGTAAGGAACCGTATAGAAGTGCACTGTGGTGAAAAACAATTTGTTGCAATTTGTTTGAGGTCAAAACTTATTTTTCCTGGACTATTAGTAGTTTTACTACACCTAGCAGCTACACACCTAGTCGGCATGACCGAAAACTGCTGTATTTTTACCTCGATTTAGAATGAAAAACCATGTACATTGTAAAGACGGACACTTGTAGCAATGCGCGCAGTCAGTAAACGATAGGCCGGGTAGCAGCGCGGCGAGTCTCTGCCTCGATTTTCGTCATAGGCCTACCCCTCGCGAGGTTTTATGTTAATGAGGCTTCCCTTCGAGGGGCGGAGTGGTTTGACAAAAATTTGCAAATTTTTTTTTCCCCCATTTATCACAGAAAATAAACACAACCACACACATAATGTTGTTGTCAACTTTATACTTTATTGATTTAAGCAAAAACAAACCTTATTACATGTACATGTTTCCTTTAAGTTACGAGTGTTTTAAATGTTTAAAGTTATAATATACCATTTTAAAGTTGTGCACTTTTATTGCGTCACTGATTTTTGAACTTCTTTTATTATTTTCATCAAAAATAAGAGTATGTCAGAAGGAATCATTTTTCATGGAGTCTGGAGTCATCATTACATCAAGTAAACATTTGAACAATAATTTGGTTTACTACTTTTTTTGAATACAGTTGTAAAAGGTATACCATCCCTTCAATTTACATCCACGGTAAGAAGTTTCAATCATAACCAAGTTGATTGTGGGAGGATGTAGATGAGAATCATGCAGTTCATGTATGTAGCCCAGGCAGTAACAATTTTCTCTCTTCCTAAATTATTCGGATTAATACAAACATTTGAATGATGCGAAGTGCAATAAAGTCCTAGATAGTTAAGCAAGCATAAGTACCTCTGTCTTCTGCTGTTTTGTTCTTGACAACTGTGGCAATTTAAGTCTAGATTCGTAGGAAATGTGGAGACATTAAATTCGAGTCTAGTGTCAGCAAGTTTGGCACCAACAGGCACCGTTAGCGCTAGAGGACGCTATACCTATTTTTACCTGACACAAGCACACAAAAGTTAATGGTATCATGTCAGGTTATGCTATCATTACTACTTCCTCTTACTATACCCCCTACCCCGAGAACAAATACGGTATAATTGCAACAAAATGTACCACGCGTACGGTTTCTACAGCAGACACAACCGATAATAGGAGCGCTGTTTGATTTGGGTAAACCTTTTTAATAATAACCGAACCAAATTAAACAGCACCTATTAACAGCCACACCTCAAGCAAGGCTAATCGGTGTGAATCCTCTCATGCTTTCTCAGCTCGCATTTCTCCATGTACATGTACATGTACTCCTTGCCGCAAAATGAGTACTCGGGACATTTGTTAACTTTGTTCACCCGCAGAAGGGAGAGCAATATTTGACTTTCATTTTTAAAAATAATAATTTTAAAACAACTTGATATACATGTACAGTGTGTATTAAGATATTTTGTGTTATTTTGTTAAGGAATTCATAACAATTGGTTAAGTTTGATCACAAAATGCTCTCTCTATTTAATAGTCGTTTGTGTGGTTTATCTTGTGTTTTTTAAGGTCGTTACTGTGACTGAATGATCTTTCACAGATGTCGCATGTGTGCAGTTTCTCATTGGTGTGGGTCATCTGGTGTCGCTTGCGGTGTCCACTCTGCCTGAACGATTTTCCACAGGTGTCACATGTGTACGGTTTCTCATTGGTGTGGGTCTTCTGGTGTCGCTTGAGGAGTTCACTCTGCCTGAACGATTTTTCACATATGTCGCATGTGTACGGTTTCTCATTGGTGTGGGTCGTTTGGTGTCCCTTGAGGTGTCCTCTCTGCCTGAACGATTTTCCACAGGTGTCGCATGTGTACGGTTTCTCATTGGTGTGTGTCGTCTGGTGCTGCTTGAGGTGTCCTCTTTGCCCGAACGATTTTCCACACATGTCACATGTGTACGGTTTCGCATTGGTGTGGGCCATACATGTATTGTGTCCTTTGAGGTGTCTGCTCCGTCTAAACAATTTTCCACAGATGTCGCATATGTATGGTTTCTCTTTGGTGTGGGTCATCTGGTGTTTCTTGAGGTTTCCCCTCTGCCTGAACGATTTTCTACAGATGTCGCATGTGTACGGTTTTTCATTGGTGTGTGTCATCTGGTGTTGCTTGAGGTGTCCACTCTGCCTGAACGATTGTTCACAGATGTCGCATGTGTACTGTTTCTCGTTGGTGTGGGTCATCTGATGTCGATTGAGGATTCCACTCTGATTGAACGATTTTCCACAGATGTCGCATGTGTACGGTTTCTCATTGGTGTGGGTCATCTGGTGTTGCTTGAGGTTTCCACTCTGCCTGAACGATTTCCCACAGATGTCGCATGTGTACGGTTTCTCATTGGTGTGGGTCTTCTGGTGTCGCGCGATGTGTCTACTTAGCCGAAAGGATTTTCCGCAGATGTCGCACATGTATGGTTTCTCATTGGTGTGGGTCATCTTGTGTCGCTCGAGGTCATCAAATTTCCACAGATGTAACATCTGAACGGTTTGGCATCGGTGTGTGTTATTTGATGTCGCTTGAAACAACATTTTACTGTGAATGTTTTGCTGCAGATGTCACACGACTGCACTTTCTCCTTGATGCGCATTTCACAGGTAAAACTAGGACTCTTTTCGGCCATGGTTTGGGTGCGTCTTAATTGCTGTCTTGCTGTATCCAAAATGTAATTCTTGTCTGCATCAGACTTCAAACTATATAAAGAAAACAAAAATAGCAAAAAGAGAGATTTTCTACAACAAAATATTAGGTGCCGTCACTCTTTGTGTTCATTTTATACGCATCATTTAGTGGCGTAAATATATATAATTATACATATATTTTTGGGGAGGTATAGTGTTATGTGTATTATGCTAATAATTGCAAAGAGTGAAAACCACTGATTTTAGATTGAAATAGTGACACTAAAAAAACCACATAATTTTAGTGGAATTCGAATCGATTTCAATATTTTTCGATTAAATTAATTTCACTCTAAAACGTCTGGTCCATAGTTTCAGACTGTGAATTATCACTCGATTGGAGTGAATGTTCTTTGTCCATTTTCCATTTACACTTTCTTGCAATACTATTGCCCACTCCTTTTCCTAACCCCCACACCACTCCCAGTCATATTTCTTTGTAAGTTCTTCCCAGTGATCTTCACCCTTGACCCCTTTTCTTGTGGTTTTACCCTTTCTGTTTTTGTTCCCCACCCAAATTCACACCCTTTATCCCCTTGGTCTGTCTTTGATTCTCACTGACCTCACCCTTTATTCCCTCAGCCTAATCCTCCTTTTGTGAATTGTTCCTTCGGACTCTGTGCTTTCTCTTTTGTGTTTCTTCTGCCACCCACGATATGTGCATCATGCTGTATGTTGCTCTATATAATATGTTCGTTTCTTGTACTCAGCCATTTTGTCTCTGAAGAAGATCTTGTTAAGATCGAAATTTTAGGCTCTCTTAACTTCAGCCATTAAGCAGTTTGCAGCAGTTTTAATCTTATTCTTTCGAAATAAGAGAGATGTGTCATTATTTGTCGGGGATTATCATATAGCACGGACGAAGTTCTATCAATTACAAGATTTGTTGGGCCATGTTGTTACATCGGTCGTCAGTGACTTAAAGTTAGCCCGTATCAACACAAATTTAGTTGTAAACTTAGAATGTAACTAACGCTATACTAGTCATGTTTCATGAATACATATTAGTTACCAACTAGGCTATGTAAGTTACTAGCCTTTTTAGTTGCCAACGAGACTACCAAAGTAATAAGGTTTTATGAATATGGCCTCTGGCTTACATGTGGTAGCAATTTTGTACAGTCTATGGAGAGTCACGAAATGTTTTCTAACAAAATTTGAACGGTTTCTCAGTCCCATATACGTATATCTTTTCATTTTTGACCTCCATTGAGATGATGGTAAAAACGTGGCGGAACGATGCAATATTCTTTCCAAAACATGTAAAAAGGTCTTACCTTGTGAAGCTGTGTTCGGTATTAGAGTGCATGGCGAAGTTAAGAAAGCGACAGCATTAAACTACGCGTGGTTACTGCCCGAGTGTCTCGTTTCCGCCACAATGCTCTCGACTCGGAGAAATGCCGCTACATGTACATGTACATGTACATGTACATGTTAAAACATGTAATACGTTGCCAGGAAAGTACACAAAGGTTGAGGTTGAAACCATTGACGGACAAGTAACATTAATGAGGATTAAGTTTCTCTGTTAAAAAAAAGTATCGCATGAATGCATCGAGTTTGGACTTACAGGGCTACCGTCATATTCCGGCTGCGAAATCTTTTTCCCCACTATGGGAAAGGGTAAATGGGCGTTTCTACACCCCTCGCGTCATGATTATTCAGTAGTTTCAACAATAATACTAACATATATTGTTATTGCTCAGTCAACTAGTTACACGTAGGCTAGAGGTACATTAAAGCACTTTGAAAAACAGCTTCTGTCGACCTCTCCCAGTAGCCAAGTAGATAATGGGTTAGGTTATAGATCGTAAGATTGGGGTTCGAGTTCTTATGGGTTCAATTGTGCTCATTTTTCATTGACTATTTTTGGATTGTAAGTTTATTGTGGGATAAGTTTAATTTGAGGGGAAGCAAGGTTCTAAGAACCTAAGTATCTTCCATTCAGTGGGGTCTAGACACGCCCAGTTATGATAATTGGCCTTTTCCATGCTGGGAAAAAAATCACGCGTTCCGGCTAGTGGCAGGGGTCAATCGGAAAACTTGTTAGCTGGGACATCACCATCCTGAGCCACGCAGCTCTTGAATTGTCGCCCTCAAACCCTGCGGACATTCGCAGCAATCATTAAACAAGTTGGCTAATACATGATATGAACGTCCACCCCTGGTAAAATGACAATTTCTACCACTATATTTAATTTTATTGGCGTTTACGTAGCTTTTCAGTCTCTTATGTTTCTTATTCTGTATAATATATAATAGCAAGGCTTTATTTCACGTTCTGTGCGTTAATTTCTACAATTTTTTCGATTAATTTTATTTTTTACGTGGGAGGACGAACATTTGTGATATGGAAATTGGAAGCTTGACGAGTAAAATGAGTATGAATTTCACGATTCCGAGTAAATATACTCTAAACTGTTGATGGTAAAGTATTACAGGTGGATTGATACATAAGGAACCCAAGCTGATGGTTATATATATCTTTGCATTTTAAAATCCTATGTTTAACAAAAAAGGGGTCTGGATGCGCTAAAAAATCTACATAATTAATTGAACGTAAAGTTTCTGGTACACGGGTTGATCAGCGTCTTCGGCGCCATCTACACCGCGCAGGTCTCGGAGTATTGGTTCATCGCAGTGGCTGCTGTGGTCTCTATGTTCGAGATGATCCTCACCTACAAACTCAACGAAAACGGCGAGTGGAAATGGTATACAGTTTAACAAAATCTTAGTACGGAATTAGTACGGAAGATAAGTGATAGGATTGTGTGTTTGATGATACAAGCATGAAAATTGGCACACAGTCGCAGTTTGATCACGAGAAAGATATTTGGCTATAGAGCTACGCAGATTTGTCCTTTGAACAAATATAATTGGATAACAAGCAATTGTCCAAATTGTCAAAAATGGCGGCCATTGCTTGCTTTTCTACCTATATTTCTTCAAAAACAAATCCACGATGGCCCTTCATTCAGATATATTTCTCTGACTGTGTGCCACATTGCATGCCACACGTATAATGTGTAACCTACATAGGTAATAATAGTATGGTTTGAAAGATACATCTTTCCAATTTAAAATGAGACATCAAACGACCAAGTCTGATAATGTTTGACAGAGTTATGAGTAATTTCCCAAGGGACCAAGTTTGTTGTTTGTTTGAATGTGCAAGTGTTTGCAATGTGGATGAGCTGTCAGCAGCTAAACGTATACGTGTCCAATTCCCAAACATACACTAAAGCACTTTCTCCATTATTCCGATTTTTTTCTTTTCCTTTTTTATATCTTCATCATGTGAGAGATGAATAAGAAAACACTATTTGGACAAATTTGGGTAACGAATGGTAGGAAGAGCCGCCTACCTCTCTGAGAACGCCAAAAAGGGCAAAGGTTAAACACTATGCTTGATTAGATAAATGCATTAAGTATGCAAACAGACCGCTAAACGGGCCACGGTATCGTTAAACACTACATCAACAATAAGAACATACTTCACTTAATGCTCGCAATTATAGACATCGGCCAAAATGGCCAGGTACACATAATAATACCCAATACATGTACATCGATACTACCGATTTTAGGGAGTTTTGCTATTAAAGGCACACCAACTTTTAAACGCAGTGCTATTTGTATCTTGTATCTTTTCTTTAGGTTTATACCATCGGCTTTCATCTATTTAACGATGGTTATACCAGTAATCTGGATCCTAGAGATTGCAATGTTGGATTTCAGGCTGAACTTACGTAACCAGCTGGGGACGGAGCGGTGTGTTACCAGACTTGAAGACTACGCCTGCTTCGACGAAGCCAATCTCACTCAGGAGCCAGCCTTGGTACTTAGCCAAAACGACGTGGTATGTATTCACATGGACTGTTTTCCGGCCCTCTAAACAAATGTGGGGTGACAGTGACAAAAAATGACAGTGGGGTCAGGGAACCAGACTAGTATTTACACCATGGTGCTAAAATATGGCCGTGTCCGAAACGGGTGTCTAGAGCTACGGCTAGGTCTATTGTCTACGGCGGCCATTTTGTAGCGCTGTCCGAAATGCCGTCTACAGCTACAGCTACGGCTACAACGTCACACAAATCTAGCCGTAAAAGGAGTTGTCTAGCTCAGGCAAAACAAAATGGCGGCAGCACTAACGTTAATTTTCGTTTATTTTTCAATGATAGTGCATTGAATTGAAACTAACAGATCGGAAAATACGTCAATATCATCAGGTATTTCGACCGGCTGTAAACAAACATTGCGTAACATCTAATTTTGCAAACACTAATTCAAGCATCGCTTGGGGGCGCAATAACTAGCCGTAGGCTCTACCATAGCCGCGTCCGAATTCCATTTGCCTTAGCGCCTGCGTAGACGTAGCTGTAGCTGTAACGTAGACCGTAGCTCTAGACACTCGTTTCGGACACGGCCATATCCACCACTTAGTCGTCTGTTATTAGATCCCATTGCTATTGGGATTTTTAAAATGGGGTCCGGTAGTTAGCGGTGCAAAATGCAAAATTGCAAAATGCAATAGGCCGCGTCACGAGTGTAGAGGTGGTGGGCTTAGATTTGTGCTGAATTCGAAAGTGTTTTTGGCCAATATCAATAAAGCGATGCAAATTACTTTTCAATATTCAAAACTTATGCAGATATTATGCAAATATTTGATAGTTTCCTCAATAGAAACACTAATGATTTTGGCGTATTGTTTTGGTATAAGACAAGAGAGAGTTTGTTGATATTCGTGTGTTCAATCAAGTTAAACAGCGAAATTGTAAAATAAACAATCATGATGCGCGCGCAGAGGTGATTCAACCAATGGCTTTAAATTGGAGTTAGCTACCGGTGGCCATGTTTTTAGGGGAAACCACAGTCTGCCAAACGTGATCAAAGGCTAGAAAACGTGATCCAATTATCCTCTAAGTAAGTTTTTTTCAACAACTTGTTGTTTACCAACTTCAGAAACGGATAGTTTTCGTTTTCCAAACTTAACGTGGATACTACAGTTTGATTCTAAAGGATTTTCTATGTTTCAAACAGCAAAAACGCCAACGGAAATTGAAACATGCGATCGATTTTTTTTCGTGAGCGAGCTAGCAGCGATTGCACTATTTAATGTTCTGCCAATGAGCAATATACGCGTGCGTGCAGAAAATATGGTGCAAACTATCATACAAACTTCCTTAGGGTATTGTGATAATTTGATCTTTTTCTTTACAGGACGTTTACAACCTTCGCTCAAACTTTTCCACGACCATCCAGCAAACACTGATGCTTGTCTTAATCCTCGGCCGATGGCTGCTTCCTAAAGGTCAGTTGACACGTGACCAGTTATCGCAACTCCTACTGGTCTACATCGGCATGGCGGCTGACATGCTGGAATTCTCCTCGGAGACACTCCGACTAGAGAAGATCGCCTGTAGCTTGGACATCTTCTACGTCATCTTGGCCGTGTGGAGCTGGAGCCTGATGCAGTTTACCCTGGGACTGACGGCCACCAAGGCCCGTAAGCGGCGGGTGGTAGCCAAAGTCTACAAATCCGAAGAGGAAGAGTTAAACAAACGACGGTACAAACACTCCAGGAGGGTTTCGGTGTTCCTGTGTGGCACGGAGCTGTGGGCATTGGTGACTTCCGTACTCATTCAGGACGGACCGTATCTCGTCGTTCGCCTCTACCTCATCTTCGGGCTCAACATCTTCGATCAGTCCACGATTTTCTTCACGTGTAAGAACGGACTGTTGCTCTTCCTGCAGTTTTACCGCCTGTATGTTGTCATATCAGAGGCCAACAAGACGCACGAAAAGAGTTTGCAAATCCGAAAGCGGCGAGAGTCACTGGCGGCTGGCGCCGGGGACGAGAAGGATGGTGCACCGGAAGGCGACGAGTTGAACGCTATCGGTGACGTGGCGATGGCGGTCATTTCTGGTAACATTGTGCCCAATGGTGCCGTATTGTCCAATCACACCAGCATCGGTGATGATGTCGTCACACCACTTCCACCAAATGGCGTAGTGATAACACGGGCGGAGTTGACAGATCCAGGATTAGACGGGTCCCCATTGGGAACGATGAGGAACCGCAAGATGAACGGGGGACCCAGACTGGACGAAAATGGTAAAGATGCGCATGCGCATCACACAGTGACATTTGCCCTTGATGATGACTGATTTCCACATGGGAGGCTCGATCCCTCGCACATGACGTCATCTTCTAACAATCGCTACTGCTATGCCTATCCTTTGTATCTTTAAAAACAATCGCGCCTACATTGGTAATTGGTCATGTTGATTGGTGTTCACCAATGATACTTCACTTTATTCTCCGATTCACACAGCCACATTTTATACACGGTGACATTTTACTACCGAACATAAATATAACAACAATGTAAATACCCAGCAAACACAAAAACATTGTACATATATTGTTTTCGTAAATGTTATAGTAATGCTTTCATGTAATGTTATTTAACGTAATTTATTTTTTAAATGTTGAAACAACATTTTGAGAGAACACTACGAAAATGTTTTTAATTTTTTTTATTAGACATCCTAAAATCGTTTTAAAAATGTTTATCAAGCAGCGTTAAAGAATCGAATATCGTACACGCATACTACCAGTGTGTTTAAAATGTTTATGCGATTCCCAAACTTCGTGGGAAATCGTTTTTTCAATTAGTGAAGCGGTGTATGTTAGCAACAATGCTCCAGTAGTGATACTCTATTAATTAATATAGGTATTCCTGGACGATATCGGAAAATGTGCACTTAAATTTGTAACTGGTGCATTCGTTTTCGTGCGAAATAGTATGAACGTTCACATTCCCGTTTTCTATTTAACAATTGATATTTCGTTTTTGCATAATGGTGCATCCAGTCGTAAGAAATCAGCACGCGATTTCCCGAATGTACACAGAATTTAGTATATTGATAGTTCATTTTAGCGAGAATTTGAATGCACACCCGCAATCATGTTTTCCTTTTAATTGATCAAAAATCAATTTCGCTAAATGTGCAGCCGATTTTCTACGCATTTGTATACCTGGTCAAGCATTGGAATCCATATGTGTTATCAAAAGTAACATAGGCCTATGGGGAATTAAACCAGGTGGTCTCGTCTTTGAAACTACCAAATAAATGCTATATAAACCACTAATTTAAAAACAATTCTTTGCTCTGCATTTGCCACGATTCCATCATTTAGCTAGATTTTACTTTATGCCCCCTAAAATTTTCCAGTAATGGCTGCAAGAGGGAGATACAGACGAGTCTCGGACGTTGATCGAAATCGTCTTATCGGTGCCTTTGAGGCTGACGACGCGGACTACTTAGATGTAGCAAATAGACTAGACATCAACCACTCATGTCTTGGTGGACAGTTCATTGACGGATAGACAATTGAACTGATAAAATGATAGAGAAGTCATTAACAAAAACAAAATAACCTCAATTCTTCAAAATCTTTATTTGGAAAAATTTCTAAGTAACCTCAATCCTGCAAATTCATCATTCCTGCAAAAACCTTCAATTTGCAAAGAGGATTTTAGAGGATTTGTGATAGTTAGGGTTAAAATAAATTTAAGAGCCAATACATAAATGATCAATTAGTCCCACGATACATTGATTTATTAATGATTTAATCCAAGTTGTATCGTGAATTATATAGCCATATATACTTTATTGAAATTGAATGCAGAATATGCGAATTTAAATTATAACAAATGAAAATGAATATTAAATTCAGGCCGTGACACAATGATAAATCGATTTGCTGCGAAATAGATTGCACACTCTTAATAATCGGCCACGCATACGTCAAACCGAAGGCCAATCACGTGTTTGTAATCGTTTAAATGAAACGCTAAGCACATTCATTTATTTGAATTAAACAAAATACAATTGAATGCTCGTTTTTGCGAAAATGAAACTCGGACATACGTCGTTCTAAAATTTAGCGCGAAATTGAATACATATTTTACAAATGAATGTGCACATTTTGCGATATCGTCCGGGTAAACCTATAGTATGAACGTTCACAATCCTATTTTCTATTTAACAATTGATAATTCTTTTACCATAAATGTGCATTCAGTGCAAAAAGAACCAGCGTACGATTTCCCGAATGTGCACTGAATTTAGTATACTGATAATTCATTTCAGCGCAAATTCAAGTGCACATTCACAATCCTTATTTGTTCCCTCTAGTTTATCAACAATCGATTTCGCAAAATGTGCAGCCGACTTTCTGCTCATTTTGTTTTAAATGTATGTCGTCTAGTATTGAACTTCATTTATGTGTCACCAAAGTAACATATGGGATACTGAAACAGCGACCAATTTTATGTAGAGATCTGCTAAGCACAACCATTTGCTTAGCACAAAACTTCATGTACTTTTTATGCTCGGCAAAAACCAGCTGAATCAGTCACTACCAATATAAATATCACCTAAATGTTTGGTTCGTAATCCTTTTTTTTAAAGGAAGAATTTTTCCGTTAAGCAATATCTTTTGTAGTTAGCAGATCCATGAAATTGGCCCCACGTGGTCTATTCTTTTCTAAACATTGGAGAGGTGACACCTGCGAAACGCACTGCATGCATAGTACAACCGTTCTCAAACATTATTTTCGATGTCTGGAAAATGAGAGAGAAACGACATTGAAATAAAAATCATAAATACATGAGACAGCGTCCAATTGGTCGACTATTTTGGACTAGACTATTTCCGTATTGTAAAACGGCCCAGCCAGTTTTAAACGCTTTTTATGTGTCACATTAACTCCTATGAAGTCTGGTCCAGGACCAAGCCTCCCACAGCATGCGCACTACAACCAAATTGAACGCAGAATAAGCTAATTTAAATTATAAAAAATGAAAACAAGTGTTTAATTCAGTATTCAATCGATTTGCTGCGTAATAGATTTCACATTCTTAACAATCGGCCACCTATGCGTCAAACCCAAAGCCTAATCACTTAACGCCATAATCGTTGAAATGAAACGTTATGCACATTCATTTATTTAAAAGAAACAAAGTGAAATCGAATGCTCGTTTTTGCAAAAAATGAAAGCCAGGTATACGTTGTTATCAAAATCAGCGCTAAATTGAATGCATCTTTTACAAATGAATGTGCACATTTTCGTCCGGAAAAAACCTATAATATTTGTATTTGTTATTATTTTGTTAGTGCTAATTACTAAATACTGCTACTCTTGTGAGCTTGCCACTCCCCCAAACTAAGCGGGTTTGTAAATAGTACGCAATGTGCCAATATCACCGCCGTCTGTCATCACAGTGTGCAATTATTATTATTATTATTTTGTGTGTGTGCTATTTAGGCATTTTTTCCTTTAAGACTTATAGAGTACTTAAACATTACACAATTTTATCTAAGAAAACACCCTAAAACATGTCCGTATTATTAAAAGAAACATAACGTTCATGTTAAAAAATGTTACCAAATGTGTCATCAAGGTTTACCACGCCCACTTGGGGTCAACATGTAAATTGAGTCAAAGTAACGCTAACACATGGCCTCAATCATTAAAACGAAGATACTCCATTTACAGATATCGAAAAATGAGTATATGAAAGTTACTATCGAATTATGAGTATAAAAATTATGTGACCCACTCAACAAAAAGGGGTATTATGTGACAAAACAGTGAAATTGAGTTACATACATGGTAGGAAAACCAACGGCGTAATCTTTCATTAGTTATGTAATAGAGCTCTATAGCCCCTCCCATTCTGGAGATATAACACGTTGGCATATTGACTACTTTCTTGGAGTTGAAATTGCACAACTGAGAAAACAGGCTTAGAAATAGCTCGGAAAAAATACAAAAACAACATAAGAACCACTGTCTGACGCCGGTTAAAAACGAACGCCGTTTTCTTGCTTTTTCCAGCTTCCATGACTGTAAAACTTCTGACAGGTCAGTTAAACAATATATACTATAAACCCCCCCCCCCCCCCCCCAACAAAAAAACCCCACCAAATCCACTCGTTCATGATAATTTAGGCAATTACCAATGGTTTATCCTACCTTTAACACCATACAAATGTTGTCATGCAGAAAACACCATACAACATTTTTACAACGTTCACAACAATACCAAGGATTGAATAGAACATCAAAATACAACACAATCCCGATGTGAGATTATTTTAGCAATACATTGTCAACGAAATTATTGAATAACTTGTTATTAAAAAGCATTTACATCATAGTTCCTTGGACTCAAACATTTAGGAAGTTTTAACCAGTTAAAACCAAAGGCCTTGCTAACACACACTAGCTGGTTTTTTTTTATACATGGGCATGCAGTGTTTTGTTTTGGCTATTTTATAAAAATGTTTTAAGCATTAATTTTCAAAAATTCCTGTAAAATGTTATCAAAATGCTGTCTTTTACCGGCATAATTAGGAGTTATTCAAACATTGTACATTATCAAAATGTTATACACAAAAAGTTTTTAATTGCGATATATGTAAACGTTTTGATAACAACATTTACGCTATTTAAAGTTGTTTGATTGTTACTTTTCAAAAATGTTATTACAATGACGTCTTTCACCAGCACAGTTAGGTGTCATTTAAACATTTTGTACAACATTATTAACATGTTATACAAAAACATGTTAAAAATGTCCATGAAGTTAAACGTTTCGATAACATTATTCTACGCTTTAAAAAAAAATGTTTTGATTATTACTTTTCATTTAAAAAAATGATGTCTTTAACCAGCACCGTTAGGTGTCATTTAAACATTTTGTACATTATTAAAATGTTATACAAAAAATGTTTCAAATTATATTATTTTCACAATGTTTTGACTATAACTTTTCAAAATTCTATGTGTTTGCTGGGTATTGTCTATAACGGTCTATGAAATTCGTACAGAACAGAGGTTCGATTCACCGATTGTGTCCTTTCATTTGATTTGGACGAATATTGCGATATTGCAGAACCCGTCTGCCTCCTAAAGAGGTTGTAACACTACAGGAACTTTTCCCGAAGTGGGTCGAAATAATTCCCACATAAAGAGAGACTAAGGTGTTATGTTTTGTTGTTGCTGTTTTCGAGACAAAGCCTGCTGGCAGAGCTATTTTCTTCAAGCTTTCTTTAAAAAAAAAATTAAAATTTCTTGCCCTATCGGTGTTGGCTATAACTTAGAAAACCCTGCTTTATAGGTACTTGTATACGCAATTTACAAATTTTGTTTAACAAAATAGGAATAACATCTTGTGCAAACTATATAGGTTAACTTTTTCCGGTAAATTTCGGCAAATGAGTAGCCAATTTAATTTTGATTTGGGGCATTCAATTGAGTTTTGAGGCATTCAAATTCCTTTAGCAATGTGTCTAATTTAGCATCGTCGTTCTTTTTTGTGACGCATAATCATTTAATCTAGCAAAGCTATAGTTTGACTGAAGAGTTTTGCCGATTTATAATTTTGTATTAGAGGTAATCAATTTCGCAACATGAGAATAATGACGACATTGAAATGTGAATAAACAAACTGTTTCGTATCTTCACTCAGTCAAACCTTTAGATTTTCTGTATTCATTAATGTTTCCCGTAGATTTTATATGGAACATAATGTTTTTTGTTTGTTTGTTTGTTTGTGTGTGTTTTGTTGGGGTGTTTATTTGTTTGTTTCGTGTGTTCATTTCTCTAACATACTAAAAATATATCTTAATTGTTGGTTCATTAAATGCGATTTGTGCAATTAGTACCTCATTTTTACATTTTTACACTCATTTACTGTGGCTGACCGCATGGGCACGACAGTACTTAAAAAGACACTTCTTTTATTTTTTTAAAGTACATTACTGGCGCCCATGCTGGCAGTAAAGTACTTTTAAACTCTGCCTTTAGGGAAGGTATATGGGCTTATTTATAGGCCTGCTGGCCAGCAACCTATACTGCATCCATTTTGATGGCGATTTTCTCTGCGTTGTCCGTGATCCAGCGAGTTAGTTCCAAGACCTTCCAGGTCTTATCTTCCTTGTGGGCTGATGTTATGGTTACTGTGTCCGGGATGTTGCCACTTTCATCGCACTGCTTAAGAAACTCCTTCATTGCAAGAAACTGGTAGTTCTCCTTATCTGTGCACGGCTGGGCCTGTGGGAAAATAAACAGTCACTTCACTGTAAACAAACTTTCTATATACACCTAATATTTGTTTGTTATTAATATTTAATAATTAAAAAAACAACCACACTTTTTTTTAAATTATTACATTTTGGTAGAATGCACCATTTGCAGATTTCGAAATGTTTACTACCGCGTTATTAAGAATTATCTTCATTTTTAAAAAGTAAATAACGATACTACGGAATCCAGCAAAATGATTGAACTAAATATCACGATCGCCAGATGGCGATCGCGAAAAACCCCAACGAAAACAAGAACAACTGCCCGACACCGGCTGAAAACGAACGTCGTTTTTCTCGGCATCCATGATTGTAAAACTTCGGACATGTCAGTTAAACGATATTTACTGTGAAATACAACCACCTGATAATTAAAGCAATTACCAATTGTGTGTCATATCTTTTTAAAAAAGGGGGGCCCGATCTCTCCGTCTCATATTTGGCTCGAAATCTATAGATCAAATTAATGGTCTTTGGTTGGAATCACTACTACTAGTGCCCGATTTTCTTAGTCAAATTGATCTTTGGAACAATTTTAATTAAAGGAAAAAGACACCGTGAACATTAAGTACAGACTTTGCAATAAGTACTTTGTATAGTCTACTTTCAAGAGCGGAAACGGCAAAACAAACAAAGAAAGCCTTCCCAACCAAGTATAATCAATGACCATAATGCGCATGCGTCAGTTAGTAAGGAAATGGTTCTTGATCTCAACTTTCCTTAAAAACAAATTACTCTAGATTTATAAATGAGTGGGAAAAGGTGACACATTTTTTGTATCGATCAAAAATAGAAATTAGAAAAGAAAATTCACTCTTAGGCAAAAGAAAATGAAAACGTAGATTGTCAGGGATTGGAACCCGCGCCGCAACGAATTACAGCATGCGCAGTACGACACATTTATATCTGTGGCCGCTATCTGGCCGCTTTTCCACGGGCGTCACGCGAGAGATACCCAACGCCTTGATGTTATACACAGGGGACTGAGCACTCGTACCTTCAAGACTATGTCCATCAGTCTTTTGTCAACTCTTATCTTGCCGAGACTTCTTTCCAGCCGCTTCTTGACTGCCCCCTTCCAGTGGCCGGGTTCGTTTTGCTGGAGGCTGTCGTCATCAGGATACATGTCCAAAAAGGGGGAAGGGAGCGGCACTTCCTCTGGTAGTGATACATTCTGTGCTCGCCCAGATACCTTCGGTGATTTCGATTTGTTTAGGTTTGTTGTAGCTCCATACTGAAATATAAACAAATTTTAGCTTAGTACGAAGTACCATTCCTTTATTTTCTCGTGGCCCATATTTTTTAAGTCATCACTTAAGAATTAAAGCTCTTTGATTACTAATTTCAGTCTGGCTATAAGCCTGCCTGGCCTAGCAGGTTTATAGTAGGGTGCCCCTACAAAAATCAATCTAGTTACGCACTGTATCCATCTCTCTGTGTCTCGTACAATAACAAGCTATCTACAAAATAAGAGCACACGACAGTCGTACGGCCGGAACATTGCAATGGTGGGATTCAGAAAGCAGCCCCATCGTATACACTGGCAAGTATTAAAGCAAGTACACAGGCTGTGAACAGCGAAGAATGAGCGCAAAAGCTCTAATTCAATCCAAGTTTTCTTGTTTGGTGAAAACTAAAAGTTCTTTCGTAAAACATTCCCTACCTCAATCTTATATTTAGCTATTAAGACTGAATTCAGTAGTTCGACGGCCTCTTCGCATGTGTCTCTGCACTTCGTCCGAACCTCCTCAGAGGGAGAGTCAGTCTCCAACACCGCATCTTCAACTGCTTGGTGGCACTGACGGAGTTTTAGAGTCAGGGCGCAAGCTCCATTGGTCAGGTGCGACTCAAGCTTATCAGCCTCCGAATCACGTGATGAAGATAGCTTTCTACTGCGACGAATCAACGCTACCATCTGTGACATTGAAGCAAATAACCGATGTTAAGACAACAGGCCTTATACATTTCTGGAAAATTTGTTTCGATCACATTTCGTTGCCAGTCAAGACAACAGTGTGTGTGTCTTTGAGATTGTAGTTCCTAATAGGTGCTTCCTTGTAATTAGGAATTTTGGAGTTAATGTTTTGTTTAGTTATCGTGGCGTCAACTTTACCTGAAGCAATTTCCAAGTACTTTTTGACGTATGGATGAAGAAGTCTTCGTTGCTTGAGAGCACTTGGCGCAGCTCGTCAGCTTTCCTGTGCTTCTTGTCAAGTCTGATTTTCTCCACCTTTGCCCGCAAATCTTTGGCCTCCTTCATGGTGATGAAGAAGAAGTTGCAGATCTCCTTGACTTTATCCGTGCACTGACGTGTCAAGTTGACCGGGTCCTCGGATGTTTTAAGTATGCCACCCAAATCAATGTCGCTGTGTTTCATCTTGTTAACCAGCGTGAAAAGGGTTTTCAAGAAGCCATTTTGGGGACTGAAAACTGGTTGTGTCTGAAAAGCGAATCGTATCAATGTTATTGAAAATTTCCCACATGGAGAGAACCAAAGTTACAATTATGTCTGCAATAGCCCTATGTATTGATGACATTTACGCAATGTTTACCACAGTGCATGATGGGGGGAAATGGGGTTCACCGCTGAGGCTTGTAAACGCATTTTACGTATCTGCACTAGCACTTTCCATGTTAATTTTTTCAGCTTTGTGGTTCACGAGGAAATCATCTTTTTCTGTCATCTGATGTGTAGTCTTTCACAAATGACAGGGTTTAAAATGCACATTTCACTTTCTTTCGGTCGAAAATTGATTGTATGTCGACATTTTGCACGTAAAAGTGCAGCGAGTGTCGAGCTACAACGTCATGCGGTAAATATGGTGGTGACGTCATCAATACATCAACATTCATTTTTAGCAAACCCTTTCTTAGCATCGTTTGTATATTCATAGATGTTGGCTCTCCACGTAATTACACTGTATGGGCCTTATTCACGAGGAAGCCATTTTGATTGTGTTCCCTGAACGTCTTTTTAAAACTGTGACCCGTGTTGAATGGGTTGGTACCAGACTATTTTGTATTCTAACCTCACTTCAATATATTGTTGAAACATTAGGTATATATTTAATCACACATTTTTAATTATTCACCAGAGAAGACTGGTATAGGTTTTCCCGGCTATTTGTAATTTTTTTTTTCATTTAAGTTCACCATTTCTCACATTCAATTTTTCTGCTAAGTAAATTAGTCTGATGTGTGCTTGACTCAAGCACTCGGTTGATATAAGACGAATTCGATATTTGAATGCCACTTTTCGGCAACATCTTAGACGATTTTGATCTGCAATGACGAATATTCTCAAGCCAATGTTTAAATACAGTGATCAAACTTAAACATTGGATGCTAAAACGAATAAAAATATGTGAAGGGAAAAGACATACCATCAGAAGATGCTCGTACAGCTTTGGATAATGTTTCTTCAGGTCGATCCCAAAGTATTTCATTACTTTTTTTTTTAACGCGTCTTCAGTTTTTGCCTTATTTTTCTCATCAAATATCAGAGGAAAATAATGATTTTTCCCTTCTTCAATGCAAAGCTCTTCTTTCTGTAGACAACGAAAATAAAAATTATTATTCTACTGGAAATAAGGACAATTTGAAACAATTGTTTTCGGAGTTGAAGGTTGTCTGTGGCAATTTGATATACAGATTATCACCCACTTTATATCAGCATTGATAATAGAAACCAGGAACTTGAACCAGTCTACTCAATGGGAGATTTCGGCTAGTAACCCATCATAAAAGCATTTTTCTGAGAGGTTGAAAGCTAAACAAATAGAACAAGTACTGCATTGGTAATAACAAATAATACTAGAAATCCGTCTACCGTACAGCTGTACAGCTACAAATGTTACTAATGTGCAAAGTTTTATGTGTTATCCCAAAGGTTTGCTCCTTTGTAGCAATTTTAAGTCTCTAACAAATTTATATTTGAAACCAGATCAAATTATGCGGCTGCGAATACCTACCCCAAACTTGTCCATAATACGGTCTAACAGAGAACGCAGTTTCTCACAGCAATCAGTAGCGGCGTAGACTACCAGTCTTTCATCCGAAAACGTTTCCTTCTCTTCCTCTTCTCTTCCATCCAGCTCCAGCTCCCCTTCGTTATTTTCAAACCTGTGTAGGAGTATTTCTCTCTCCATGTTGAAATGCTCCCTCCAAGCCTGTCTGAAAAACGGGTCATGGTGCAAGATGACCATAACACTACGCTTGATGGTTTTACAGTTCAACGCCGATGCATCCTTGTCTCTATCGCAGCTGCCGAGACCCTCTCTGAAAGATAGGGGTTTTTCATCTTGATGTATAAGATCGCTACTGTGTTGCGAGCAACTCACGTCAATTTCCGCGAGAATCTATAGTATTGGGGAAAAGAATAGTAAAAAAGGATATTAACAGAATGGAAGGCAAAGCTTTTCATGGTAGATTGAGTTCGAGTTGAGCATTACATTACATGAATAGACTGTACATGTATATATAAACGTACAAATAGAAGAAGAAGAAACCAACTACCTACTTGGAGGAATATCCATCTTGGTTTAACTTGCAGCCTATCTTTTTGAATCAGTCTAAGTAACTCCAAGCTAGCAACAAGACTTCCACATCTGACAGCTTCCCTATAAGACTTAACGCACTGAGACTCTAGTGGTATAGCACGAGTGGGTTCTGGCTGCTGGGTGTCGCGGTAATTTTTTTGGGTGTCCTGTGCCTGTCTCCCGTGGAAAGTCTTATGCGCCTTTTGGTCAACTGCCACGATACCCTGACTCTTTGCCCTTGGCAAACTTGGTGTGGATGGCATCTGCTGAGCTCCTTGGTCAACTGCCGTGGTTTCCTGACTCTGTGCCCTTGGCATACTGGGTGTGGGTGGCATTTGTTGAGCTCCTTGGTCAACTGCCGTGGTGTCCTGACTCTTTGCCCTTGGCAGACTTGGTGTGGATGGCATCTGCCGAGCTCCTTGATCAACTGCCGTGGTGTCCTGACTCTGTGCCCTTGGCATACTGGATGTAGATGGCATTTGTTGAGCTCGTTGGTCAACTGCCGTGGTGTCATGACTCTGTGCCTTTGACAGACTGGATGTGGATGGCATCTGCTGAGCTCCTTCGTCAACTGCTGTGGTGTCCTGATTCTGTGCCCTTGACAAAGTGGATGTGGATGGTATCTCCTGACCCCGTGGGTTATCCAATTGAAACTCGTTATGTGCGATAGATAGGTTAATGTCCGCCAATAGCTTTCGACTATCCCTTTGGTTCAGGCCAGCTTCCATTGAACGCAGAACATTTTTGCGAGCCTTCTCATATGTCTCTTTTGCTTTTTGGGGTCTGAGATTTTGAGACAAAGCTCTTAGTCCTTCCTGAAGGCCGATCTTCTTGTATATCTGTGCCAAGTACCACAGAGCTTTGCAATCAGCCTCAGTATCAATTAGCTCAATTAATACTTTTTCAGCTTCATCAAACCTGAAGTTCTGAAAGTGTAGAACTCCGACTTTAAGGCACGAATTGTTCCGAGGTTGGCCTTTATAGTACTTTAACAGATGTTTGTAAGCTACCTCTTTCGGCTTCTTTGCCTTATTCACCACTTGCCATGTACCGGACTTCTCGTCTTGATATTCAAATAATGCTGTGAGGTCCATCACTTTCTGCCACATATCCATTTTTGATTGTTCCGAAGCCGTTGAAGTATCACGATGAAGGAATTTGGCATATTCAGAGTAAAGATCCAGCTGGTCTTCGGTTGTCTGGTGTTCAGACTGTTGCAATCTGGTTTCGAAGATCTTTTTAGCTTCTTTGTGGTTCCCAAGAGCACTTTGTACGTTGCACAAAATTGTTAATGCAACATTGTGCCCTTTGTTGAGTTCTAGGCATTTATGAAGCTCTACGAGGGCTTGTTTGTTCCAATTGTTCTTTTTCTCCTGATCTGCTTTGTCTCTCTCAGAGCATTTGATGTAGATCAGCGCCAAGTGAAAGTGACTTTGGGCACAGCCTGGGCTTTGTTTAATTCCCTTATTTAATATTTGTATGGCCTCTTCAAACTTTCTTATATGTTTCAAACGTCGTGTCCAATTTCTCAATACCTCTTGAACTCCAGGTGCTTTGTTGTAAGCTTCTTTTAAATACTGACTTGCTTTGTTGCTTACCTTTTCCTCTCGTCGACTCAGGTTTAATCCAAGCGATGACTTGGCCAGCTGGTATTCATCTTTGATTGCCATCATCTTTTCCCAGTACCACTTTTCACAGTTCATGAGCCTTTGACCTTCTATGTCCATCTTTTCGAATTGATAACTGTCGGCTCCTCTGGATCGTGCCATTCGGCCAGTCATCAGCCCAGCCCCATAGATGAAGCATACTTTTTTTGGGAAGTTCTTAAGCGCTACCTCGAAAAGTTGCAACGCAGTTTCCATAACACGGGGCCCTAGACGTGTCATGGCAGTTGCACGCACTGCGTCGATCACAGACTGGTCTTTATTCTCTATCCCCAAACTATCCAATTCCTTGAGTAGACCTGCCACCTTTTGCGCATTTTGACATTTGTGTTCGATCCACATGCGATTCAGGAGTGCTACAACTTTGTAGCCTTTACGTAGTTGCGCATCCGTTTGCTCTATGCATTCGTCAGCTCTGTCGAGGAATTCTCTCGCCTTACGGACATCCCAACGTTTTCGGTTATCCCATACCTCCAGGTAGGCTCTGAACAAAAGGCTTTCTATCCCCAATAAGTTTGGTGTCTCTTCTAAGTCGTGATCTATGTTACGTATAATTCGCTCGTAATCAGTAGTAACCGCAAACTGCAGATTCCAAGTAAAGTGACAAAGACGTCTTTCTTTCCAGGGCAGTTTTATCTGGCTCACTTCATCTCTGTCCAAGTCATTTCTGTGAGTTTGAAAGAATAGACATTTCAGTAATATAGGGTGTGTATGTGTGTGTTTTCTAGGTTTTTCGTAGTATAATAAAAAAGCTGTGAAAAAAAAGCTAAGCTAAAAAGTAAAGCAATGTTATCTTAGTTAAAAGCACTACATAAGCTCCTTTTAGCACCTTAAGATATTTTCGTGTTATTTATAAGGCCCTCTCGGCCTAAACTTAAATTCACGGGAAAAGACCACGAATATATAGGTTTTCCCAGACGATATCGAAAAATGACAACATTCATTTGTAAAAGATCCATTCAATTTTGCTCTAATTTTGATAACGACGTATACCCGGCTTTCATTTGTCCAAAAACGAGCATTCGTTTTTATTTTGTTTCTTTCAAATAAATGAATGTGCATAACATTTCATTTCAACTATTACAAATGTATAGTATGGTGGACCTGAAGGGACAACGCAGATCGTGAATATTGACGGCAATATTCACGACAAATTTCACGAATTTCCTCAAAGTCGCGAATATTGACGTCAATATTGACGTCAATTTTCACGACTTTTCCCAAAAGTCGCGAATATTGACGTCAAATTTGACGTCGATATTCGCGTCAAATTTCACGACTTTCCCCGAAAGTCGCGAATATTGACGTCAATATTCGCCACAAAATTCACGACTTTCCTCAAAGTCGGGATTGTGAACGTTCATACTATTTCGCACAAATTTATGTGCACATTTTCCGATATCCTCCGGGAAATGTTTTCCCGGCCAATTTCATCACAAATTAATTCAATTGCATTAACACGCATTCAACTTCACACACTTCCCCCTAATTCAATCAAACTAGGGTTTTGTTTTTAGCTACTATATTGCATTCAATTTCGTGTCTGTGCACACATGATTGAATGATTTTCATTCAGGTTCGTTATAGTCATTCTATTTTATTTTTAAACCATTGCTATGACGTCACTCTATTGTTAAAAGTGTGGATTCGTATCTACGAATCGACCACTTTGGACAACAAATAAAGTTAGTAATTCGCGGTTTTCATCTCAACACTAACCCAAAGCTTGATCACGTAAGATCCTCGAGAAACCCTTTGTGCAAAATAGGCGTCCAATACATGGCCACAATACCAGACTAGAGCTAATGTGCTTCAAGAAGCACGGATATCATCCTAAATAGTCCTTTGTAAGGCTTGTGTGAACCGCCTCGCACTAACCACTCCCAAATTGCAAAAGCATCTAACCAAGTTTGACTGAAATCGGCTAAAGAATATAGAAGAAAATACATTTGATATGCTTCAATATAATGACCTCTACTGACCTTTAGTTGACCAGTGGCCAAATTAATTAGATCAAGGCTGTGGGAGAAGCATTTCGTTATTTTGACAAAAAATTACCCCTACTGACCATAAGGTGACCACTGGTCAAATTCTGTGAACAACTTTTACGAGTTAATTAGATCAAGGCTGTGGGAGAATCATTTTGTTATTTTGAAAAGAAAATTACCCCTACTGACCATTAGGTGACCAATGGCCAAATTTTGACCCCTACTGACCATTAGGTGACCATTGGCCAAATTAATTAAACCAAGACTGTGGGAGAAGAAGCATTTCGTAATTTTGAAGAAAATGACCCCTGCTGACCATTAGGTGACCACTGGCCAAATTCTGTGAACAACTTTTACGAGTTAATTAAATCAAGGCTGTGGGAGAAGCATTTCGTTATTTTGAAAGGAAAATGACCCCTACTGACCATTAGGTGACCAATGGTCAAATTCTGACCCTACTGACCATTAGGTGACCATTGGCCAAATTAATTGGACCAAGACTGTGGGAGAAGAAGCATTTCGTAATTTTAAAGAAAATGACCCCTGCTGACCATTAGGTGACCATTGGCCAAATTATTGGTGTACACCCTATATTGGTTTGGTCCAGAGATATAACTGACCAAGTTTGACATGAATTGGATCAAAACTTTGGGAGAAGCAGCATTTCCTAATTTTGAAGAAAATGACCCCTACTGACCATCTGGTGACCACTGGCCAAATTCTGTGAACAACTTTTATGAGGCATGGTCCAGAGATGTAACTGGCCAAGTTTGACAATAATTGGACCAAGACTGTGGAAGAAGTAGCATTTTGTACTTTTAAAGAAAATGACCACTAGTAACCACTAGGTGACGTTTGACCACACCTGCTGATCACTACAGATAGAACTCGGGTCAAGGAAGATCCTGTCCAAATTTGGTTGAAATCGGTCAAAGAATTTGGCAGATATTGAATTTGGCAGATTTGTTTGTGAGCGTTTGCCCAAAGAAAGAAAGAAAGAAAGAAAGAAAGAAAGAAAGAAAGAAAGAAAGGCGACGAATACAATATATCAGCCTGCTTCGCACGGCTGATATAAATACATGCCTTCGCAGTGTCCACTCAACTGGATGACAGTTGACGCAATGGTTTAAGTCAGAGAATACACTCGCAAGTGTGGATTCGTAATTAAGAATCCACTCGGCGCTTTGCGCCTCGTGAATTCGTAATTACGAATTCACACTTTCTCGTGTATTCTCCTATACATAGGCATTCAAGACTACGTTTAAATATTTTTCAGTTTAATTTCTACTACCTATCTGCAATTGATGAAATTAAATTAAAACTCATCGAAGCGCACATGAATTTGTTTCTATAGTTTTTGTTTTCTTTTTCGTTTATGGAAAATAAATTTAGAATTACACATGAGTTGTTGCACGTTTATTTCGAGGAAGCTGTGTATATATGGCAATAGCTCTTTTACTGGCACTTAAGTTTTCGTCTTTCTTGTTTCATTTACGTCATGTGTTTTGTCTTAAACTGTTCCTTGTGCTTTGTTACGCAACGATTACAGTTAAAGCTTGTACACTGTGTATCTAGAAGACTGTTAAGTACAGTTTGAAAAGTTACGGTGATAAGTTTTCAATGATTTTTTGTTGCTATAGCCGTCTGATCGTTTGCACTGGTCTTTATGTATTTCTGCTGATGTTTGGACCATGTCAAATAAAAAACAAATGTTTTTAAGCAACAAAAGCTTCAAATTATCAGGGGGTCGTTATAAAATTAACCAAAACAAAATGTTGTCCTTTTCCTATATGTTTTTTAACAGGTTTTATTTCTTTTTCTCTTATATATATTAATTTCTTCTAATCTTGTCTTTATAAATTTGTTTATTTAGCCTTCAATGTTCTGATGGGCCATTTACGTTTGGCTGTGGTTGCACCATCTCGCACACTTTTCGAGAGTTATTTGGCCGACGCTCTACTTATAGGTACATGTATATATAAGATAGAATTAGTGTGAAAACAAATTTGAATGTGAACATTAACAAAATGTTTGCCAATTGATGAAATTGAACGGTTAAGCAGCCTCTTGCTGCTGGCTCTTACGAAAGTGAACGATCTTTGCGAACTCATGATTTTAAATGATCTTATTAGGCCAGTAAATGCTAACTGCTGAAATGAAATCAGGCCTACACCTTTTGGCTGTTGAATGCTGATGCAACGGGGCATTCAATTTTAAATGGAATTAAACGAGCCGGATATTGAATTTAATGGATGTATGTTTAAATTGGCCGGGAAACCTATATTAACATTTGGTTGGTTAAAATAGTTGGTAAAAATGTTAACCAACAATGTGATTTTTTTTCTTCACATTTGACTAATGTTGGGTACATTTTACCTAACTTTGAGCAATTTTTTAACAATTGTCTTAAAACCAACTGTTGTGTTGTTCACCCGGTAACCAACGGTTGATTAAAATGAGTAAATTGACCCAACGTTGGTTAAATGTGGGGAAATTTAATCAACGTTGACATGAATACATCTTAACAACCGGTTACCAGATAAACCACAAAACAGTTGGTTAAAGGGAATTTTCACCCGTAGTTTATAATTGCATAATGTTAAAGAGTGTCAATTGCCATTGTGACTTGATTTTTATTTTAGTTTTATCGGTTTCGACGGTAATCATATAAAACAGAGATTTTCTCGCACTGCGGTTACCGTCATGCGGGCCGCCATTTTGTTCTGGTTTATCGGCACATCCGAGATATTGTGACGTAGTGTCTGAACCATCATTATTCGAAGCCCGATTGATAACGGCCCTGCACGCGCAAGGAATGCAAGTGAACCCTTTTGTGTACGGCATAGTGTATATACAATGTGTACTGTACATGTGAAAGTGGGCTCAAAATCATACGGAGAAGGACATGATGCATTAATTACTAGCTCACAGATTTTCTATTCTTCTCAGAAAATACAAAAATAAACGGTAGTTTGTGGCGCGTCAAGTTGATATTCTGCACAGAAATGCAATACATGTACTCGCAATAGTCGGGCGCCGTACAACATACGTCTGCATAGTGTAGTTGGCCGTGTCAAGGTGGGGAACCAGTGCGAACAAAAGACAATAAAGCGATGTGCAAAGAGGTGCAGACACTACGTCATAATTTCCCGGGCGAGGCGGGAAATTTGAACAATATGGCCGCGCCCTTGTACTCCTAAATGGCAAGAAATCGTGAATATAAAGCGCGTGTGTCGTTCTCTTTTAACAACCAAATATTAACCAGTTCGCGCTGGAAGACGTATATAAGCGCAAAACATATGAATTCCCTTTAATGAAAAATGTTCAGTCAGTGGAGCGGTTTAAATCGCCGTTTTGTGTCAATTGCATGCATTGAGATAGTGACTCCCCCCCCCCCCACACACACACCACGTGTGTCAAGGCCGTGTATCCTCCTGCAACACTCCATTGTTAAAATAGGTATGATCCTATGCAAATAGAGCCTTAATATAAACATATGTAAAAGAGTATCGAATACAAATAATTAAAATTTAAACAACTTTGTTAGAATTAAAAGAATAAACTTCTATTTGATATATGGGCTAAACACATGGATGAATTATGGATAGAAATGTGTGGGCAGCTAGTAAGTGACGTCTTGCACGTGTTCGTGTACCCCTCTGTGAACAATGGTACGATCTATTTCCACGCACACGACCATAAACATCGTCGCAACATTTTTAACGCGTTTTTCTAGTTTCAATTTTGAAATGTTGTGTACCTCAAGGTCCCCCTCAAGTTTCAGATGCTGTTAGTTATTTATTCATCTTACTGTCTTCAATTTTTACGGGGATAGTTTACATGCAAGTATATAAAACTTGCCAAAAACTGCAGAAGGTCGATTATCAAATGTACAGCTCAAAACGTGTGTATTTCAATGGCAACTCCTCCCCTCGGTCACTGATTTCGTTGAATAAGTCGCGAGCTCTCGCTAGTCATTTTTTTCGTTTACAAATAGACGGTGGATTTGTTTATACCCAGCACGATATGTGGCAGTGGGGTACCCCCTCTTATCCCTATACTTTATACGCACTCAACACTATTGTTACCTAACCCATCCCCCCTTGAAACCTAAAAGGATTTCCTGGGATTCCGGGAACACAATGGTCAACACAAAAGAGGAGGGGGGGGGGGGGGGGGGGGGGGGGGGGGGGGGGTTCTCTGCCACATATCGCGCTTCATATGTATTTTTTAGTTCAATCAAAATACATTTTATATCATTGTAAAGAGGAAGCTCTCTACTGTGTGGTGGTGCTTTCGCTGGAATTTTGCGGTCATTTTCTGTCAAGAGGGCTGTCACTCATAAATGGAAAATAGTCCCGATGACTCGCGCACCACGGTAAAACTGGTAAAACTTCGGAAAAAGAAAAAATAAATGACGGTACTTTTATTTAACTTAAAATTATAAAATAAACACTTGAAGAGAGAGGATAAAGTAGGCTTTGTTATGATAGTTTCGCCCGTAAAATTGATAGATGCATTTCTGAGTTACGAGCAAAAATATGCAGAAAATGCGTGTTTTTCAAGCCTCCCACACAGTTCAAGCGTGCGATTTGATCGTTCTGTGGAAGACTGAGCTTTAGTGAACAAGAGGAATTCATATGTTTTCCCCAGATTCAAAACGGATGACGCATTATACACGCCACGAGCAATGCCGGAAATGTCTGTCAGCAGCAAGCAAGGCCGGAAATGCGTGGGTACGCTTCCTGGTACTATTGGCCGGAACCCGCCTCTGATCGAGTTTCGTTAAAAATAATCCCGCGCCTCGGCTCTATGATGTTAATAATAATCCCGGCGCTAACTGGTTGTTTTGAGAGTGTGGGGAAGTCCCGAGTCGAGCAATGCCACTTCGCTCAAGATTGCGTGCCGTACTCACGGGGAAGTCCCGAGTAGAGTCGTGCAACGCGGCTGTTTCTTGTAAGCAATTTGCTGCTTGTCTAGTTTTAGATAATTATACATGTACTTTTTTTTGTAGATACCGCTTACAACATTTATATATCGCCATTCTTACAGTTTTTAGTACATTCTTACAACCCAAAAAAAAATATTTAAAATGTAGGAATTATTGGCGGCATGCTACGAGCAGACAACATTCCGTAATTCTATTAGTAGGCCCTATTAGGCCTATTCACCACTATTTCGCAAAAAAATAGCGAACCTAAACTATTTCGCTAATAGCGAAATAAATTGATGATAAATTAAAAGGAACACATGAGGATTGTAGATGTGCATTCCAATTCGCGCTACTGAATTATCAATATAGTCCAGTCAAAATAAGTTTTGACCTCAAACAAATTGTAACAAAACAAATTTCACCACAATGCATTTCTAAAAGGTCCCTACAATAACATATCAAAAGTCTTTAAAAATTCAAGTGGTGGAAATATGACTAATTTGCATAAATCGTTAATCCCTGCCGCATAATATATTTATTCTCATATTTGGGTATGTAATATATATTAACAAAATTGAAAAGTTTATTGAGGTGATTCTACTTACATATCTCTACTTCGATAACATTTTCTAAAGCGTATAAGTGACTGAATAATTATGAGAACATGGTAATTATCCAAAATGACAACTTCGTGACCCTATAAATGTGCGTACATTACACTGTCCCCATATATCATCCAGTAGTCAGTATTGGTGAGCTTCAAATTCACCAAGTTGCTTACTGGCACAGTTATCATAATAAAACCTAATGGAAAATCATATGAACAATGATAACATTGTGATATTTAGCCCAGCAAACCAAAACTGGGGGAAAATGGTTTGTTTATAAACTAGGCGAAAAAGAAGTTAAAGGGTTACCTAACATGGGAGACTTGAACAAGTTCAAGAAAATTCTCAAAATACATTCTAACGTAGATATGATTATTGTAAGCAACAAACATCTTTAATTTGGGGGGTTTCCTTGAACTTGTTCAAGTCTCTCACCTTAGGTAACCCTTCACCTACTTTTTAGCCCAATTTATGGACAAACGATTTTTCCCAGTTGTTGTTTGCTGGGCTAAATATCACAATGTTATCATTGTTCATAATGAGTTTTCATAAGGTTTTAATAGGATAACTGTGCCAGTAAGCAACTTGGTGAATTTGAAGCTCGTCCATACTGACTACATGATGATATCTGGAGACAGTGTAATGTGCGCAAATTTATAGGGTCACAAAGTTGTCATTTTGGATAATTACTATGTTCTCATAATTATTCAGTCACTTATATGCTTTAGCAAATGTTATTGAAGTAAGGATATGTAAGTAGAATCACCAAAATAAACTTTTCAAAAAATAAACAATATATATATACCCAAATATGGGAATAAATTTATTACGCGGCAGGGATTAATTGGGCTAATAATAATAATAAATTGGGCTAAAAAGTAGTTAAAGGGTTGCCTAACATGGAAGACAAGTTCAAGGAAATCCCCCAAATACATTTTAACGTAGATAGGATTATTGTAAGCAACAACAATCTTTAATTTGGGAGGTTTCCTTGAACTTGTTCAAGTCTCTCACCTTAGGCAACCCTTCACCTACTTGTTAGCCCAATTTAGGGACACACCATTTTTTCCCAGTTTTTGTTTGCTGGGCTAAATATCACCTAATAAGCAACTTGGTGAATTTGAAGCACGTCAATACTGACTACTTGATGATATCTGGAGACAAGGTAAATGCGTGCAAATTATAGGCTAAAATTATAGTCATTTTGAACCATTACTCTATTTTCAAAATTATTAAGTTACTTACATGCTTTAGAAAATGTTATTGAAGTAAGGATGTGTAAGTAGAATCCAAAATAAACTTTTCAAAAAAAAAAATATATATATATACCCAAATATGGAAATAAACATATTACACAGCAGGGATTAACGATTTATGCAAATTAGACATATTTCCACCGCTTGGATTTTTAAAGATTTTTAGTATGTAATTCTAGGGACCTTATAGAAGTTCACTGTGGTGAAAAAAGATTTGTTACAATTTGTTTGAGGTCAACAATACAAAATTTGGTATTTTGACTGGACTAATAGGCATATATACTAAATTCAGTGCACTTTCGGGAAATCGTGCGATGATGTTTTACGACTGAATGCCGCGGCACCTCAGTATGCTTTTTTATGGAGACAAAAAAACACACGATAGACAATGAACTAGTCAGGCACTTACCCTGCCACGCCGCCAATATCATCAGGTTTGGATGCCATTGATTTTTGTTTCTTTTCCCGATTCTTTCTCGTGTTTTTCTTGCTACCGCCGGTTTTTTCTCTCTGCTGGTTTTCCACTGTTCCTGGCCTCTTGGCATCGGCTCCTTCGCCGTTCTGCTGATCTGTACTCTTTCCGTTATCCATAGTTTCCATTTTGAAGTCCCAAAATGCTTCAGTCTGGAGCAATATCACCAGCGTGTATAATTATTATGCACTGTCATTGATCGCGAATATACGTACTCAAGGGAATTTCCCCTTGCGCACCAACATGATCGATTTCATGTAATTGAAAGAATAGAACCCATAACTGATAATAATCGATTATTTTTCACATGTAATATGGAAAATCTAGTTAGTTTCACACAAGTTGCAACTCAGTTATAAGACCTTAAAATAACTCTGTTTTTAACGTTTGAGAAGGAGACGTTTTTAAAGAATAGGTTTTTGAAGTTATACAAAATATACAAAATGACGCCAGTAACTGTAGCCTATTATCGATACCGAGTTTACTGTACCGAGTATTCTTTTTACACATGCCTGGTGATGTCATACACTTAAAATATAATTATGACCGTGAACCTGGACTTCGAACGAGACAATTTCTATTGGAGGTTACCAGACAGCATAAGTAAAACATTAATTAAATGGAATTAGGAATATTTCTTTGTAAACCAATTTACAAATGTTTCGTTCGTTATTTTTTCTTGTTCATTAGCACACAGTAGTGCTCAAGGTCTGACCAGAACATTTTGCCCGTTTTGACGCAATATTTGCCCCCGTGTGACCCTTATTAGCATAAAACGAGGAATGGGAATCTACAATTTACCGCAGGGGTGTAACGTGTGTGAGGGGCTCGCGTTAATGGAAATAATCAAAGAGCGTATCATTTTGTATGTATGTTTTTTAAATTTTGTATTTGATGTATAATTAAGTATACACATAGAGTACGCGGTATGGTATGTAATAGAACTAACGAATGAAAGAAAGGGCCAAAGGTATGTTGTATATTTTAAAATTGTATGTACATAAGTTGCATGTATTGTATACCAATATATAGTACGGGATGTGTTTTAATAAATAAATAATGGAAAGTATATGGAATAGATAATATCATAATAATTAAAAAATACAATGAGAGAAAAATTCCAAATACATACAGTTTTATAGGAAGGCCATTTACTAAACTACGCAAGATCCAACCTACAGTATAAGAATGGTACAACCCAATCTGAATTATTCCGTTGAGCGCTCCGCCCAATAGCCTTTGTCAAAGGTTTGTGATGAGTCATCGAAGGACGGCAGTTCGCGGTGCTTCGCGGTGCTTTTAAATACATGAATGTGCGCAAAGCTTGATTTTAGCGGTTACAAATACGTAGGTTTGACGGATGCGTGGCCGATTATTAAAAATGTGCAATCTATTTCGCAGCAAATCAAATTGTCATTGTGTCACAGCCTGAATTAAATATTCTTTTAACTTGTTATAATTTAAATTCGCACATCCTGCATACAATTTGGTTGTATAGTGTATGCTGTGTGGGAGGTTTCAACCAATGAAAGGGTCATGCTGGTCCATACATATCAAAAGGTTTGGGTCACTGAAGCAGTGCTTGTTTTGTAGAAAAAAAGTCCTATGGGGAATGACGTGAAAAACCCGTCTTTTTACATATATCTCCACGCTGCTAAAAGTACTGCATATTTTGCCTAGTCTCAGACTAGGACCTATGTTCTTTCTGATAAAGCAAACAAATTACAATTTCATTATGATTTACCCCCGCGTTTGATTGCTTAAAGTAGCCAATTTAGTTTCAGCTCGTTTTCTGTGTAAAATCAACGATTGGGGCGACAGAGCTGTTTTAGTTTTGCACAATTTGGCAGAGCGCCCTCTTCAGTTTCTTAGTTTGAGAAAGTGTTTTTTCTCTGTAGTTTTTTCTTTCTAACCATATATAACTCGTGAATAAGATTAAAACTGCTGCAAACTGCTTACTGGCTGGAATGACCTGAAATATACAAATCAAATAATATTTCGATCTTAAGAAGATCTTTTTAAGATCGAAATATTAGGCCCTTTTAATTATGACTCGTTTTGATTGGTCAATGTTATCTCCGCGTAGCTAAGATATAAAACCATCAGACGCCGAAATTTTGTGCCGAGTGAAAATGTTGGTGTGGGGAACTGTATCGCGTAGTCTGGTCACAGTCCCCGTACATAGTACAATACACAGTGGTGGAACCAGACTGGCTGCACAGACTGCTCGGAATGTGCTACACACAGCAGCGTTTTGCCAAGGTCGTTTGTGTAGTGCCAGGCATGGAGGAAGGAAAATCTGTTTTCCTTCCTCCATGGTGCCAGGGTATCGGAGCATTATTAGGCTATTTTAATAGGGTCCTTATTTTGATATGAGTTTCGCGGTTTGTTTGTCATACAATCCCATTATGTTTTCAGGAGGTCAACCAAGTTACGACTCCACCCAGCTAGCGGGTGCCGCGCAACGCGCGGCATTCCGCTAGTTTGCTATAGGTTTTTCCGGACGATATCGCAAAATGTGCACATAAATTTGTAACTGGTGCATTCGTTTTCGTGCGAAATAAGATGAACGTTTGCATTGCCGTTTTCTATTTAACACTTGATAATTCGTTTTTGCATAATGGTGCATCCAGTCGTAAGAAATCAGCACAATTTCCCGAATGTGCACTGAATTTAGTATATTGATAATTCATTTTAGCGCGAATTTGAATGCACACACGCAACCATGTTTTCCTTTTAATTTACCAACAATCAATTTCGCTAAATGTGCAGCCGATTTTCTACGCATTTGTATGCCTGGTCAAGCATTGTAATTAATTTAAGGGTTATCAAAAGTAACGTATGGGGAATTAAACCAGGTTGTCTCGTCTTTGAAACATACCAAATAACTTTATAAACCCCTAAGTTGAAGAGAAATTATTTATTTGCTCAGCATTTGCCACGATCGGATCATATAGCTATGGTATTGTGGCCCTGAAGGGACTACGCATATCGTGAATATTGACGTCAATATTCAGTTAAATTTCACGACTTTTCCCGAAAGCCGCGAATTTTGACGTCAAAATTCGCGATATGCGTAGTCCCTTCATGGCCACCATATATATAGCTATATTTTACTTTATACCCCCTAAAATTATCCAATGATGGCTGTAAGACGGAGATACAGACGAGTCTCGGACGTTGATCGATATCGTCTTATCGATGCCTTTGAGGTTGACGACGCGGACTACTTAGATGTAGCAAATAGACTGGACATCAACCGCTCATTGGTGGACAGTTCATTGACGGGTAGACAATTGAACTGATAAAATGATAGAGAAGTCATTAACATAAACAAAATACCCTTAATCCTCCAAAATCCTCATTCCGCCAGCGTGTGCAGTCACACGCTGGCAAACGCTGGAAATTGTATGTATGTTGAAACAAATATGTTTTCCTCAGCGTGTGACAGCATGTCCCAGCGCGTGAGTAACGCGTTCAGCGTGTTGCTAACGCTAGCCTAGCGTTGGTCAGCGTTTGCCAGCGTGTTGCCAAAATTACAACACGTTACTCACGCGTTGGCCTAAAATGGTCTGGTGTGACAGGGCCATTACTTAAGCACGTAAACAAACTGCGCGCGCAATATTTTAGATCGTCTGCTTAAGCAAAACATTCCCAACAAATTAAATTAAATAAAAATGGCGGACGAAACCAACAGCGTAAAAAAGTTGCGCCGGGCGGGGCAAAGCCCAAATCGTCGACCTTTACCGCAGAAATGGATCTGGCACTGGCTACCTCATACATCGAGAAAGCAGTGATTGAGGGGGTCCTAAAGGGTTCCCTTTTGACATCGAAACACAAGATAATTTGAATTTCACGTCGCCTTCGAAGAATAGCCGCCATTTTAACTGTTGCTACGTTAAGGTTGTTGTTGTTGTAACATTTGTTGTTGTAACATTTATTTCAGTGTTGCCATTACAATATATATGTACAATCTTATATAAATTACAAAAATATAATAATTCAAGAAGTTGATAGAAACTATACACACTAAGTTAAATAAAGAAGCGATATTAAGATTAAATGACAACATTTAGGTATAAGGTTAAGCGTATAACGCTTTTGTGCCCTAACCTATGGACAGACAAATATACAAACAGGAAAACCACACAAAGGACAACAAAATACAACGAAAAGACAGACTAGTGTGAGACAAGGCAGAGTTATTAGTTCACAAATAAGACCAAAATTATAAGTACAAATCAAGGAATCGAGATTTTAAATTCTTAACAAAGACAGACAGAGAAGGTGATGATTTAAGCGAAATATCTAAACTATTCCAGTATGAGGTGCCTCGATGAGCAACACTATTTTTGGCCATTGTAGTTCTGTTGAAATGAACGAATAAATTTCCCCTGGCACTACTTCGAGTATTATGTACATGAACGTTAGATGTTAAAGTAAAACAACAATTAAAACACACAGGAAGGGCATTATGCATAAATGTATACATGAATTTTCCCAAATTAAGGTGGTATAAATCATTACATTGTAATAAATTTAATTTAGCAAACAATGGAGCAGAATGATCACGGTAACAAGCATTCAAAATTACACGAACTGCTCGTTTTTGTAAAATTAGTAATTTGTTACATTTAGATGAACTGGCCCAAGTCAAGATTGAATAATTTAAATATGGTACACTGTTAGAAAAGTAGTGTTACCCCAACACCGAAAAAAAACAGTGTTCACTTCATTTGAACACTACTTTTCGGTATTCAAAACGGTGTTCACTTGATTGAACACCGTTTTCTGCTTTCAAAATGGTGTCCACCCAATTGAACACTATTTGTCGGTGTTCAAAATGGTGTTCACTTGATTGAACACCATTTTTTGGTGTTCAAAAATGGTGTCCACTAAATTCAACACTATCTTTCGGTGTTCAAAATAGTGTTGACTAAATTCAACACCACTCTTCGGTGTTGACCCTACTGTGTTTATTGGGAAGCAGCGTAATCATACATGTCACTCAAGGTTTTTTAATTTTTAGAGCGATTCTCGGTCACCTGGGAAGGACATTAACGTGAAGGACGTGTAACACTGGGTTTTGTGGAATTTTCTTTCTTTTTCTGTGAGGCTATTAGGTTTTTAAATTCTAATGGAGTGCTTTTGCAAGAGGGTATAGCACAGAGAAGCCGGTTTATGCACGCATACTTCAAGGAATGATCAGTTAATCTTTTTTTTTTTTTTTTTTTGGATAAATTCCAGAGTTAGCTGCAGTGAATCAGAACTCATTCTATGTGGGAAGGAGAGGGTGTTTTATGGGAGTTTTCACAAGTCAGAACTTTTTCTCATCGTTTTCGTTATTTTTTTTGGGAGTTCATTCTGCACCGAATATTGGCGTTGGATCAATACTGTTTCTCGGTGTCGAGTAAGGATGTACACCGCCCAAGGGTGTTGAATAAACCCTAGTTTTCAGTGTCCAGGTGAGCTACACCGTTGTTCGGTGTTCACTTGACACTGATCATCAGTGTTCAAGCTACACTATTTAACGGTGTTCAAAAATGGACACTGTCCAGCGGTGATCACTCAACACCGATTATCGGTGTTCAGGGCCAACACCGAAAATTGGTGATGGCAACTAATGAACCCTGAAAAACGGTGTTCAGTGAACACTGTTTTTCGGTGTTGATATAACACCCCTTTTCTAACAGTGTAACACAAATGAATTATACAATGTTAATAAAATCCTGCTGGGGAGGTAATATTTTAACCGATTCATTATTCCAATATTCGTGGATATTTTTGTTGCTATCTCATCAATATGACTTTTCCATGTAAGATTTTCATCAATAATTACTCAAGCAAAAAATGCGGTGGTTAAGGCTCCTTTTTCTTTGCTTATCGCTTTAAGCAAAAAATCTTGCTTAACGGTTGCTATGAAATGAAAATTTGCTTAAACACCCCGCTTAAGCAAAAAATCGTCCGTTAAGCAGCGGGAAATTTGAACAATATGGCCGCGCCCTTGTACTCCTGAATGGCAAGAAATCGTGAATATAATAAGCGCGTGTGTCGTTCTCGATAACAAATCAAAACAAATTCTCTGCGGAGTCAGTATGTTACCATAGGCCTATATTCTTTTAGACTATAGGTAAAATATTATTGAGCCTGGAATATCCCGTTAACCCTTTCAGTACCAAGACATATTTTGTCACTATGCTTAGGTTACCACAGTAATTACATGATATGACCAGTTAGTGACCAAGTACTTTTTGCCAAGTTTTAGTGTATAGCGCCCTCGCAAGGCAAAGTAATGAAAGGCCACTTTTCTTACTTTGGTGTTGAATTATAATGGATTGACAGTACCCCCAAAGCAATGACTATTAGATTAATTAAAACAACAATATTGGCCTGTGAGAATTTTTTTTGAAGGGTAGGAAAGAATTATATATCTCACCCCCACTTTTTTGCCCTTCATATGAGTTGACAACTACATGTACCAAGAAGTGTAAAGAAACACTAATTTAACAGTAAGACAATTTTAAGTTTTTCCTTGAAAATACTGAGCTTGGTTGTGCTTCGAAGTGGAAATAAGCTCTTCTATCACCTTCACTCTGAAATCCAAAGAGGCCAAGTGCTGATTTGTAGGGATGCTGTTGTATACAATGGTAGCATTCATCAAGCAGATGTCAAGAATGGCCACGAAAACTCTTTCCCACCATTTCATCGATTTGTGAGGGTGCGAGTAGTACTGACACATTTGTGCTGCGAGATCACTTCCTCCCATGTATTTATTATGATCGTACGAAGTCCACTCAAACTATTTTTGCTCCGAATGTCTTTCGTGTCGATATTGCAGTTTCCAACATTTGTGAGAAGAGTTACACGCTTGGCATCCTGCCAAACGACGCACAGTTGGCCGGCTTTGGTGTAAAACTGGGGGTCAGCACCTCTTATCATGTGTAGCTTTTTGGGATTTGCAAAATCTGGAATCCCCAGTGTGGTGTACCGTGCAGTTCCACAGGCTCCAAACTTTAACTGTGATAGCTTGCAGATGAGAGCTGGGCTTGTGTACCAATTGTCCATAATTAGGTCGAGGACTACATGCCCAGCAGATGTAATATTAGGTGGGTGGTGTGTTGAAGCATAACCAATGGAGGGTCGACTGGATTCCTTTGATGTGGGCTGGGAGCCGGTGAACACCTTCCAAGCCCAGGTATAACCAGTTTCTGATTCTGCCAAATGGGGATTAAAATGCCATAATTTCAGGAACAGTAGTTGGATTCCAGGCCACATCTGTTTGGTCTGCGTAGCGATTGGTCTCATCCACCATCAACTCCCACACTGCTTGGCAGAAGAACAGCTTAAAGATTCGCATGGGCGACAGGTGACTAAAATCTTCCGTACAGCCAGTCTCTTCACTGAATTTCATCGGTGGACGCTTGCTGTAAGATGCGCTAGCTTTAATCCATCCACACCTGAAATAGGAACATTCAGAAAGGTTAATGGGACACTATTCATTTCACGGCACATTTTCTTTTAAGGGTAGTATACAACATTAGCTCTTTTTTTTTTTGGGGGGGGGGGGGGGGGGGGGGTCAAACAAATTTATCCGGGTTTAGTGTTTTTTGGGGACGACGTACGTTGGCTGACCATCTTTGGAAATTGCTAAACAATGTCAATTTAGTTAAAACAGAACAGCACACCAGGTGCCCTGATTTCACAGGATGCTCGAGACCATTCGTGACTGTCAAATATGGTCATTCATTAAATGACTTTTTTTTTTTTTTTTTTTTTTTGTGGGGGGGGGGGGGGGGGTGGGGGTGATCGCAAATGTTGTATTACCTTTAATGACAAACTGTCCTTACAATGCTGTTTTTTGACGCTCGTATCTAGTGTTCCCACTTAAATAAGTCTCCTTTTTTAACTAAATAAAATCTCCTGAAATAAAATCGCCTTTTTAAAGATTATTATTATTGCTGCCTGTCTGTTCAGTAGTTGAAGAAGGCCCTATTCAATGGAATTAAATTGTTTGTCACCAGTACATTTGAAGTCCCATCTGAAATTTGATTTGGATGCAAATCATCACACTTGACTTTGCATAATTCAGGTTAATATTTTTTATTTTTTATTTCATTTCATTTATTATTTCGCAGGGCACAAAAAAAATAAAAAAAATATGCTTCATCAATTTCTATTTGGATTCCATAGGATTATGCAATGCAAACTGAAACGTTCAGTGCTTTTGATGATTTTCCCTGCAAAAGGACATCCAAATGCAAAGATTATATTACAGTAGCCTAGCTATGATAGGATGCAAAACATTTCGAGAAAAGCCAAGTTTGAAGTTGAACTCTTTTCAGTAACCTCCATACCTGTAGTTTGGTTTTGCCGAAGAAGATGAAGGAGTTGCTTCTTCGTCACTTTCGTCAGATGTTGCTACAGAAGATTCATAATCGGACATATCTGAACTGCTATCTGCGAAGATTTCCTCTAAAATCTTGGAAGCGTTTTCGGCCACGATGGCAGCTAAGTGGCGTGGCGGGCATGCATAGTGTTTTTCGCACGCGCGCGTCCTGGCTTTTTAATCCATTTTGAAACCAATAATAAACCACACAAAAAGTGAGGGCGCTGTTTAGATTTCAGATGCAAACAAATGCGCTCGTGTCATCAGAGAACGCTGGTCACCTAACGACGTTTTTTATATGGGACATATTTGCTCTTTGGTTGCCAACGTCTATGCAACTTGGAGCCCAGGTGGCGCGTGCGGTACTGATAGGGATATGCGTAGCTTCTTCACGCAGTCATCTATCCATTTAGAGGTCTCGCCGGCCTGCATTGCATATCTAATTAGCGCTGCTTCACAAATGAATTTCGTGCGTGCGCATAGTTAGTAGTGTTGATAACCGTAGTTCTGCGATCGCTGATTGGCTCCCTATAGTGTGACCTTGTTGTTTTCGGGCATTTTTTTTCGGGGATTTTGCCTGACTTGCCTTTTGGAACACATAAATTAAATGATATGCTCCATGACTTTGCATACGACATAGTTAAGAGACACAGGCCAATAATTAGCAGCTAAGGATCCACAAGTACAATATTTCTTAAAAACAGCAGAAATGTTGGCATTATTTCAGTCCTCGAGAACCAGGGGCCGGTTGCACCAACGGTCTTAAGTGCTGTACTAAAGTTACGAACGAAAATGGGATGCACCATCGAATGTCTTACGACATGTACTAACCTCCTTGCCGTACGCATTCTGACTTATAACGTTCGGTTTAAGACAACTTTCGTGCAACCGAAAAAATTACGACACAAAATTACTGTTGCACCATCACAACTTACGCATTAGTAGGACATAGATTTACGACATGAAATTACGTCTAGTGGGGAGGTGACTTAAATAGTTAGGATAGCAATTCGCGGCAATATGTTCGGGTTGAAGTACAGTGTCAATTATTGTTTAATACAAATATTGAAAACAATACTTCTGCATGTTTTAACATCATTCGGTTGTAAAATTGTTTTGTAAAACTAAACATTTTCGAAGTACCAAATAGCATCAAATTAGACAAGTTTTCGTAAAACACGAAAATCGTGTTAAAAACGATTAGGCAATAAGACAGTAGCCGAGGGAAAACAACAACCAGACAGCGATGTTAAAAGACGTTTGGAGACTACACGTGGGATTAACTATTAGATTTTGTTCAAATGCTTCAATTGTTTCTACAAACAAATAATACAATTATAGCAGGGTCGAACAAAGTAGGGTCGAACAAAGTGAAATTGTTCAATCTACAACTCGGAATTGTTTTAATCGACACGAAACACGCACTAGACGAGTAAAAAACAAGTGACCGAATTTGAAGGAATTTTTTTGGTACAGGGATATAAGGTACATTTTATTGACTTACGAAAAAACAAAAATACAAAAATCGCCATTAATATTTTTTGGGAAAAGTGTTCACTTGTTCCCAATTCTAAATACAAAATCTGACAATGCAAATAAGGTTTTTAGTCTTAATTTCAATTATTAAAAGCTCATTTGTATTTGAATTCAACAGCTTCCAATAGTAGGCCTAATACATGCACATGCATAATTTCTGATAGCATGGAATATTTTCGGTAATTCTTTTTTCGAAATGAGTGAGAGAACATGCTCATTATTGACATGCTTGATTGATGTTTCCAAATTTGTTTCTTTTTAAGAAAAATTAAACATATTTGATTGAAAACATGCTGTGTACAGTTGCTATATCTAATTTCGAGATTGTGACCTGCGTCGGTCCCAATACAGTTATAATTATACACTAGGACATGTCCTACGGCGTGTCGTAAGATATGCATTTTAGAACAGCGCAAATGTCCATGCGCCCAATCACAGCCTTCGTTACAAACAGACAAAGGCAAGCGACAAACACGTCAGCCATCATCAGCTAATCTGTCAAAACATCGCAAACGCGCATTTATTTTGGTCCATTCGATGTACATCTGAGGTGTTCTCACAAAATGTTCATCCTCCCACGTAAAAATTAAAATTAATCAGAAAAATTGTAGAAATTAACGTATAGAACGTGAAATAAACAAGCTAAAAGCTTTGCTATTATATATTATACAGAATAAGAAACTTAAAAGACTGAAAAGCTACGTAAACGGAAATTCATTTTACCAGGGGCGGACGTTCATATCATGTATTGGCCAACTTGTTTGGTTGCTTCGAATGTCCGCAGGGTTAAACTCTGCGTGGATCAGGATGATGTTAGGTAACCCTGTAACTACCTTTACGCCCAATTTATGGACACACAATTTTCCCCCTTGTTTTTGCTAAATATCACAATGTTGTCACTGTTCATATGATTTCCCATAAGGTTTTAATATGATAACTGTGCCAGTAAGCAACTTGGTGAATTTGAAGCTCATCAATACTGACTACTTGGTGATATCTGGAGACAGTGTAATGTGCGCACATTGATAGGGTCACGAAGTTGTCATTTTAGATTACTATATTCTCAAAATTATTCAGTCACTTATATGCTTTAGAAAATTGTATTAAAAATAGAAATGTTTGTTATTTTTGTTCAGTATACATTAGTTAATAACAGGTATTTATAAAGCGCACGTACCCACCAATAGCTATTGTACGTCACTTTTTGGCTATATTCAGATTTCAAAGTACATGTAGCGTTATGCATAATTACAGCAATATTACAAACACGTTTATTTCCCAAAGAAAGGTGTTTGTCAAACGGTTTGGTTCCTCATATGTAATTTTAAAGAAATTTAGTACAAAATGTAGGCATAACATGTTCACTGCAAACATTATGTAATAAATCTATCTACAAATTAAACAATTACGTTTCATAAAAAACCCGAAGTACAAGCTTCGGGTTACACGAAACAACTCTATGGAGCTTGCTAAGTACAGTGCTCTATCGTGCATTGATGATAAAATAAGCTAACATCTTAATTAACGCACAGCACAAAAGTAAGCACTAGTGCTTACACAACAAATGTTACTTGGCTGTATTTAAGTTATTGTAAACCTCTTGTTCCCTTTAATTCAAATGTAGTACTGATGTTGGAATTTGTAAGGATGGGTCAGGTTTCTATCACACTGTACGAGGTGAATTAAGGCACTTTTCATTTTACCTTTGTAGCTAACTCTATTTATAGTACTTACCACTAAAAGTATTTATACATACACATGTAGTCACTAGTAACAAGTGGATGACTTTCAATTATCCTTACTATAAATTCACACGGTTACTTTAAAATCACACGGTTTGTAAAACAGTTAATCACGCGGATTACACGGTTACTTTAAAATCACACGGTTTGTACATGTAAAACAGTCAATCACGCGGATGACTTTCAAATATCCTTACTATAAATTCACACGGTTACTTTAAAAGGAGGATACACCATTTGCAGATATCGATATCGATATTTTTTTAAACAAATCACGATCGCCCAACGCCGGTTGAAAACGAACGCCCCGTTTTCTTGCTATTCTCGGCATTTAATGTAAAACATCGGACAGGTCTTGTTAAACGATATTTTTTATAAAATACAACCCCCTAAATTCACTCATTCATGATAATTCGAGCAATTACCAATGGTGTATCCTATCTTTAAAATCACACGGTTAGTAAAAGATTTAATCCCGCCTGTTTACTGCAAGTTGTTGGTGACTTTGTGGCGGAGCTCTTCCCTCACTTGTGTTTTTGATGCAGCCTAGATTACAATAAAAGCGAGAACGTTTCAACACGGAATTTTAAAGTTTCTCATCTTCTACAATCGTTACTCTTAACACCTAACATAAACTAGTAACTTTCTAATTAGTATCTTTTTAGTTTCAGAGGTAACTTTATCGGGCCAGTATCCCAACATGGTGTATCAATGTGGGGCATATTATTCCTTTTTAACTGCATTGTTTAATCACAATCAATGGCACAATCATGCATAGTCGGCACTGGCTTGGCTTTGATCCATGATTTGAGGCTTTTCAAGGAGTTCAGGCGGCAGGGTCCCTGATCCACTCTGAGAAAAAAATCACAAAAACCCACATTTACTAGATCTGCTGCTAGTATAAGCGATGAAATCTTAATGTGGAAATACCTGCTGAACAAAAACAAGGAATTTTAACTCATCTGGTAGTCGGCTCATTTTGTTTCTGGAAATTTAATTTACTAAGCAAAGTTTCTGCTTTTTAATATAGAGAAAATTGCGCCTGGTCATAGGTTCTACACCAAACCATCTTAGTATAAATGTGTATGCATGTGGAATGAAGTCAACAGTATACACTTGGAGATGTTGTTGGAGTTAAACAAAAAAAGCTGAGACCTAAAAAAGAGGTGTTTGTAGATATGTACCTTGCACTTCATCAGCGAGTTCCTCTCTCTCAATCTTCTTCAACTCCTTGCAGAGCTTATCGACCTGCACCCTTTGGGTTAACTGCTCGTCCCGCCACTCAACCAGCGTTCGAAAGCTCTGCTCTCTTGTATCCCGATGGACACTGTTCCGAGTGTTGTTAGTGTTGAAACCGAGCGATGCTGCCAGAAGCTCGCAATCGGGACCGATCTCGTTTGACACCATGCGAAGTGAAGAATCATCAATGTCTAAAAACAGGAATTCGGTAAACAATCAGGGTGTCCCCCAAAACACAAATGATACCTTGATTGGTGTGTGAAAACCCATTTGCGACAGTTCCGGGTAAAGACATCCAAGCATGGCCTATAGGCTGTTTTTCAAACCTAGCTGTCTTCGGCTTTGAATGTGGCTTCAGCACATTGCGAAACTGCATAAATGGTGCCAGAGACGAAGCAAAGTTGGAGTTTGAGTAACGGTCCTAATGCCAATACCCGGAACTGTAAACAAATACTGGGTTTCCACTCACCATTTTCAACACAATGGGATTCAGTGAGGCATAACTGGAGGAATGCCATCAAGGTAGCATTTGACAGCATTTAATTGCTTATAGTCATACAGCACACTGTTTGGTCAAATTGACCCTTAATTTTAGATTAGTTTTTTTCTTGGACACCCTGTAGTAGTACAGTGTAAGCCCGTGTGCAGATATACGCTAATCGTCTAATATATTCAGGCGCAAGCATGCAATAAATTGTAAAGCGATCCCACGCTCCAACCAAAAGGGTCAACTTTAAAAACCTGTGACGTTATTTTGATCAGAAAGGTGGAATAAGCCATTAATAAATGGCGGGTCGCCATGTTTTGTAATACAACAACGGTTTGCGAAAGACACCAAATAAGGCGCCCGCTGAATATTTAGCTTCTTGAGGTCAAAGCAGAGTCCGGTTTAGCATATAGGACCTACAATATGTATACGACATCAAATGGAAACATTCATCAATTTGTTCTACACATTGGACATAATGTGATGGAATATTACCTCGCAGTTTTTCGGCAATTTCTCCTCTCAGAGACTTCTTCAATTCCCCGACAAGCTCTTTAATGTATTCCTCGTCTCGCCACTTAATCAACATTTTGAAAATCTGGTTGTCAGTAGCATGTGGGTTGTCCTTCTTGAATTTGTAGATATCATGTCGGCCAAAACCAAGACAAGTTGCGAGACGTTCCCATTCAGGACCGAGCTTGCTTGCCAAAGTGCGAAGGGTTGAATCATCAATGACTGAAAGAATTATAATAAAGTAAATCGTGTTACTGGTAAACACAACCAATTGTTAGTACAATTTAACAAAGGATCGTAACAATTTATATTTGATCGTTGAAATGGTTTATTCCGGAAAGTTTCTCTTAAACAATATCACCTACACCGCCACCGACCCTATATTGAACTAGGGGATTATTTTACACTCTAAAAATGCGTGTGAACTCAAATTTGCTCAGAATTTACTGCTGCTCAGAATTGACACTTTAGCGGGTTAAAATGAAGAAGAAAGTGTCAAAGGTTTAAAGGTAGGATACACCATTTGCAGATATCAAAAATATTGATTACCAATTTATTAAGAAATATCTTACTCATCTGAAAGTAAATAATGATTCTAGGCATCCAGCAAAATGATTGCGCTAGAAATCCTGTAATTATTCCGAAAAATAGAATGTTAATACAAAAAAATCGCGATCGCCGTCCGCGCCGGCGATCGCTGAAAAACCCCAAACAAAACTAAAGGCGCTGTCACACTGTTGCGTATGGCACCAGCGTATGAGTTGCGTATTAAAATATCACTCATACGCAGGCCTACGCTGACATACGGTAGGGTTACGTTAGGGATAGGTTGTATACGTTACAAGCACGGTGGCATACGCTGATATACGCTGGGATACGCCGAGGCCGAACTAATTTTTTAAGCATGCTTAAAAATTGTGTGCGTATGCCTGCGTATGGTTTATACGCTAAGCATACGCTAGGCATACGCTATGCATACGCTGAACACGCCAGGGGTACGCCAGAGGTAGGTTACGCATAGGCCGAGTACGCTGGACATAAGTTGCCATAGGTTGGCATGAAGGTTTACCATACAGCTAGCGTATTGATAGCGCAATGATAGCGTATGAGTAACGTACTTCTAACGTATGTCTGACGTATCTGCAACGTATATAGACATATTGGCGTATGCCTGACGATTGAGTAACGTATTTAGCGTACAACTAGCGTATTATTGGCGTATGGCCAGCGTATATCCCAGCGTATTGCCAGCGTTTTGAGAAAGTATATATATATATATAGGCTCCTATTTCTAGCTCTTCTTCAGTTCTTCTTTGACCTTAGACCAGAGAGGATGGAGCTAGCTCTTCTTCAGCACTAGCATGATCTGATCGATTTTGCAGTTCACCAGATCCAACAGAACATAATCTGAAGAAGGAGGAGAAGAAGAAGAAGACGTGAAGTTTGGGTGAGACCATGGATTGGCAGGCGACGGCAGTTTGACCTCTACGACAAGCTTTTGGTGGAGCTCCGAAACGAGGACCAAAGACCATTCAAGAACTTCATGCGGATCCCCCCCCCCCCCCCCCCCCCCCCCCCAGGATCACAACAAAAACACACCTGGTACAGGAATCCCCTGGAGCCTGGCCTGAAGCTTGCACTGACTTTGCGCCACCTTGCCTCTGTGAGCAAGTACTCAAGCATGCAGTACAGATGGAGGGTCCCCCACAACACCCAGTCAATCGTCGTCAGAGAGGTTTGCCAAGCCATAATCGATGAGTACATGTCCGAGGTGATGTCCCGCCCTACCAGTCCTAAGGGATGGTGTGCCATACATATCTGACAAGTTCATCGAGAAATGGAACTTCCCCTAAACATGTGGTGCACTAGATGGGAAGCACATTGCTTGCAAGTGTCCTCCGTCGAGTGGTTCTCAATATTTCAACTACAAGGGATTATATTATGTTGTACTCATGGCCCTTGTAGACGTGGAGTCCAAGTTCATCTGGGCAGACGTCGGTGGTACAGGATCAGCATCACAATAACTGTGAAACCAAGGAATGTGTTGAAGACGGTACCATAGGATTCCCTGCCCCCGATCCTCTACCCAATGACTACCAGGATGTTCCCTACTTCGATCTTCATCGGCGACGACGCCTTTGCCCTCCGAGACACCATGATGAAGCCATACAGGCTCCGGGGGCTAGACGATGAAGAGAAGATAACTACAGGCTTTTAGAAAATGCCTTTGGCATCCCAGCGAACCGCTTCCAAGTTCTGCTGACTACCATGCAGCACCATCCCCTCTACTATCAAGGTCATCGTGAAAGCCTGCATTGTCCTTCACAATCTGGTGAGGATACGGTACCCTGGACTCCAGAACCAGCAGCTCGACCGTGCAGTGAACATGAACCGTGACTTCATCCCTGGAGCCTTGAGAAAGGAGAGCAACTTGTACGACACACATTGCTGGCAGTAACGCCCCACCAAGAAAGGAAAGATGCAGAGCAACCTCCTGAAGCACTGGGCCAACTCCCCAGCAGATGCAGTTCGTTCCATGGCAAGACAAGACGATTTAGAGGATTTGGCTGTGGTGACTGTTGTTGTGGTGATTCTTGTTGTAGTGACTGACAACACTGTTGTTGTAGTGACTGTTAATGTAGTCACTGTTGTGTCATCCTGGAGACTGTTTTTTGTTAAATGTTATTACTATGTACCATTATTATCATGTGTCGTTATTATTAAACATTTTTTTTTATTTTTTAAACATTGGGTGTTTATCATACTTTTTTAATTGAAATTTAATTTGACTACACTGTAAACTACACTACACTACTTTGACTTGATGTATAACCCCGCTACTTTATCACAACAGTCACGACTTCTTTCCTTTTGGTGTTGGGAGTTCCCCATCCTGAGAACCGAGATCAAGAGGAGAATCCATGTAGCCACTCAGTCCTTAGATGTTGGACAGACCGGAAATGTTCGGGAAGCTGCTCTGTAAGGCTGTGCCTGAACTAGGCTGGGTTGGACTGGGCTGGTTCCTCAGTACCTGGGCAGCAGAACCCAAGGCGACAGACACTGTGGTGGTGGTGGGGTGCGCTGTTGCTGCTGCTGCTGCTGCTGCTGCTGCTGCTGAGTTTGCTGAGAAGGTTGCTGAGGAGAAGGCATCATGTGATGTAGGGAAGGATGTGGAGGCATCTGCTGATGTGGATTATGTAAGGGTTGCTGGTGGTACTGCTCATTGTACTCCATAGATTGTGAACCTCACACTGATGATGCTGGAGGCACGTTTCTCCACATGTGGGGAGCTGGCTGATACTGCTCGGAGGTTGATGGTGCTGAGGGGCCGTACGAGCCAAAGGACGGTGCTGAATTGGGCCGCAGTTGGTGAGGTGCTTGAGAGTGGCGGGCTTGCTGGGTTTATGGGATGGGGGAGCTCCCATGGCACTTGGAATGTCATCATCACTGTCCTCATCCATCAGGTCAGACAGCAACCTGTTGATGGTGGACCTTGTCTTCTTGTACTTGGCCTTGGACATGGTCAGCAGGCTGTCTCGAACGTAGTTGGCAAAGGCTGTTCGGGCTGTGATGGGCTGCTTCTGGGCTTTGGAAAGGTCCTTGAGGATGGTGCGTGACTCAGCAACTCTCTTCTGTAGGGACTCAAGGAGGGCGCCGTCCGGTTCCTGAGGTCACTTGCGTGAGGCTGAAGGGGGGGGGGGGGGGGGGGGGGAGGGGGGGTGAGGGGGTAGGGGTGAGCTCATCCAGGCCAATTTCCTGGTCAGCGCAGTCATTCTCGGCAGCATCAAGATATCTTGCAATGTGAAAACACCGCCGCTTATAGCCACTTGTCACGTGATAGGCGGCACGCTGGGCATGCGCTGTGAATACGCTACTCATACGCTACTAATACGCTACCCATACGCATAGTACGCTGACCATACGCAGCCCATACGCTGGTTATACGCTGACATACGCTGGTCATACGCTGGTAGACGCTGACATTTGCTGACATTCGCTGGTCATACGCAGGCTATACGCTGGCCGTACGCTACTCATACGCTATATAAGTTCAATACGGTAAGTATACGCACAATTCTGTATTTTCAAGGGCTTGTTGTGCGTATGCAAACTATTTTTTGAATTTTAATACGCAAATCATACGCTGGTGCCATACGCAACAGTGTGACAGCGCCTTAACATAAGAATAACTGCTCGAGGCCGGTTGAAAACAAACGCTGTATTTCTTGCTTTTCTCGGCATAAATGACTGTAAAAATTCGGACAGGCGAGTTAAACGATAAATACTATAAAATTACCTTCCCCAAAATCTACCCATTCATGATAATTCAAACAATTACCAATGGTGTATCCTACCTTTAACTCTGGAGTTGCTTTCCAATGGATCGATGTGATTTTAAAATCTGTGCTTGGGGGCATGTTTAAATCGTCAGAAATATTGTTGACTGATTTTGTTTTTAACCTGCTGTTTCTCTTGAGTATATGTATACACAATTGTTTTTTGTGTGTTAATTTTGATTACATATGATTAGAGTTAGATGCAAAAGCTGGCTTGGCATTTAATAATCTGAACGATTATCTTTATTTAAAGTTCAACACAGGTATGAAACTACTCGTTTAATGAGAAAACTAAGCGGTAAAACGTTTGCACGTAAAATATTATTAATTACCCTTCTTGCGAGACATTTTCTCTTCTTCCGTTTTGGCCTAAAAGAGAAAATACCAGCACGTTGAATTCGTTACTTACAAAGATCATTCATTGGAGACATATATTCCGAGAAAAGCATTAACGAGATACTGAATTTTATTAATTCCACAGATTAATTATTAAATTGGTCTCTGTTTTATTTTTTATTATTCGCCTTTAAAATGAAAATGTGATTAAAGCATAAATCACAATTACATTCTTCAGTAAAATGTGACTATCATTACACGTTTTCTTGCAAACTAAATGTTCACTTGTAATTAGCCTACCTAATGTCATCACTTACTCTGCAAATCTCTTGAGTAATTTTGTGACACAAAGCAGGTGTATTTTCTACATCGGGCTTGATGATACACACCAATGTGTCGCCGTTTACAGTGCCACGTTGTATTGAATTGTTACCGAGTCCATGCATTGCGTGAAGGAGCGGCTGTACTTGCTTGTAGGTATCCGCATAAGGGTTTCCCTCCAAATCGACGTAGTCACCCACTGCGATGGGTTCCCGTGTGGATAATCCACTAATGACCTCATCCTGAATCACGACACGTCATATGTTAAACGTCATTGATTGTTAGGTCGTTCCTGTTTGGTCTATAACTAAACAAAAATCAATTATGCACTGTAGCTATGTTTTTACTGTTATATTGTTAACATTGACTGTAGTTATATATTTACTTGATGGAACACTCTTTGGGCAGCCATGCTGGTTCCTCTGCTCGTTGCACCACCAACAAGCTAAAAAGAAACCCAAGGAAAATCAATGTTTAGTTAAATACATTTACGATTTAGCTTTAACCAACATAACGATATCGTTTTAGTTTTGTAAGATCAGATGGAGGATTTGAAGCATTAATAAGTAAGTGCTTATTGCTTGTGTGTCTGTTTGTTGTTATTTGTTTTTGTTTGTTATGTGTTTCGTGCTAAATTGTACTAATTGTAGTCGGAGAGCCTCTCGACAGGTTTTATAGCTTTTTAGGCAATCCTTCAGGCCTGCAATTTAGTTGAATTATTTAATTGTTACATTGTTTTTTTGCCTGAGAAATTATCTAATAAATAAATAAAAATAAAGATAACGTTTTCGAATAGCTGTTATCGCGTTTGATTGTGAGCATCTATAATTACTAGTATAACTTTGTAATTGTAAATAGAATCTGAATTCTGACCGTTTGACTGCACGCAGAAGGGCCACCGGACAAACACTCCCGTGTTGTACCTGGGATGGGCATTGTCATCTGCTAGAAAGATGCAAAAATATATGTGTTAAAAAGTCATCTTTTTTCCCTTTAAATGTATGCTTGTAAACACATGAAAAAGTTCATCTTCTGATAGTCCATATAAGATTTCAAAGTTGCATGGAAAGTAGGCCTGTGTTTGTGGTAGACGTCGCTTCTGCCCGTCGTCCGAAAAACTGAGGGATATCAGAATGTGACCCCAAATATTGGATATACATGTATAGCCAAATATATCGGTGTGTGAGTGAATTATATTTATTTATCACTTCTTTCGTTGATGCCTTGGTTGTCTCGTATACAATGAAGCGGCGAATTGACCACGTATACGGTGACTGCTGTATAATTCAACAGCTTATCCGTTATTTGGTATAAAACCAAGAAAATTGTTTGCTCACGTCTGGACAAATGGACAGCTGAGCTTTGCTTTGTTCTCGTTTATCCCCATCGTCACTGTTCTGGTAAGTTTCCACAGCACAGTACAGAAAGTCACCTGCACACCACAATAGCAACTGGATTGTGAATGTCACGCAGTTTGATGCATGCTCCTTTATTCGGTTTCCGGAGATGGTCTGTTGGTCAAGCAGCGTCAAAATTCATGGTTTGAATGTTTCACCAAGATATAATATCATCAAATAAAAGAGTTAGAAAATATACTGGCAGCTAATAAAAACCAACCTGTGTCTCTCCTTCTAACACTGTAAAGCGTTCAGCTGGGAATTTTGAAAGCTTTACAATCAAGTCACCCTCAATCCAAGAAAAGTTCTTGAAACCGTCTAATTTGTTGGACTTCTCCTCATCTTTCTCCACGCTCTGCGTTAAAATGGTATGATTAATATTAAAAGTCTAACAATAAGATTTAATGGACACGATTCACTCTGTATTTATCAACCAGAATGCAATATTCTTTAATGGTTATAGGTAACCATTTGTATACAGTCATGTCCTTTCTATGTATAAGCGTCACATCCACCAATTCACCAACACACAACATTATTTGCAGTTGCACTTGTCTGCATCTGGTAGCTGTAGCAGTCCAGGAAAAATATAAGTTTTGACCTCAAACAAATTGCAACAAGAAAAAAATCACCACAATGCATTTCTAAAAGGTCCCCACAATGACATATTAAAAGTCTTTAAAAATTAAAGTGGTGGAAATATGACTAATTTGCATAAATCGTTAATGGGGGCCGCGTAATATATTTATTCCAATATTTGGGTATATATATATATATATATATTTATTTTGTTTAAAGGTTTATTTTGGTGATTCTACTTGCATATCCCTACTTCAATAACATTTTCTAAAGCATAATTATAAGTGACTGAATAATTATGAAAACATAGTAATTATCCACAATGACAACTTCGTGACCCCATAAAATGTGCGCACATTGACCTGTCTCCAAATATCAAGTAGTCAGTATTGATGAACTCACATGTTCTCCCATGTTAGGCAACCCTTCACTTATTTTGTTGCCCAATTTATGGGCACAACATTTTCCCCCAGTTTTTGTTTGTTGGACTAAATATCACAATGTTATCATTGTTCATATGATTTTCCATAAGGTTTTAATAAGATAACTGTGCCAGTAAGCAACTTGGTGAATTTGAAGCTCGTCAATACTGACTACTTGATGATATCTGGAGACAAGGTAAATGCGAAGTTGTCATTTTGGACCATGACTATATTTTCATTATTATTCAGTCACTTAAATGCTTTAGAAAATGTTATTGAAGTAAGGATGTGTAAGTAGAATCACCAAAATATATACCCAAATATGAGAATAAACATATTACACGGTAGGAATTAACGATTTATGCAAATTAGACATATTTGCACCACTTGGATGTTTAAAGACTTTTAGTCATTCTTGGGACCTTATAAAGTGCAATTTGTTTGAGGTCAACAAAACAAAATTAAGTATTTTGCCTGGACCATAGAGCAAGTTTACGTTTTACAATCAACACAAAGGCAATGTTTACACGAAACTGTGAGCTGTGTACAGATGACGAAAGAAGGCTTAGTGTCGCACCTTTTTAGCTCTTTTGTCGTCGTTCAAAACGTAGACCCGAAATTGAAATTTTCCTTGACGTGGGTCGAAGACATCTCCATAGGGCACTACCAGCAGCCGTTTTTTTCCTCTGCTTGATAGTTTGAACCTTGTAAAATGGTCTACGAGAAGAATCACCCGGCCTTCGGTTATCACTGCGTTTCCATCAAACTCTTCCCATGTTTCTGACGAGTCGTTGTCTTGACACATTCGGGGCTTTAACGTTTCAGATGTGGTACTGTTTACATCAGCGGTGTGAGGGAAGGACAACACCACGCTTTCTTCAAATCTCAACCCTTCAGGGCCGCACTCGACGTTCGGTGAAAATGAGACTTCTGTAGGATAAACCGCATCATTAGATGGTGCAGTAGGGTCTACATAGATGTAGACTTGCTGAGTTAAACCCTGAGCTATTGCACCACATGGGATGGTAAGGTGCACGCCATACTCCTCCAGGGATAAGCTTCCACCCTTCTCGTTGAAGTAACCCATGGCGACGTAGGACAACTGAAGTCTGCTTGCCAACCGCTCACTTTCAGTTAGCTCCTCTGCCATCTTGTTAGCTTCATCTAGCACCAGTTGGAGATGGCTCGGGTCTTGCGACATCTGTACATGGATTCCCTGAATGGCCTAAAATAAGTTTATAATAAATAACAAAATATTCAGTTTTGTAATAAAAGAAATCACCATTTGAGTCAACAAATAGTGATGATTTTATATTATTTGTTCAATTATGTCATTAGTTTTATACTGAGGATTAATATTTATCTCAGAAATTACACTGAAAAGAACTTTTTCTTTTATTAACATTTCAAAACAAAAGATACGATTCTTCATTTCTCTGATGGTATCAAGTATTCCCCAATACCTGGAAATATTCCTTTGTTCGAGTTAGCTCCACCGTCTGATTTTTAGCTTCATCTAGCACCAGTTGGAGATGGCTCGGGTCTTGCGACATCTGTACATGGATTCCCTGACTGGCCTAAAATAAGTTTATAATAAATAACAAAATATTCAGTTTTATAATAAAAAAAATCACCATTTGAGACAAAACATAAATAGTCATGATTTCATATGATTTTTGCAATTATGGCATTGGCTTTATTCTTAGGATTAATATTAATCTCAGAAATTGCACTGAAAAGAGTTTGGCCTTTTATTAAAATTTCAAAACTAAAGGAACAACTTTTTTAATCATTTCTCTGGTGGTATCAAGTATTCCCCAACATCTGAACATTTTCGTTTACAGTTATACTTATACTATAGGCCTTTATGTTGTCATACACAATAGGCTATCATGATTGTCTTTCGGATGAACATTCCACAATTGGTCTACAAAAGACCCACCTTCTCGCGTTGTTCTTTTTTCACAGTCGTTTTGACGTTTTGTTTAAACTTCTACCACTCCTGTTATGAAGTGACAAAAGCTAATTGTTCAGGGCCTTTGATGTCTGTTGCCATATTAGTTAGGTGTCATTTAAACATTTTGTACATTATTAAAATGTTATACAATTTTGTTTCTTCAAATGATCACGAAGTTGAACGTTTCGATAACTTTATCTTATTTTCATAATGTTTTGATTATAACTTTTCAAAAATGTTTTCAAAATGTTATGTGTTTGCTGGGTATTGTCTATAACGGTCTCTATGAAATTCGTACAGAACAGAGGTTTGATTCACCGATTGTGTCCTTTCATTTGATTTAGATGATTATTGCAATATTGCAGAACCCGCCTGCCTTCTTAAGAGGTTGTAACGGAAACTTTTCCCGAAGAGGGTCGAAATAATTCCCACATAAAGAGAGACTAAAGTGTTATGTTTTGTTGTTGCTGTTTTCGAGACAAAGCCTGCTGGCAGAGCTATTTTCTTCAAGCTTTCTTTAATTGTTTTAAAATTACATTTTTTGGCCCTATCGGTGTTGGCTATAACTTAGACAACCCTGCTTTATAGGTACAGGTATACGCAATGAACAAATTTGGTAGATACGTGTTTAACAAAATAGGAATAACATCTTGTGCAAATTATATAGGTTAACTTTTTCCGGTAAATTTCGGCAGATGAGTAGCCAATTTAATTTTGATTTGGGGCATTCAATTGAGTTTTGAGGCATTCAAATTCCTTTAGCAATGTGTCCAATTTAGCATCGTCGTTCTTTTTTGTGACGCCTAATAATTTAATCTAGCAAAGCTGTAGTTCGACTGAAGAGTTTTGCTGATTTATAATTTTGTATTAGAGGTAATCAATTTCGCAACATGAGAATAATGACGACAATGAAATGTGAATAAACAAACCGTTTCGTATCTTCACTCAGTCAAACCTTTAGATTTTCTGTATTCATTTATGTTTCCCGTAGATTTTTTATGGAACATAATGTTTTTTGTTTGTTTGTTTGTGTGTGTTTTGTTGGGGTGTTTATTTGTTTGTTTCATGTGTTCATTTCTCTAACATACTACAAATATATCTTAATTGTTGGTTCATCAAATGCGATTTGTGCAATTAGGTTCCTTTTTTACACTCATTTACTGTGGCTGACCGCATGGGCACGACAGTACCTAAAAAGACATTACTGGCGCCCGTGCTGACAGTAAAGTACTTTTAAACTCCGCTTTAGGGAAGGTCTATGGGCTTATTTATAGGCCTGCTGGCCAGCAACCTTTACTGCATCCATTTTGATGGCAATTTTCTCTGCGTTGTCCGTGATCCAGCGAGTTAGTTCCAAGACCTTCCAGGTCTTATCTTCCTTGTGGGCTGGTGTTATGGTTACTGTGTCCGGAATGTTGCCACTTTCATCATCGCACTGCTTAAGAAACTCCTCCATTGCAAGAAACTGGTAGTTCTCCTCATCTGTGCACGGCTGGGCCTGTGAGAAAATACACAGTCACTTCACTGTAAACAAACTTTCTATATACACCCAATATTTGTTTGTTTTTAATATTTCATTATTTAAAATACAACCACACATTTTTGTTCAATGATGACGTATATTGCATTTTAAAGGTAGGATAAACCATTTGCAGATATTGAAATGTTTACTACCAAATTATTAAGAAATATCATGCTTATTTGAAAGTAAATAACGATTCTAGGCATCTAGCAAAATGATTGAACTAAGTATCCTGTAATTGTACCGAAATATTAAAATTTATTTTCAAAAATCACGATCGCCAGACGGCGATCGCAAAAAAAACCCCAAAGAAAAACAAGAACAACTGCCTGACACCGGTTGAAAACAGCGCCGTTTTTCTTGCTATTTTCTCGGCATCCATGATTGTAAAACTTCGGACTGGTCTTTTAAACAATATTTAGTATGAAATACAACCACCTGATAATTCAAGCAATTACTAATCGTGTATCTTACTTTTAACATAAAAACACTGCCAAAAACTAACGTATATACTGCAATTTTTTTGTGTAATAATTTTACAGAAAAGGGCTAGCAACAGAGTTGCCAGCACTTTCAGTTTTTTAATTTGACTGGTAAATTTGTAAAATTAATCGCAGACCTTTTGTTTATTTAAACTGTTACAAATATATGCAAAATTCTAAGAATCAGAATCTGAAAAAGGCTAATTTTGGTATAATATCCCAACTATTATATCATTGTCACAAGTTAAGACCACCTCATACAGAATATGCAAAGTAGACACATGCGCGCGCATAGGAAAAAACAAAGCGACGATTTCCCCCCAAATATACAAAGCTGTGAAAACTACAGTACAATGCTACAACCTACCACGTTCCACAACCAAAAAAAGAAACAAAATTAGACATTCAATTACAACGTCATAGCCGCGCCCCTGTTGACAGGAACGGATTCTCCTGTACGTGCTTTGCAGGAAGGCAGGTCCTCCCCTCTCCGCCGACCTGCTTCGCAGAAGCAGCGTTGTGGTGAGTCTTTTCCAGCGTCGGGGGAAGAGTCGTTCAGCGTCGGGTAAGAGTTGTTCAGCGTCGTGGTAAGAGTTGTTCAGCGTTGCGGTGAGAGTTATCTAGCGTCAGGGTAAGAGTTGTCTAGCGTCGGGTAAGAGTTGCCTAACGTCGTGGTAAGAGTTGTTCAGCGTCGCGGTGAGAGTTGTCTAACGTCAGGGTAAGAGTTGTAGCGTCGGGTAAGAGTTGCCTAGCGTCGTGGTAAGAGTTGTTCAGCGTCGCGGTGAGAGTTGTTCAGCGTCGCGGTGAGAGTTGTCTAGCGTCAGGGTAAGAGTTATTCAGCGTCGTGGTAAAAGTTGTTGAACAACGCTGAACAACTCTTACCACGACGCTGAACAACTCTTACCACGACGCTGAACAACTCTTACCAGAAAGAAAATAAAAACGTAACATTTCAGGGATTGGAACCCGCGCCGCAACGAATTACAGCATGCGCAGCACTATACATTTATATATGTGGCCGCTATCTGGCCGCTTTTCCACGGGCGCCACGCGTGAGATACCCAACGCATTAATGTTATACACAGGGGACTGAGCACTCGTACCTTCAAGACTATGTCCATCAGTCTTTTGTCAACTCTTATCTTGCCGAGACTTCTTTCCAGCTGCTTCTTGACTGTCCTCTTCCAGTGGCCGGGTTCGTTTTGCTGGAAGCTGTCGTCATCAGGATACATGTCAAGAAAGGGGAAAGAAGGCGGCACTTCCTCTGGTAGGGATACATTCTGGGCTCGCCGAGATACCTTCGGCGATTTCGATTTGTTTAGGTTTGTTGTAGCTCCAGACTGAAATATAAACAAATTTTAGCTTAGTACGAAGTACCATTCCTTTATTTTCTCGTGGCCCATATTTTTAAAGTCATTACTTAATAATTAAAGCTCTTTGATTACTAATTTCAGCTTGGCTATAAGCCAGGCTGAAATCAATATAGTTACGCACTGTATCCATCTCTCTGTGTCTCGTACAATAACAAGCTATCTACAAAATAAGAGCACACGACAGTCATACGGCCGGAACATTGCAATGGTATGATTCAGAAAGCAGCCACACCGTATACACGGGCAAGTATTAAAGCAAGTACACAGGCTGTGAACAGCGAAGAATGAGCGCAAAAGCTCTAATCCAATCCAAGTTTTCTTGTTTGGTGAAAACTAAAAGTTCTTTCGTAAAACAATCCCTACCTCAATCTTATACTTAGCTATTAAGACTGAATTCAGTAGTTCGACGGCCTCTTTGCATGTGTCTCTGCACTTCGTCCGAACCTCCTCAGAGGGAGAGTCAGTCTCCAACACCGCATCTTCAACTGCTTGGTGGCACTGACGGAGCTTTTGAGTCCGGGCGCAAGCTCCATTGGTCAGTTGCAACTCGAGCTTATCAGCCTCAGAATCACGTGGTGAAGATAGCCTTCTACTGCGACGAATCAACGCTATCATCTGTGACGTTGAAGCAAATAACCAATGTTAAGACAGCAGGCCTTATACATTTCTGAAAAATTTGGTTCATTCACATTTTTGTTGTCAGTCCAGACAACAGTGTCTGTCTTTGAGATTGTAGTTCCTAATAGGAGTTAATGTTTAGTTTAGTTATCATGGCGTCAAGTTTACCTGAAGCAATTTCCAAGTACTTCCAATCCGGATGACGAAGTCTTCGTTGCTTGACAGCACTTGGAGCAGCTCGTCAGCTTTCTCGTGCTTGTCCAGTCTGATTTCATCTTCAAGTAGCTCCACCTTTGTCCGCAGATATTTGGCCTCCTTCATGGTGCTGAAAAAGAAGTTGCAGATCTCCTCGACTTTATCCGTGCACTGACGTGCCAAAGTGACCGGGTCCTCGGATGTTTCAAGTATGCCACTCAAATCAATGTCGCTGTGTCTGATCTTGTTAACCAGCGTGCAAAAGGTTTTCAAGAATCCATTTTGGGGACTGCAACCTGGTTGTGTCTGAAATACGATTTGTATCATTTTATTTGCAATTTACCACACGGAGAGAACCAAAGTTACAATTAGGTCTACAATAGTCCTATTATATGTATTGATGACATTATACGCACTGTTTACCACAGTGCATGATGGGAGGAAGTGGGGTTCACCGCCTCAGCTTTTATACACATTTTACGTACAGGTTCGCGTACTTTCCACGCTCATTTTTATGACTTTGTGCACTGGTTCCCGAAGAAATAATCTTTTCCTGTTGTCTGATGTGAAAGTCTGTTACGAGCGTTGAGCGCCCCCCCCCCTTCACCAACTAAAAAACAACGCCATGCAGTAAATATGGGAGTGACGTCATCAATACATGTGGCTCTTAAGGGGGTGGGCGGTGTAGGCTACAATAATAAAATTTGGTCACCCCAGTCCAACCTCCACCTACATTCATTTTCAGCAAACCCGTTCTTAGCATCGTTCGTTTGTATATTCATAGATGTTGGCCCTTCACCGACGTAATTACCCTGTTTGGGCCTTATTCACGAATATGCCATTTTGGTTGTGTTCCCTTAACGTATTTTATAAACTGTGATCCGTGTTGAATGGGATGGTACCAGACTATTTTTCCTTTCTATCCTCACTTTCAATATATTGTTGAAACATTAAATATATGTTTTATCACAATTTGTTTAATTATTCACCAGAGAAGACTGGTATAGGTTTTCCCGGCTATTGCAAAACATTTTTTACATTCAATTTTATGCTAAGTAAATTAGTCAATTTGTTTAACATTAGTTATTATAAATTAGGCCCTCGTAACTTATTTGATTTGTATATTTCATGTCATTCAAGCCAGTAAGCAGTTTGCAGCAGTTTTAATCTTATTCATGTTATTAGAAATTGATTGATATAAGACGAATTCGATCTGTAAATGCCAACTTGTGGCAACATCTTAGAAGATTTTGATCTGCAATGACGAATATTCTCAAGCCAATATTTAAATACAGTGACCAAACTTTAAAATTGAATGATACAATTACTGAACTGGTTTAGTAAAAGCGTGTGAAAAGAAATAGGACGAAATAGAATGTAAACAATGGTGAATATAATTAAATATGTTTTAAGATTAGCCGAGAAAACCTATACTTGAATTTCTATCCGCAAAATCCCCCAAAGGTTTTTTTACCTCACTCTGAATGTAATATGGCCGACTTGTGAATAAAGGCCATACTCATTGTCTTTATTTCTTCTTGCCCCTCGGGTTGACTGACGCAGTGCTTGATTCTCCTTGTGTACAATTAATCAATTCCTGGTTGGAAGAAAGACAACAATAACGTCCTCTTCAAAATCTGTGATGGTATTAATTAAAAGACATACCTTCAGAAGATGCGCGTACAGCCCTGGATAATGTTTCTTCACGTCGACCCCGAAGATTTCCATGACGATTTTTTGAAATTTGTCTTCCGTTTTTGCCACATTTTCCTCATCAAGTATCAGAGGAAAATAATGACCTTTCACTTCTTCAATGCGAAGCTCTTCTTTCTGTAACAAAGAAAATGAAAAATATTATTCTACTGGAAATAAGGACTACATTGTATTTGAAACAATTTGTTTGTGAGTTGAAGGTTGTCTGTGGCAATTTGATATACAGATTATCACCCACTTTCTTTCAACATTGATTATGTGAACCAGGAACTTGAACCAGTCTACTCATGATCAATGGGAGATTTCGGCTAGTAACCCATCATAAAAGCCTTTTCCTGAGAGCTTGCAAGCTAAACAAATAGAACAAGTACTGCATTGGTAATAACAGAGAACTTAGTAGAAATCCGTTTTCCCTACAGCCGTACAGCTGCAAATGTTACTAATGTGCAAGAGCTTTATGTGCAACCCCTAAGGGTTGCTCTTTTGTAGCAATTTAAAGTCTCTAACAAATTTACATTTGAAACCAGATCAAATTATGCGGCTGCTGTTGTTTGTTATTACATACAGAATACCTACCCCAAACTTGACAACAATACGGTCTAACAGAGGACGCAGTTTCTCACAGCAATCAGTAGCGGCGTAGACTATTTCATCTGAAAACGTTTCCTTCTCCCCCTCTTCTCTTCCATCAAGCTCCAGCTCCCCTTCGTTATTTTCAAATCTGTGTCGAAGTATTTCTCTCTCCATGTTGAAATGCTCCCTCCAAGCCTGTCTGAAAAACGGGTGTTGATGCAAGATGTCCATAACACCACGCTTGATGGCTTTACAGTTCAACGCCGATGCATCCTTGTCTCTATCGCGGCTGCCGAGACCCTCTCTAAAAGATAGGGGTTTTTCCTCTTGATGTATAAGATCGCTACTGTGTTGCGAGCAACTCACGTCAATTTCTGCGAGAATCTATAATATCGGGGAAAAGAATAATACAAAATGATCACAGAATTGAAGCCAAAGTATTTCATGGTAGATTGAGTTCGAGTTGAACATTATGTATATATAAACATACAAATATAGAAGAAAAGAAAAACTACCTACTTGGAGGAATACCCATCGTGATGTGACTTGCAGCCTATCTTTTTGAATCAGTCTAAGTAACTCCAAGCTGGCAACAAGACTTCCACATCTAACGGCCTCCCTATAAGACTTAACGCATCGAGACTCTAGTGGTATGGTAGCACGAGTGGGTTCTGGTTGCTGGGTGTCTTGTGCATGTCTCCTGGATAAAGTGGATACGTACGCCATCATGTGCGCCTTTTGGTCAACCGCCGTGGTGGCCTGACTATGTGCCCTTGGCAGAGTGGATGTGGATGGCATTTGTTGAGCTCCTTGGTCAACTGCCGTGGTGTCCTGAGTATGTGCCCTTGACAGAGTGGATGTGGATGGCATATGTTGAGCTCCTTGGTCAACTGCCGTGGTGTCCTGACTATGTGCCCTTGACAGAGTGGATGTGGATGGCATCTGCTGAGCTCCTTCGTCAACTGATGTGGTGTCCTGATTCTGTGCCCTTGACAAAGTGGATGTGGATGGTATCTCCTGACCCCGTAGGTTATCCAATTGAAACTCGTTATGTGCGATAGATAGGTTAATGTCCGCCAATAGCTTTCGACTATCCCTTTGGTTCAAGCCAGCTTCCATTGAACGCAGAACACTTTGGCGAGCCTTCACATATGTCTTTTTTGCTTTTTCGGGTGTGCGATTTTGAGACGAAGCCCGTGCTTCTTTCTCAAGGCCCATCTTCAGGTATATCTGTGCCAAGTACCACAGAGCTTTGCAACCAGCATCAGTACAAATTAGCTCATTTAATACTTTTCCAGCTTTATTAAACATGAAGTTCTGAAAGTGTAGAATTCCGACTTCAAGGCACGGATTGTTCCGAGCTAGGCCATAGTACTCAAACAGTCGTTTGTAAGCTACCCCTTTCGGCTTCTTTGCCTCATTGTTCACTTGCCATGTTCCGGACTTCTCGTCTTGATATTCAAATGAAGCTGTGATGTCCATCACTTTCTGCCACATATCCATTCTATGTCCCGAAGCCATTGGAGTATCATCAAGAAAGTTGGCATATTCAAAGTAAAGCCCCAGCTTGTCTTTGGTTGTCCAGTGTTCAGACTGTTGCAAACTGGATTCGAAGACCTTTTCAGCTTCTTCGTGGTTCCCAAGAGCACTTTGTACGTTGCACAGTGTCGTTAATGCAAAATTGTGCCCTTTGTTAAGTTCCAGGCATTTAAGAAGCTCTTCAAGGGCTAGTTTGTTCCAGTTGTCCTTTTTCTCCTGAACTACTTTGTCTCTCTCAGAGCATTTGATGTAACATAGCGCCAACTGAAAGTGACTTTCGGGACAGTTTGGGCTGTGTTCAATTCCCTCTTTTAATATTCGTATGGCCTCTTCACACTTTTTTGTACGTTTCAAACATCGTGCCCAATTTCTCATTACCTCTTGAACTCCGGGTGCCTTTTGGTAAGCTTCTTTCAAATACCGAGATGCTTTGTTGCTTTCCTTTTTCCCTCGTAGACTCAGGTTTAATCCAAGCGATGACTTGGCCAGCTGGTATTCATCTTTGATTGCCATCATCTTTTCCCAGTACTCTATTTCACAGTCCATGAGCCTTTGACCTTCTTTATCCATATCTTCGAATAAAAAGCTGCTTCTGTCTCGTGCCATTCGGCCAGTCATCAGCCCAGCCCCATAGATGAAGCATACTTTTTTCGGGAAGTTCTTTAGCGCTACCTCGAAAAGTTGCAAAGCAGTTTCCATAACACGAGGCCCTAGACGTGTAATGGCGGTTGCATGCACTGCGTCGATCACAGACTGGTCTTTATCCTCTATCCCCAAACTATCCAATTCGTTGAGTAGATCTGCCACCTTTTGCGCATTATGACATTTGTGTTCGATCCACATGCGATTCAGGAGTGCTACAACTTTGTAGCCTTTACGTAACTGCGCATCCGTTTTCTCTATGCATTCGTCAGCTCTGTCGAGGAATTCTCTCGCCTTACGGACATCCCAACGTTTTCGGTTATCCCATACCTCCAGGTAGGCTCTGAACAAAAGGCTTTCTATCCTCAACAAATTTGGTGTTTCTTCTAAGTCGTGATCAATGTTACGTATAATTCGCTCGTAATCGGTAGTGACCGCAAACTGCAGATTCCAAGTGAAGTGACAAAGACGTCTTTCTTTCCAAGGCGGTTTTATCTGGCTCACTTCATCTTTGTTCAAGTCATTTCTGTGAGTTTGAAAGAATAGACATTTCGGTAATAATTATGGTGTGTGTGTTTTCTTAGTTTTTTTGTAGTAAAATAAAAAAGTTAGAAAAAAAGCTAAGCTACAATGTCCAGCAATGTTAGTTTAAAAGCAGTACATAAGCTCCTTTTAGCACCTTAAGATATTTTCGTTGGTAATGTTATTTATAAGGCCCTCTCGGCCTAAACTTAAATTTACGGGAAAAACACACGAATATATAGGTTTTCCCAGACGATATCGAAAAATGACAACATTCATTTGTAAAAGATCCATTCAATTTTGCTCTAATTTTGATAACGACGTATACCCGGCTTTCATTTGTGCAAAAACGAGCATTCGATTTCATTTTGTTTCTTTCAAATAAATGAATGTGCATAACATTTCATTTCAACTATTACAAATGTATAGTATGGTGGACCTGAAGGGGCAACGCAGATCGTGAATATTGACGGCAATATTCACGACAAATTTCACGACTTTCCTCAACGTCGCGAATATTGACGTCAATATTCGCCACAAAATTCACGACTTTCCTCAAAGTCGGGATTGTAAACGTTCATACTATTTCGCACAAATTAATGTGCACATTTTCCGATATCCTCCGGGAAATGTTTTCCAGGCCAATTTCATCACAAATTAATTAAATTGCATTAACACGCATTCAACTTCACACACTTCCCCCTAATTCAATCAAACTATAGGGTTTTCTTTTTAGCTACTATTGCTTTCAATTTCGTGTCTGTGCACACATGATTGAATTATTTTCATTCAGGTTGGTTATAGTCATTCTATTTTATTTTTAAACCATTGCTATGACGTCACTCTATTGTTAAAAGTGTGGATTCGTATCTACGAATCGACCGCTTTGGACAACAAGTGTGAATTCGTATCTACGATTCGACGCTTTGGACAACAAAGTTAGTAATTCGCGGTTTTCATCTCAACACTAACACAAAGCTTGATCACGTAAGATCCTCGAGAAACCCTTTGTGCAAAATAGGCGTCCAATACATGGCCACAATACCAGAATACATGCCAGTTGACGCAATGGTTTAAGTCAGAGAATACACTCGCAAGTGTGGATTCGTAATTAAGAATCCACTCGGCGCTTTGCGCCTCGTGAATTCGTAATTACGAATTCACACTTTCTCGTGTATTCTCCTATACATAGGCATTCATTCAAGAATACGTTTAAATATTTTTCAGTTTAATTTCTACTACCTATCTGCAATTGATGAGATTAAATTAAAACTTATCGAAGCGCACATGAATTTGTTTCTATAGTTTTTGTTTTCTTTTTCGTTTATAAAAAAAATAAATTTAGAATTACACATGAGTTGTTGCACGTTTATTTCGAGGAAGCTGTGTATATATGGCAATAGCTCTTTTACTGACACTTAAGTTTTCGTCTTTCTTGTTTCATTTACGTCATGTGTTTTGTCTTAAACTGTTCCTTGTGCTTTGTTACGCAACGATTAAAGTTAAAGCTTGTACACTGTGTATCTAGAAGACTGTTAAGAAAAGTTTGAAAAGTTACGTATGTTTTTTAACAGGTTTCTTTTCTTTTTCTCTTATATATATTTATTTCTTCTAATATTGTCTTTATAAATTGGTTTATTTAGCCTTCAATGTTCTGACGTGCCATTCACGTTTGGCTGTGGTTGCACCATCTCGCACACTTTTCGAGAGTTATTTGGCCGACGCTCTACTTATAGGTACATGTATATATAAGGCAGAATTAGTGTGAAAACAAATTTGAATGTGAACATGAAATTGAACGGTTAAGCAGCCTCTTGCTGCTGGCACTTACGAAAGTGAACGATCTTTGCGAACTCATGATTTTAAATGATCTTATTTGGCCAGTAAATGCTAACTGCTGAAATGAAATCAGGCCTACACCTTTTGACTGTTGAATGCTGATGCAACGGAACATTCAATTTCAAATGGAATTAAACGAGCCGGATATTGAATTTAATGGATGTATGTTTAAATTGGCCGGGAAACCTATATTAAAATTTGGTTGGTTAAAATAGTTGGTTAAAATGTTAACCAACAATGTGATTTCTTTTCTTCAAATTTGACTAATGTTGGGTACATTTTACCAAACTTTGAGCTATTTTTTAACAATTTAAAAAAAAACCAACTGTTGTGTTGTTCCCCCGGTAACCAACGGTTGATTATGGGAAATTTAATCAACGTTGACGGGTAACATGAATACATCTTACCAACCGGTTACCAGATAAACCACAAAACAGTTGGTTAAAGGAAATTTTCACCCGTAGTTTATAATTGCATAATGTTAAAGAGTGTCAATTGCCATTGTGACTTGATTTTTATTTTAGTTTTATCGGTTTCGGTAATCATATAAAACAGAGATTTTCTCGCACTGCGGTTACCGTCATGCGGGCCGCCATTTTGTTCTGGTTTATCGGCACATCCGAGATATTGTGACGTAGTGTCTGCACCATCATTATTCGAAGCCCGGTCGATAACGGCCCTGCACGCGCAAGGAATGCAAGTGAACCCTTTTGTGTACGGCATAGTGTATATACAATGTGTACTGTACATGTGAAAGTGGGCTCAAAATCACACGGAGAAGGACCTGATGCATTAATTACTAGCTCACAGATTTTCTATTCTTCTCAGAAAATACAAAAAAAGAAGGTAGTTTGTGGCGCGTAAAGTTGATATTCTGCACAGAAATGCAATACATGTACTCGCAATAGTCGGGCGCCGTACAACATACGTCTGCATAATGTAGTTGGCCGTGTCAAGGTGGGAAACCAGTGCGAACAAAAGACAATAAAGCGATGTGCAAAGAGGTGCAGACACTACGTCATAATGTGTATTGTATTGTGTATATATTGAACCTGGACACGCACGTAAAAGAACCCAGTCACGCTTATCGCTAAGAGAAGGGGTTCGCCCCGGTGTTTCTGGCATTTCGTTCATCCTCCTGCAGGTTTTTAGTCCAGGAAAAATACGTTTTGACCTCAAACAAATTGCAACAGATTGTTTTTCACCACAGTGCACTTCTATAAGGTCCCTAGAATGACATACTACAAATCTACAAAAATCCAAGTGGTGGAAATATGACTAATTTGCATAAATCGTTAATCCCTGCCGCGTAATATTATTATTCCCATATTTGGGTATACATTGTAAATAAAAAAATGTGTATTAAAAAGTGTATTTTGGTGATTCTACTTAGATATCCTTACTTCAATAACATTTGCTAAATCATATAAGTGACTGAATAATTATGAGAACATAGTAATTATCAAAAATGACAACTTCGTAACCCTATAAATGTGCGCACATTACACTGTCTCCAGATATCATCAAGTAGTCAGTATTGGTGAGCTTCAAATTCACCAAGTTGCTTACTGGCACAGTTATCATATTTAAACCTTATGAAAAATCATAGGAACAATGATAACATTGTGATATTTGGAGGAAAATGGTGTGTCCATAAATTGGGCGAAAAAAAGTAGTTAAAGGGTTGCCTATCCCCCCATGGGAAACTTGAACAAGTTCAAGGAAATCCCAAAAATACATTTTAACGTAGATAGGATTATTGTAAGCAACAACAATCTTTAATTTGGGAGGTTTCCTTGAACTTGTTCAAGTCTCTCACCTTAGGCAACCCTTCACCTACTTGTTAGCCCAATTTAGGGACACACCATTTTCTCCCAGTTTGTGTTTGCTGGGCTAAATATCACAATGTTGCATTGTTTATATGATTTTCCATAAGGTTTTAATAAGATAACTGTGCCAGTGAGCAACTTGGTGAATTTGAAGCTCACCAATACTGACTACTTGATGATATCTGGAGACAGTGTAATATGCGCACATTTATAGGGTCACGAAGTTGTTATTTTTGATAATTACTATGTTCTCAGAATTATTCAGTCACTTATATGATTTAGCAAATGTTATTAAAGTAAGGATATGTAAGTAGAATCACCAAAATAAACTTTTCAAAAAACGAAAAATATATATATATACCCAAATATGGGAATACATATATTACGCGGCAGGGATTAACGATTTATGCAAATTAGTCATATTTCCACCACTTGGATTTTTGTAGATTTTTAGTATGTCATTCTAGGGACCTTATAGAAGTGCACGGTGGTCAACAAAACAAAAGTATGTATTTTGACTGGACTATTTCTCAGACTTACGAGCTTACAGTGCTTTGGGCGCTTTTTGAGGAATCCTCGGTTTCATTGCCGAAAGAAATAATAGAATAATAGAATAATTTCCCGGGCGAGGCGGGAAAATTTGAACAATATGGCCGCGCCCTTGTACTCCTAAATGGCAAGAAATCGTGAATATAATAAGCGCGTGTGTCGTTCTCGATAACAAATCAAAACAAATTCTCAGCGGAGTTAGTATGTTACCATATATTCTTTTAGACTAGGTAAAATATTATTGAGCCTGGAATTTCGCTTTAACATATTTGCCCAACGTTGGGTAAAATGTATCCAACATTGGTCAAATTGAAAAAAGAATGTTAACCATTTTTTTTAAACAACCAAATATTAACCAGTTCGCACTGAAAGACGTATATAAACGCAAAACATATGAATTCCCTTTAATGAAAAATGTTCAGTCAGTGGAGCGGTTTAAATCGCCGCTTTGTGTCAATTGCATGCATTGAGATAGTGACCCCCCCCCCACACACACACCACGTGTGTCAAGGCCGTGTATCCACCTGCAACACTCCATTGTTGAAATAGGTGCGATCCTATGCAAATAGAGCCTTAATATAAACATAGGTAAAAAGAGTATCGAATACAAATGATTCAAATTTAAACAACTTTGTTAGAATTGAAAGAATAAACTTCTATTTGATATATGGGCTAAACACATGGATGAATTATGGATAGAAATGTGTGGGCAGCTAGTAGGCCTAAGGATGATGCTCTGGTACCACATAAAGACCGAGGGGCGAGACACAAAGGAGAACAAAGGAAACAAAAGCCCCTCGGTCGGCGGTATGAATGCGACGGTGCAAGCGCAAAGCAATGGGGATTGGGTATAACATAGGAATAAAGGAAAACACAATATCGAGCCTCGATCGTTATGTGGTTTACGACTGCATACACGTGTTCGTGTACCCCTCCGTGAACAATGGTACGATCTATTTCCACGCACACGACCATAAACATCGTCGCAACATTTTTAACGCGTTTTTCTAGGTTCAATATTGAAATGTTGTGTACCTCAAGGTCCCCCTCAAGTTCCAGATGCTGTTAGTTATTTATTAATCTTTACTGTCTTCAATTTTTACGGGGATAGTTTACATGCAAGTATATAAAACTTGCCAAAAACTGCAGAAGGTCGATTATCAATTGTACAGCTCAAAACGTGTGTATTTCAATGGCGACTCCTCAGCTCGGTGATTTCGTTGAATAAGTCGCGAGCTCTCGCTAGTCATTTTTTCTTTTACAAATAGACGGTGGATTTGTTTAGTTCAATCAAAATACATGTTATATCATTGTAAAGAGAAAGCTCTCTACTGTGTGGTGGTGCTTTCGCTGGAATTTTGCGGTCATAGAGGGCTGTCTAGAGGGCTGTCACTCATGAATGGAAAACAGTCCCGGTGACTTGCGCACCACGGTAAAACTGGTAAAACTTCGGAAAAAGAAGAAATAAATGACGGTACTTTTATTTAACTTAAAATTATAAAATAAACACTTGAAGAGAGAGGATAAAGTAGGCTTTATTATGATAGTTTCGCCCGTAAAATTGATAGACGCATTTCTCAGTTACGAGCAAAAATATGCAGAAAATGCGTGTTTTTCACACAGTTCTAGCGTGCGATTTGATCGTTCTGTGGAAGACTGAGCTTTAGTGAACAAGAGGAATTCATATGTTTTCCCCAGATTCAAAACGGATGACGCATTATACACGCCACGAGCAATGCCGGAAATGTCTGTCAGCAGCAAGCAAGGCCGGAAATGCGTGGGTGTGCTTCCCGGCACTATCGGCCTGAAACCGCCTCTGATTGAGTTTCGTTAAAACTAATCCCGCGCCTCGGCTCTATGATGTTAAAATAATCCCGGCGCGAACTGGTTGTTTTGAGAGTGTGGGGAAGTCCCGAGTCAAGCAATGCCACTTCGCTCAAGATTGCGTGCCATACTCACGGGGAAGTCCTGAGTAGAGTCGTGCAAAACGGCTGTTTCTTGTAAGCAATTTGCTGCTTGTCTAGTTTTAGTTTTAGGTAATTATACATGTACTTTTTTTTGTAGATACCGCTTACAACATTTTTATATCGCCATTCTTACAGTTCTTAGTACATTCTTACAACCCAAAAAGAATTATTTCAAATGTAGGAATTATTGGCGGCATGCTACGAGCAGACAACATTCCGTAATTCTATTAGTATTAGGCCTATTCACCACTATTTCGCAAACAAATTGCGAACCTAAACTATTTCGCTTGTTTTAAATAGCGAAATAAATTGATGATAAATTAAAAGGAACACATGAGGATTGTAGATGTGCATTCGAATTCGCGCTAAAATGAATTATCAATATACTAAATTCAGTGCACATTCGGGAAATCGTACGCTGATGTTTTACGACTGAATGCCGCGGCACCTCAGTATACCTTTTTATGGAGAAAAACAAAACACTACAGACAATGAACTAGACAGGCACTTACCCTGCCACGCCGCCAATATCATCAGGTTTGGATGCCATGGATTTTTGTTTCTTTTTCCGATTCTTTCCCGTGTTTTTCTTGCTACCGCCGGTTTTTTCTCTCTGCTGGTTTTCCACTGTTCCTGGCCTCTTGGCATCGGCTCCTTCTCCGTTCTGCTGATCTGTACTCTTTCCGTTATCCATAGTTTCCATTTTTAAGCTCCCAAAATGTTTCAGTCTGGAGCAATATCACCAGCGTGTATAATTATTATGCACTGTCATTGGTCGCGAATATACATACTCAAGGGAATTTCCCCTTGCGCACCAGCATGATCGATTTCATGTAATTGACAGAATAGAGCCCATAACTGATAATAATCGATTATTTGTACATGTAATCGGGGAAATCCAGTTAGTTTCACACAAGTTGCAACTCAGTTATAAGACCTTAAAATAACTCTGTTTTTAACGTTTAAGAAGGAGACGTGTTTAAAGAATACATTTTTGAAGTTATACAAAATATACAAAATGACGCCAGTAACTGTAGCCTATTATCGATACCGAGTTTACTGTACCGAGTATTCTTTTTACACATGCCTGGTGATGTCATACTCTTAAAATATAATTATGACCGTGAACCTGGACTTCAAACGAGACAATTTCTATTGGAGGTTACCAGACAGCATAAGTAAAACTTTAATCAAATGGAATTAGGAATATTTCTTTGTAAACTAATTTACAGATCGGCGTTGAGGTTTGTTGTTGTTTTGTTCGTTATTTTGTCTTGTTCATTAGCACACAGTAGTGCTCAAGGTCTGACCAGAACATTTTGCCCGTTTTGACGCAATATTTGCCCCCGTGTGACCCTTATTAGCATAAAACGAGGAATGGGAATCTACAATTTACCGCAGGGGTGTAACGAGTGTGAGGGGCTCGCGTAAATGGAAATAATAAAAGAGCGTATCATTTTGTATGTATGTTTTTTTAAATTTTGTATTTGATGTATAATTAAGTATACACATAGAGTACGCGGTATTGTATGTAATAGAACTAACGAATGAAAAAAAAAGGGCCGGATGTATTTTGTATATTTTAAAATTGTATGTACATAAGTTGCATGTATTGTATACCAATATATAATACGGGGTGTGTTTTAATGAATACATAATAGAAAGTATATGGAATAGATAATATCATAATAATTAACAAATACAATGAGAAAAAAATTCCAAATACATACAGTTTTATAGGAAGGCCATTTACTAAACTACGCAAGATCCAACCTACAGTATAAGAATGGTACAACCCAATCTGAATTATTCCGTTGAGCGCTCCGCACAATAGCCTTTGTACTCCAATAGGGGGGGGGGGGGCACAAGGATGTCAAAGGCTTGTGATGAGTCATCGAAGGACGGCAGTTCGCGGTGCTTCGCGGTGCTTTTAAATAGGGCCTACATGAATGTGCGCAAAGCTTGATTTTAGCGGTTACAAATTGTATACGTCGGTTTGACGGATGGGTGGCCGATTATTAAAAATGTGCAATCTATTTCGCAGCAAATCAAATTCTCATTGTGTCACAGCCTGAATTAAATATTCTTTTAACTTGTTATAATTTAAATTCGCACATCCTGCATACAATTTGGTTGTATAGTGCAAGCTGTGTGGGAGGTTTCAACCAATGAAAGGGTCATGCTGGTCCATACTGAGTTTCGCGGTTTGTTTGTCATACAATCCCATTATTTTTTCAGGAGGTCAACAAAGTTACGACTCCACCCAGCTAGCGGGTGCCGCGCAACGCGCGGCATTCCGCTAGTTTACTATAGGTTTTTTCCGGACGATATCGCAAAATGTGCACATAAATTTGTAACTGGTGCATTTGTTTTCGTGCGAAATAGTATGAACGTTTGCATTGCCGTTTTCTATTTAACAATTGATAATTCGTTTTTGCATAATGGTGCATCCATTCGTAAGAAATCAGCACAATTTCCCGAATGTGCACTGAATTTAGTATATTGATAATTCATTTTAGCGCGAATTTGAATGCACACCCGCAATCATGACTAGTTTTCCTTTTAATTTATCAACAATCAATTTCGCTAAATGTGCAGCCGATTTTCTACTTATTTGTATGCCTGGTCAAGCATTGGAATCCATATGTGTTATCAAAAGTAACATATGGGGAATTAAACCAGGTTGTCTCGTCTTTGAAACATACCAAATAAATGCTATATAAACCCCTAAGTTGAAGAACAATTATTTATTTGCTCAGCATTTGCCACGATCAGATCATATAGCTATGGTATGGTGGCCTTGAAGGGACTACGCATATCGTGAACATTGACGTCAATATTCGCGACAAATTTCACGACTTTCCCCAAAGTCGCTAATATTTTTGTCAATATTGACGTCAGATTTCACGATTTTCTCCGAAAGTCGCGAATATTGACGTCAAATTTGACGTCGATATTCGCGTTAAATTTCACGACTTTTCCCGAAAGTCGCGAATATTGACGTCAAAATTCGTGATATGCGTAGTCCCTTCAGGGCCACCATATTTGGCTAGATTTTACTTTATGCCCCCTAAAATTATCCAACAATGGCTGTAGGACGGAGATACAGACAAGTCTCGTACGTTGATCGAAATCGTCTTATCGATGCCTTTGAGGCTGACGACGCGGACTACTTAGATGTAGCAAATAGACTGGACATCAACCGCTCATTGGTGGACAGTTCATTGACGGGTAGATAATTGAACTGGTAAAATGATAGAGAAGTCATTAACAAAAACAAAATAACCTTAATCCTCCAAAATCCTCATTTGGATAAATTCCTAAGTAACCTCAATCCTGCAAATTCATCCAGCATTAGGCCTTGTGACCGGGAGCCTGCATTATCCTCCAAAGGCAACCCACCAACGCCCTCAATTCTGCAATTTCATCTGATACATCAACTTTCAAGTGACTTCATTCCTGCAAAAACCTGCAATTTGCAAAGAGGACTTTGGAGGATTTGTGATGGTTAGGGTTAAAATACAATTAAGATAAAGAGCCAACACATTAAAGATCAATTAGTCCCACAATACATTGATTTATTAATGATTTAATCCAAGTTGTATTGTGAATTGTATATACTTTATTGAAATTGAATGCAGAATATGCGAATTTAAATTATAACAAATGAACAAGAATATTTAATTCAGGTAGTGACACAATGGTAAATCTATTTGCTGCGAAATAGTTTACACATTCTTAATAATCGGTCACGCATACGTCAAACCGAAAGCCCAATCACGTATCTGTAATCGTGTAAATGAAACGCTCAGCACATTCATTTATTTGAATTAAACAAAATAAAATTGAATGCTCGTTTTTGTGAAAATGAAACTCGGACATACGTCGTTCTGAAAACAAGCGCAAAATTGAATGCATCTTTCACAAATGAATGTGCACATTTTGCGATATCGTCCGGGAAAACCTATAGGCCTATTATAAATGTAAACTCACCTCCGTGCCGGCCCACTTCGAGATAGTAAGTGGACCGGCTCATCTGGATTAGTCCCGAACCTCCCGATGGTCAGTCTGAGAAAGCATTAGAAGATTCACACCGATTACGGATTAGGCTTTCTGAGGTATGGCTGACACAACATGAAAGCGCCGTTTAATTTGGTTTGATTAATTAAAAGACTTTACCTAAATCAAACAGCACCGATATGTTGTGTCTGCTGAACCTCAATAGAATAATGAGAAACCGTACGCGTGTGGCATTTTGTAGTAGTTCTTTCACGTAGAGAGCCAAGAAAATTAAATGTACACTTGCAACTCCTGCTAAACCAGCCAGCAAACACGGTTCAGTTAGGGAGATGCCTCAACGACCTCCTTAATGTGCACAGTATGGCATTATGAACTGTTCGCTGGGAATAGTTCCAATGGTAATGGACAGAATGTAGGAGTATGGCACGTACGTTTATACAGCCTACATGATTCTTCCACCGTCGACTGCTCAACAAAGTCATCAGTTCTTTGGTGGAACATCTAAGTGGAACTTCTAAGTTCCACATCCACCCTTTATATTATCGTGTATTATTTTAACAAAAAACACCCTCCCGGTCCCGCCAAGGATGCTAAGCATTTTTTTTAATGCAACTGCACCATAGACGATTTAGATAACTTCTGTCTCCTGGAGGACGAACAGGGCGTACTGATAGAAACGTCGAGATAACCGGTTCTTCACGGACCCGCACAACTCGCATAGTGTTTAATACCACAAACTATCAATACATTGTTCATGTTCAATTCTCCGTATCAGGTATAACCTATTATCCTGACAGGAGAAATGAGTTTCCATGCACCCCTCTCCCCTCCCCTCCCCTTCCCATCTTTTTTGGCGAAAATTGTTAAATTATAATTATGACAACTTACCCAGTTTTGTGAAGTTTGAAAGTAACAATACATTTGAAGATAACAATTTGAAAAGAATGGCTGTGTTGGGACAATCATGTAACCGTATTTGGGAGGGGAAAATACAATAAAAACACGATTTACACGTATTGTTCAAACCCTGCACTTGAAGGAACCGGGTTGATATTTGTTTCAGTCAAGCCTCAACCAGTTCGCGCCGGATGACGTATATAAACGCCAAGTTCAAGTTCGGAAATGTATGTCAGCAGCGCGCAAGGCCGGAAATGCGTGGGTGTGCTTCCCGGCACTATCAGCCTGAACACGCTTCGGATCGAGTTTCGTTAAAAATAATCCCGCCCGTCGGCTCGGCGTTGTTAAAATAATCCCGGCGCGAACTGGTTAAAGGAAACATGCAGCCTGACATTTTCATTACGTAATTTTTGTTTTAAATTAATATATTTATGTGTATTAGATGTGAGTAAAAAGCAAAACTGGTTCTAGTGTACGTTAAGTGTGGTAATTTGCCGTCCAAAAATTGACCCCCCCCCTTTTTAAATTTCGCGGCCACTAAAAAGGAGTGACGCAAACCGAGGCAGAAAGATGGGGTCCCGTTAGGCGCTCTATCTAGGTCGAAGCACGACCGCTCAAAATGGTCGCTGCAGAGGGCCACAAATTACTAGGCCTGAGCCCACTTCGCTCTGGAAAGCTTTACTTTGGCTGTCCAAATCCATCCTTAGTAGTTTTGCTACACCTAGCAGCTACACACCTAGTCGGCATGACCAAAAACTGCTGTATTTTTACTCTGATTCAGAATGAAAAACCATGTACATTGAAAGACGGACACTTGTAGCAATGCGCGCAGTCAGTAAACGATAGGCTGGGTAGCAGCGCGGCGAGTCTCTGCCTCGATTTTCATCATAACCCCTCGCGAGGTTTTATGTTAATGAGGCTTCCCTTCGAGGGGCGGAGTGGTTTGACCAAAATTTGCAAAAATAATTTTCCCCTATTTATCACAGAAAATAAACACAACCACACACATAATGTTGTTGTCAACTTTATACTTTATTGATTTAAGCAAAAACAAACATTATTACATGTACATGTTTCCCTTAAGTTACGAGTGTTTTAAATGTTTAAAGTTATAATATACCATTTTAAAGTTGTGCACTTTTATTGCGTCACTGATTCTTGAACTTCCTGTATTATATTCATCAAAATAAGAGTATGTCAGAAGGAATAATTTTTCATGGAGTCTGGAGTCATCATTACATCAAGTAAACATTTGAACAATAATTTTGTTTGCTACTTTTTTGAATACAGTTGTAAAAGGTATACTATCCGTTCAATTTACATCCACGGTAAAAAGCTTCAATCATAACCAAGTTGATTGTGGCAGGATGTAGATGAGAATCATGCAGTTCATGTATGTAGCCCAGGCAGTAACAATGTTCTCTCTCCCTATGTAGCCAAATTAGGAGGAATCCACTGGGGGCGATTCCATGAATGTGGCCGAGGCTACTCAAATAATAAATGAAGATGTGGAACGGGAAGTTGTATTTACAGTTATTTTATTACAAAAACTTAAATTTCCAAAAGAACCAAAAGGGGGGCTGAAAGAACGGGCAGGCGCCAAAAGAACGACAGCCAATTGGATGTCTGTAATCAAGTCTGAAATTAAAGAAAACAAAATGTACAGTTCATTAATTTCTTATTCTAAAATTACAACTCAGTATCATTGCAAGTATTTACAAGACTTTAACAACAATCATTTAAATTAAGATAATTGAAAAATATAATAAACCAGTGTGTACTCACCGCCTTGGACGACCAAGCTCGTACCACACAACCCTGTACGAATGTATCAGTATTAAGGTGTGGCTAGAACAAAAGTCAAAGGACCAATGCCCCAAACACTGCCTTGCGCCAACAAGAAAACTAAGCAAGCAATTAACAAAGCAAAATAATGTAAAGTATGCAACAATGGGCCTATTGTTTAATGCAGCACGCGAGGGCGCAATTACAAACAAAGTTTTTTAAGTTGTAGAGGGCAGTATTTTCTAAATTATAGAGGGAGCTATAATTATAGCCAAGTATATTGGAAACTTTATATATATATATATATATATATATATACATGTACATGTATATGGGGAAATAGTCCTGGGGCCTGTCGAGGAAGGCAATGCACAATAACTGCAGTGTTCAGAACGCAAGAGCCATCCTAAACATTACACAAGCCTAGTCAGCATCAAGTGCCTAGTCAGCATCAAGTGCCTAGTCAGCATCAAGTGCCTAGTCAGCATCAAGTGCCTAGTCAGCATCAAGTGCCTAGTCAGCATCAAGTGCCCAAGTAAGCTGTGTACAACCAGTACAGCTTTGCACCTGCTACGCATTAACCATGCCAGCTTGCGTCAGCTATGTACAGCTAGCTATCTCAGCTTTGTACCACCAACACATTAACCATGCAGGCTTGCGTAAACAATGTACAGCTATACCGCTTTGTACTGATTCGCATAAGCATCTCACAAAACGCAGCACCAGTTACCTACGTCTTATCTGTCGTGCAGCTCTCGAACTACTGACCATGATTATTACGTGTCTACCATCCAGGTAAACACGCACACCATGTGGAACACATACATGTACTTAAGCATATGGGCTGTGTTACCCAATCGCGTGCATTCACGCAGTGAGTCACTGAGCGGTAAGCCCCGCCCAGCCAGCGCGCGCAACTACAGGTCATGTCTGCCCATGGTTACAGTTCATTCATAAACTTTAGAATTACAATAACATAAACTGGCACTAAGTCCTTGCACTTTCCGTCACACAGGCCCGAGCATGGCAGAGGATGTCCCCATACTCTAAAAGCCATAAAAACTAAATGGAAAGTGTCCATTCCTTAACTTTTCCTTTATAATTTTATATAAAAGTTAAGCTTATTAAATATTCACAGGATTTGGGCTCGATTTCAAGAACCCTAAAGTTAAGCTCATTAAATATTCACAAGATTTTGTACATAATTTCACACTCGGTTTTGCTCCAAAATTATACAGGAATCACACACGTAATGAAATTTTGCACTAATTTTAACAGATACAAATGTTGACAATTTAAACCAAATTCTTGACAAATTGTTTGAGGATAAATTGAAACTGTACACTCGATTTGAAGGTCGACTTAAAGAAATTACAGACCATGAGATTTCACAGAGTTTAAATTGGCAGGATTTTGGCTGATTTAAATGTCCTCTAAATTTTAAGAAGACTCACTTAATACATAAATCAAATGTCACTCAGACAGGATAGTTTCTACAGATCATAAAATGAACACTGATGAATTAAACAGTTAAATTTAGATAAATCTAAATTATACAAGATTCCACTGAGCAAATATATCACAAGTTCTTGCAAAGCAGAAAATGCAATAAACTATTTACTGATAAACTATTTACACAGTGATTTGTTTTCTTCACAAAATTTGAGTGGTCGAATTAACATTATAATTTGAAGAAATTAATGCTCAAATGTACCGATTGTAAAAACTGTTCAAATTTGAACAAAAATAGTTCTTAAATTATCATTGGGTTTCCACGCTCACCCCTGCCGACTCCACTGGACTTGACTTGCTTGCAGTACACCCGTCGTGCTCCTCGGAGGCGGCTATGTTGCCATCCAGCTACGTCTGGGTCTAGGTACTGGAACGCACTATCGACATCTTGGGTGGTGTCGACATCTTGGGTCGGATCTCTGCTGCGTTGATCTGGGTCAGTTCGTCCTTTGACGAACGTGGTAATCCACGGCCTATTTTCGCCGGAAAACCATCTCGATGCCAAGTGTAGCGCAGACCTCCAATCGACACAGGATGACGATGTAAAGGACTCCCAAAGCTCAAACAAACAAAAACCCACAATTTTACTCAACAACAGACAATTAGCATTGTCCGTCACGGCAATGGCCCGAGCAAGTCTATTGCTATTCATTCCATTGGAACACCAACTCGATACTGCTGCAGGGGTGCAACCCTTTTCTTAGCAGCCGATTTTCTCCTGGCACAGACAGTGCAGCCTCGGAGAAATGACCGCACGTCCGCAGACATGCCTGGCCAGAAGAACCTGGCTTTGACTTTAGCCAGAGTTTTGCTGACCCCCAAATGACCACTTAGTTGCCCACCGTGCAACTCTAACAGAATTTCTTTCCGGGACTTTGATGGTAACACCAAAAGCCACCGGATAGATTTTCCGTCATCGGAGTCCCACCTCCTGTGCAGAACTCCCTCACGGACTTCCAACTGGTCCCACTGTGACCAATAGGTCTTGCAGGTTGATGATAAGTGGGAAATTGTCTTCCACTCAGGACGACCACTACCCTCTTCCTTCAACTTTACGAGCCAACTCATGGTGTCATCCTGTGACTGTGCTTCCTTTAAAGCACTACGAGACAGGGTTGGTTGGGCAGCTACGCCCCTAACCAAGAACTCACTCCCCTGAGGCTGACCCTCGGGTACCACACCAGTTGCCTCACCATCATTGACCACCTCATCACGGCCGCACTGTTTGCATTGCCGTCTTGACAACCCATCAGCATTACCATGCTTCTTGACGCTTCTGTGCTCAACGACCAAGTCATACTGTGACAGGACTTCCATCCACCTCGCCAGCTGACCTTCGGGGTTCTTAAAATTAAGTACCCACTGCAATGCGGCATGGTCAGTTCGAACCGTTACCCTGCGGCCGTACAAGTATTGTTTGAAATACTTCAAGTACACAACCACAGCCAACAACTCTTGACGAGTGACACAATAATTCCGCTCAGGTTTGCTGAGCTTTCGGCTCGCATACGCAAGCACTTTTTCATCACCACCCTGGATCTGAGACAATACTGCCCCGATACCTTCATCGCTGGCATCGGTGTCTAAGATAAAATCGCCTTCGGGCATTGGATATGACAGAATTGGGGCGGCTTGAAGCCTGCCCTTTAACTCGTCAAATGCCTCTTGACAACTCTCAGTCCACACAAATTGCCTTGCTTTCTCAGTCAAGGCATGCAGTGGACTTGCCACCTCTGCAAACCCCTTTATGAATTTCCGGTAGTAGGATGCGAGGCCTAAGAAACTTCTCACATCTCGTACACACCTTGGAACTGGCCAATTTGCCACTGCTTCAACCTTCTTAGAGTCGGTCGCTACGCCCTCTGAGGACACAATGTGCCCCAGGTAAGCCACTGACTTTTGAAACAAATGACACTTGCTGGGCTTGAGTTTAAGCCCAGCGTTTCTTAGCCTGCCCAACACTAATCGGAGACGGTCTAGGGTCTCCTGTACCGACTGACCAAACACGATGATGTCATCCAAATAAATCAAAAGGATTTCCCACTGCAAGCCGGCCATGACCTTTTCCATGAGGCGCTCAAAGGTCGCCGGGGCATTGCACAGCCCGAAATGCATCCATTTCCACCGGTACAACCCGCTTCTCACAACAAATGTTGACTTTTGGCTGGCGTCCTCATCCAGAGCGACTTGCCAGTACCCCGACGCCAAGTCAAGTGTACAAAACCACTTTGCCCCATGCAATGCATCGAATGTTTCATCAATGCGCGGCACCGGATAGGCATCCTTGATGGTCACCGAATTCAACTTTCTGTAATCAATACAGAAGCGTTTCGTGCCATCCTTTTTGTCAACCAAAACGACATTTGCCGCCCATGGACTGTCGGAAGGTTCAATCACCCCCCTCTTCTCCAAATCACCGACTTGCCTCTGGATCTCCTCCTGATGGCAATACGGATGACGCCTCATCCGTTCTTTCATTGGCCTAGCATCACCTGTATTTATGTGATGCCGGACCACGTCCGTGCGACCAATGTCATGGTCACCCTTGGACAACACGTCCTGGAAGTCTACTAAACATTTCCGGACATCCCCGTGGTACATAGCCTCCACCTTGGATGTACCCCTCTCAAACAAATCCTGCAAGTGTTGGGGTAACTCTTCACCAACACCTGCCAACCCGTCCAACTCACCATGAATTGAACCAACTTCCACCTGGGAAATCACACCCGCTATTGCTCCTTCACGGGCAACCCTTTTCTCCCTTTCGGGATTGAAGACCCGCAACGGAACAACATCGGCCCCACTCTCCACTAGAGATCTGGCCAACACCAAGCCCTTTTTGGCTAGGTCACCGCCACCTTCCAATGGTTCCACCATGGCTGGCCCGACCAAGTCGGCACCCTTCCGAGCAATTATCCCCGGAACCACGGCTTCATGACCTGGTGGGATAACCGTAGTTTTAAGAACTACAACGCGACCCACAAAGAGCTCACCTGCACCATTTGTGCACTTAATTCGCTCACCGTTGAGTCTCCACTCTTTCGACTGGAAATCTAAATTTCCACCTGTGGGTACCAGGAAATCCATGCCCAGGATACCACAGTATTTCATTTCGACAAACACTGCCCTGACTTGGTGTGTGGTTCCACCCACTTGCACGTCTACCCAAGTTATGCCCAGCACGGCTAGTTGACTACCGTCAACTTGCTTCACCTGAACATCTTCCGTCTCCAAGACAGGTCTTCTCTCCTTTGGGATTTGGTAGTACACCGTGCTACTTATCAAAGTATCGGTGGACCCCGTGTCGATCAAAAATCGACACTTGGTTGCTCTTACCGTCCCATCAACAAATAAGCCATAACGAGGTCTACGAACTGGGCTAGGCAGAGTTATTACTCGCTGCCCATCCCCTTGTTTGGACATTTTTCCACAATCACCATCGCTGTCATCGAGTCGCCTTTTTGACCCTCTCGGCCATGCAGCCTTCCCGCGGGTCCTACGGGGGGGCTGACTGCCGTTTCCCTGCTTAGGAGTTTCTTTACACTCCCGGGCGAAGTGCCCTTTCTCACCACATCTGAAACACCGCAGGGTTCCAGGCTCGGCTTTCCAGGGCTTGTGTGTCTGAGGAGACATCACACCCTTGCCGTGATCCTGGCCCTTGATCTGACTTGACAACGACTTCACCAACTCGGCCACAGACTTCAATGTCTTGGCCTGTTCACTTAGACTTCCCTCTAGAGTCACCAACCTCTGCTCGGTTCCAGAGTCCAAAGCCCTCGCATATTTAGCGGGCTTTCGGTCAAGCAACCTTTCCTGCTCAACCTTTTCAAAGTTTTCAGTCTCCAGAGCAGCCTGGACCGCTTCGTCCAAAGTTTTTGGACGGGCCCTATTGATGCCCTCTCTCACTGAATGACTGTCAACAGCGTCCATGAAGTGGTTCTTAGCCAACCTCTCACGAGCATCTTCCTGCAACTCAGGGTATGCTCTCGCCGTCAATTCGTGAATTGCTTGCCCTAATTCGAGCAAAGTCTCCTTCGGCTTTTGGCGCCGATGTCTCAGTTCGACGAGATAATTTTCACTCTGTCGAGCTGATCCAAACCTGCGCTCCAGCAACTTTACAAGCGCACCATACGTGTACTTGTGGCCAGAGTCACCTAACAGCCGTAGAGCGTCCCCTTGCAAGCTTGCGGCTAACCACGTTGCAGCTTGTCCCTCGCCCCACATGTTCACCACACGACACGACTCAAAATGGCGGAAGTACTCTTTCCAGAGCACTCTACCGCTGTATCGATCAGGGGTTATATTTGGCCTGCGATTTAGTCGCCCCAAACCTTCCTCCCGACCTACATCACAATGGACCCGTGCCTCTCGTTTCAGTGGCCATGGACCCACTGACGAGGTGTCGGTTTTAGCTGAACTGTTGTTCTTCGCCTCGACTGGTCGAGTAGCGAAACTTAACAATTCGCCATGTACCTGTTTAGGGTCTACCATATCGCAAACGAACGGGTTGGCGCTCGCCTTAGCCCGTTCCATGCCATCTTCAGGGGTTAACGACATCAGATCATCATTTAGATCATCTGTCTCCCCGGCACCAGGCGTCGACTGTGCTCGGGGGAAAATCCCCGAACTCCGTCCTCGCCACGGTGTACTTTCCCTGAAAGTCACACCCCTCCCCACATAAGGGGCCAACTCAGGCCGCATATCTGCGCCCAAGACTCTCTCCGATGTTCTGGAGTCATACCCGGTAGTCTCTTCGGGTACCCTAAACTCAACATTGGTGTCAACCTGATGGAGCACACGCCGGCCCTGACCTGGCGTGTTCATGTTTCCCTCCCTTGGGGAAACACCCGACTGTAACTCCATGGCAGCCTTCAACTTCTTTGCAATGAGGTCATTTTCCCATTGCAGAAATTGGGCTTCCATGCGCAGTCTTTGCACCTCAGCACTTGAGGTGCCCACTCGAACTTTCGAGCCTTCGCTCATACCTCCAAACAACAACAACAACAACAATTCAACTATTCAACAGAGGAAATCAACCTAATCAATCACAATCATCCCACTTCTGACACCATTTGTGGCGGGGACTCCCCGGGCCAACCTAAGGCTGTTAGGATAAGTCGGACACCTATTAAAGCGACGACAATCTTCCCAACCTAAGGCTCTTCCCTAGACGAGAGATCACTCAGAGCGACCTAAAAGGCTAAGGGTGCAGGTCCGTTTTGGAGGAAATATACCGCCGATTATGATGATTGCGATTACTCTCTGTTAATTACACTATAACCTGTAACAAAGACTCATTGACAACTGGGTTGACGGTACAATGAACAATAAAGATGATTTATTCACAACAATCAAGAAATGCACAGTAATTGGAAATTAAGTGGGCTGTTTAAATACTAGGGTCCTCAGCAGCAATGCATAATAACTGCAGTGTTCAGAACGCAAGAGCCATCCTAAACATTACACAAGCCTAGTCAGCATCAAGTGCCTAGTCAGCATCAAGTGCCTAGTCAGCATCAAGTGCCTAGTCAGCATCAAGTGCCTAGTCAGCATCAAGTGCCTAGTCAGCATCAAGTGCCTAGTCAGCATCAAGTGCCCAAGTAAGCTGTGTACAACCAGTACAGCTTTCCTGCTACGCATTAACCATGCCAGCTTGCGTCAGCTATGTACAGCTAGCTATCTCAGCTTTGTACCACCAACACATTAACCATGCAGGCTTGCGTAAACAATGTACAGCTATACCGCTTTGTACCGATTCGCATAAGCATCTCACAAAACGCAGCACCAGTTACCTACGTCTTATCTGTCGTGCAGCTCTCGAACTACTGACCATGATTATTACGTGTCTACCATCCAGGTAAACACGCACACCATGTGGAACACATACATGTACTTAAGCATATGGGCTGTGTTACCCAATCGCGTGCATTCACGCAGTGAGTCACTGAGCGGTAAGCCCCGCCCAGCCAGCGCGCGCAACTACAGGTCATGTCTGCCCATGGTTACAGTTCATTCATAAACTTTAGAATTACAATAACATAAACTGGCACTAAGTCCTTGCACTTTCCGTCACAGTATTATGCTAATAATTGCAAAGAGTGAAAACCACTGATTTTAGATTGAAATAATGACACTAAAAAACCCAAATAATTTAAGTGGAATTCGAATCGATTTCAATCTTTTTCCATTAAATTAATTTCACTCTAAAACGTCTGGTCCCTAGTTTCAGACTGAATTATCACTCGATTGGAGTGAATGTTCATTGTACATTTTCCATTTACACTTTCTTGCAATACTATTGCCCACTCCTTTTCCTAACCCCCCACACCACTCCCAGACATAGTTCTTCCCAATGATCTTCACCCTTGACCCCTTTTCTTGTGGTTTTACCCTTTCTGGTTTTGTTCCCCACCCAAATTCACACCCTTGTATCCCCTTGGTCTGTCTTTGATCCTCACTGACCTCACCCTTTATTCCCTCAGCCTAAATCCTCCTTTTGTGGATTGTTCCTTTGAACTCTGTGCTTTCTCTTTTGTGTTTCTTCTGCCACCCACGATGTTCATCATGCTGTATGTTGCTCTATATAATATGTTCGTTTCTTGTACACAGCCATTTTGTCTCTGAAGTAGATCTTGTTAAGATCGAAATTTTAGGCTCTCCTAACTTCAGCCATTAAGCAGTTTGCAGCAGTTTTAATCTTATTCTTTTGAAATAAGAGAGATGTGTCATTATTTGGCGTGGATTACCATATAGGCCTATAGCACGGACGAAGTTCTATCAATTACAAGATTTTTCGGGCCATGTTGTTACATCGGTCGTCAGTGATACAGTACAATGTATAATTGCTATTTGCTAACTAGTGACTTAAAGTTAGCCTGTATCAACACAAATTTAGTTGTAAACTTAGAAAGTAACTAATGCTATACTAGTCATGTTTCATGAATACCTATTAGTTACCAACTAGGCTAAGTAAGTTACTAGCCTTTTTAGTTGCCAACAAGACTACCGAAGTAATAAGGTTTTATGAATAAATTATGGCCTCTGGCTTACATGTGGTAGCAATTTTATACAGTCTATGGAGAGTCACGAAATGTTTTCTAACAAAATTGAACGGTTTCTCAGTGAGTCCCGGAGTCGTGTATCTTTTCATTTTTGACCTCCATTGAGATGATGGTAAAAACGTGGCGGAACGATGCAGTATTCTTTCCAAAACATGTAAAAAGGTCTTACCTTGTGAAGCTGTGTTCGGTATTAGAGTGCGTGGCGAAGTTAAGAAAGCGACAGCATTGAACGCGTGGTTACTGCGAGTGTCTCGTTTCCGCAACAATGCTCTCGACTCTGAGAAATGCCACTACATGTACATGTACACACATACATGTAATACGTTGCCAGGAAAGTACACAAAGGTTGAGGTTGAAACCACTGACGGACAAGTAAGATTAATGAGGATTAATAAATACCTAGGAGAGTCGAAGGCTTTGATTGGCGGAGACTCAATCACGTGCATGGCATTATATGTAGTAATATCATGGGTTTTCCAAGGGCCGTTTTCTAAACCCCGGCTTTGGGCTTCATCTGGCCACATTACAGACGTTTTCCTAGTTTCGGATCGCAACAGATATTTAGGCTGTTTTCGGCAAGTCTAATCCTCGAAATTTAAATGAAATAGGTTTAGTAGTTTACCTTGAGTGATGGAGAAACTACAGTTTTTGTTTCGATATTTATGCTCTTCTTTATTTAAAAATACGACGTCAAATATACCGACATCCCTTTTTCTAGTTGCGGATCGGTTTAACAAATTCCGGATCGAGTAAAAAACTGCTTCGTACATGACAAATTATCACGCTAGAACCAACCCGAATCAAGCCTATATTTCTGATAAGGTATTCATTAATTTATTTAAATACAGTTTAAAATAAATTTCAAATACTTTTACTTCCAATAAAGTTTAAAAAGGGGACTTGCAAGGAAATGCTTTGAAATGTTTTGTCCGTGTACGTGTGTGGCGCGCGGCAACGAGCCGATAAACTTTGACTCTCACAGAACACGTCATATGAAATCGCTTGCGCGCGTGTAGTTGATGCATGTATTTTATAGTGAGGTGGATTAAGGACAAAAAACACGAAGATCGTGACACGGTGGACAAAAGCACCAATTTTTTTTTAAAGACTCCTATGGGTATGTAGATTAATAAAATCCCATGCTCCAAAAAAATTGCAATGACCTTGACCTAATTATGACGTAATATATTCAAAATGGCCGCCATTTCCTTAAAACGGCATGTTTTTAGTTATATAATGCCGAGGCAAGTGATTTTAGTAGCGAATTATATGTATCAAAGGCCAAGGAATCGCATGGCAACGTTTGTGTTGCGCTGAAACAAACAGTTTCATCATTTTTGTATTAAATTTGTCTATATTAGCATATGATGGTATAAAATACATCATCATCACCGTGGGAAAATCAGTGGTTTGTATTAAAATATTTTAACATGTTTAAATTTCAGCTCATGGTTGTGATGGCTAGCAGACCAATGTTAGTAACATTTGTAATTATAACTCGGTTTTGGATTGAAATGGTTTTGTTTCAGTTTCAGACAATGCAATTGCCATTGTTTCTTGGGCAACTGGTCTATGATGACCAAACCACAGACAGCGCGGATACACAAACGAAGACCTATAGCTCTCCTTTCTCAAAGGGGAAAGACTCCCGCGGACCCTAAGCGTGAACAAAAACAAAAACAATATCCCACTGGTGTTCGTCCTACCATACTACCCACATTATTATTATTATTATTATTATTTTTTATTCGGCCAAAACAAGCAACAATCATACAGACAATACATGATATTGAAAGGATAAATCTACAAGTAGATACGTAACTGGATGTATACATTTTACGTGTGGATCATAAGAGTATGCAGACTGAAATAAAAAATGGAATGAAAAGCAGAGTAAAGTGGGATGGGAAAGAAGAGAAGGGGTACGAGTGTAGAGAGCAAAAAATTGAAAGTAAAAGTAACAAAACATGTACAAGAAAGCAGTAATTATCAAAACAAGGGATAATAAGTAAAGGCAACATTAATCATAAAGGCAGCAGGATAGAAACATGACAAAACAAACAACCCATTCTAAGATGGCCAGGATTAATAAAAGCGAACTTAATCACTGTGACTCGAAAGCCTACTAATCCAATCTTAAAATGGATCACTTAAAAAAATAAGATATTATATAAAAGCTAAAACTCTGTAAGAAAAAAAAGAACATGAGGCAAGTAATTAAATAAATAATATATGTAAGAATAAATATTTCATGTACTGTGTATCTTAACATTCAATCAGTCCCTATATTCATAAGAACAAGAAAACAATTTGCAATGTGAAGAACAATAAATATAGTTGGGGGAAGGTACCATAAGTATAAAGACAAAATATACAAAGGCAAAATTAAAAATAAACAGCGGCAACAATAGTGGGTGAGCTAAATAAACATGAACATGCATGCAACACTAAGCCAAACCATGTGAAACAAACAGATAGTATAGGAGCAAGACAACCCCATTCAAGCAATCACACAGAAACACAATATAGGAACTGGTAAACAACCAATGACACAGTTTGACTGGCCAAAAGTGAAAACAGCCACATGTACATGTACTGACAAACAATCTAGGAAATAAACAAACAACCATGTAAATGACACCTACAAACAATCAAGGAAACAAACAAGTAAACCTCCAGTAAGTAGGTTAACAAAAACAACACATCAGCACATCAGGTGTATAAACATGCAACAAGGCCCCAACAACCCAACAAACAAACAAACAAAAACACACATAACTATAGTACATCTAGATATCACTGAAATGGTTACACAAGTACTTGTTGAAACATTTAAATGAATCCATAATTAGGGCGTTCGTAACACTTGTAGGCAGACTACTCCAAATACGAGGAAATGAATGGATAGATGTGTTTTTAAGGCTTTGCGTCCTCCGCGTAGAGATGATTGAAAGTGAGTGTGTCCATGTGGCGGGTATTCACATAAGTATGTGAGTTGACAGTGTGACAGTCAACAAGTTTAAATAAACATTTAGTGGCAATTGGACAGTTATTTGTTTACGTCTTGAATCTAAAGTTTGCCAGTTCAGTTGTGTTAGTCTGTCCTCATATGACATTGCCCCTCTCTGTTGTTTAAGAAACATTCTTGTTGCTCTCCTTTGGACTTGTTCTAGTTTAGCTGATAAGGTTGCTGTATATGGGCACCAGGCAGGCAGCCCATACTCAAGAACTGGTATGACAAGTGACCGGTAGAGAGACATGTCGCGCACCCACCCCTGAAACGGGCTATCTTCAAACACTGGCCCTTGATTAGCGAAAACGAATATCTGAATAGGCTATTTGATACCCAACCCCTCCTGGCATACAAACGGCACAAAAACATAAAAGATGAACTTGTTCGATCTAGGACTAAAGCGTCTCCACAATCCAACCAAGAGGAACAAAATCTTGATGAGGAGAATCTGCAAATTCTATTGGAACTATATTGAAAGAACAAAACAATGATCAAAGAAATGGAAATCAAGACTAAAACAAAATAAATAAGTCAACCCCCCCCCCCCACCACCAACCCCCCCCCCCCCCCCCCCCCCCCACCAACCCCCCCCCCCCCCCCCCCCCTTGTCCTTGCCACGCGTCATAATAAACCGACACACAAAGAAAAACAAGGAAAGTAAAATGAACTATAAGTAGGTGGCTGATGACGTGCATGATATAGCACAGAAAATATGCCCTGCTCCCCTTCCAAAAAAGGAGAAAAAAGAGGGGACGGCATATTATCACCGGTAAAAATCAATCACTGTGTGAACTAAAAACAAAGGGACCACTGTGGCAATACACAAACCAGTCATCGCGTCGCCAAAACCAGAGACAGGGTTTGAAACTCCCGCTTTTAGGGAATGTCTAACCCAATTGGCCTGCAGACGTTTGATGTATTTGCCCGTCCACGAACTCCAACCACGGACTGTCATCTAGCAGAGATAAGGTGGCTAAAACTAACCCCCAGATGCGTGTCTTCCGAAAAAAAAGAAAAAAAGGGTTCAAATTCACGCTCTGGAGAGACCAGTCAAACAGCCACTTTCTAGCATACCCACTAGTTAACGTACAATTACAGATTTATCTTCGGCATAACAGTCACAAATACAATCCATAAATTATGATACTTGTCAGCAGAACCTCTTCCGCGTCTCAAAAAAATAACGAAAAGCACAGAGGGTTTCTGTTGAAACTTGTACACGAAACACCCCTCCCCCCCCCCCCCCCCCCCCCCCCCATTCCTACATACTGCAATCTCGCAGAAAAAAAGTGGCCTGAACTGACCTCCCATGAAGCGTATATCACTGGAAAAAAACTTAAATTAGGAATTACGCTCTGGGCGGGATAGTTACGCAACCCCACTGCTGGCATACCAGCACACAATAAATCATGCAGATTTATCTCTGTAGACCAGCCACTGCCTAAAATCCAATGATACCTTACGCAGCAGAACTGCTTCAGCATCTCCAAAAAAATAACGAAAACGATGAGAACAAGTTCTGACTCGTGAAAACTCCCATAAAACACCCTCTCCTTCCCACATAAAATGAGTTCTGATTCACTGCAGCTAACTCTGGAGTTGATCAAAAGAAACACAAAAAGATTAACTGATCATTCCTTGAAGTATGCCTGCATAAACCGGTTTCTCTGTGCTATACCTTCTTGCAAAAGCACTCCATTAGAATTTAAAAACCTGATAGCCTCACAGAAAAAGAAAGAAAATTCCACAACTGAACCCAGTATTATACGTCCTTCACGTTAATGTCCTTCCCATGTGACCGAGAATTATCTAAAAATTAAAAAACCCTGAGTGACATGTATGATTACGCTGCTTCCCAATAAACACGATCCTGCCCCTTTAAGTAGGTGGTTAATAGTAATAAACTGTAAAAAAACCTAATAAATGTAACTGTAAGATGCAGTTAAATAAATGGTAACACACTATAATCCCTCGTCTACACAAACCAACTGTTATATGCGCTATTCAATATAATAAATATCCTGTCATAACCTATATCCGGTCAGAATCATTGTGTTTCATTGTGTTAATGTGTTATTGATTTGGTTGATAGTTATTGTTTATTATATCATAATGACATCATGGTATCTTGTAGATCAGTGCCACGGTAATTATACTGTTACCATTTTGAACACCAACAAAATTGCATTTTGGTGAAAAAACAGCAATAAAATCTGGTTTTTTTTCAAATTTTGTGTTATTTGTGTAGTATTGATGATGATGACGTCATATTTACATCAATATACATGTAGTCGCCATAAAGGATATTAATTTTTTACAAACTAATACCACCCTCATTGAATTCCTTGACCTCAGAAACATAATTTTGGCATGTAGAAATCCCACCATGGCATTTGCGTTTGCTTTATTACATAACAAGAGGTTATGACGTCATAATGACGTAATTCAAGGTTAACAATTCTCAGATTTTTTGGAGCATGACTTTTTTGAAATCTATGGGTCAAACTGATACTTTGGTGAAAAAATGGTGCTTTTGTCCACCGTGTAACGATTTTTTCCTTAATCCACCTCACTATTACGGTCGATCCGGAACTAGGAAAAAATGAACGTTCAGTCTTTGGCAGATTTTTTAATACTGGAGACTTTTAGACTTATTTTTACTTATGTATCAAGAAGCTTGTATGTTTCTTTTCAAAATGCACTTCATGTAAACAAATAGTTTTGGAGACCAAGCCATAACAAGGTATAGGTTTTTATTTAAAGCGATCCGGAACTAGGAAAAATCCGAAACTAGGAAAACAACTGTACCACTGCTAAACTACATGAACAAAGCCAAAATACGGAAACGAAGCTGAGTTTGTAAAACGGCCTAGAAGAAGCCGCGAAGTCGCGAAATTCAGAGAATTTTTACCATTTTTCTCGTTAAAAAGGTATTTATTAAAGGTAATAACAGTGCGAGAACCCGGTTATTACTGCGTGGTAATGACCGGGTTGGGGGATGACCGCTGTTTTGTCCGAAGGCGAGGTCCATTACCAGCGGTCATCCCCCAACCCGGTCATTACCACGCAGTAATAACACCGGGTTCTCGCACTGTTATTACCTAATTAAGTCTCTCCATGAATGTATCGCATGAATGCATCGAGTTTGGACTTACAGGGCTACCGTCATATTCCGGCTAGTGGCAGGGGCAATGGGAAAACTTGTTAGCTAGGACATCACCATCCTGAGCCATGCAGCTTGTTATGTCCCGACATGGGTACATGGTGGGTTCTTGGTGAGAGATGAAGATAATAATAAAGGAATGTCCAAGCCGTCACATAATCTGCATGTCTCCATTTATTCTAGAACTCTCAAGCAACCACTCAGAGGTCATCAAACTTAACTAGCACGCATGCGCGTGTCACAAAGGAATGAATATGGATGATCCTCAAGACTTATGCACTCCGTGCCTATATATAACACAGCTCTTAAATTGTCGCTCTCCAAACCTGCGGACATTCGCAGCAATCATTAAACAAGTTGGCCAATACATGATATGAACGTCCACCCCTGGTAAAATGACAATTTCTACCACTATATTTAATTTTATTGGCGTTTACGTATCTTTTTAGTCTCTTATGTTTCTTATTCTGCATAATATATAACAGCGAGGCTTTATTTCACGTTCTGTGCGTTAATTTCTACAATTTTTCCGATTAATTTAATTTTTTACGTGGGAGGACGAACATTTCTGATATGGAAATTGGAAGCTTGACGAGTAAAATGAGTATGAATTACACGATTCCGAGTAAATATACTCTGAACTGTTGATGGTAAAGTATTACAGGTGGATTGATACATAAGGGACCCAAGCTGATGGTTATATATATTGTAACGCAATGCGTTTTTAGTGATGTTATGCCGTGGCCGGGAGGGCGCACTCCCGGCAATGCGCGTGCTCCTGCACGGGGTGCGGCAGGCACCAGCTGGCTATGCGCGCCCTATATAAGCCGCTGCACGAATAGCGTCGCGCTCTGTTTTTACCAAGAGTGCTGTTGCGTGCAGAGGGTGGGTATTCATTGTCCCGCCGAGTCCCTGATCAAATCCCCTACCAATCATTACTAAGTCACCGTGGGGGAGCCTCATACTTTTTTGTGGGTCGGGTTAATTGCTAACCGATTTGAGTAATTCTCCAATCAACAGTTGTTGTATGATAAAGCCTGGAATTCTAGCTATGTGTCCTAAGTAGGAGAGAGTGTCCTGAACTCCTGGGTAGGCGAATAAAACATCATCGTAATCACCAGGATGCGTGTCAGGTCCCCATCATTCTCTAGTTTCCCCATCTGTCAGAAAGTGAGAGCATGTGAGGGTGATATTTGGTGGTGTTCTTTGGGCCTGGCGGTATACTTCCGCCAAAACGGATCTGCATCTCCGGCCGTATAGGTTAGGCCGTTCACCGATATTGGCTGAGACAGAACCGGGCAGTCGTCTGAGGGCAATACCATCACAAATGGTGTCGGAAGTGGGATAGGCGCCGTTGCTTCACTACTAAAAATCACCTACGCCTGTGACATCACCTACCCAGGAGTCATCACCTACATCTAACATCTACATCTAACTATTGATCAGCATGGCAGCCGCCGACGAGATATCCATGGAGGACGAGCTGATGCTGCTGCGGATGGACGTAATAAAGGGTGAGGATGATCTGCAGCAATCCCGTACCGAAAACAGCGACTTGACAGAAGTTAAGAAGTTGCTGGTGGCGCAGAATCGCCTGTTAAGGCTGCAGCTTCGACAAACTGAGACCCGGGGAGAGGCAGCGCGGTAGAGAGCAAACAAGACACCCAGTACGTCGATGACGACCCAGTTCGATAGCCGTGAACTCTTCACAGCTACCGACACACCTACCCCAAAACCCCGGACGAGAATCAACAATTCCGTTGCGCCAGCGCCTACACCAGTGTCCACGATAGGCGTCCCGTTGCCGACGGAGGACGGGTTGACAAGCTACGGTGTGGAAGGCAGTCTAACGGGATTGACACCAACTGGTCTTTCGACCGCATGTCGGCAGCCGAGAGCCCAAGGAGAAGTTCCATTGCAGTCTGCGAAGGACGCGAGCCTAATGGAAGGCGAAAAATCTCGGGACCATGAAAGCACAGGGGTCGAGAAGAAACAAGGCGTGGGGAAGAGTGAGGTGGATGCGCCTACCGGACGTCCGAACATCATCCCCGATAGATTTAGCGGAAAAATCCCGTGGCGAAATTACAAGCAGCATTTTCAGGCCTGCAAGTTAGCAAACAATTGGGGTGATCGCCAAGCGAAAGTGTTTTTGGCGGCGAGCCTGCATGGTGATGCGGTCAAGTTGTTGGGAAACCTAACAGCGATCGGGAGTGACGTAACTTACTCCTAGTTGGTTGCGCTGTTGGAGAAGAGGTTTGGCCCAGGAGAGCTTGCGGAAAACCACCTAGCAGAGCTGCGGCATAGGCGACAAAAGCCTAGGGAGACGCTGCAGGAATTGGGACAGGCGATAAGGGAGTCGGCTTCACTCGCCTACCCAGAACTATCGGAGGAGGGGCGTGACCGCCTAGCCAGGGGGCACTTCTCTGATGCGGTGGAAGAACAAGCTGTACGAGAAGGGATCTTCCGGGCAAGACCATCTTCGCTGGACGAGGCTGTTATAGCTGCGCTGAACACTGAAGGGTTCCTTAAAATAGAGGAACAGCGGGCAGGAAGGCGGCCCAAATATTCCCGAGTAGTGGATGGCGATACATCGCACCCTTGGGATGAGTTCAAGTGGGAAGTAGAAGGGACTCAGCGACAGATGAAAGAGTCGGCTGAGAAAAATCAGCGCGTGGTGAAGGAGTGGCTGGAAAAGATGACCCAGCGAATTGATTCCTTCAGGCTCTAATGGGGGAGCCATTCATCGCGTGCCGCCAATCAAAGGCGAAATGCAGCGCCAGATGACGTTTGCTTTAAGTGCAAACGAAAAGGGCATTTTGCAAGGACTTGTAAACAACCAAATGCAGAAAAGCGACCGAAGTCGGGAAACAACCAGCAGCTGACCCAGTGGCCCGTGGGGAAGCTGGAAAGACAACCGGGCCAAAAGGCGCCAGAGAACACCGCACCGGAGAGAGTTCACCTAGAACCGGATGCATGGCGGGCAATGGATTATTCGTACAGGCCGTGGTACGGGGAGTTAAAGTGAGGTTACTCGTCGACACAGGGGCAACACACACAGTGTTGTCGTCTGCACTGTATTTCAACATTTCCAGAGACCACAGACCAAAACTAACGACCACGGGCGCAGGAGTACGGAATGCTGATGGGAGTAAAATGGAAACCCTCGGTAGCGCCTGGGTGTAGATTAACATCGGCCAAACGACAAGTTCAATTCAAGCAGTCTTCGGCAACACGGGCGAAATCCAAGGAATATTAGGGATGGATTTCTTGATTCCAACCCAGGGAAAATTAAACTTCCGGACACTGGAATTGCAGTTAAATAGGGAAATGATCAAGTGCACTGACGAAGGAGGGAGTGGTCTCTGTGCAAGAGTGATCGTAGGTAAAACTACCGGAGTGCCAGCGGGTCATGAGGCGTTAATACCGGGATGTGTGTCCGGTAACAGGCAGAATGTTGTAGTCGGAGTGATTGAGCCTACAGAGAGAAGTGAAATTGCGGACAAGGGCATGGTAATGGCCAGGGTGCTGGTGAAAGTGGCTGAGGATACATTTCCCATCAGAGTGTTCAACCCCGGCAAGAGAGAATGTGTTGTCAGGAAAGGTACTACGGCAGGCATTTATACGCCTGTAGGTGAAGGCGACGTGCAGGAAGAACAACCGGGAGTGATTTTGCCTGGGGGCTCCTCGGACGTGCCAACTGACCTTGTCGACTTGTTTGGGAGAAGTAAGGCAGGGTGGAGCCGAGACATCACAGCAGAATAGCTCAACTGTTGTGTCAATACGAAGACGTCTTTTCAAGCGGGAGGGGGACATAGGACGAACCAATTTAGTCCGTCATCGAATTAATACAGGCGACGCCCGGCCTATCAAAGAGAGGCCGAGAAGGCACCCTCCCGAGGAACATGCGGAAATCAAAAGACAGGTGCAAGAAATGGTCCGTAATGGCACCATCAAGACTTCGGACAGCCCTTGGGCATCAAATGTGGTACTTGTAAGAAAAAAGGACGGAAGCAAGAGGTTTTGTGTTGACTACTGTCGCCTAATCGCAGTTACAATTAAAGACGCCTATCCGATCCCTCGGATAGATGATACACTAGGCGCTCTGGCAGGCTCCAAGTGGTTTTCCACACTGGACTTAGCATCCGGCTATTGGCAGGTCGGGTTGAAAGACGAGGCCAAGGAGAAGTCTGCTTTTGTCATACGTGGAGGTTTGTTCCGTTGGCGCGTAATGCCGTTCGGGCTGTGTAATGCCCCCTCCACGTTTGAGCGACTGATGGAGAGGGTTTGGCTGGACTGCATTGGGAGACGCTACTCGTTTACCTAGACGACGTTATTGTGTATGCTAAGACGGTTGAGTCGCCTTGAGACTGTCTTCCAGCGCTTTCGGCAGGCGGGCCTAAAACTTAAACCGAAGAAATGCCACTTATTCAAGCGGCGGGTTCTTTACCTGGGGCATGTAGTGTCGGGGGAAGAAATTGCGACAGACCCGGAGAAGGTGAAGGCTGTACGCGACTGGCCAAGACTCACGACGGTGAGGGAAGTACAGAGTTTCTTAGGGTTGGCATCCTATTACCTATTCGCAAATTCATCAAAGGCTTTGCTGATAGGGCTCGCCCGTTACACCGCCTGACGGAAAAGAGAAAGGTGTTCGGATGGACGAGTGACTGCAATGAATCATTTCAAGATTTAAAGAACAGCCTTCTGGAGGCGCAAGTTCTGAAGTTTGCTGACCCTGAGGCTGAGTATATTTTAGACACCGACGCAAGCGGCATAGGCATAGGAGCGGTCCTGTCACAGGTGACGGACGAAAAGGAGATGGTGGTCGCCTATGCGAGTAGAACGCTTAGTAAAGCGGAGCGCAACTATTGCGTGACGCGCCGGGAGTTGCTGGCAGTCGTCGTTTTTCTAAAGCAATTTAGACAGTACCTTTATGGTAGGAGGGTCACAGTGAGGACCGGTCACGGAGCACTACGTTGGCTTCTCAACTTTTGAGATCCACTGGGACAGATGGCACGATGGCTGCAGATCATCAGTGAATACAACTTCACGATAATTCATCGAGCAGGACGCTCACACGGTAATGCAGACGGATTATCCCGTATACCGTGCAATCAGTGTGGACGAGATGAGGGGGCGTAGGCGCCACAGCCGACAACGTCAATAGGTGAGCATGCTGGAAATGAGATAACAGCTCCTGTCATAGAAGTAAGGAGCGTCACGATTGCACCTACCATAACCCACACAGAGGTGAGAGAGGCACAGCTTCAGGACGCGTCCATTAGATGGGTGCTTGAGGCTAAAGAGGAGTTGGCAGAGAGACCTGAATGGGCAGAAATGTCTTCGAGAACGTCGGTAGCAAAGACATACTGGCGGTTATGGAGACAACTAGCAGTAAGAGGAAAAATCCTCTGTAGGCGATGGGAATCGCATGATGGTCGCCGAGTAAGGTGGCACACGGTGCTACCAGTGAAATACCGCAGAGAAGTGGTGAAGGAGTTACACGGAGGAAAGGCAAGTGGACACCTAGGTGTCAGGAAATCCATGGGTACGGTCCGCGAAAGATTCTACTGGGTCGGCATGGCAGCTGAAATTAGGCCGATCATTAGACAATGTGATGTGTGCGCCAAGAGAAAATCGCCGGCCAAGACCAGGAAGGCGCCACTACAGCAGCACGCAGTGGGGGCGCCTATGGAGCGTGTTGCGTTAGACATCGTCGGGCCTCTACCAGAAAGTGCGAGGGGGAATAAATACATCCTAGTCGTAGGCGACTATTTAAGTAAATGGATGGAGGCCTATACCGGACCAGACGGCGGAAACCGTGGCAGAGAAGTTTGTAAAGGAATTCGTATGCCGTTTTGGCGTGCCAGAAGTCCTTCATTCAGACCAGGGCCGTAACTTCGAATCGCGGGTGTTTGCAGGAATGTGCCATATCCTTGGCATCGACAAGACACGGACATGCCCCTACAACCCAAAGTCCGACGGACTGATCGAGAGATTCAATCGGACACTAATAAACATGGTTGCGATGATGTTAGAGCCCGATAAGCGACAGCGTGATTGAGATGAGAAACTTCCGTTTGCCACGTTTGCATGTTGTGCCACGCCGCAGGAGTCCACAGGCGAGTCGCCCAACATGCTTATGTTGGGGCGAGAGCTGCGCCTTCCCATTGATCTTACGACTGAAGCAACCTCAGAGGAAAGAGAATCGGAGGGCGTAGTAGAAGCTGACTACGCGAGTGAGCTGCGCCAACGGATAAGAGCAGCTCATGACAGGGCCCTAGTGTGCTTGCGGAAGAGTGCAAGACGGCAAAAGGCGTGTTATGACCGACGAACCACTCGACCCAAACTGGAACCCGGTCACTTCGTCTGGTTGCATAACCCTGCTAAAAAGAAAGGGTTGTCACCTAAACTGCAATGTAAATGGGAAGGTCCCTACCTTATTCTGCATAAGTTGTCAGATGTCACCTATAGGGTCCAAAGAGGGAAGAAGGGCAGGATGAAGGTCGTTCACTGCGACAGACTGAAACCTTATTTAGGTGAGCCGATCCAGGCATGGACGGTGGATGTACCAACAGGCGAAACACCAAGACAGGGGGTCAGGGCTCCTTTGGATGTGAGCAACATACAAGAGGATCAAGGACATGATCCGTTCAGCGAAATTGTTCATGAGGAATGTCGACCTGTATTCCCCACGTCACCCGAGCCTTCCAGTCAACAACAGAAAATGGTGGACACGATAGGGGATAGTGATGCAACCGGAGATACCAGCCTGTCCAGGCGAAGCGGCCAGAGCCCTGAAGTACTACTACCAGCACGGCGCAATCCCGCCAGGCATCGTAGAAAACCACAGAGATACTTGTAAACGGGTGCAATGAGAGATTGTGTGCATGAGAGAATTCACAGTTGTATAGCCCAAATTTTCCCCAACTGGAAGAGGCGCAGGTGAGATGTCCAGAGTGCAGACTTCTGCTTCATAGGCGAAGTTTAGACCGTCATCTCACGGTAGAGCACGGTCCCAGGGTCTACTATTGGTGTAAGCGGTGTGCCCATAGAAACAATAGACGCGATAACTTACGGGCCCACTACAAAGACTGCCACCCGGAAGATGTCAGTGAGGTGGAAGAGATCAAAGGCGAGACGTGTGAGTCCCGGAATCGTCACAGGGAGGGGATGAACGGAAATCAAAGGGATCAGACCGGTCAAAGTCGCCCGGCGAGGAAAAGCCACCAGAAGACGGAGGACGAGACTCCTGAGAAAAAGCCAAAGAATAAGGGTGCCTCTAATAGAAAGTCGGTAGAAGCCACAGGGCAGCCTGCCAAGCGGCCAAGGGCCTACGCATCTGCGCCTTGCACTGTGTCAAGGGCACTAGATGCTAAGACTGAGACTTCTACATGTGTTACGCCGAAGGTAATCCTACCAGAGACGGCGAAGCCACAAGGGCAGCCGGGTGGGAGGAAGTCATGTGACATAACATGGGCAGCAGCGACTCCGGCCCAGGAGGTCTCCTCATCAAAGGCGGTGGAGGTGTCAGACCCCGCTCCGCCAATAGTCGCGGCGGAGGTAGAAGTGATGTCAGTCGGTCATCCAGTGGAGAGGTCGCCGCAGCGAGAGGCAGCTATCAATCTGTCCCCCATGTCAATGCTATGGGATTTGGAAGAGGAAATGCCGGTTCCTGAGGTTTCTACCCAACAGCCGGGAGGAAAGCCACTTACACTTCTGAGACAGATGGAACGAGAAAAACAGTCACAGGATACAGCATCCCCAGATTGTTCCTCAGCAAGCGAGCAAGGGAAGTCCCTGCAAGAGCTTCGAGTTCGGTACTTGCTACAGGGGTATACAGTGAAGATTGTTGAGGAGGGAGAGGCTACCGTGTACACAGATACGGCGCAAGCCGTACATCAGGAGCAACAGAGGCGCCAGTATGGCGTTGTCTTTCTTCAGCACCTGCCGGCATCGATGTCAGAAGTCAAGGATGAGCAACCTACAAGAGTCCGTCGGCTTGTAAGGGACGAGGGTGCTGGTATCCTGGAAGTTGGGCCAGCGATGACGCGCAGTGATTTGGAGAAGAACATGGTCGGCAACATCACAAAGGTTACTGAGACAGTGACACGCACCGTCTATCGGAATGGGCTGTTACTTACCAAGGACCAAACCGATCGTGTTTTCCACGTGAATTTCCCAGCTGGATTTAACTAAACTTAGAGAAGTTGTTACACAAAAGTTATTCAAAAGTTGTAGTGTTGAAGATCGTTTAGGCTATTATTCAGTATGCGACTAGTTCTTCAAGTTTATCGTCCTGTAAAGTTACCTTATGTAATGGACAGTAATAGCCTTTACGCCTGTTTAGGCGATTAAGAAAAACAGCCAGCCAAAGTGTACAGTTTATAAATGTTTTGTATGTAAAGTTACACTGTTAACAATTTCCTGTAAAAATTACAGTATTTTACTGGCAACTCAGCTGCCAGTAAATTACTGTAATTTTTACAGTAAATTATTTCATACTGTATCTGAATAAAATGGTAATTTACTGTATTTTTCTCAGCAAGAGCAATACTACTGTAAAATGCTCACAGTAAAGTACTGTAAAAAGTGTACAGTATAGTGGTGATCATACTGAAAATTAATGTACAGTAACTTACAGTAACATTACAGCAAGTATAGTTTATGCAATTAGTGTAGCGATATTATGTTAGAAATACTGCTAAGGTAATGATATGCAATTACATGTACTTAATAAATTATTATTACTACTAATTACGACTAATACATACTACAACACTGCAATACTACTCTTATGAGCTTGCCACTCCTACAATATAAGCGTTACGTAAATGGTATATATGTACTCAATATCACCGCCGTCCGTAATCACAGTTTGCAATTAATAATGTTTTTTTAATTGTTTTGTTTTCCTTTTTTGGCATTTGTTTCCTTTGAGACTTGGAGTAATTAAATATTACACAATTATCTCTATGAAAACACCCTAAAAAATGTCGCTATTACGCGAAACATAACGTTCATGTTGAAAAAAGTGACAACATTGTTTCACCAAGTTTTACCAAGCCCACTTGGAGTCAACATCCTCACAACGTTATTGTAGTTAACATCATTGAAATGTTGTCATCCAGAAAACACCCTACAACGTTGTCATAACGTTTACAGCATTACCAAGGAGTGAATAGAAGACCATGTATTGAACTACATGTACGAAAATGCACTTCTGTATACAATCAAGATCGTTTGTTTTCGTTTAAGAACTCCAGTGATGCAAAGACAATATTCCTACAAATACATGTATTGCTATTGCAACCTAAATTATTGGGCGTGTTGTCTACAGTATGATACTGTTAAAATAGTTAGCAGTAATTTACTGTAGATATTACGGTACAATTGTAATTTTTACAGTAGTTTACAGCTAAATCAACAGCTTCCAACAATGCACTGTGCTTTACAGTAAATTACTGTGAAACAAATATACAGTAAACTACTGTTGGAAATTACAGTAAGATACTGTCAAAATTACAGCTATTTGTTACAGTGTAGTGTTTATATTTGGAAGTTATAAGCCGTTGCTAGTTCACCTTATTAGGAGTTCTGGCCTACCCGTGTTCTAAGATTTATTCATTACGTGGGGTAGTATGACCATCGTTGCATAACGTTTGGATGTTAATTGTCGTGTAAATTATCAGTTAATTAAGCGCATCATAATTTAGTTTTGATTGGATTTTATGCATTGCTTTTATTTAGGTGTCAGTTTTTGGGTCAGGGACTGACCAAACTTGGAAGGCGCCAATGTAACGCAATGCGTCTTTAGTGATGTTATGCCGTGGCCGGGAGGGCGCACTCCAGTCCTTAGCTGGCTCCCGGCAATGCGCGTGCTCCTGCACGGGGTGCGGGGGACAACAGCTGGCTGTGCGCGCCCTATATAAACCGCTGCACGAATAGCGTCGCGCTCTGTTTTTACCGAGAGTGCTGTTGCGTGCAGAGGGTGGGTATAATCATAGTCCCGCCGAGTCCCTGATCCAATCCCTTACATATCATTACCAAGTCACCGTGGGGGAGCCTCATACTTATGTGTGGGTCGGGTTAATTGCTAACCGATTTGTATAGAGTAATTCGCCAATCAACAGTATTGGAGTATTGGTATCTCTATGTTTGAGATGATCTTCACCTACAAACTCAACGAAAACGGCGAGTGGAAATGGTATACAGTTTCACAAAATCTCTTTTAATTAGTACTTGTCCTTTGAACAAATATAGGTAGAATAACACGCAATTGCTTGCTATTCTACCTATATTTCTTCAAAAACAAATCTACGATGGCCCTTCATTCAGATATCTTTCTCATGACATACTCTGACTGTGTGCCACAGTGCATGCCACACGTAGAATGTGTAACCAACATAGGTAATAATGGTTTGAAAGATACATCTTTCCAATTTAAAATGAGACATCAAACGACCAAGTCTGATATTGTTTGACAGTGTTATGAGTAATTGCCCAAGGGACCAAGTTTGTTGTTTGTTTGAATGTGCAAGTGTTAGTCAAGGAGCCTGAAAATTTCTGTGGGATTTTTTGTATGAAAGCAAGCCACCCATCCAAATGTCTCAAGGGCATCCCAAAGAACAATAACAAATATGTTGGCAGTCTGAAATCCCTGGCAGATGAAAATTGTGAAGGAAAAACGGAAAACAACAACATGTTACTTGGTGGACTTTTTTTTTATTTTTAAGAGTAGGTCAATGTTAGGATAGAGGGCACTTCCAAAAATAATATTTGTGTGAGGTGATGAACAACTAAGTGAAGAATCCAGAACAAACATGTAATGTTTATTATAGAAATGTGTTTCTTTTCGGTCTTTTGTTAGAACAGAAACACTTTCCTTTCGCTTCTTAAGCAATTAGAATGGGGTATAACCTGCCTGGGAAACCAAGCGTTGCTCAGGCAGGTTATATAAGTGTTGTATTCTTGCGGTTTGTTATTCCGCTTCCTGACACACATACATGGCGAACACGTTATTTTTCACAGGTTACATGTGTAGTAGGATTGCAATAGTTTGAGTGACCTTGGCAGTTTGAGTCACGCCTACTCACAGACTAGACACGTCCTCTCTAGTTTGTTTTTCCCCCACAGGGTTGTTTTATCTGGGCAAGCGTAGGGGTTTCGTGCGTGCTGACTTTTTACAACTTGATACACAGGCCCGCTACGGGATTGGTAGCGGATGTGTCCGGTATTGGACCGATTGCATGCGTGTTATGTTGTATAATTATTAATAATGAAAAATGGTTGGTCTTACCGTATCAATCAGAATGACTTACGGATTTCTGTATTGGAGAAATGTTTAAAAAGACAAATAAAAGGAGTGACAAGTGTGCTGTCAGGAACTGCCACTCCAAACATAATATATTGTTTGTTGCTAATTGCGGGATATCAGAAAGAAACAAACTTTATGTTTATGTGCTACTTTTCTAGGAACCATGCTAAGGCCGAAATGCCATATATGATGGTCTCGAAGAGTTCCTCTGCAAGGCTAGGTAAAATATGTCAACATATCCTGTATCTGTATGTTATTGGGGCGCCCTTGAGATATTTGAAGGTATTTGAAATATACCTAAAGTCCCACGGGACTTTTCAAAGATATTGTTAATTGACTCGTCTACAAATATATGATTTTATTTGTAACCAAGTCGCTTTGCTTTATAAACCCGGGCAATTCCAGATATTATCATTACTGGTACCATACAACTACACCATTTTGCAACAAAACATAGCACATAAACATACCCAGGTTTCAACGGAGGTGTTTTAGCTTCATTCACTGGCCGGTAGTTTGTGTGTGTTTGAATACCTATAACAAGTAATTGTTTGCCAAAAGAGGGTGTCAAACACCCCCCCCCCCCCCCCCCCCCCCCCCCCTTTCCCCCTCTGTACACCTTTGGCATCACATACTTATTATTTTAGTTATCTACTATCTTGCAAATATTAACAAGGTAATAATTATTTAAAGTTGGATTGGTTGGTTTGCTATTATATGATTACATTATTATAGCTGAAATATGTTAAAATATCCTCTGTATATAATTATGTATCTACAAATGGTTTATCGTTAAAGCGATAGTTTATAGTTTGGGTCAAATAATTTTAGGAACTAAAAATTATCAGTTATCGTTAAAACGAACAGTTATAATTCAATTATGTTTGAATGGTAGAAAATTATACAAACGGCTAAGAAACAGGGCGGTTTTAATTAAAAAGCAGTTGTTAACATAAGAAGGCGCCCTCAAGACACCTCAATCGTCAACCATATTTTGATCAAAAGATTGAATCATAGTGAATGTGATGTTTGGTAAATATTATTTGACCTAAAAATTGTATGGTTAATTTCCCATTTTTTTTAAGGATTTATTCATATTTTCTTATATTATGAACCGATTTCGACCAAATAAAGTTTGGTCTATAATAAACATTACATGCTTGTTCTTGGTTCTTCACTCAGTTGTTCATCACCTCAACAATATTATTTTTTGAACTGCCCTCTATACCAACATGGACCTACCCCTAAAAATACAAAAGGTCTACCAAGTAAAATGTTGTTGTTTTCCGTTTTTCCTTCACAATTTTTATCTGCTAGGGATTTCAGACTGCCAACATATTTGTTATTGTTCTTTGGGATGCCCTTGAGACATTTAGATGGGTGGCTTGCTTTCATACAAAAAAATCCCACGGTACTTTTTTTCTGTGGAGATGCTCCCGGACTATGTTGCAATGTGGACGAGCTGTCAGCAGCTAAACGTATACGTGTCCAATTCCCAAACATACACTAAAGCACTTTCTCCATTATTCCGAAAAATATTTGTTTCTTTTTTATATCTTCATCATGTGAGAGATAAATAAGAAAACACAATTTGGACAAATTTGGAAAACGAATGGTAGGAAGAGCCGCCTACCTCTCTAAGAACGCCACAAAAGGGGCAAAGGTTAAACACTATGCTTGATTAGATAAATGCATTAAGTATGCAAACAGACCACGGTATCGTTAAACACTACATCAACAATAAGAACATACTTCACTTGATGCTCGCAATTATAGACATCGGCCAAAATGGCCAGGTACACACAATATCATAGAATGACAAAATCAGTTTTAATGCGTTTACAGATTGGCACTACTGCTAAGCCTTTATTTTCCAGCATGTATCTTTAAAAACAATCGCGCCTACATTGGTAATTGGTCATGTTGATTGGTGTTCACCAATGATACTTCACTTTATTCTCCAATTCACACAGCCACTTTTTATACACGGTGACATTATAGTACCGAACATAAATATAAAAACAATGTAAATACCCAGCAAACACAAAAACATTGTACAAATGATGTTTTCGTAAATGTTATTGAAATGCTTTCATGTAATTTTTTTAACGTATTTTTTTGTTAAATGTTGTAACAACATTTTGAGAGAACACCACGAAAATATTTTAAAAACCTTTTATTAGACATCCTAAAACCGTTTTAAAAATGTTTATCAAACAGTGTTAAAGAATGAATGTTTATCGAATATCGTACAGGCATACTACCAATGTGTTTAAAATGTTTATGCGATTCCCAATCTGCAATTAGAAAAGCGGTATATGTTAGCAACAATGCTCCAGTAATGATACAGGTTTTTCCAGACGATATCGGAAAGTGTGCACATTATTTTGTAAAAGATGCATTCGTTTTCGTGCGAAATAGTATGAACGTTCACAATCCAATTTTCTATTTAACAATTTATAATACTTTTACCATAAAGGTGCATTCAGTCAAAAAAGAACCTACGATTTTCCGAATGTGCACTGAATTTAGTATAATGATAATTCATTTCAGCGCAAATTCAAGTGCACATTCCCAATCCTTTGTTCCTTCTAGTTTATCAACAATCGATTTCGCGAAATGTGCAGCCGATTTTCTGCGCAATTTTTTATAATGTATGTCTGTCAAGCATTGAACTTCATTTGTGTGTCACCAAAGTAACATATGGTAAACTGAACCAGCGACCAATTTTATGGAGAGATCTGCTAAGCACAACAATTTGCTTAGCACAAACAAGTCCTGCTCAGTAAAATCAGGTTACTAGCCAAAACTTCAAGTACTTTTTATGCTAAGCAAAAAGTTTGGTTCGTAACTCTTTTTTAAGAAAGAATTTTCCCGTTAAGCGATATCTTTGGTGGTTAGCAGATCCATAAAATTGGCACCACAAGGTCTAGTCTTTTCTAAACATTGGATAGGTGACACCTTTGAAACGCACTGCATGCATAGTACAACCATTCTCAAACATACATCTCCGATGTCTGGAAAATGAGAGAGAAACGACATTAAAATACAAATCATAAATACACGAGACAGTGTCCAATTGGTCGACTATCTTGGAAACTATTTCTCAATTGTAAAACGGCCCAGCAAGTTTTAAACGCTTTTTGGTTGTCACATTAACTCCTATGAAGTCTGGTCCAGGACCAAGCCTCCCAAAGCATGCGCAATGCAACCAAAGCCTAATCACCTAAAGTCATATAATCGTTGAAATGAAACGTTATGCACATTCATTTATTTAAAAGAAACAAAGTGAAATCGAATGCTCGTTTTTGCAAAAATGCATCTTTTACAAATGAATGTGCACATTTTCGTCCGGAAAAACCTATAATATTTGTATTATTATTTGTTAGTACTATTACTAAATACTACAATGACTCTTGTGAGCTTGCCACTCCTCCAAACTAAGCGGGTTTGCAAATAGTACATAGTGTGCCAATATCACCGCCGTCTGTCATCACAGTGTGCAATTATTATTATTATTATTATAAAAAAAAAAAATTGTGTGCTTTTTAGGCATTTTTTTCTTAATACTTATAGAGTACCTAAACATTACACAATTATATCTACAAAACACCCTAAAACATGTCCGTATTATTAAAAAAACATAACGTTCATGTTGAAAAATGTAACAAAATTTGTCACCAAGGTTTACCACGCCCAGTTGGGGTCAACAAAGTAACGCTAACACGTGGCCTCAATCATTACCACGTTTACAACGTTTTACAATCAATTACATGCATTTAAAGGTAGGATACACCATTTGTAGATATCGAAAAAAATTACTATCGAATTATGAGTATATATCTTAGACATTTAAAAGTGAATAATGATTGTAGGCATCTAGCAGAGGATTGCGCTAGATATCCTGTAATTGTTCCGAAAAATTGAATATTATAAAAACAAAAAACGCCGGACGGCAATCGCAAAAAATACAAAAACAGCATAAGAACCACTGTCTGACGCCGGTTAAAAACGAACGCCGTTTTCTTGCTTTTCTCAGCTTCCATGACTGAAAAACTTCTGACTGGTCAGTTAAACAATATATACTATAAAAAAACAACCCCCCAAATCCACTAATTCATGATAATTCAAGCAATTACCAATGGTGTATCCTACCTTTAACATCATACAAATGTTGTCATGCAGAAAACACCATACAACATTGTCACAATGTTTACAACAATACCAAGGATTGAATAGAACATCAAAATACAACACGATCCGGATGTAAGATTATTTTAGCAATACATTTATCAACAAAATCATTGAATAACTTGTTATTAAAAAGCATTTACAACATAGTTCCTTGGACTCCAACATTTAGGACGTTTTAACCAGTTAAACCGTAGGCCTTGTTAACACACACTGGCTGTTTTTTATACACAGGCATGCAGTATATTGTTTTGGCTATTTTATAAAGTGTTTTAAGCATTAATTTTCCAAAATTCCTTTAAAATGTTATCAAAATGCTGTCTTTCACCGGCATAATTAAGAGTCATTCAAACATTGTACATTATTAAAATGTTATACAATTTTTTTTTTAATTGCGATCTATGTAAACGTTTTGATAACAACATTTACGCTATTTAAAGTTATTTGATTGTTACTTTTCAAAAATGTTATTACAATGACGTCTTTCATTTAAACATTTGTACAACATTATTAACATGTTATACAAAAACATGTTAAACATTTCCATGAAGTTAAACGTTTTGATAGCATTATTCTACGCTTTAAAAAAAAATGTTTTGATTATTACTTTTCATTAAAAAAATATATATATATTAAAAAGATGTCTTTCACCAGCACAGTTAGGTGTCATTTAAACATTTTGTACATTATTAAAATGTTATACAAAAAATGTTTCAAATGATCACGAAGTTGAACGTTTCGATAACTTTATCTTATTTTCATAATGTTTTGATTATAAATTTTCAAAAATGTTTTTAAAATGCTACGTGTTTGCTGGGTATTGTCTACAACGGTCTCTCTGAAATTTGTACAGAACAGAGGTTTGATTCACCGATTGTGTCCTTTTATTTGATTTGGACAAATATTGCGATATTGCAGAACCCGCCTGCCTCCTAAAGAGGTTGTAACGGAAAGGTTTCCCGAAGAGAGACGAAATAATTTCCACAGAAAGAGAGACTAAAGTGTTATGTTTTGTTGTTGTTGTTTTCGAGACAAAGCCCACTGGCAGAGCTATTTTCTTCAAGCTTTCTTTAAAATTTTTTTTTAAATTTCTTGCCCTATCGGTGTTGGCTATAACTTAGAAAACCCTGCTTTATAGGTACATGTATACGCAATTTACAAATTTTGTTTAACAAAATAGGAATAACATCTTGTGCAAACTATATAGGTTAACTTTTTCCGGTAAATTTTGGCAAATGAGTAGCCAATTTAATTTTGATTTGGGGCATTCAATTGAGTTTTGAGGCATTCAAATTCCTTTAGCAATGTGTCTAATTTAGCATCGTCGTTCTTTTTTGTGACGCATAATCATTTAATCTAGCAAAGCTATAGTTTGACTGAAGAGTTTTGCCGATTTATAATTTTGTATTAGAGGTAATCAATTTCGCAACATGAGAATAATGACGACATTGAAATGTGAATAAACAAACTGTTTCGTATCTTCACTCAGTCAAACTTTGAGATTTTCTGTATTCATTTATGTTTATCGTAGATTTTATATGGAACATAATGTTTTTGTTTGTTTGTTTGTGTGTGTTTTGTTTGTTTGTTTATGTATTTGTTTCATGTGTTCATTCCTCTAACATACTACAAATATATCTTAATTGTTGGTTCATTAAATGCGATTTGTGCAATTAGGTACCTTTTTTACACTCATTTACTGTGGCTGACCGCATGGGCACGACAGTACTTAAAAAGACATTACTGGCGCCCGTGTTGACAGTAAAGTACTTTTAAACTCCGCTTTAGGGAAGGTCTATGGGCTTATTTATAGGCCTGCTGGCCAGCAACCTATACTGCATCCATTTTGATGGCAATTTTCTCTGCGTTGTCCGTGATCCAGCGAGTTAGTTCCAAGACCTTCCAGGTCTTATCTTCTTTGTGGGCTGGTGTTATGGTTACTGTGTCCGGGATGTTGCCACTTTCATCATAGCACTGCTTAAGAAACTCCTCCATTGCAAGAAACTGGTAGTTCTCCTCATATGTGCACGGCTGGGCCTGTGAGAAAATACACAGTCACTTCACTGTAAACAAACTTTCTATTTACACCTAATATTTGTTTGTTTTTAATATTTAATAATTAAAAAAAAAAACCACACGTTTCTCTAAATTACATTTAGGTAAATTACATTTAGGTAGAATACAACATTTGCAGATATCAAATTTTTTACTACATTACATTATTAAGAAATATCTTCATTTTTTGAAAGTAAATAACGATTCTAGGCATCCAGCAAAACGATTGAACTAAATATCACGATCGCCAGATGGCGATCGCGAAAAACCCCAAAGAAAAAACAAGAACAACTGCCCAACACCGGTTAAAAACGAACGTCGTTTTTCTCGGCATTCATGATTGTAAAACTTCGGACAGGTCAGTTAAACGATATTTACTATAAAATACAACCACCTGATAATTAAAGCAATGACCAATTATGTATCATATCTTTAAAAAAAAAGGGGGGGGGGATCCCTCCGTCTCATATTTGGCTCCAAATATATAGATCAAATTAATGGTCCTTGGTTGGAATCACTACTAGTGCCCATTTTTCTTAGTCAAACTTATCTTTGTAACAATTTTAATTAAAGGAAAAAGGCACCGTGAACATTAAGTACAGACTGTGCAATAAGTACTTTGTATAGTCTACTTTCAAGAGCGGAAACGGCAAAACAAACAAAGAAAGCCTTCCCAACCAAGTATAATCAATGACCATAATGCGCATGCGTCAGTTAGTAAGGAAATGGTTCTTGATCTCAACTTTCCTTAAAAACAACTCTAGATTTATAAATGAGTGGGAAAAGGTGACAAATTTATTTTATCGATCAAAAATAGAAATTAGAAAAGAAAATTCACTCTTGGGCAAAAGAAAATGAAAACGTAGATTGTCAGGGATTGGAACCCGCGCCGCAACGAATTACAGCATGCACAGCACGACACATTTATACCTGTGGCCGCTATCTGGCTGCTTTTCCACAGGCGTCACGCGAGATATACCCAACGCCTTAATGTTATACACAGGGGACTGAGTACTCGTACCTTCAAGACTATGTCCATCAGTTTTTTGTCAACTCTTATCTTGCCGAGACTTCTTTCCAGCCGCTTCTTGACTATCCCCTTCCAGTGGCCGGGTTCGTTTTGCTGGAGGCTGTCGTCATCAGGATACATGTCAAGAAAGGGGAAAGGAGGCGGCACTTCCTCTGATAGGGATACATTCTGGGCTCGCCGAGATACCTTCGGCGATTTCGATTTGTTTAGGTTTGTTGTAGCTCCATACTGAAATATAAACAAATGTTTGCTTAGTAGGAAGTAGCATTCCTTTATTTTCTCGTGGCCCACATTTACTTAACAATTAAAGCTATTACTTGTTCAGCCTGGCTATAAGCCTGCCTGACCTAGCAGGTTTATAGTAGGGTGCCCCTACAAAAATCAACTAGTTACGCACTGTATCCATCCCTATGTGTCTCTTACAATAAATCTACAAAATAAGAGCACACAACCGTCGTACGGCCGGAACATTGCAATGGTGGGATTCAGAAAGCGCAGCCACACCTTGTACACTGGCACGTATTAAAGCAAGTACACAGGCGGTGAACAGCGAAGAATGAGCGCAAAAGCTCTAATCCAATCCAAGTTTGTTTGTTTGGTGAAAACTAAAAGTTCTTTCGTTAAACATTCCCTACCTCAATCTTATACTTAGCTATTAAGACTGAATTCAGTAGTTCGACGGCCTCTTTGCATGTGTCTCTGCACTTCGTCCGAACCTCCTCAGAGGGAGAGTCAGTCTCCAACTCCGCATCTTCAACTGCTTGGTGGCACTGACGGAGTTTTGGAGTCAGGGCGCAAGCTCCATTGGTCAGGTGCGACTCAAGCTTATCAGCCTTTGAATCACGTGATGAAGATAGCCTTCTACTGCGACGAATCAACGCTATCATCTGTGACATTGAAGCAAACAACCAATGTTACGACAGCAGGCCTGGCCTTATACATTTCTGGAAAATTTGTTTTATTCACATTTTTGTTGTCAGTCCAGACAACAGTGTCTGTCTTTGAGATTGTAGTTCCTAATAGGAGTTAATGTTTCGTTCAGTTATCATGGCGTCAAGTTTACCTGGAGCAATTTCCAAGTACTTCCAATCCGGATGACGAAGTCTTCGTTGCTTGACATCACTTGGAGCAGCTCGTCAGCTTTCTCGTGCTTGTTAAGTCTAATTTCATCTTCAAGTTGCTCCACCTTTTCCCGCAGATCTTTGGCCTCCTTCATGGTGATGAAGAAAAAGTTGCAGATCTCCTCGACTTTATCCGTGCACTGACGTGCCAAAGTGACCGGGTCCTCGGATGTTTCAAGTATGCCACCCAAATCAATGTCGCTGTGTTTCATCTTGTTAACCAGCGTGCAAAAGGTTTTCAAGAAGCCGTTTTGGGGACTGCAACCTGGTTGTGTCTGAAATGCGAATTGTATCAAGTTTATTGACAATTTACCACACGGAGGCAACCAAAGTTAGAAATAGGTCTGCAATAGTCCTATGTATTGATGACATTATACGCACTGTTTACCACAGTGCATGATGGGAGGAAGTGGGGTTCACCGCTGCGGCTTGTACACACATTTTACGTACATGCACTAGCACTTTCCATGTTCATTTTTCGACTTTGTAGTTCACGAGAAAATCATCTTTTCCTGTCATCTGATGTGTCGTCTTTCACGAATGACAGGGTTGAAAATGCACATTTTACTTTCTTTCGGTCGAAAAGTGATTGTATGTCGACATTTTGCACGTACAAGTACAGCGAGCGTCAGGGGGGGGGGGGGGGGGGAGGGGGGGGCCCAACAAAGTGCGCCACCAACGTTGAAATGTATCTCATTCGTTCTTCCACGCTCATGAGCCACACATCTCACACAGTAAATACGTATAGATCGCTACCGCGAAGCGCACCGTTGAAACACGTACAAATTTGCTCCGCGCTCGGTGTCCGAATTCAGTGATTCATATAACGTCCGCAAAGCCAGGTACACAGGCACGATCTACACGAATTTGTTTTGGGGCGATGTCATTTTCTGCCATTTTCGTTCGAAAACAACACGATAAAACGCAAGGGGTTCACAGGCAGATTTTAAAAAAAAATCAGTATATATCACTGCTACATCCTTTTTAAACGTATCCATGGAAAAAAGTAAGTGGGTTCGAAGCACGATTTTTCACAATTTATCGATTATTATTGCCCTTTTTAGGGGAGGTATTTGTCAACGTCGTTTTAGTATTTGTGCACAATCTCTACGTGCATCAACGGTACGTCAACGCTTAATTTTTTCGACTGCTTTTTTTTATTTTCAATACAATTTTTGTCATTGGATGATCAAAATTAAGGTAAATAACAACCTTTTACAACTTCAAAAGACAAGATGTTAAGATTGGATGCCAAAAACTCTTTATTTTTCGCGTGAGAAAATTGTTCCCCCTATTTTGAGAATGGACGGTACCACAGCGTTTCGCAATCACAGTCTCGAAGGGCCCCCCCTCCGCACCCCCCCCCCCCCCCCCCCCTGGCGAGCGTCTATCTATCTATCTTCTATACTATAAAAGATGAAAAATGCGCCATTTTGTCCCTGGGCGCCGCCATCTTGGAACACAGGGCCGCGCCATCTTGGCGCGTGGTTGGCGCCATGTTGGAGAGGCGCGGCGCTTTTGGTCGGGCTACTCGTCGCCGTGCGTGTGTGCCGCCGGCGTCGGTGCGGTGGGGTGCCGGATCGTTCGCGACGGCGAATTGAAGATTAAAAAAACAAACTCGTATTCGTCCGTGGTGAGATTTAGGAGAAACGGACGTTACTGATAAACGTGTAGTCGCTTTTCGATTGCCTGTTGATGTGTGTGGGCCTTTTTGCGTAAACTATTGCGTTTTTTTGCATTGTCCTTGCCGGAGTTCGGGCCGCAGCCTTCCCGAAATCGTATACCGTAACTCGGTTGCCGAATTGTTGGCTGTTGCAATTAAGCGGCAGCTACTGCGTTACGCGAAGCCTTCGCAAATTAATTGTATCCGTCTTGCATGCGCGGTGGCCGAGTTGTTGCCGAGTTTGTTGTTCGCGATTGGGCGGCGCATTCGCGCGCTTTATACTCCCTTGGTTATTGCGGAGTTTGAGCGCAAGCTTCGTTTTCGGCTTCGAATTCCGTGCGCGCCGACCACTTTCAGTCACAGTTTGGGAACGTAAAAACAATGATTAATTCCTTTCGCGTTGCCTTTTGGACAAATCTCTCTCTTGCACATTGTCAATACTGAAATATTACAACATTATCTCTGTAAAAACACTCCGAAACATATCGCTATTGCGCAAATGTTAACGTTCATCGTGCAAAAATGTCGCGAAATTGTATGTCGATCGTGGGTATGAATATGCAATTTAGAAACGTGACTGCATTACGTCAGTTGAGGGCGCACTGTCAGACGGCCGGTCTAGAGCAAAGATCGTAGAGCGCCGTAGAGCGCCGCTGCGCGGCGCTCTAGGGTCTTTGGTCTAGAGTTATTTTAATCATGATTTTCACGATGATGTAAATCAGAAATCCCGAAGTGGTTCGTATTGTTAAAAATAACGAGACGCAGGCAGCATGCAAGCGAAGATGAACTGCCTATTGAGTTTTATTAGTTCGGAAGTCGGGAGTATTTTTACAAAGATTGTTTTTATTCAGCGTCAATGGTATTCTACGGAGCCCCTAAAGGGACATATGACGACTAAAAATCACCGTTACGAAATAATTTGATTTTTTTCGTGCACTCAAAATAACTTATTTCGTGAGCTCGAAATGTTTTCGTGGCCACGAAATGACTTCGTGCGCTCGAAAAAAATCTGTTCGTGAGCTCGAAATAATTTCGTGCGCTCGAAATACTTTCTAGCTGGTACTCTACTCGCTAAGTTTCGCGGTTTGTTTGTCATCGCTATTGCCTCAATGTTACCTTTGATCGTGCAAAAATGTCGCGAAATTGTATGGCAATCGTGGATATGAATTATGCAATTTAGAAACGTGACTGCGTTTCGGCTTCGGCTTTGCCTCCGATTTTCTGCGCGTCGAACATTTTATCAGTCACAGTTTTGGAACATAAAAACAATGATTTATTCCTTTCGTGTTGCCATTTGGGCACATTTCTTCCTTTCACATTGTCAATACTTAAATATTACAACATTATCTCTCTAAAAACCATCGCTATTGCCTTAATGTTAACTTTGATCGTGCAAAAATGTCGCGAAATTGTATGGCGATCGTGGATATGAATATTCAATTTAGAAACGTGACTGCATTACGCAGATTGTTTTTATTCAGAGTCAATGGTATCCTACGGAGCCCCTAAAGGGACATATGACGAATACAAATCACCGTGACAAAATCATTGGATTATTTTATTTCGTGCCCACTAAATGATTTCGTGAGCTGGAAATGTTCTTAGTTTGTTTGTCATACAATCCATTATGATTTTAGGACGTCAACAAGGTGTATCTATAAGTTACGATTCCACCCAGCTAGCGGGTGCCGCGCGAAGCGCGGCAACCCGCTAGTCTATACTATAAAAGATGAAAATGCGCCATCTTGTCCCTGGGCGCCGCCATCTTGGAACACAGGGTTGCACCATCTTGGCGCATGGTTGGCGCCATGTTGGAAAGACGCGGCGCTTTTGGTCGGGCGACTCGTCGCCTTGCGTGTGTGCCGCCGGCGTCGGTGCGGCAGGGTGCCAGATCGTTCGCGACGACGAATCCCCCGGGGAATAAGATTTAAAAAAAACCTCATATTCGTCCGTGGTGAGATTTGGGAGAAACAGACGTTACGGATAAACGTGTAGTCGCTTTTTGATTGCCTGTTGATGTCTGTGGGCCTTTTTGCGTTCGGGCCGAAGCCTTCCCGAAATCGTATACCGTAACTCGGTTGCCGAATTGTTGGCTGTTCGCGATTAAGCGGCAGCTACTGCGTTACACGAAGCCTTCGCAAATTAATTGTATCCGCCTTGCTCGCTCGGTGGCAGAGTTGTTGCCGAGTTTGTTGTTCGCGATTGGGCGGCGCATCCCTTCTCATTTGAGCTGGTGCCCCGCTTTATACTTCCTTGGTTATTGCGGTGGAAACATAGTAGCAGTTGAGCGCTAGCTTCGTTTTCGGCTTCGAATTCGTGCGCGTCGACCACTTCTCAGTCACAGGTTCTGAACGTTAAAAAAATTATTTATTCCTTTCGTGTTGCCTTTTGGGCAAATTTCTTTGCTTCACATTGTCGATACTTAAATATTACAACATTATCTCTCTAAAAACACTCCGACACCTATCGCTATTGCGCAAAATGTAACGTGTCGCGAAATTGTCTGTCGATCGTGGAAATGAATATGCAATTTAGAAACTTGACTGCATTACGTCAGTTGAGGGCGCACTGTCAGATGGCCGGCCTGTTGGTTTTTTAATCAGGATTTTCACGATGATGTAAATCAGAAATCCCGAAGTGGTTCGTATTGTTTCCAGTACGATTCCTGTTAAAAATCACGAGACGCAGGCAGCATGCAAGCGAAGATGGACTGCCTATTGAGTATTATTAGTTCGGAAGTCGGGGAGTATTTTTACAAAGATTGTTTTTATTCAGAGTCGATGGTATTCTACGGAGCCCCTAAAGGGACATATGACGAATAAAAATCACCGTTACGAAATAATTTGAGTTTTTTTCGTACAGTCAAAATAACTAGTCGAGCTACAACGTCAGGTGGTAAATATGGGGGTGACGTCATCAATACATAATGGCTATTAACGGCTGGACAGTGTAGGCTACAATAATAAAATGGGTCACCCCAGTCCAACTTTCATCATTTTTAGCAAACCTGTTCTTAGCATCGTTTGTATATATTCATAGATTTTGGCCCTTCACCGACGTAATTACACTGTAAAAGGGCCTTATTCACGAGGAAGCCATTTTGGTTGTGTTCCCTGAACGTATTTTATAAATTGTGAACCGTGTTGAATGGGATGGTACCAGACTATTTTGCATTCTACTCTCACTTTCAATATATTGTTGAAACATTAAGTATATGTTTAATCACAAATTTTAAAATACTCATCAGAGAAGACTGGTAAAGGTTTTTCCCGGCTATTTCAAAACATTTTTGTTCATTCAAGTTATACATTCCATTTTCTGCTAAGTAAATTAGTCTGATGTGTGCTTGACTCTATAGCACACATCAGACTAATTTGTTTAACATAAGTTTGAAATTGATTGATATAATACGAATTCGAATTCGATCTTTGAATGCCACCTTTCGGCAACAGCTTAGACGAATTTGATCATCAAGCCAATATTTAAATACAGTGACCAAACTTTAAAATTGAATGATACAATTACTTAATTTGGTTTAGTAAAAGCGTGTAAAATAAAATCAGACGAAATTGAATGTAAAAAATGATGAATATAATTAAATATGTTTTAAAATATCCGGGAAAACCTATATTAATTAGAAATTAACTTTAGGTAATTTCTATCCACAAAATCCAAAAATAAAGATTTGTCCTCACTTTAAATTCAATATGACCGACTTGTGAATAAAGGCCATACTCATTGTCTTTAATTATTCTGTTTTGCCCTCGGGTTGACAGACGACGCAGTGCTTGATTCCTTTTGACATGATTATGTACAATTAATCAATTCCTGGTTGGAGGAAAGACAACAATAACGTCCTCTTCAAAATCTGTGTATGTGTTAATTAAAAGACATACCTTCAGAAGATGCTCGTGCAGCTTTGGATAATGTTTCTTCACGTCGATCCCGAAGATTTCCATGACGATGTTTTGAAATTTGTCTTCAGTTGTCGCCACATTTTCCTCATCAAGTATCAGAGGAAAATAATGACCTTTCACTTCTTCAATGCAAAGCTCTTCTTTCTGTAACAAAGAAAATTAAAATTATGATTCTACTGGAAATCAGGACTATTTGAAACAATTTTTTTTGGAGTTGAAGGTTGTCTGTGGCAATTTGATATACAGATTATCACCCACTTTATATCAGCATTGATAATAGGAACCAGGAACTTGAACCAGTCTACTCAATGGGAGATTTCGGCTAGTAACCCATCAAAGAGCTTTATGTGCAACCCCCAAGGTTGCTCTTTTGTAGCAATTTAAAGTCTCTAACAAATTTAGATTTGAAACCAGATCAAATTATGCGGCTGATGTTGTTTGTTATTATATGTACATACAGAATACCTACCCCAAACTTGACAACAATACGATCCAACAGAGGACGCAGTTTCTCACAGCAATCAGTAGCGGCGTAGACTACCAGTATTTCATCCGAAAACGTTTCCTTCTCTTCCTCTTCTCTTCCATCCAGCTCAAGCTCCCCTTCGTTATTTTCAAACCTGTGTAGGAGTATTTGTCTCTCCATGTTGAAATGCTCCATCCAAGCCTGTCTGAAAAACGGGTTCTCGTGCAAGATGGCCATAACACCACGCTTGATGGCTTTACAGTTCAACGCCGATGCATCCTTGTCTCTATCGCGGCTGCCGAGACCCTCTCTAAAAGATAGGGGTTTTTCCTCTTGATGTATAAGATTGCTACTGTGTAGCGAGCAACTCACGTCAATTTCCGCGAGAATCTATAATATCGGGCAAAAGAATAGTAAATAACGATATTAACAGAATTGAATCCAAAGCATTTCATGGTAGCTTGAGCATTACATGTATGTATATATAAACGTTCAAATATAAAAAAAGAAAAAAACAACTACCTACTTGGAGGAATACCCATCTTGATGTAACTTGCAGCCTATCTTTTTGAATCAGTCTAAGTAACTCCAAGCTGGAAACAAGACTTCCACATCTAACGGCCTCCCTATAAGACCTAACGCATCGAGACTCTAGTGGTATGGTAGCACGAGTGGGTTCTGGCTGCTGGGTGTCTTGTGCCTGTCTCCAAGAGAAAGTGGATACATTCGCCATCTTGTGCGTCTTTTGGTCAACTGCCGTGGTGTCCTGACTCTGTGCCTTTGACAGAGTGGGTGTAGATGGCATCTGCTGAGCTCCTTGATCAACTGCTGTGGTGTCCCGACTCTGTGCCCTTGACAGACTATATGTGGATGGCATTTGTTGAGCTCCTTGGTCAACTGCCGTGGTGTCTTGACTCTGTGCCCTTGACAGACTGGATGTGGATGGCATTTGTTGAGCTCCTTGGTCAACTGCCGTGGTGTCCTGACTATGTGCCCTTGACAGACTGGATGTGGATGGCATTTGTTGAGCTCCTTGGTCAACTGCCGTGGTGTCCTGACTATGTGCCCTTGACAGACTGGATGTGGATGGCATTTGTTGAGCTCCTTGGTCAACTGCCGTGGTGTCTTGACTCTGTGCCCTTGGCAGACTGGATGTGGATGGCATCTGTTGAGCTCCTTGGTCAACTGCTGTGGTGTCCCGACTCTGTGCCCTTGATAGACTGGATGTGGATGGCATTTGTTGATCTCCTTGGTCAACTGTCGTGGTGTCCTGACTATGTGCCCTTGGCAGACTGGATGTGGATGGTATCTCCTGACCCCGTGGGTTAACCAATTGAAACTCGTTATGTGCGATATATAGGGCAATGTCTGACAATAGCTTCCGACTATCCCTTTGGTTCAGGCCAGCTTCCTTTGAACGCAGAACACTTTGGCGAGCCTTTTCGTATGTCTCTTTTGCTTTTTCGGGTCTTAAATGTTGCGACAAAGCCCTTAGTCCTTCCTGAAGGCCGATCTTCATGTATATCTGTGCCAAGTACCACAGAGCTTTGCAATCAGCCTCAGTATCAATTAGCTCAATTAATACTTGTTCAGCTTCATCAAACCTGAAGTTCTGAAAGTGTAGAATTCCGATTTCAAGGCACGGATTGTTCCGAGGTAGGTTTTCATAGTACTCAATCAGTCGTTTGTAAGCTACCTCTTTCGGCTTTTTTGCCATATTCATTACTTGCCATGTACCGGACTTCTCGTCTTGATATTCAAATGAAGCTGTGATGTCCATCACTTTGTGCCACATATCCATTAATGATTTATGTCCTGAAACCGTTGGATTATAATAAAGGTAGTTGGCATATCCAAAGTAAAGATCCAGCTGGTCTTCGGTTGTCCGGTGTTCAGACTGTTGCAATCTTGTTTCGAAGATCTTTTCAGCTTCTTCGTGGTTCCCAAGAGCACTTTGTACGTTGCACAATTTCGTTAATGCAAAATTGTGCCCTTTGTTAAGTTCCAGGCATTTAAGAAGCTCTTCAAGGGCTAGTTTGTTCCAGTTGTCCTTTTTCTCCTGAACTACTTTGTCTCTTATAGAGCATTCGATATACCACAGCGCCAACTGAAAGTGACTTTCGGGACAGTCTGGACTGTGTTCAATTCCCTCTTTCAATATTCGTATGGCCTCTTTAAACTCTCTTGTACGTTTCAAACATCGTGTCCAATTTCTCAATACCTCTTGAACTCCGGGTGCCTTTTGGTAAGCTTCTTTCAAATAGCGACTTGCTTTTTTGCTTTCCTTTTTTCCTCGTCGACTCAGGTTTAATCCAAGCGATGACTTGGCCAGCTGGTATTCATCTTTGATTCTAATCATTCTTTCCCAGTACTCTTTTTCACAGTCCATGAGCCTTTGACCTTCTCTGTCCATCTTTTTGAATAGAGAGCTGTAGACTCTTCTGTATCGTGCCATTCGGCCAGTCATCAGCCCAGCCCCATAGATGAAGCATACTTTTTTCGGGAAGTTCTTCAGCGCTACCTCGAAAAGTTGCAACGCAGTTTCCATAACACGGGGCCCTAGACGTGTCATGGCAGTTGCACGCACTGCGTCGATCACAGACTGGTCTTTATTCTCTATCCCCAAACTATCCAATTCCTTAAGTAGATCTGCCACCTTTTGCGCATTATGACATTTGTGTTCGATCCACATGCGATTCAGAAGTGCTACAACTTTGTAGCCTTTACGTAGTTGCGCATCCGTTTGCTCTATGCATTCGTCAGCTTTGTCGAGGAATTCTCTCGCCTTACGGACATCCCAACGTTTTCGGTTATCCCATACCTCCAGGTAGGCTCTAAACAAAAGGCTTTCTATCCTCAACAAATTTGGTGTCTCTTCTAAGTCGTGATCTATGTTACGTATAATTCGATCATAATCGGTAGTGACCGCAAACTGCAGATTCCAAGTGAAATGACAAAGACGTCTTTCTTTCCAGGGCAGTTTTATCTGGCTCACTTCATCTTTGTCCAAGTCATTTCTGTGAGTTTGAAAGAATAGACATTTCGGTAATAATTATGGTGTGTGTGTTTTCTTAGTTTTTTTGTAGTAAAATAAAAAAGCTGTTGAAAAAAAGCTAAGCTACAATGTAAAGCAATGTTATCTTAGTTAAAAGCACTACATAAGCTTCTTTTATCACCTTAAGATATTTTCGTCGGTAATGTAATTTTAAGGCCCTCTCGGCCTAAACTTAATTCGCGGGAAAAAACACGTATAGGTCTATATAGGTTTTCCCGGACGATATCGGAAAATGTCTACATTAATTTGTAAAAGATCCATTCAATTTCGCGCTAACTTTGATAACGACGTATACCCGGCTTTCATTTTTGCAAAAACGAGCATTCGATTTCATTTTGTTTCTTTTAAATAAAATGAATGTACATAACGTTTCATTTTAACGATTATAAATCCGTGATTAAGCTTTGGGTTTGACGCATAGGCGGCCGATTGTTAGCAAATAGATTTGCTTGCCAAGGTGTCACGGCCTCAATTAAATATTCTTTTTTATTTGTAACAATTTGTATTCGCATATTTTGCATTCAATTTGGTTGTATTGCGCATGCAGTGAGAGGTTTCAACCACTGACCTCTACACCTGGACGAATCATTGCCCATATTATGCCGTGCTAACGCTTGAAGTTGGCGCGAACGAGAAGTGCAACATGGCGGACCCAAGACGTCACTTCCGTGAGCCAATGAAATGTCCAGGTGTAGAGGTCAGAGGATTTACTCTGTACATTTTTATTTATAAACATTACGTCATACGTACAGTACCCACTGACCGCTACACCTGGAAATTTCATTGGCTCACAGAGTGACGTCGTGGGTCCGCCATGTTGCACTTCTCGTTCGCGCCGACTTCAATCGTGAATGAGCAATGATCCGTCCATGTGTAGAGGTCAGTGGTTTCAACCAATGAAAGGGGAGTCGGGTTGGTGTAGCGGTTCTTTCCTCGCCTTCCACCACTATGACCCGGGTTCGAATCCGGCCTGGGCCAATATGTGGATTGGGTTTTCAGTCCCTGCCTGACTTCGTGGGTTTTTCCCCAGGATATTCTTCTGGGGTTTTCCTCCCACCTCTAAAACTGTAACTTCTTCACATTAATTGTTGAATGAAATAAAAAATTGTTGAATGAAATTTGTTCCCGCCGTGAATATGGCCATTGATGCTGGTACGGCGTTAAACCCTAAAAACTCACTCACTCACTCACTCAACCAATGAAAGGGCCATGGGCCAGACTTCATAGGATTCCAAATAGTGTTCTTTCGTTTTAGACCGTTCAAAATACGTGTCGAGACGACAACGTATAAAATATCCAATCAAAAGCCAAGGTGGACAATAGACCCGGTATACCAAGGCTGCTCCAATCATTGTGTCGGTACCAAGCTATAAACACGCCCAGTGTTGGCATATTTTTTACTAATGAATATCGCCTATACTATTGCATATTCACTTTCACGCCACATTTCAAATTCCTGAGACCATCCACGTGGGTCTTACAGGTATATAATGGGGTAGCATGCATGGGTGTTTACCTTGGTTTTCATTTAAAATTCATGTAAAAGTTCCGTTTCTATTTATAATTTGAAGGTAAGGTTCTATAGAACAATATTGGTTCGAGTGTCAAGCCCTCGGAATAAAGTGGCACATGGGTACGGACTGTAGGCGTTATTAGCTAACTTCACAAACATAAACTTATTCTGACATACAAACTGTTTTAGTATTCTAGTATTCTTATAAGCTTATTCTTATTATCGGCAGACCCAAACAGCAAGGGGGGGGGGGGGGGGGGGGGGGGGCAGCACAACAGTGGTGACGCTAAAAGGCAAACAACCAACACAATGAAGAAAAGCAATGCACAAAACGTATATTAAGCAATGGGACGAGAGACCTCCCCCCAGCCCCCAGCCCCCACCCCCCCCCCCCCCCCCCCCCCCCCTCCACTCCCTTGTGGTGGTCATGGTGTTTGCGGAATGTTGCGGTTTTTCAAGAATTCTGTTTATATTTTTAGAGGGGGGGGGGGGGGTGAGAGGGGAGCCTGGGGGGGGGGGGGGGGGGGGGGGGGTGCTCCAGGTAACAATAGTCTAGAGAGTGTATATGTATGGGGGCTAAGGGAGAAGTCCCTCGGTCTCATATCGTGCTGGGTACAGCGCACGGGAAAAAGCAAATGTTTCATTATGATGTGTTCTCAAAAGACAGCTCAGGCCAGAAAGTAATTCCTCCGGCGATTGAAGGGGCTTATCTCTGTTAATGTTAAGAATAATACATGAGGGGAAAGCCCTCGGACTACTCTCACACAAAAACGGCGCGCTACCGAGTGTATACCCCCTTAACACCCTCCAATATTTCTTTATTTTATTACAATTATTGCTTAAACGAAGGCCTTCTAATACATTTTGACTGTTGAATTTGTTTTAAATGGGAAAATGTTTATTCACGAGACACGAACAAAGTTGATTACAATTAAGCATTGGCAGTTGTCGAGCTGCCATAGTAGCCTCGAGATGAACTATAGGATTTACATTTACAAAAGACCGCGACGGTCACAAGACTGGATAAGAAACAAAGCTTGAACAAGGCGAACTGACGGATTAAAAAAACACAAGAGACCACGACGGTCAGAAGACTGGATATGAAGAAAGCTAGAACGAGGCGAACTGAAGGATTTACATTTACAAAAGACCACGACGGTCAGAAGACTGGATAAGAAACAAAGCTTGAACGAGGCGAACTGACAGATTAAAAAAGAACAAGAGACCGCAACGGTCAGAAGACTGGATAGGAAGAAAGGCAGCTAGAACAGGTGAACTAACGGAATAAAAAGAACAAGAGACCGCGACGGTCACAATACTGGATATGAAAAAAGCTTGAGCGAGGCAAGGCGAATAATTTAATAATAATTCAGTAGTTCTTTGTTTTCTTTATGTTTGTAAATGGTGTATAACTACTTAGCCATGCTATGTTCTTACCGTGACGTCATATTTTGTGGGCGGGGGGCACGGTGCATATTGCTTTTCATTTTAGGGTCACGATTAATGACTTTTTCAGTTATTAGCGTTATTAAAGCGTATATTTCGCCATACTAAAGTTTTGAATTTCAGGTACCCTTCAAGGCATTTACTCGCGATGGCGTTTGGAACAAATCTAAATGGTTGAGCTGAAGGGTAGTATTGTAACAATTTTCGATGCATAAACGCTGGTCCTGATAGGTATTAATATAAGAAAGTACAATGATTTCAGGACAATTTATTAGAAGTACATATTTTTCGGTTCGCGTACGTATAGCCTACGCATTGGTTTGACACCTTTTCGATTTGCATTGGTTTCGGGCCCCCCTCCTACAGACCTTGAGCCATGTATGCATGGATTGCACAATGTTCACCCCCTCCCCCCCTCTGTTCGTGTGTACGTATTTTACGGAGGTCGATGTTGTTTCAGTGATACACCTGTCTTTCTCGCTTATTTTTATTATTTTATTACATAGTGTTCAAACTATGGTGACTCGAATTGACTCGATCACAAAATTCAGTGACTCGTTACAACTATGGAGACCACAGACTGGATGAGATAAACGCCCAATAAATAACAACATAAGGTACTACGGTTCGACACTGAACTAGAACAACCGCATTTAAATATTATCACCATGGGTAGACACCAGAGCAAATTTATGATGGTCTTATAACAACTATAGGGGATGCCGCGCTTCAGGCGGCACCCGCTAGCTGGGTGGAATCGTAACTTATAGATAAACCTTGTTGACGTCCTGAAAACACTGTGATTGTATGACAAGCAAACAACGAAACTTATGGAGTAGAGTACCAGCTAGGTGTGTGTGTGTTATAAACGTTGTTTACTTTGCAACCAGTTCACTCCGATCCTCCCGGCAACGGAACGTGTTTGGAAAACTTCGGATATATTAGCGAAACTGAAGGAATTTTTTCAGTTTTGGTCACGTGACATTGGCGGCTACCGGACCTAATAATTTATCAGAAATATAAATATTTGGTCTGGGAACCAGACTAATAAAATAACACGTGCAATTTTCCGATGGCACCCCTCCACTGTCATGTTTATTAACTGCCATTATTATTATTATTATCAAATAAGATCAGATCCAACGCGAAAAGTTAGGCAAATCGTATAAGGCAAAATTAGTGTGAAAACAAATTCTCCTCAAAATATAGCTGCCTGTATATAGGCAAATACAAAATCATACCATAGAAACAAGTTTGAATGTGAACATTTGAAAATGTTTGCCAATTGATAAAATTGAACGGTTAAGCAGCCTCTTGCTGCTGGTTTTTACGAAAGTGAATGATCTTTGCGAACTCTTGAATTTGAATGATCTTATTTGGCCAGTGAATGCTAACTGCTGAAATGAAATTAGGCCTACTTCTTTTGACTGTTGAATGCTGGTGCAACGGGGCATTCATTTTCAAATAAAATTGAATGAATCTATGTTCAAATTGGCCGGGAAAACCTATATAAAAATTTGGTTGGGTAAAATATTTGGTTAAAATGTTAACCCACAATGTGCACATTTTTCAAATTTGACCAATGTTGGGTACATTTTACCTAACTTTGGGCAATTATTTTTACCAATTTTTAAACCAACTGTTGTGTTGTTCACCTGATAACCAACGGTGGATTAAAATGAGTAAATTTACTCAACGTTAGTTAAATTTGGTTAAATCTAATGGGTAAAATAAATACATTTTACCAACCGGTTACCAGGTGAACCCACAACAGTTGGTTACAAAATTGCCCAACGTTGGGTAAAATGTATCCAACAAATTGGTTAAATAGTTAACCTTTTGTTTACCAACCAAATATTATTACATGTTTTGAGAGTGTGGGGAAGTCCCGAGTCGAGCAATGCCACTCCGCTCAAGATTGCGTGCCGTACTCACGGGGAAGTCCCGAGTAGAGTCGTGCAAAACGGCTGTTTCTTGTAAGCAATTTGCCGCTTGTCTTGTTTCACATACATGTATTCTTTGTGTAGATACCGTTTACAACATGTTTATATCGTCATTCTTACAGTTCTTAGTAAATTCTTACAACCCCCAAAGAATTTGTTTTAAATGTAGGAATCATTGGTGGCATGCTACGAGCAGACACAACATTTCGTAATTCTTTTATTCACAACTATTTTGCAAAAAAATAGCGAGCCTAAACTATTTCGCTAATAGCGAAATAGATTGATGATAAACTTAAAGGAACACATGAGGATTGTGGATGTGCATTCGAATTCGCGCTAAAATGAATTATCAATATATTATGCTAAAATTCAGTGCACATTCGGGGAATCGTACGCTGTTGTTTTACGACTGAATGCCGCGACACCTCAGTATGCCTTTTTATGGAGACAAAAAACACACGATAGACAATGAACTCGTCAGGCACTTACCCTGCCACGCCGCCAATATCATCAGGTTTGGATGTCATGGATTTTTGTTTCTTTTCCCGATTCTTTCTCGTGTTTCTCTTCTTTTTTCTCTGCTGGCTTTTTATTGTTCCTGGCCTCTTTGCATCGGGTCCTTCTCCGTTCTGCTGATCTGTACTCTTTCCGTTATCCATAGTTTCCATTTTGAAGCTCCCAAAATGTTTCAGTCTGGAGCAATATCACCAGCGTGTATAATTATTATGCACTGTCATTGATCGCGAATATACATACTCAAGGGAATTTCCCCTTACGCACCAACATGATCGATTTCATGTAATTGAAAGAAGTGAATCGATAACTGATAATTTTCGATTATTTGTACATGTAAAAGGAGAAATCCTGTTAGTTTCATACATGTTGCAACTCAGTTATAAGACCTTAAAATAACTCTTTTTTTAACGTTTGAGAAGGAGACTTTTTTAAAGAATAGATTTTTGAAGTTTTTTACAAAATATACAAAAATGACGTTAGTAACTTTAGCCTATTATCGATACCGAGTTTACTGTACCGAGTAATCTTTTTACAGATGCCTGATGATGTCATACACTCAAAATAATTATGACCGTGAACCTGGACTTCGAACGAGGAATTTCAATGGACCGATCCGGATTTGACCATAAGCCCCGCCCACCTTAGCAACGGCATGGCGACGCCATTACCTCGGTCAAGTTGCATACGTGAACGTACAATGTACATGTATACATAGGTACGTACTTACGCATGTACGTACATGTAGGCTTGGCGTAGAACACGTACAACGAAAATATTGATTTAAAGTTTAGGCGGGGACAAAATTACTATCAGCTAGCGGGTGAACTAAAAAGATGACCATTATTTTAAGGAAGGGTATGTACACTACATGAAGGATGGTTAAGTTGCAGTTGGGGGAAATAAAGCGTGCATGCCATGATGAGTCGATGATAGTGGAGTGTCGTGGCCGAGTGGTTAAGAGCGTGTGTTTTCTGTTCCACAGAGCGTGAGTTCGAATCCCGGCCGGGACACGTGTGTCCTTAAGCAAGGCAATTAAACCACTATTGCTTCGTCCTTCGGATGGGACGTAAAGTTGTAGGTCCCGTGTGTTGTATAATTTATAATGTGTGTATATATCTTTCCCATTATAACATTATAACATTGTATAATGCACGTAAAAGAACCCAGAACACTTATCGCTAAGAGAAGGGGTTTGCCCCGGTGTTCCTGGCTGACACAGCCTCTGTCTACGGGTTTCTTCTGGCTTACGAGCTACAGTGCCTTGAGCACTTTTGAAGGATCCTTGGTTTCATTACCAGAAAATAATAATAATAATAATAATAATAATAATGAGAGAAGAAAAACCATGTCAATTTTATAGACGGTGTATGTGTTGCTTGGTAAAGTACCGGTACTGGAATAAATCGCGTATTTTGTCACGAAAGGATTAAACCACAGCCTAATTAATAGACTGCTATACATAGGCCCCTATCCTACCTTAGACTGTACTGTCCTTGACCTTGTTTATCTTCTTGACATTCCCGCCGTCACGTCACACGAGCGCCACTGAGGAGTTCAGGGGCGGTAATTCTCATTTTCGAGATTTGTTTTGGTATTTAACGGGAAAAAAATGATGTCGTAATCCGAGTACCAGCGTGTTATTTACATATTTCACGACCATTTCATGCATATTTTTGACAATTTTTAAAACTCCATACAGCCGTATTTTGATTGACAAATACGGTACTTTTTCGTACCGAAGCCATTGGCGTGTGTACACGTTTGTAACCACATGTGATAGTTTGACCGAGCTAATGGCGGACCACGCCTGTAGCATCCGTTGCTAAGTTACCTGAACAAAACTCGTAATCTTATTGGTCAATGCGCGCGTAGTGATTGACAGGCCGGATCGGTCCATTGGAGGTTACTAGCCAGCACAAGTTGAAACATTAATCAATTGGAATTAGGACTATTTCCCTGTAAACCAATTTACAGATTCGGCGTTGAGTTTTCTTTTGTTTTTTGTTTTGTTTTCGTCATTTTGTATTGTTTGTTTATTGGGCTATGGGCGTGTCAAAACAGTATTCTCCATTCGATGACTTTATTGTTGATACGTTGTTGAAATATTTTGACGGTTTGGCGAGATAACAACAAATTGAGTCCTTTGTAAAGTTAAAGCAATGTCTTCGCTAGAACCCACTCCAATCTTATGCACGGGCGGTGATGACCGCAAGAAACAACCGGAAGACAGAATGACAGAAACAGCGCTGCCTCGCGACCCACGAGAGTAGGGTGGCAATGTATTTTCACTGAAAATTAAAAATTAGGACCGCTTGCCTAAGCTTTCTGGGCGACCACCAGGCTTGCCTAAGCCTTCTGGGGACCCACAGGCTTGCCTAGCAAAATTTACCAGAACAATTTACTGGTGTTATACTGAAAATGAACTCATCGTTTACCCCAAAACGAAAAGAAAAGGTTGAGTATTTTCAGCATTTCTTATCGTTTTTGTTTTACATATAGATCGGACTATGGTCCGATACTAGTAGAAGAAATAGTAGCCTATTTGAAATCCATATATACGTACATAGAAAGCCATGTAGACGTTTCAACTGATAACAAAGGTGTTGTCTTATTCCGCACGTTACGTAATATATATTTTGTTTACCTCTCTACAAACAAAAATAATTGTCATTATGATGTAAAACGTCGAAAGCAAGTACCACTACAGGTTCTTTCCAGAACCATTCTTCATATTATTATTCAATGCACCCACTACAATACCTTCCGCGGGGAAGTCACTGTGCTCCGTTTGAAATAATGCAGATTAAAACGCATTTATCTAATCCACTTCTAGCAAAGTAAGTCTAATATATATAATTAGTCATTTATAGAAGTACACAAATGCCTTAAAATAAATGCTTAATACATGTATAAAACTTAACTTAACTTAAAGGGATTCGTATACGTTTGGTAATTACTCCAAAAATTAATGGCAATAAAAACTTTATAAAAACAATAAAAAACAGCTTTGGATAGTATAATGCATTTTTAGAAACTGTTCACTTCGAAGCACTGCGGTTATGGAAAAATATATCACTTTTTATCCCCCAAAATATCTATCTGAGAAGCGTTACTGCAGTGACGTTTCTCATTATTGTGTATTCCAATGCAGATTATTTTTCCAGCGTGGACACAACCGCTCAAGATTTTCGGCAATATCTCAAAATCGCTACCACCTTTTGGAATGAATTTTTTTACAGGTTAGTTTTATGGTATACATGTATATCTATAACTATATAGGATTGAAACAAACAGTGGGTTTCAATTACCAAACGTATACGATCCCTTTAAGCATATACAATAACTTTAACGTATGTACATGTGCATGTACATGTACAGAGAAAAATGCTTTAGTGCTCAACATTTTTCAGAAGTTTAGATGTACATGTTAGGGTTGGCAGTTGAACATTTTATTCACATGAAATGAACTAAGTAATATTCTTGCATACTTTTATTTTGTTTGTACATTATAATTCAGGAACAAATATCCGAAATGGTCTGAATATTAACTTAACAATTTTTGTTTTCGTTAATTTCCCCACCCCCAGCGCAAATAAGCTGTGACGTCACTAACTCACCACGTCATGTTACATGAAAGCAACTGATCGACCCGTGACCCACGTACTTTAGATACCCAGGACTTTTATCTTTTAACTGCACTAGGCAAAGTCATCTTTTTCGGCGATTTTTTTTAAATTGTACATTGTATGACAACTTACCTTTTGTGACGTTTGAAAGTAACGATACATTATTTTGAAGATAACAGTTTTAAAAGAATGGTTGTGTTTGGACAATCATGTAACCGTATTTGGGACGGGAAAAAATACATTTAAAAAAAACCACGAATTATTTTGGAAACCCTTAACTTGAAGAAACCAGGTTGATATTTGTTTCAGTCAAGCCTTAAGTTACGAGTGTTGGCTATTTAAAGTTATAATATACCATTTTAAATTTGTGCACTTTTATTGCGTCACTGATTCTTGGACTTCTTTTATTATATTCTTCAAAATAAGAGCATGTCAGATGGAATAATTGTACATAGAGTCTGGAGTTATCATTACATCAAGTAAACATTTGAACAATAATTTGGTTTGCTACTTTTTTGAATACAGTTGTAAAAGGTATACTAATCCCTTTAATTTACATACACGGTAAAAAGCTTCAATCATAACCAAGTTGATTGTTGTCGGATGTAGATGAAAATCATGCAGTTCATGTGTGTATTGCCCAGTAGTAAAAATGTTCTCTCTCCCTATATTATCTCGATTAATAAACACATTTGAATGATGCGAAGTGCAATAAAGTCTTAGATAGTTAAGCAAGCATAAGTCCCGGCCCTCTGTCGTCTGCTGTTTTGTTCTTGACAATTGTGACAATTTAAGTCTAGATTCGTCGGAAATGTGGGGACATTGAATTCGAGTCTAGTTTCAGCAAGTTCTATACCAACAGGCACCGTTAGCGCTAGAGGACGCTATACCTATTTTTTACCTGACACAAGCACACAAAAGTTAATGGTACCATCAGGTTATGCTATCATTACTACTTCCTCTTACTATACACCCTACCCCGAGAACAAATACGGTATAATTGCAACAGAATGTACCACGCGTACGGTTTCTACAGCAGACACAACCGATAATAGGAGCGCTGTTTGATTTGGGTAAACCTTTTTAATAATAACCGAACCAAATTAAACAGCACCTATTAACAGCCACACCTCAAGCAAGGCTAATCGGTGTGAATCCTCTCATGCTTTCTCAGCTCGCATTTTTCCATGTACATGTACATGTACTCCTTGCCGCAAAATGAGTACTCGGGACATTTGTTAACTTTGTTCACCCGCAGAAGGGAGAGCAATATTTGACTTTCATTTTTAAAAATAATAATTTAAAAACAACTTGATATACATGTACAGTGACTGTGTGTATTAAGATATTTTGTGTTATTTTTGTTAGAAATTCATAACAATTGGTTAAGTTTGATCACAAAATGCTCTCTCTATTTAATAGTCGTTTGTGTGGTTTATCTTGTGTTTTTTAAGGTCGTTACTGTGACTGAATGATCTTTCACAGATGTCGCATGTGTGCAGTTTCTCATTGGTGTGGGTCATCTGGTGTCGCTTGCGGTGTCCACTCTGCCTGAACGATTTTCCACAGGTGTCACATGTGTACGGTTTCTCATTGGTGTGGGTCTTCTGGTGTCGCTTGAGGAGTTCATTCTGCCTGAACGATTTTCCACATATGTCGCATGTGTACGGTTTCTCATTGGTGTGGGTCGTTTGGTGTCCCTTGAGGTGTCCTCTCTGCCTGAACGATTTTCCACAGGTGTCGCATGTGTACGGTTTCTCATTGGTGTGTGTCGTCTGGTGCTGCTTGAGGTGTCCTCTCTGCCCGAACGATTTTCCACACATGTCACATGTGTACGGTTTCGCATTGGTGTGGGCCATACATGTATTGTGTCCTTTGAGGTGTCTGCTCCGTCTAAACAATTTTCCACAGATGTCATATGTGTATGGTTTCTCTTTGGTGTGGGTCATCTGGTGTTTCTTGAGGTTTCCCCTCTGCCTGAACGATTTTCTACAGATGTCGCATGTGTACGGTTTTTCATTGGTGTGTGTCATCTGGTGTTGCTTGAGGTGTCCACTCTGCCTGAACGATTGTCCACAGATGTCGCATGTGTACTGTTTCTCGTTGGTGTGGGTCATCTGATGTCGATTGAGGATTCCACTCTGATTGAACGATTTTCCACAGATGTCGCATGTGTACGGTTTCTCATTGGTGTGGGTCATCTGGTGTTGCTTGAGGTTTCCACTCTGCCTGAACGATTTTCCACAGATATCGCATGTGTACGGTTTCTCATTGGTGTGGGTCTTCTGGTGTCGCGTGATGTGTCTACTTAGCCGAAAGGATTTTCCGCAGATGTCGCACATGTATGGTTTCTCATTGGTGTGGGTCATCTTGTGTCGCTCGAGGTCATCATTTTGCTTAAACAAATTTCCACAGATGTAACATCTGAACGGTTTGGCATCGGTGTGTGTTATTTGATGTCGCTTGAAACAACATTTTACTGTGAATGTTTTGCTGCAGATGTCACACGACTGCACTTTCTCCTTGATGCGCATTTCACAGGTAAAACTAGGACTCTTTTCGGCCATGGTTTGGGTGCGTCTTAATTGCTGTCTTGCTGTATCCAAAATGTAATTCTTGTCTGCATCAGACTTCAAAATATATAAAGCAAACAAAAATAGCAAAAAGAGAGATTTTCTACAACAAAATATTAGGTGCCGTCACTCTTTGTGTTCATTTTATACGCATCATTTAGTGGCGTAAATATATATAATTATACATATATTTTTGGGGAGGTATAGTGTTATGTGTATTATGCTAATAATTGCAAAGAGTGAAAACCACTGATTTTAGATCATAATGAAACTGAAAAACCCACCTAATTTTGGTGGAATTCGAATCGATTTTGATCTTTTTCGATTAAATTAATTTCACTCTAAAACGTCTGGTCCCTAGTTTCAGACTGTGAATTATCACTCGATTGGAGTGAATGTTCATTGTCCATTTTCCATTTACACTTTCTTGCAATACTATTGCCCACTCCTTTTCCTAACCCCCCACACCACTCCCAGTCATATTTCTTTGTAAGTTCTTCCCAGTGATCTTCACCCTTGACCCCCTTCCTTGCGGTTTTACCCTTTCTGTTTTTGTTCCCCACCCAAATTCACACCCTTTTATCCCCTTGGTCTGTCTTTGATCCTCACTGACCTCACCCTTTATTCCCTCAGCCTACTCCTCCTTTTGTGAATTGTTCCTTAATTTGGACTCTGCGCTTTCTCTTTTGTGTTTCTTCTGCCACCTACGATGTGCATCATGCTGTATGTTGCTCTATATAATATGTTCGTTTCTTGTACTCAGCCATTTTGTCTCTGAAGAAGATCTTGTTAAGATCGAACTTTTAGGCTCTCTTAACTTCAGCCATTAAGCAGTTTGCAGCAGTTTTAATCTTATTCTTTCGAAATAAGAGAGATGTGTCATTATTTGGCGTGGATTATCATATATAGCACGGACGAAGTTCTATCAATTACAAGATTGTTGGGCCATGTTGTTACATCGGTCGTCAGTGATACAGTACAATGTATAATTGCTATTTGCTAACTAGTGACTTAAAGTTAGCCTGTATCACAAATTTAGTTGTAAACTTAGAATGTAACTAATGCTATATACTAGTCATGTTTCATGAATACCTATTAGTTACCAACTAGGCTAAGTAAGTTATAACTAGCCTTTTTAGTTGCCAACGAGACTACCGAAGTAATAAGGTTTTATGAATATGGCCTCTGGCTTACATGTGGTAGCAATTTTGTACAGTCTATGGAGAGTCAAGAAATGTTTTCTAACCAAATTTGAACGGTTTCTCAGTCCCAGAGTCATAAAGTCTTTAAATTTTGCTCCCATTAATATGATGGTAAAAACGTGGCGGAAGAAGGCAATATTCTTTTCAAAACATGTAAAAAGGTCTTACCTTGTGAAGCTGTGTTCAGTATTAGAGTGCATGGCGAAGTTAAGAAAGCGACAGCATTGCACTACGCGTGGTTACTGCTCGAGTGTCTCGTTTCCGCCACAATGCTCTCGACTCGGAGAAATGCCACTACATGTACATGTACATGTTTATACATGTAATACGTTGCCAGGAAAGTACACAAAGGTTGAAGTTGAAACCATTGACGGACAAGTAAGATTAATGAGGATTAAGTTTCTCCAGTAAAAAAAAAGTATCGCATGAATGCATCCAGTTTGGACTTACAGGGCTATCGTCATATTCCGGCTAGTGGCAGGGGCAATGGGAACACTTGTTAGCTAGGACATCATCATCCTGAGCCACCCAGCTCTTGAATTGTGGCCCTCAAACCCTGCGGACATTCGCAGCCACCATTGAACAAGTTGGCTAATACATGATATGAACGTCCACCCCTGGTAAAATGACAATTTCTACCACTATATTTAATTGTATTGGCGTTTACGTAGCTTTTAAGTCTCTTATGTTTCTTATTCTGTATAATATATAATAGCAAAGCTTTATTTCACGTTCTGTGCGTTAATTTGTACAATTTTTCCGATTCATTTTATTGTTTACGTGGGAGGACGAACATTTGTGATATGGAAATTGGAAGCTTGACGAGTAAAATGAGTATGAATTTCACGATATCGAGTAAATATACTCTGAACTGTTGATGGTAAAGTATTACAGGTGGATTGATACATAAGGGACCCAATTAGCTGATGGTTATATATATCTTTGCATTTTAAAATCCTATGTTTAACAAAAAGGGGGTCTGAATGCGCTAAAAAATCTACATAATTAATTGAACATAAAGCCCGTTTCTGGGACACGGGTTGATCAGCGTTTTCGGCGCCATCTACACCGCGCAGGTCTCGGAGTATTGTTTCATCGCAGTGGCTGCTGTGGTCTCTATGTTCGAGATGATCCTCACCTACAAACTCAACGAAAACGGCGAGTGGAAATGGTATACAGTTTAACAAAATCTCCTTTAATTAGTACGGCAGATATTGATAGGATTGTGTGTTTGATGATACAAGCATGGCATTTAGCACACAGCCATACTTTGTCATGAGAACTATATTCGGCTATAGAGCTACGCAAATTTATCCTTTGAACGAATATAATTGGATAACAAGCAATTGTCCAAATTGTCAAAAAAGCTGCCATTGTTTGCTATTCTATCGATATTTCTTCAAAAACAAATCTACGATGGCCCTTCATTCAGATATCTTTCTCGTGACATACTCTGACTATGTGCCACATTGCATGCCACACGTAGAATGTGTAACCAACATAGGTAATACTAGTTTGGTTTGAAAGATACATCTTTCCAATTAAAAATGAGACATCAAACGACCAAGTCTGATAATGTTTGACAGAGTTATGAGTAATTTCCCAAGGGACCAAGTTCGTTGTTTGTTTGAATGTGCAAGTGTTGCAATGTGGACGAGCTGTCAGCAGCTAAACGTATACGTGTCCAATTCCCAAACATACACTAAAGCACTTTCTCCATTATTCCGAAAAATATTTGTTTCTTTTTTATATCTTCATCATGTAAGAGATGAATAAGAAAACACAATTTGGACAAATTTGGAAAATGAATGATAGGAAGAGCCGCCTACCTCTCTGAGAACGCCAAAAAAGGGCAAAGGTTAAACACTATGCTTGATTAGATAAATGCATTAAGTATGCAAACAGACCGCTAAACGGGCCACGGTATCGTTAAATACTACATCAACAATAAGAACATACTTCACTTAATGCTCGCAATTAGACATCGGCCAAAATGGCCAGGTACACACAATATCATAGAATGACAAAATCAGTTTTAATGCGTTTACAGATCGGCACTACTGCTATGCCTTTATTTTCCAGCATGTATCTTTTAAAACAATCGCGCCTACATTGGTAATTGGTCATGTTGATTGGTGTTCACCAATGATACTTCACTTTATTCTCCAATTCACACAGCCACTTTTTATACACGGTGACATTTTACTACCGAACATAAATATAAAAACAATGTAAATACCCAGCAAACACAAAAACATTGTACAAATGATGTTTTCGTAAATGTTATTGAAATGCTTTCATGCAATTTTGTTAACGTATTTTTTTGTTAAATGTTGTAACAACATTTTGAGAGAACACCACGAAAATATTTTAAAAACCTTTTATTAGACATCCTAAAACCGTTTTAAAAATGTTTATCAAACAGTGTTAAAGAATGAATGTTTATCGAATATCGTACAGGCATACTACCAATGTGTTTAAAATGTTTATGCGATTCCCAAACTTCGTGGGAAATCGTTTTCTTCAATTAGTGAAGCGGTATATGTTAGCAACAATGCTCCAGTAATGATACTCTACTAATTGATATAGGTTTTTCCAGACGATATCGGAAAGTGTGCACATTATTTTGTAAAAGATGCATTCGTTTTCGTGCGAAATAGTATGAACGTTCACAATCCAATTTTCTATTTAACAATTTATAATTCTTTTACCATAAAGGTGCATTCAGTCAAAAAAGAACCTACGATTTTCCGAATGTGCACTGAATTTAGTATACTGATAATTCATTTCAGCTCAAATTCAAGTGCACATTCACAATCCTTTGTTCCTTCTAGTTTATCAACAATCGATTTCGCGAAATGCGCAGCCGATTTTCTGCGCAATTTTTTATAATGTATGTCTGTCAAACATTGAACTTCATTTGTGTGTCACCAAAGTAACATATGGTAAACTGAACCAGCGACCAATTTTATGGAGAGATCTGCTAAGCACAACAATTTGCTTAGCACAAACAAGTCCTGCTCAGTAAAATCAGGTTACTAGCCAAAACTTCAAGTACTTTTTATGCTAAGCAAAAAGTTTGGTTCGTAACTCTTTTTTAAGAAAGAATTTTCCCGTTAAGCAATATCTTTTGTGGTTAGCAGATCCATAAAATTGGCCCCACGTGGTCTAGTATTTTCTAAACATTGGAGAGGTGACACCTTCGAAACGCACTGCATGCATAGTACAACCAGTCTCAGACATACATCTCCAATGTCTTGAAAATGAGAGAGAAACGACAATAAAGTAAAAATCATAAATACACGAGACAGTGTCCAATTGGTCGACTATCTTGGAAACTATTTCTCTATTGTAAAACGGCCCAGCAAGTTTTAAACGCTTTTTGGTTGTCACATTAACTCATATGAAGTCTGGTCCAGGACCAAGCCTCCCACAGCACGCTCAACACAACTAAATTGAACGCAGAATAAGCGAATTTAAATTATAACAAATTAAAAACAGTATTTAATTCAGTATTCAATCGATTTGCTGCGTAATAGATTTCACATTCTTAACAATCGGCCACCTATGCGTCAAACCCAAAGCCTAATCACTTAAAGTCATAATCGTTGAAATGAAACGTTATGCACATTCATTTATTTAAAAGAAACAAAGTGAAATCGAATGCTCGTTTTTGCAAAAAATGAAAGCCAGGTATACGTTGTTATCACAATCAGTGCAAAAATTGAATGCATCTTTTACAAATGAATGTGCACATTTACGTCCGGAAAAACCTATAATATTTGTATTTGTTATTTGTTAGTGCTAATACTAAATACTACAATGACTCTTGTGAGCTTGCCACTCCTCCAAACTAAGCGGGTTTGCAAATAGTACATAGTGTGCCAATATCACCGCCGTCTGTCATCACAGTGTGCAATTATTATTATTATTATTATAATTTTTTTTTTGTGCTTTTTAGGCATTTTTTCCTTAATACTTATAGAGTACCTAAACATTACACAATTATATCTACAAAACACCCTAAAACATGTCCGTATTATTAAAAAAACATAACGTTCATGTTGAAAAATGTAACAAAATTTGTCACCAAGGTTTACCTCGCCCAGTTGGGGTCAACAAAGTAACGCTAACACGTGGCCTCAATCATTACCACGTTTACAACGTTTTACAATCAATTACATGCATTTAAAGGTAGGATACACCATTTGCAGATATCGAAAAAAATTACTATCGAATTATGAGTATATATCTTAGACATTTAAAAGTGAATAATGATTGTAGGCATCTAGCAAAGGATTGCGCTAGATATCCTGTAATTGTTCCGAAAAATTGAATATTATAAAAACAAAAAACGCCGGACGGCGATCGCAACAAATACAAAAACAGCATAAGAACCACTGTCTGACGCCGGTTAAAAACGAACGCCGTTTTCTTGCTTTTCTCAGCTTCCATGACTGAAAAACTTCTGACTGGTCAGTTAAACAATATATACTATAAAAAAACAACCCCCCAAATCCACTAATTCATGATAATTCAAGCAATTACCAATGGTGTATTCTACCTTTAACATCGTACAAATGTTGTCATGCAGAAAACACCATACAACATTGTCACAATGTTTACAACAATGCGAAGGATTGAATAGAACATCAAAATACAACACGATCCCGATGTAAGATTATTTTAGCAATACATTGTCAACAAAATCATTGAATAACTTGTTATTAAAAAACAACATAGTTCCTTGGACTCCAACATTTAGGACGTTTTAACCAGTTAGAACCGTAGGCCGTATTAACACACACTGGCTGTTTTTTATACACAGGCATGCAGTGTATTATTTTGGCTATTTTAGAAAAATGTTTTAAGCATTAATTTAAAAAAAATCCTTTAAAACTTTATCAAAATGCTGTCTTTCAACGGCATAATTAGGAGTCATTCAAACATTGTACATTATCAAAATGTTATCCAAATTTTTTTTTTATTGCGATATATGTAAACGTTTTGATAACAACATTTACGCTATTTAAAGTTGTTTGATTGTTACTTTTCAAAAATGTTATTACAATTACGTCTTTCACCAGCACAGTTAGGTGTCATTTAAACATTTGTACAACATTATTAACATGTTATACAAAAACATGTTAAAAATTTCCATGAAGTTAAACGTTTTGATAGCATTATTGTACGCTTTAAAAAAAAATGTTTTGATTATTACTTTTCATTAAAAAAATATATATATATATTAAAATGATGTCTTTCACCAGCACAGTTAGGTGTCATTTCAACATTTTGTACATTATTAAAATGTTATACAAAAAATGTTTCAAATTATATCATTTTCACAATGTTTTGACTATAACTTTTCAAAAATGTTTTTAAAATGCTATGTGTTTGCTGGGTATTGTCTATAACGGTCTCTTATGAAATTCGTACAGAACAGAGGTTCGATTCACCGATTGTGTCCTTTCATTTGATTTGGACGAATATTGCAATATTGCAGAACCCGCCTGCCTCCTAAAGAGGTTGTAACGGGAACTTTTCCAAAGAGGGACGAAATAATTTCCACAGAAAGAGAGACTAAAGTGTTATGTTTTGTTGTTGCTGTTTTCGAGACAAAGCCTGCTGGCAGAGCTATTTTCTTTAAGCTTTCTTTAATTGTTTTAAAATTAAAATTTCTGGCCCTATCGGTGTTGGCTACAACTTAGAAAACCCTGCTTTGTAGGTACAGGTATACGCAATTTACACATTTTGTAGATACGTGTTTGACAAAATAGGAATAACATCTTGTGCAAACTGTATAGGTTAACCTTTCCCGGTAAATTTAGGCAGATGAGTAGCCAATTTAATTTTCGTGCGTTCGAATTTTAACCGTGTTTCAAATTCAGAATTGGGGCATTCAATTGAGTTTTGAGGCATTCAAATTCCTTTAGCAATGTGTCCAATTTAGCATCGTCGTTCTTTTTTGTGACGCATAATCATTCAATCTAGCAAAGCTGTAGTTTGACTGAAGAGTTTTGCTGATTTATAATTTTGTATTAGAGGTAATCAATTTCGCAACATGAGAATAATGACGACAATGAAATGTGAATAAACAAACTGATTCGTATCATCACTCAGTCAAACCTTTAGATTTTCTGTATTCATTTATGTTTCCCGTAGATTTTATATGGAACATAATGTTTTTTGTTCGTTTGTTTGTTTGTTTGTGTGTGTTTTGTTGGGGTGTTTATTTGTTTGTTTCATGTTTTCATTTCTCTAACATACTACAAATACATCTTAATTGTTGGTTCATTAAATGCGATTTGTGCAATTAGGTACCTTTTTTACACTCATTTACTGTGGCTGACCGCATGGGCACGACAGTACCTAAAAAGACACTTATTTTTTTATTTGTTAAGTACATTACTGGCGCCCGTGCTGGCAGTAAAGTACTTTCAAACTCTGCCTTTAGGTAAGGTCTATTTTGGGCTTATTTATAGGCCTGCTGGCCAGCAACCTATACTGCATCCATTTTGATGGCAATTTTCTCGGCGTTGTCCGTGATCCAGCGAGTTAGTTCCAAGACCTTCCACTTATCTTCCTTGTGGGCTGGTGTTATGGTTACTGTGTCTGGAATGTTGCCACTTTCATCGCACTGTTTAAGAAACTCCTCCATTGCAAGAAACTTGTAGTTCTCCTTATCTGTGCACGGCTGGGCCTGTGGGAAAATACACAGTCACTTCACTGTAAACAAACTTTCTATTTACACCTAATATTTGTTTGTTATTAATATTTAATAATTTAAAAAACAACTACACATTTCTTTAAATTATGAGGTAAATTACATTTAGGTAGAATACACCATTTGCAGATACCGAAATTTTTACTACCGCATTATTAAGAAATTTCTTCATTTTTTGAAAGTAAATAACGATTCTAGGCATCCAGCAAAACAATTGAACTAAATATCACGATCGCCAGATGGCGATCGCAAAAAAACACAACGAAAAACAAGAACAACTGCCTGACACCGGTTGAAAACGAACGTCGTTTTTCTCGGCATCCATGATTGTAAAACTTCGGACAAATGTATAGATCAAAATAATGGTCCTTGGTTGGAATCACTACTAGCGCCCATTTTTTTTAGTCAAATTTATCTTTGGAATAGTTTTAATTAAAGGAAAAAACACCGTGAACATTAGGTACTTTGTATAGTCTACTTTCAAGAGCGGAAACGGCAAAACAAACAAAGAAAGCCTTCCCAACCAAGTATAATCAATGACCATAATGCGCATGCGTCAGTTAGTAAGGAAATGGTTCTTGATCTCAACTTTCCTTAAAAACAACTCTAGATTTATAAATGAGTGGGAAAAGGTGACAAATTTATTTTATCGATCAAAAATAGAAATTAGAAAAGAAAATTCACTCTTGGGCAAAAGAAAATGAAAACGTAGATTGTCAGGGATTGGAACCCGCGCCGCAACGAATTACAGCATGCGCAGTACGACACATTTATATCTGTGGCCGCTATCTGGCTGCTTTTCCACGGGCGTCACGCGAGAGATACCCATCGCCTTAATGTTATACACAGGGAACTGAGCACTCGTACCTTCAAGACTATGTCCATCAGTTTTGTGTGAACACTTATCTTGCCGAGACTTTTTCCCAGCTGCTTCTTGACTATCTCCTTCCAGTGGCCGGGTTCGTTTTGCTGGAGGCTGTCGTCATCAGGATACATGTCCAGAAAGGGGAAAGAAGGCGGCACTTCCTCTGGTAGGGATACATTCTTAGCTCGCCAAGATACCTTCGGCGATTTCGATTTGTTTAGGTTTGTTGTAGCTCCATACTGAAACGTAAACACATTTTTGCTTGGCATGAAGTAACTTTCCTTTATTTTCTCGTGGCCCACATTTTTTAAGTCATTGCTTAACCATTAATACTCTTTGATTACTATTTTTAGCCTGGCTATAAGCCTGCCTAGCTTAGCAGGTTTACTGCAGAAATAAATGTACAGTTTCTTTTGGGGTTACATACTTTCTTTTAAAAATCTACTCAAGCAGGTCAGAGATAGGGTATAAGGGTGCTGCTTAGTTTTGGTTAGTTTGGTTGGAGGGAAGACCGGATCTGGAGAGGCGTTAAATTGCAGATTAGTCTGCGATTTCGTTGTTAGATTTGTTGTTTGTTTTAGGCGTCACTTATTATTTTTACAATAATAAGTAAAGATCCAGCCTCCAGCACATTCTCACTAAACTACAACATGTCAGTACATTTTAGTTGTTCGGGCTACACCTCAAATTTCCTTGTTTTTTTGTATCAAGAAAATTTCTACGATATTGTATTTGTATACGTATATGTAGCAATAAGTCAATCAAATCAATCAAATCAAATCAAATCAAACAATCAAATCAAATAACCAAATCAAATAATCAACTAAAATAATAAAAAAATCCAATCCAATCCAATCCATCACATGTGCATTTCTATTTACATATTGCCCTTTTAATTACACAAGGTGGCGCCCAGAAGGGACAAGCATATCTCAATGAACAAGCATACTTCCACCACCCAGAGGCCAAAACTATACCCTCTAAATGTTAGAGTGGAAAGCTCACTCTCAAAAAGAGTGAATATCTTATACAGCCACTCCAAAAAGAGTGAAATGCAGTTTTTTCAAAGTCAAAACCACCCCAAAAGTGACACATTTGACTCTTTCGAGAAATATGAAGGACAACTCCAAAACAAAAGGTGTCCTCCATGTCCTCCGAATGTCATGTTAAATTAGCAGGCGCGGTTTAATTATTTCTTGGTGCTAAAGGACCCCGACTGCGTTTCACAAAATAGGGTTTGGAGCTAAAACTACTGGAAGTATGCTTGTCCAGTTTGTATAGGCCACCCTGTATATTGCCTTCTTAATCTCCTTCGTTTTTGCTTACCATTTTGGTGGCGCCCCACCACTTCCGACTGCTTGGCCAGTTACAATATACAGATATTTGGAGGAACACCTTTGTCGTCTTTCGTAATATATTTAAAACAATTCCCTCCTAAAACAACCCAATCTAGCAACAAAAGAAGTTCTTTTCCTGCCCTTTTATGATATGTTAAGTACGGCGAGCGCACGGCGGAAGAAAACGGGAATCGTGACTTTTAAAAAGGGACAAATATCACGCCAATCGAACATAATCCGCCAAATTAATCAACATTACAGCATACAGCGTTTCAGTAATGGCATTATATACAGGCAAAGCAAACGCATTATCAATTAATACAAAGAGGCAATAATACAGTAATTAAGAAACCGGCAAATTGGTTAATAAGCAAAAGTATAAGGCAAATTATATTCGGCCTAATTCCTTTAATAAGGAACCCGCAGGACAGGCCCCGCCCAGTCAGTACTAATGGTATAGCGCAGCGGTCGGGCCAAGCATCTCTGCACGCTGCACCGGATCAGCCAAGTCAGGCAGGTCAGCGTTGAACCCCGGGGACTTCAGCCAATAGGGCCATGACAGTCCACCCAGAATCACCGTCAACCACGGCCACGATCCAGCGATGACGAAAGCGGGAAAATACCGACGAGATGATGGGGGTGCCTCTACACAAATTAACCCCGGTTACGTACTTTATCCATCCATCTGTCTCTCGTACAATAAACTATCTACAAAATAAGAGCACACGAATTGCAATGGTGGGATTCAGAAAGCCGCCACACCGAATACACTGGCAAGTACTAAAGCAAGTACACAGGCAATGAACAGCGAAGAATGAGCGCAAAAGCTCTAAATCATGTTTTTTTGTTTGGTGAAAACTAAAAGTTCTTTCGTAAAACATTCCCTACCTCAATCTTATACTTAGCTATTAAGACTGAATTCATTAGTTCGACGGCCTCTTTGCATGTGTCTTTGCATTTCGTCAGAACCTCCTCAGAGCAAGTGTCAGTCTCCAACACCGCATCTTCAACTGCTTGGTGGAACTGACGGAGTTTTAGAGTCAGGGCGCAAGCTCCATTGGTCAGTTGCGACTCGAGCTTATCAGCCGAATCACGTGATGAAGATAGCCTTCTACTGCGACGAATCAATGCTACCATCTGTGACATTGAAGCAAACAACCAATGTTATAGGACAGCAGGCCTTATACATTTCTGGAAAATTTGTTTCATTCACATTTCCTTGCCAGTCAAGACAACAGTGTGTGTGTCTTTGAGATTGTAGTTCCTTATAGGTGCTTCCTTGTAATTAGGAATTTTGGAGTTAATGTTTTGTTTAGTTATCGTGGCCGTCACCGACACCACGAAGTAGCACTCATGTACACACATCGAATAGTTTTGATTTGAAGATAAACGCGTTTGAATGTTTGCAAGTTATTATTCCGCAAATAAATTGTGAATTGAAAACCTGTTTGGGATTTATATAAAGTACTACATTCAAACGTCGTGAATGTGTTACTTATGTTTCCACGGGCTAATTAATTACGAATTAATTAAAGATTTAAGAAGAGTGTTACTTCGTGAAAACGAAATCTGCAGAAATCCGTACAGTGCACGTACACAAAGATATTATCAGTGCTACTTCGTGAAAACGAAAACTGCAGAAAACCGTACAGTGCGCGCATATATACAACTCAGTGCTACTTCGTGGAAACGAAATCTGCAGGAAATACGTACAGTGCGCGCACACAAGCATCAGTGCTACTTCGTGAAAACGAAATCTTTGAATGCAACGTCGTTTTCAATAATGACAGTAGAGCACCGTAATACACTGATTGAGTGCGCGTACAATCCATGTACACTGTAAAATGTCCGTGTATGTGTACATGTGCGTGTACCCCTGGGGACGAGAGTAGTCTTGGTTCCAAGACCTTCGTGTTGTTTATTCCGCGATCACTGACACAAACCACCGATGTTATAGAGGGCGCTATCTACAGACGAATCGCACCCGCGAACTCAGTGGACTCACTCGAAGGTCTTGGACAAGTTGGCACACAGGGGGCGTGGTCAGACTATTGTAATATATGCATTATTCATATCACGTGATAATGATGGACGGTTATAGGCAAATTCGTGCGAGGGTTACGCAAAACGTTACACGCCGCGATTGACCCGGCCGTGATGTGCATGTACATGTATTCGCATTTTTGTATCACTGTGGACGGAGACATGGCTTCCCTTATGGCCCTGTCACACTAGAACGTTTTAGGCCAACGCGTGAGTAGCGCGTTAAAAATAGTTGATATGCTGGCAAACGCTGAACTTCCACAGAAAAAGTCAAGTTGAACCGTGATTTCAGCGTGTCCATAACGCGTTAATAACGGGTTCATAGCGTTCGCCAGCGCGTGAATAACGCGTTAGTAACGCGCTCGACGACTGATGAACGACTGCCCAGCGCGTGAGTAGCGCGGTCCAACGCGCGCCAGCGTACGGCAACGAACACATGATTAGTTGTACAAAAAGATGACGCGCTACTACAGTAATGGCCCTGTCACACCAGAACGTTTTAGGCCAACGTGTTCAAATTTCGGCAACACGCGAGTAAACGCTGACCAACGCTAGGCCAGCGTTCGCAACGCGCTGAGCGCGTTACCCACACGCTGGAACACGCTGTCTCACGCTGAGACAAAAATACGTTTTTCAACATACCTAAAAAAATTGAGCGTTTGCCAGCGTGTGACTGCACACGCTAGCGGCGCGCAAGAAGGCCGTTACTTACGCGTCGAACGCGCTAGACGATCGTTACCAACCCACTACTCTCACGCTGGCGACCCGCTGTCGTATTTTTTATATAAATCAGTGATGCGTTCATAACACGCTGAGCGCGTTCCTCACACGCTACTTACGCGCCGGCATACGCTATGAACCCGTTATCAACCTGTATGAACACGCTGAAATCACGGTTCCACTTGACTTTTTCTGTGAAAGTTCAGCAATTGCCAGCGTATCAACTATTTTTAACGCGCTACTCATGCATTGGCCTAAAACGTCCTGGTGTGGCAGGGCCATAACCAGCGTGTCGCAAGCGTACGCCGGCGTACGCCGGCGTGTGAATAGCGGGTTGATAACGATCGCCTAGCGTGTTCGACGCGTGAGTAACGAATCTAAAACGCGCCGCCAGCGTGTGCATTCACACGCTGGCAAACGCTGGAAATTGTAGCTATTTTGAGAAAAAAAAATTTCCTCAGCGTATGACAGCGTGTCCCAGCGTGTGAGTAACGCGCTCATCGTGTTGCTAACGCTGGCCTAGCGTTGGTTAGCGTTTGCCAGCGTGTTGCCAAAATTACAACACGCTACTCACGCGTTGGCCTAAAATGTTCTGGTGTGACAGGGCCATTACCGAACATGACATGTTCTCGTGTACAAAATGGTTAGAAAGTCGAGCACTTTTTTCAAAATGCTCCTATTTTAACCACAATTATTTTCCTGGGTTGAAATTTCCAACCAATATACCCTATATTATACCCTAACCCAAACACTAACCCTAACCCACATCCTAACCCTAGCTTTTTAGTAATTTAAGTACAATCCATAAATCTAATTCGTGAAATTTATAATGGAGACCTAAATATAAATCACCCTTTGGAGACCTTTTTACTCCCATTGTCCCCATTGTGTTCACGTCTCCAGAGGTACCGTATTTCGCACCACACAGTACATGTACATATGTACATGTACATGTACTTTACATGTACATTGACACAGCAAATCATAGCTGCCCCGGCGTTTATTTGTGACTGCGGGTGAATTTGTTGATTGAAACAACTTTGCTCTATGGTGAAAACCTCCAAAGCCCCAGTCCCACCGAAAGCCGGATACGCTACGGATCAACCCGGATGCACGGTTCATATCCGGGGTCATCCGGAGTGGAACCTTAGTCAAACCGTGATAATCCGGGACTATCCGGGACTATCCGGGGCCATGCATCCGGGACCATCCGGGGACATCCGTAGTGAGTCCGGGAAGTCGAGCGTCACCCTGGATCAGCATCTAGCATCCGGAGTGATCCGGGGCCATCCGGGAAGGGAGAGGGGGGCGGCGAAGAACCGTAGTGAAACCGTAGTGCGATCGTGATGATCCCTAGTGTATCCGGGATAAACCGTAGCGTAACCGTAGTGTAACCGTGTTTATCCGGGATGAAACGGGAGTTGGTTCCACTACGGTTCCACTACGGATCACCACGGATTCACTACGGTGTCACCACGGTATTTCCCGGATGAACCGGGATGAACCGTAGTGTATCCGGGGTCATCCGGGGTGAACCGTGGCACATCCGGGATGAACCGTGGCGCATCCGTAGTGAAACCGTGGCGGAACCGTAGTGAATCCGTGACCATCCGGGGTCATGGGGGAAAAACAGGCTTGAACCGGGGTGATCCGGGCCCATTTGTGGCAGAACCGTAGTCAAACCGTAGTAGAACCGTAGTATAGGATCGGGGAACATGTCACTTTGTTTTTGATTGCCTTCCCGGACCACCCCGGATCAAACGTAGTTTCATCCGGGGTCATCCGGGGCGATCCGGGGCGATCCGTAGCATATCCGGCTTCAGTGGGACTGGGGCTACTAATTTATATGGTGGCCCTGAGGGATATCAAAAGTCGTGAACATTTTCGCGACAAATTTGCGACTTGTCGTTAATTTATTTGCGACTGGTCGTAAATATTTTTGCAACTAGTCGCAAATAATTTCACAACTAGTCGTGACATAATTCGCGACTAGTCCTGAATTTTTTACGACTTGTTTTTTGCGACTAGTCGTAAATATTTTTTCGCGAATAGTCGTCAATATTTTCAATAGTCGCGAAAACAATTCGCGACTAGTAGCGAAAATATTCACTAATAATCACGAATTATACGACTAGTCGCAAAAATATTCACGAACAGTCGCAAAAATATTAACAACCAGTCGCGAATAAATCCACGACAAGTCGCGAATAGTTTCACAACTACTCGCAAACAAATTCACGACTTTTATGTCCCTCCATGCAGAGCCACCATAAATTTCCCCTTTTATTTCAGGGAAAGGTAGTTTTTGCAGGTAATTAACTGTTTGCCAAAATGAAGCACGACCTCACTAGATTTGAGGCTAATACTGACGTACTGTACGTTCGATACAATACAAAAAAACGCACCGCGCTGAAGCACCATAACATAGCGATGCTGCAGCGGGCAGACCCGCGGTACGGACCGGTGGCTGTAGCTAGCTTGCACTGACATGCCCCGGAAGATCGGACACACGTACATGTACAATGCTATTAAAAGTCTGCACATTTCGCGCAATGCACGTGCATACAGTCACCATCACATACATGTACATATGTACATTGTACATGTACAATGTTGTACATGTACACTGTCTTGTGTACACACACACAGTATCTTATATTTGTGTATAATGAATAATTCATGATGAGGCTCAAACTCGGTCGCTGATTGGATCCCTCGGAAAAGCGAGGGAGATTCGTCGAAAACTAAGGTTAAAGTTAACAATTGATTGCCAACTAGTGCTAGACCCATTGGGGAATCCAAAATCATGTACGTTTGTCAAACGTCGGCTCCAGTGCGAGATGGATCCAGCTGCATTATGTAAACTACGCATGCGTGAGACACCAACGCACACGAAGTCGGGATTTGAAAAAGAGACAGCGTTAACGAATCTGCGCGCGTGGGCGCCGAAATAACACAAGGGTCTAGGACTAGACTAGGACGAGAGTAGAGAGTTACTTCGTGGAACTACACAGACATGCAAAGTGCTCAGAATCGTTTTCACGAAGTATCACTCTATAGAGTGTTACAATCCACTAAACCGCGTTATTTTACTTACACTCATTAACCTAATTACCATAATAATTAACTTTTTAAATTGTAGAATTCAAAATATAATAGTTTTTGTCTTACTAATATATTTAATGCATTAATTTTTTTTTTTTTTTTTACTGCATGGAAGTATGGTCGAGTGTTACTTCGTGGTGTCGGTGACGTGGCGTCAACTTTACCTGAAGCAATTTCCAAGTACTTTTTGACGTACGGATGAAGAAGTCTTTGTTGCTCGAGAGCACTTGGCGCAGCTCGTCAGCTTTCCCGTGCTTCTTGTCAAGTCTGATTTTCTCCACCTTTGCCCGCAAATCTTTGGCCTCCTTCATGGTGATGAAGAAAAAGTTGCAGATCTCCTCGACTTTATCCGTGCACTGACGTGCCAAAGTGACCGGGTCCTTGGATGTTTTAAGTATGCCACCCAAATCAATGTCGCTGTGTTTGATCTTGTTAACCAGCATCAAAAAGGTTTTCAAGAACCAATTTTGGGGACTGCAAACTGGTTGTGTCTGAAAAGCGAATTGTATCAATTTTATTGAAAACGTAACGTGGTAAATATGGGGGTGACGTCATCAATACATCTACATCCATTTTTAACAAACCCTTTCTTAGCATCGTTTGTATATTCATAGATGTTGGCTCTCCACGTAATTACACTGTATGGGCCTTATTCACGAGGAAGCCATTTTGATTGTGTTCCCTGAACGTCTTTTTAAAACTGTGACCCGTGTTGAATGGGGTGGTACCAGACTATTTTGTATTCTAACCTCACTTCAATATATTGTTGAAACATTAGGTATATATTTAATCACACATTTTTAATTATTCACCAGAGAAGACTGGTATAGGTTTTCCCGGCTATTTTTTTTTTTTTTTCATTTAAGTTCACTATTTTTCACATTCAATTTTTCTGCTAAGTAAATTAGTCTGATGTGTGCTTGACTCAAGCACTCGGTTGATATAAGACGAATTCGATATTTGAATGCCACTTTTCGGCAACATCTTAGACGATTTTGATCTGCAATGACGAATATTCTCAAGCCAATGTTTAAATACAGTGACCAAACTTAATGTGTTATCCCAAAGGTTTGCTCCTTTGTAGCAATTTTAAGTCTCTAACAAATTTACATTTGAAACCAGATCAAATTATGCGGCTGATGTTGTTTGTTATTATATGTACATACAGAATACCTACCACAAACTTGACAACAATACGGTCCAACAGAGGACGCAGTTTCTCACAGCAATCAGTAGCGGCGTAGACTACCAGTATTTCATTCGAAAACGTTTCATTCTCTTCCTCTTCTCTTCCATCAAGCTCCAGCTCCCCTTCGTTATTTTCAAACCTGTGTCGAAGTATTTGTCTCTCCATGTTGAAATGCTCACTCCAAGCCTGTCTGAAAAACAGATCATGGTGCAAGATGGCCATAACACCACGCTGGATGGTTTTACAGTTCAACGCCGATGCATCCTTGTCTCTATCGCGGCTGCCGAGACCCTCTCTAAACGATAGGGGTTTTTCCTCTTGATGTATAAGATTGCTACTGTGTAGCGAGCAACTCACGTCAATTTCCGCGAGAATCTATAATATTGGGGAAACAAATTGTAAATAACGATATTAACAGAATTGAAGGCAAAGCTTTTCATGGTACATGTAGATTGACTTCGAGTTGAGAATTATATGTATGTATATCTAAACTTATCCAAGAATATTAAAAAACAACTACATGTATACCTACTTGGAGGAATATCCATCTTGATGTGACTTGCAGTCTATCTTTTTGAATCAGTCTGAGTAACTCCAAGCTGGCAACAAGACTTCCACATCTAACGGCCTCCCTATAAGACTTGACGCATCGAGACTCTAGTGGTATGGTAGCACGAGTGGGTTCTGGCTGCTGGTTGTCTTGTGCCTGTCTCCTGAAAAAAGTGGATACGTACGCCATCTTGTGCGCCTTTTGGTCAACTGCCGTGGTGTCTTGACTCTGTACCCTTGAGAGAGTGGGCATGGATGGCACATGCTGAGCTCCTTGGTCAACTGCCTTGGTGTCCTGACTATGTGCCCTTGACGGAATGGGCGTGGATGGCATCTGCTGAGCTCCTTGGTCAACTGCTGTGGTGTCCTGACCCTCTGCCCTTGACAGAGTGGGCGTGGATGGCACATGCTGAGCTCCTTGGTCAACTGCCTTGGTGTCCTGACTATGTGCCCTTAACGGAATGGGCGTGGGTGGAACATGCTGAGCTCCTTGGTCAACTGCCGTGGTGTCCTGACCCTCTGCCCTTGACAGAGTGGGTGTGGATGGCACATGCTGAGCTCCTTGTTTAACTGCCGTGGTGTCCTGGCTCTGTGCCCTTGACAGAGTGAATGTGGATGGTATGGGCTGAGCTCCTTGATCAACTGCTGTTGTGTCTTGACTCTGTGCCCTTGATAGACTGGATGTCGATGTCATTTGTTGAGCTCCTTGGTCAACTGCCGTGGTGTCATGGCTCTGTGCCCTTGGCAAAGTGGATGTGGATGGCATATCCTGACCCCGTGCGGTAACCCATTGAAACTCGTTATGTGCGATATATAGGGCAATGTCTGACAATAGCTTCCGACTATTCCTTTGGTTCAGGCCAGCTTTTATTGAACGCAGAACACTTTGGCGAGCCTTCTCATATGTCTCTTTTGCTTTTTGGGTTCTGAGATTTTGAGACGAAGCCCATGCTTCTTCCTCAAGGCCCATCTTCAGGTATATCTGTGCCAAGTACCATAGAACTTTGCAACCAGCCTCATTATCAATTAGCTTAATGAATACATCTTCAGCTTTTTTAAACCTGAGGTCCTGAAAGTGTAGAATTCCGACCTCAAGGCACGGGTTGTTCTGAGGTAGGTCTTCATAGTACTTTAACAGTTGTTCGTAAGCTACCGCTTTCGGCTTCTTTGCCTTATTCATCACTTGCCATTTACCGGACCTCTCATCTAGATATTCAAATGAAGCTGTGATGTCCATTACTTTGTGCCACATATCCATTCTTGATTTATGTCCTGAAGCCGTTGGAACATAATGAAGGAAGTTGGCATATTCAAAGTAAAGATCTAGCTTGTTTTCGGTTGTTATGTGTTCAGACTGCTGCAATCTGGTTTCGAAGATCTTTTCAGCTTCTTCGTGGTTCTTAAGAGCGCTTTGTACGTTGCACAATGTTGTCAATGCAAAAGTGTGCCCTTTGTTGAGCTTCAGGCATTTAAGAAGCTCTTCAAGGGCTTGTTTGTTCCAGTTGTCCTTTTGCTCCTGATCTGCTTTGTCTCTCTCAGAGCATTCGATGTACCACAGCGCCAACTGTAAGTGACTTTCGGGACAGTCTGGGCTGTGTTCAATTCCCCCTTTTAATATTTGTATGGCCTCTTCAAACTCTCTTGTACGTTTCAAACATCGTGTCCAATTTCTCAATACCTCTTGAACTCCGGGTGCCTTTTGGTAAGCTTCTTTCAAATAGCGACTTGCTTGTTTGCTTACCTTTTTTCCTCGTCGACTCAGGTTTAATCCAAGCGATGACTTGGCCAGCTGGTAATCATCTTTGATTGCCATCATCCTTTCCAAGTACTCTTTTTCACAGTTCATGAGCCTTTTACCTTCTCTGTCCATCTTTTCGAATTGAGAGCTGTCGACTCTTCTGTATCGTGCCATTCGGCCAGTCATCAGCCCAGCTCCATAGATGAAGCATACTTTTTTCGGGAAGTTCTTCAGCGCTACCTTGAAAAGTTGCAAAGCAGTTTCCATAACACGGGGCCCTAGACGTGTCATGGCGGTTGCACGCACTGCGTCGATCACAGATTGGTCTTTATCCTCTATCTTCAAACTATCCAATTCCTTGAGTAGACCTGCCACCTTTTGCGCATTATTACATTTGTGTTCGATCCACATGCGATTCAGAAGTGCTACAACTTTGTAGCCTTTACGTAGTTGCGCATCCGTTTGCTCTATGCATTCGTCAGCTTTGTCGAGGAATTTTCTCGCCTTACAAACATCCCAACGTTTTCCGTTATCCCATACCTCCAGGTAGGCTCGGAATAAAAGGCTTTCTATCCTCAACAAATTTGGTGTCTCTTCTAAGTCGTGATCTATGTTACGTATAATTCGATCGTAATCGGTAGTGACCGCAAACTGCAGATTCCAAGTGAAGTGACAAAGACGTCTTTCTTTCCAAGGCAGTCTTCTCTGGCTCACTTCATTTTTGTCCAAGTCATTTCTGTGAGTTTGAAAGAACAGACATTTCGGTAATAATTGTGCGTTTGTTTTTGATTGAAATAGGGGACGTATGACAAAGGGAACAATGGGGTCCCCTATTCCGCAAAGGTCCCCGATTCAGACTCGTGTGCAAATCCTATGGCGATCATCCGAAAACGTTAGAGTACAAACAAAAGAGGGAAGACGGTCGGACAATGCCCCGTCCCCTATTGACGGCATTTACCCACTTGTGTGTGTGGTTGTGTTTATTTTCTGTGATAAAGGGGAGAAAATAATGTAAGTAAATTCACTTTTACATTTCGTAAAAGCCAGCAGCGAAGGCTGCTTAACCGTTCAAGTTCATTAATTGGTAAACATTTTCAAATGTTCACGTTCACATTTGTTTCTATGGTATGGTCTTGTATTTGCCAATATAAAGGCAGATATTTGGAGGAGAATTTTTAACAATAATTTTGCCTTATATAAACCTATAAGTGGAGCGATTTTGAACGAAAAGATAACTGCCCATGGACAGTATAACTGAATGTCGGCCAAATAACTCTCGAAAACCACAACCAAACGTGCATGGCGAGATACCTAGCACATCAGAACATTGAAGGCTAAACAAACCAATTTATAAGACATGATTAGATGAAATAATTATGTATATAAAAGAAAAAGAAAAAAACCTGTTAAAAAAAATATATAGGAAAAGAAGAACATTTTGTTTTGGTTAATTTTATAGCGACCCCTCTGATAACTAAAAGCTTTAAAAGCACATTTGTTAGTTTTTAATTTGACATGGTCCAAGCATTAGCAGAAATAAAGAAGAAAACATAAAGACCAGTGCCAACGATCAGACGGCTATAACGAAGTATTTCATTGCAAACTTATCACCGTAACTTTTCAAACTTTACTTAACAGTCTTCTATATACACAGTGTACAAGCTTTAACTTTAATCGTTGGGTAACAAAGCACAAGGAACAGTTTAAGACAAAACACATGACGTAAATAAAACAAAAAACAAGATAAACTCAAATTTCCTCGAAATAAACGTGCAACAACTCATGTTTAATTCTAAATTTATTTTTCATAAACGAAAACAAAAACATAGAAACAAATTCATGTGCGCTTCGATGAGTCTTAAGTTGATTACATAAATTGTAGATAGGTCGTAGAAATTAAACTGAAGATTGTTGAAAATGTAGTCTTGAATGCCTATAAATAAAATAATTTAGAATGACTAAAACGAACCTGAATGAAAAGATTGAAATCATATGTGCACAAACACGAAATTGAATGCACTAGTAGCTTAAAAGAAAACCCTAGTTTGATTGAATTAAGGGGAAATGCGGAAATTTGAATGCGTGTTAATGAAATTAAATTAATTTGTGATGAAATTTGCCGGGGGAAAATTTCATTTAATTTGTTGCACATTAGTTTGTAAACGATGCATTTGATTTCGTGCGAAATAGTATGAACGTTTACAATCCCATAAATGATCATTCAGTCGTAACAAATCTGCGTTCAAATTCCCCATAGTGCACTAAATTTATGATACTGATAATTCATTTTAGCGTGAATTCGAATGCACATCCCCAATCCCGTGTTCAATTTAATTTATCAACAATCGATTTCGCTAAATGTGCAGCCGATTTCCTGCGCATTTTTGGTAAAGTTTTCCTGTCACAGTATTGAAATGTATTTATGTGTTAACTAAAGTAACATATGGGGAAGTGAACATGGGGCTAATTTTATGAAGCTGCTCAATATTGCTCAGTATAATCAGGTCACCAGCCAAAACTGTATGTGCTTTTCATGCAAAACAAAAACCAGCTATATCAGTCACTAACAATATACACCACCTGAAAGTTTGTTTCGTAACCCTGTGGGTTTTTTTCAAAGGAAGAATTTTTATGATGAGCATTGTTGTGTGCTTAGCAGTTCCATGAAATTAGTACTAGGTGGTCTATTATTTTGAACCACTAGAAAGGGGACACCTGCAAAACGCACTGCATGCATAGTACACCTATTATCAGACACATCTCCCCGATGTCTTTAAAATGAAAGAGAAAAACATCAAAATAAAAATCATAAATACCTGAGACAGTTTCCTATTGGTCGACTATTTTAGAGACTATTTTTCTATTTTGTTAACGGCGGATAAAACATAGTCCACTCGATTTTAACTTTCAGTGTCCTTCGAGGATCTTTTGTTCCCTTTGTTTTCTTTTGTTTTTCGAAACAAGCACACATACACACGCACATAATGTTGTTGTCAACATTATACTTTATTGATTTAAGCACAAACAAATTCTTATTACATGTTTCCTTTAAGCTGCTCACCATACGAAAGAAGAAGACCAACCAAATGTTAATATGTTTTGAGAGTGTGGGGAAGTCTCGAGTCGAGCAATGCCACTCCGCTTAAGATTGCGTGCCGTACTCACGGCGAAGTCCCGAGTAGAGTCGTGCAAAACGGCTGTTTCTTGTAAGCAATTTGATGTTTTTTTCCTGATTTTACATGTACTTGCTTGTTAGATACCGTTTACAACATGTTTATATTGCCATTCTTACAGTTCCAAGTAAATGCTTACAACACACACAAAAACTATTTAAAATGTAGGGATCATTGGCGGCATGCTTCGAGCAGACACAACATTTCGTAATTCTAATTCACAACTATTTCGCTAAATAGCGAACCTGAACTATTTAATAGCAAAATAGATTGGTGATAGTTGTCACATATAGAGCACCGTAGTTAGTGTTGTAGGTCTCGAGACCTGGTCTCGAGACCAGGGGCCAATTTCATAGAGCTGCTAAGCACAACAATTTGCTTAGCATGACAATTTGTCCTTGGCAAAAACAAGGTTACAGACCAAATGTTTACCTTTTTGATCTTTATTGTTCTGGATTGATAATCAGCTGTTTTCTTGCTTAGCATGAAAAACATGTATACTTTTGGCTAGTAACCTGTTTTTAATGAGCAAGACTTTTTGTGCTAAGCAATTTTTTTTTGCTTAGCAGCTCTATGAAATTGGGCCCTGGTATCGGTCTCGAGACCGTTCCGAGACCTTTTTTGAGGTCTCGGTCTCGGTCTCAAAAGCCTTTGTCTCGGTCTAGGTTTCAGACATTAGGGTCTCGACTAAAAGTAAAACACTGATTGATTGATTGATAAATTAAAAGGAACACATGAGGATTGTGGATGTGCATTTGAATTCGCGCTAAAATGAATCATCAATATATACTAAATTCAGTGCACATTTGGGAAATCGTACGCTGAAGTTTTACGACTGAATGCCGCACCCTTTTTATGGATACCAAGAGGAAGAACAAATACGATAGACATTGGACTTGTCAGGCACTTACCCTGCCATGCCGCCAATATCATCAGGTTTGGATGCCATGGATTTTGTTTTCTTTTTCCAATACTTTCTCGTGTTTTTCTTGCTATACCGCCGGTCTTTTTTCTCTGCTGGCTTTGTACTGTTCCTGGCGCCTTGGCATCGGTTCCCTTTGCTGATCTGTACTCTTTCTGTTATCTATGGTTTCAATTTTAAAGCTCCCAACATGTTTCAGTCTAGAGCAAGCAGCGTGTATAATAATGCACTATCGTTGATCGCGAATATACGTACTTAAGGGAATTCCCCTTACGAACCAACATGATCGATTTCATATAATTGAAAGAATCGTAACCATAACTGATAATAATCGATTTTTCGTACATAAATCCAGTTAGTTTTACACAAGTTGCAATTCAATTAAAACCTATAAGACCTTAAAATAACCTTTTTTATGGTAAGAAGGAAACTTTTTTATAGATTAGATTTTCGAAGCTATACAAAAATAATATACAAAAATGACGCCAGTAACTTTAGCCTATTATCGATACCGAGTTTACTGTACCGAGTATTCTTTTTACAGATGCCTGATGATGTCATACACATAAAATAATTATGACCGTGAACCTGAACTCACCCTCGAACGAGAAATTTCAATGGAATTAGGAATATATTTTCTGT